>OV277863.1:26520000-27770000 GCA_922989275.2 Gari tellinella
GAAAGGGTTAATTAAGAGGGAAAGGGTTAAACTAAACACCTCGTGAACGTAGGCGATGATCGAGAGAACCGCTTTTTATTTTGTTACATGTACATTGTCGACTGTGTTTTTTATGTCTTTAATTTTAGACTTGGCATTTTGATTAAAGAACTATCGATACTGGTGTCAAACAGATTGAATCCCGATCAGACACCGGTTTTGATGGCGCTGGATTCAAACTGTTTACAAAGGCCACTGGAGTACATGTTAATGGCAGTGCTACAGTTAAGTTGCGAACAGAAACTGTATCCAGTAAAACCTTTCCATAAGAACCACTAAAACGACGGCTGATTGATTGTATAAAAGATTGTATAAAAGACATGTAACAGCTTTTTACTATACTTACATGGTAAAGAAACTGTACATTTTCACACCATCGTCATTCACACACCAAAATATTATATAAAATCCCATTACACTTTTGTGTAGCCAATACATTTTTGCGCATGTTGATACCAAATTTGCCTATGGTTTGTATTTATAAGTACAACAAAAGTAACAGAAGTCCCTCAAACCAAATGTACTGTTTCTTTATCGTGTTAATATATACATGTATAGTACTCCTCCCTGAAACGTCAATATATATAATTATATACATGTACATGATTTAAAAAAAAATAGATGATGAAATAAGACTTTTTAAAAACAATTTTATTTCCTATAAACAATGCGCGACGCGTTTCACCATATCATCAGGCACAAATATACATATACTATAATTATATACATACAGCAGGGCTGCCATTTCTCCGGATTTTTCCTCAGTCTCCGTTTTTTCCCAGTACATGGTAGCTTAAAGAAGGCTGAAAGTAAAGCAGAATGCGCCCTAAGGCGCATTCTGCTTTACTTACAGCCTGCTTTAAGTAATCGCATGTCAACAAAACAAGAAAAAAGGCTATTTGGGTAAAGGCACGATTCGTAAAATCGCACTTGAAAAATGCAAATTTTGAAATCTTAGGATTTTTCATGTCAACTTATGGCAGCCCTGATACAGGCCTGTCACTTTCGTGGGCAATGCCACTACATCACACAAATTGTCATCTACTGTCAATAACATTATACCACGCATGTAATCGGAGGTGTGCAATATTTGCATGAATGACCGAGTTTTGTCTTTTCCCTGTTTCTGCTTATCACGACGTGGCTGTCTGATGCAAACAGTTGAGATCCAGATCAGACCAATGTTCGTCTGCTTTAGTACTGTTGTCTGCAAGATACGTTTCAAAGCTAGATTGAAGGTTGTATGATTTAATAAATATCGATAAGAGTGTCAAACAGTTTGGGTCCTGATCAGACGCCGCGTGACGCGGCGTCTGATCAGGACCAAAACTGTTTGCAAACGCGCTTTAGGGCGTCATAGAGTATGGAAGGGATAGACAGGCGGGAGTTTACAAACGAGTAGTACAGTACTCCCTCTCTACAACGACATCCATTGGTAGACAAACAGTGTGTGCGTTGTTCAGAGGGAGTCGTTATCGGGAGGGAAATTGACTTACAATTACAGACAGCTTGAATCCAGATCAGACGCCGCGTAACGCGGCGTCTGATCTGGATTCAAGCTGTTTGTCACACGTCAATATGTTTTTCTGTCCAAATGTCCAATGTGTGACTTTGGGAAAAACAGCAGACGACAGTTTTAAGCAGACGATATTGCACAAGTAAAAGTATTTACGATATAATTGTTTTGTTTAGGGAACAACGTCAATGGTCGTTGTAAGGAGGGAGTCACTGTTCGGAGGGCCGCTGTAGAGAGAGAGCGCTGTACTGTGAATTAAGCCATTAATAATTGAGATTCTTTAAACCATTTCCTCCACAAACAGAGCCTCGGCGTCTCCATAATCTACTCTTTTCTGTTATTCCCTTCACTGTCATGACGTCATCAATTTGAAACAATTTTCGTCTGCTTTTATTTTTCAAATTTCAAATTTTGTTATTTTAACTTGTGTAATATTGAAATAAATGTCAAACGGTTTGGATCCTGATCAGACACCGCGTTATGCGGCGTCTGATCAGGAGACAAACTGTTTGCAAACAACTAGTGAACTCGGGACAATGCAATGAGGGAGTTAAATAGATTCAAACTTATGCATGATACTCAATATTGTTGAACAGTGCTCCCTCCCTACAACGACCCTCCCAACAACTACTCCCTCCTTACAATGACACTTGCCGCTGTTACCCCAAAAAAGACATTTTTGTTCCAACTTTTTCATGGCTGCAATACCGTCTGCTTAAATTTGTCGTCTGCTGTTTTTTTTCTTTCAAAGTTCATATAAGTGGACATTTTGGTAGAATAAATATATTGACGAGTGACAAACAGCTTGGATCCAGATCAGACGCCGCGTGACGCGGCGTCTGATCTGGATGCAAGCTGTTTTCAAATGTAAGCCAAGTCTTAATTTACCCTCTCTATAACGACTCCCTTCGAACAACACACACACTATGTGTCTCCCTTTGGGTGTCGTTGTAGAGAGGGAGTACTGTAGCTTAAACCATGATTGAAGGGAAGAATAATCTCTACGGAAACGTTTGGTTTTAATTTAATCCTGCGAATGAAGACATACTAAGATTCAAACATGGTGTTGAATACCGGTGATGGTTAAAGCAATATTCAATTAGAGCAAACAATACTACTATCACCGACTTTAAACATTCACCTGCCTTTTACATAGAAGAAATACTACTTGAAACAAGTGATGAAATGGTTAAAGAGAGATTTCTAAAGTTTTAACTTTCTTGATGAACAAAAGTATGTATCTTCTATTCATCAACGCGGCTAGGTGTCTGCTCAGGGTTCAGCTTATTATTTTTTAAGATTTCAAAGCAGATCTTTCAAAGTGTCGAGAAACTACATGTATATTGTAGACAGCTAATACATGTTTTCTTAGCTGTCCTGTTCAGCAATGACCCTCTTAGCGCCTTTGTTATTCTACTCACAGAACAAAGTGCTGTGGCCATAGTTTAGTGTATTTAGTCGTACAACATGACTATCCAAGCTTTCTCAACCCCAAATGGACACGATCAACCATTTCGGGGTTACTATGGCCTTTGGTTATTGTATTTCGGTTGCGTATCGTTTAGTTTAGCCCATTCATATCAAGTGGACTCTTCTATGTTTTTATATTGGATTAGTCTATTTTATATATAAGAGGTGCCTGCTCTAAATGTTTCGTTTTGTTTTATAGTGAAATTCCTATCAGCAAAGAGTCTAGACTCTGATCAGACACCGCATGATGCGGCGTGTGATCAGAGCCTACACTGTTTGCCTATGTCCCTTTAATAGGACGCTAGGCACAACTGGGTTAAGGCATTTGATAAGTAACACTGATAAAAAAAATCTGTAAAACTACATATATCTACTAACTGAGAGTATCCTGTCTAGTAACCCTACTTGTGTAAAATTAAACTAGATCTACCCCCTTATTTTGTTAAAGAATAAAAAATGTTACGAATGTGAGAATAACTTTAAAAAGGTTAAATATGCATTTATGCCTAAGACATTCATGTATATGAATAAAAAACTGCAATAAATTATTTGCAAAATACCTTTTTTTTTCTCAGAACCCCCCCCCCCCCCCCCCCCAAACGTGCGATGACTTTGGAACTACATGTGGTAGAGACTTAATATTTAGATTATAATAATTGTTATTGTCATTAATCTATAAAATTAATTTTAAAATGAGTCAAATATTATAAAAATTAATTGAATGATTAAAATAGTAATTTGAAGTGATATTCTAACCCCTTCCCGACCTACATAATCCAAAGCTGAATTACACCCTTAGTTTATAAATAAGTTGCCCAAGAACTATACCACAGACCCGCAGCCAGCTTGTTTAAAAGAGATCAGAGTCGTTATCCCTACCATAATGACCCAGAAAACAGGCACCAGGTATAAAGAGACCTTTAAGTGAAGTAGCAAAGTTAGGTAACACACAGGACTGCTTATTTCAGGAAAGTATTAACGCTTTCGGCGCAAAATATATCGTGAGGTTTTAACCCTGCACCGTTCATTGTCATCTGCTTCAATATTATTGTCTGCAAGAAAGCTTGAAAGTAAGATTTAATGTAGTATGACTTACAAAAGATCGATTCCAGTGTCAAACAGCTTGGATCCTGATCAGACGCCGCGTTACGCGGCGTCTGATCAGGATCCAAACTGTTTGCAAAGTCGACTTTAAGCGACTTCGGCACCGAAAGGGTTAATTAACATTTGATCTTTCTGTATTATGAAGTAATATTTACATCTTGCATTAAGCAAATACCTGTATAAAATACTACCAATGAGTATTTTATTTGATGGTCGCTTTATACAATATTGACTGTAAAATAATTTAGCTTTGTGTGAGCATTTGACAAATATGACCGTTGTTCATGAATTCAGCGAAATATTATGAATAAAAGCATGCTGTTTGAAAGAAATAAAAGTATTCCATATTATTGTCTTTTCTACCACCTGCTAATTGTATCTGGTATCGAAATAAACCATCAGAATATCAAATATCATGCTTTTCTCTATATTAGGAAACGTTATAACTGATATTTGTAATATACAACGTATCGGTTGGATTTTACGGCATTGCAACACAAAGTAGGTTACATAGCGTCGAATGATGGTGAACTGAGATGATTTCAGGAAGATGCTTTCGGTTAATCTCATTCGTTGTGAAGTAACGCATGGGATCAAAACAATCGATCTGCCTTCCTTTTAGTTCTTGGCAAAGGGGGTTTAAACAAAACATTCCTACGCGGCAAGGTATGAAGGCCTCTGGGGAAAATAACATTATATTGAACAAGTAGTATTGTAGTCTGCCTACGGATCGAAAATAAGGCTCTGGAAAATGGGTCTCATGGCATGTCGTGTAGACGGGCAACATCCACTTGATTTATATTCAGCATATGTATACGAACAATTCTAGGGGGGATGTAAAGTTCTTAGGTGCGTATTAAGGTCAGAAATAGGTCAAAGGTCATTGGGTGCAGATTTTTGCATACCATAATATAAACCTAACTTTATTTACATTTCAAATATATCAAATGAACTATTATTGGTTACAATTAGTTCACAAATGTCTGTACTTGCTAAATATTATCAAAAAAGAAAAATATTACTGTCAATGTCCTTTTCCAGGGGCAATAACTCTGATTTTCCTCATTCTTTTATATATTTTTATAGTTATTCTTTCGTTATTTTTGTCTGTGTACTTATAACATCAAATTATTTTTATGTTTCTTTACACCTTTGACATAACGTAACAATTCTAAATGCAAATGGAAGTAAATATTACAGCCAATGCCCTTTTCCAGGGGCAATAACTCTGATTTTTCTCTTTCTATTTTATTTTTTATGGGAATTTGTTTTCGTTATTTTTTGACTGTTTTCTTATAAAATCAAACTTCTGTATGTTTCTTTACACCTTTGACATAAAGCAACGATTCAATATGCAAATAAAAGTAAAAATTACAGTCAATGCTCTATTCCAGGGGCAATAACTCTGTTTTTTCTGTTCCATATCTCCTTTTTAATAGGAATTATGATAATTAATTGTTATGCTATTTGCAATCACTCATAGATAACCTAAAAAACTTTAATCTATTGAATGTATAATTGGTCGAAAAATCTAGAAATAGAATTTTCGTGACAGAAAAAACAATTATAAGTCACAAACAAGGGCGATAACTCTTAAAATAAGCCAGTAAATCACATATTCTGTTCATTTCTGCTATAATAGCTGGGCACATTAGAGAAAAAATCATAAACTTGATATACAATCATCAAAGTAGGTTTACATAATATACTGATATGGCCTTTCTTTCAACAAAAAGTCCTTTTGCACCGTAAACATTCAAAATGGCCGCCATTTTTCAAGATGGCCGCCATTTTCGGTTGTCATATACCATTTCTCTTCTAACATTTGACATGTATGACCAAATTTTATACTTTTGGTGTTGAAATATATGTTTTTAAGCATTGGCAAGGTAATCAAGAAAATTTTAAATTGATTTGAAGCTTACTTTAATGCATAATGACCAATGCTTGAAAAAGAAACGTGTTTGCTTTAAGATGACCGTTACTTTTTGCACTAATGATTAATTTCGTTTCTTAAATTTTCTCATACATGACCATTAGTCAAACTTCCGGAGTCAAAGGTAGTGTTAAAAATCACTAGTTTTGTGATTGTATATTTATTAAAGAACTTGTTTAATTGGGTATTGACTTACTTTTGACAAATACATATACATTGTATATATATATATATATATGGTTTATGAATAGTAAAGTAGTAAATCCTGTTTGTTGTTGTATTATTGCTTATGATGTGTGTATATATTCATTGTCATATTCACAAATTTATTAATCTGAACAAAAGCTGCAACATCGAAAATACAGGCATCTGTCACTGCAATCAGTTTTCTTTAGCGCATACGCTTAATCTTCGCAACTATATGTATATCTATATCCAATAAATAGCAGCCTAGTCTAATGTATCAGCAATATATTTCCTTCATTCACACTCTACTGGACACTTATATTATTTTGCGTAATGCCACAAAACACAAGCTATTTAGTATGCAAATAATTTCGTGTGTTTAAACAAAGCTGCTTGGCTTGTAGGAATTGCGAAGTAAGGTTTTTTCCACTATCAGGCAAACACGTCCAGTCCAACACAATAATTGCATGAAATACAACTTATCTAATGGCTTGTCATACATAGCAATCGCAATGTTTTCAAGACTTTACTGTTTCTACATTTTAACTAATAGTAAATAAACAATAAATTGTAAATGTAAAATATTTTCCATGAAATGCATTCGATGTGGTCCATGCAGCCTTTTCTCTTTCCATATGAAAACCATCTAATACGAATTAACAGAACACGAAATATAATGCGTTGATTGTGTATGTTCAGATCTCACAGGGTCAATTAACAAAAATATTAACTTCATTACGTGAAACCAGCTCAAGTTTGATTGTTGTACAAAGGAAATCAACTCTTTCTGTATACCAAGATCTTTTAGCTAAGGTAATTCTAAGCCCTTGCTGCACTGGGCGGTTTGTTAGATGTATTTTGTATTTCGACATGTGAAAAATCGAAAGACGCATCCAATGCTGTAGACCAATTTGTTGAGACAGCGTTAAAGGATGCTGAAACAAAAGACATTAGCCATATTTTGTTGGACGCGATGTGATTGCAGAACCCTCTCATTGGTTTAGGACTTTACAAATTATTGATTCAAGGAGTGCAACACCGACTATTTGCTCCACCCAAAAAACAAAGTCAAAGACATTAGCAAGTATTTATAGAGACACGAGATCAGACAAGCAACACGTATCGAAACTGATAAGACCTGACCTTATTAAAGCTCGAGAAAGATCTCAAGGATGTCAGACATTCGGAGAGTATGCTCAAGAATTTGTTCAATCGGTATATTCCCATTTCACAGGCACACCTACTCGCATTGATGTCACATTTGATACCTTGGGAGCAGGTCTATCAAAGCTGCCACTGGAAAAAATCACAGGTCCAGAAGACCCACTACCTGGACCAACTACTGCATGTCAGAGAGCCATACCTTGTGCTCGACGAGAAGTAGAAATACATGTACATTGCCGAGTTTCTAGCATCTGAATGACACATTATTACCACAAGGGTTGCTTGTTGTAGCAGATGGAACGTTCGTAGGCGTTATAAATGCAAAGTCATATAGCTTCCATGCTGATAAGTTGTCGGTCGATAATAAAGAAGCTGACAATAGAATGATATTCCATGCTAAGGATGCTGTTGCAAGTGGGTTTGATCGTCTGATTGTTATATGCAGGGACACAGACGTAATACTGTTGATGCTTTGTAGGAAGTGACGTGTTAATATGGATGTTATCCGGTACAGCAAAGCAAAGGGGATGATTCCTTGTTAACAAAATATATGAGGCACTCAAGGTCGACAAAACATCATAGGTTTCCATACCTTAACTGGTATATAGACACTTGCTGGTATAGGCAACTCATGAAAGTCAAGACAGCCTTGGACCCCATACACACACACACTAATTATGTATCACCCCCAATTGGATAAGAAATCCCTCTATCCCAATGGCATACATGCAACTCGCGTCTTGCTATTGCAAAACAAAGTGTAGCTCGGCAAAATGTGCTTGCTATAAAAGCCAACAAGTATGCATGTATGAATGTGGTTGTGAGGCAACACACTGTGTAACTCAGATTAATTGGTAGCATGCGTCTTTATAAGAATCCCCACATTCTCACTTTTGCTAGACGCGTCATTGTAAACTGAATGTATGTAGATCGATGATCTGATTGTTTCATAACTAAGCATAATGCATGTCTTAGTACATCCAATTGGTGATGAAAGTTCTGTAAAGTTATTCGCAAGTTTGGTCAAATGATACCACGAGTGTATGGTTTGTGATTGTTCTTCTTCGTTCAAATATCTCTAAAAGGATATTGATATTGTAGATGTTCATTTGTAAAACTGTACGTTAAAGTATGTGAATAATTATACAGAATGTTTACATCTAATTCATTTAGTATGTGTTAAAATTACACGTATACAGGCTGTAAAGCACAACTTCCCGTCACAAAATTGTAAATACACCATGTTTTAGCCAGATACATAGTAATAACCCTTGGATTTGTCACAAAACCAACGATAACAATTTATAGAAATTCGAACCTAACATAGTCAGTTATTATGTATGTTCATGTCAATAGAGTGTTACTAAGAAAGTAATACTTAATATAATGATACTTTCCCCAAAGTGAATTTAAGAGAAACTCATTTGGCATCGCACACAATCCAATCTTTTTGCTTTTTTATATATCGGGGTTGTCTGTATGTATACCCTAAAACGCATATTTCAGTGATGAATTTCCATAGTGAATTACTGCTTCATGTCAATGATGTTTATATACATGTACATAAAGTAGTTTGATATTATAAGAAAACAGACGATAAATAATAAACAAACAAACAAAAAAACATAAAAAAGAAAGAGAAAAAAACAGAGTTATTGCCTAAAGAAAGAACAATGACTGTAAGATTACATTTGATTTGATTATTTAATTGCTGTTTTTATTAAAATGTACTAGTAACAAATTCGATATTATAAGAAAACAGTCAAAAATAACGCAAACAATTCTCATTAATAATCGTTTAATTTGACTCATTTTAAAAATGATTTTACAAACTTACTATAACAATTTTATAATCTTGGTAATAATATTGAAAGAATTTCCATGTTTCCATGCATCTCAATATTGTATCACTTTTATTGTGAATGTAGTTATTTGTCTTTCTCGCTTTGTAGGTACATTAATATAATTTCATGTGAGGCGCTTTTGAACGCACAACTCCTGTGTGAAAAGAGCGCTATATAAATCGGGTATAATAATAATAATAATAATAATTAAATATAAAATAGGAATAGAAAAACAAGAGTTATTGCCCCTGGAAAAGAGCACTGACAGTAATATTAACTTTTATTTGCATATTGAACTGCTCCTTTATGTCAAAAGTGTAAACAAACATAAAACATTATAAGAAAACAGTACAAAAAACCGAAAACTAGTTCCCATTTAAAATTAAATATGGAACTGAAAGATCAGAGTTATTGCCCATAGAATAGAGCATTGACTATAATATTTACTTTTATTTGCATATTGAACTGCTCCTTTGTGTCAAAAGTGTAAACAAACATAAACACATTATGAGAAAACAGTCAAAAAATAAGGAAAACAAATTTATATTAAAAAAGAGATATGGAACAGAAAAAACAGAGTTATTGCCCCTGGAATAGAGCATTGACTGTAATTTTTACTTTTATTTGCATATTGAATCGTTGCTTTATGTCAAAGGTGTAAAGAAACATACAAAAGTTTGATGTTATAAGAAAACAGTCAAAATTATAACGATAACAAATTCCCATAAAAAATAAAATAGAAAGAGAAAAATCAGAGTTATTGCCCCTGGAAAAGGGCATTGGCTGTAATATTTACTTCCATTTGCATTTAGAATTGTTACTTTATGTCAAAGGTGTAAAGAAACATAAAAATAATTTGATGTTATAAGAACACAGACAAAAATAACGAAAAAATAACTATAAAAATATAAAAAAGAATGAGGAAAATCAGAGTTATTGCCCCTGGAAAAGGACATTGACAGTAATATTTTACTTTTTTGATAATATTTAGCAAGTACAGACATTTGTGAACTAATTTTAACCAATAATAGTTCATTTGATATATTTGAAATGTAAATAAAGTTAGGTTTATATTATGGTATGAAAAATCTGCACTCGTTGACCTTTGACCTCATTTCTGACCTAAATTTGAACTTTTCGACTTTACATCCCCCCTAGAATTTCTAAGATATGTTCACTGAACACGAATCAGGTGGATGTAACCCGTCTACACGACATGCCATGAGGGGTCAAAAAACGGTCAAAATGTTGGTAGACTATTGACAAGGATCGCAAAGTTTCATAATGAATGACTTGTATGATGCAGTCATAAAAATGGAAACATATATATTTACTCTAGGAGAACAAACTACTGAATAGACACACGTATGTGCAATGGGTTGAGTGGATGAGTTGGGGTCTGCACTAACCCCCTCACTGCCTTATCCCGAGTTCAATAAATATTTATGTGATCAGGATCCAAACTGTTTGACTGTTTAAATATTTTAAAGTCAAAATACCTAAACAGTTTTGAGAAATAAAAGCAGACGATAATTGTTTACAATTGATGACGTCACAGGTAAATCCTAAGTCCATACGATAAGGAGATCTCTTTAACAGAGATCCAGGCAAAATTAAATCGTCGTTGTCCCTAACCCTGTCACTCTCAATGACGTCATAAAGCGAATTTGCAAATATCTTTTTTATCCTTATCAGACGTCGCGTTACGCGGCGTCTGTTCAGTATCGAAACTGTTTGCCACTTGTTCTGAAATAACGTCAGTTATACTGCCTTAAATCTAACTTTGAAACGATATTGCAGACAACAATATTGAAGCTGACGACAATATGGCGGTGAAGGGGTAAAACCTCACTATAGATTTGATCATGAAAGGGGTTAAACTTGAAAAACAATAATGTTTGTGACATAGGTTTACTGTAATTTTCCGTTAATAGGTCTTTATATTGTCATGCCGTAATGACCTGGTAGCAGAAACATTCCTGTCAAATATTCCAACACCTATTATTGAACTAAATTGGCTGTCGTTAACATCTATAAACAACCCAGGGAATATACAGTAGGGAAATCATTACTGTTGCTCGTTAACCCTTTCACTCTCAATGACGCTTACAAGCGCGCTTGCAAACAGTTTGGATCCTGATCAGACGCCGCTTAACGCGGCGTCTGATCAGGACCCAAACTGTTTGACACTTGTTTTGAAATTTCTTCAGTCATACTGGCCTTATTTTTGTAACTTTCAAACGACACTGCAGGCAACAAATTCGAAGCAGACGACAATGAAACGGTGAAGGGATAAACATCTCACGAAAGATTTGGCAGTGTAAGGGTTAACTGGTTGCTTGCTTTAGGAGAATTGGGTAAGAAACAGGATGGATTCGAACGGTGCGCACAGTAACTCGGTGCCGTGTCTTGAGCTTAACTATTCAACATTCTGGTGATATTTCCTGAAAATATACAGATAAATAAACTTTAACAGTTGTTGCAGGTGACAGAGTTTACAGGCGACAATTGCGTACGATCCTACAGTTTAACCCTTTCACTCTCAATCGCACTTCAAAGCGCGTGTGCAAACAGTTTGGATCCTGTTCAGACGCCGCGTAACGCGGCGTCTGATCAGGACCCAAACTGTTTGACACCCGTTTTGAAATTTCTTCAGTCATACTGTCATTATTTTTTAACTTTCAAACGACATTGCAGACAACACATTTGAAGCAGACGACAATGAAACGGTGATGGGGTAAAAATATCACGAAAGATTTGGCAATGAAAGGGTTAACTGGTTGCTTGCTTTAGGAGAATTGGGTAAGAAACAGGAAGGATTCGAACGGTGCGCACAGTAACTCGGCGCCGTGTCTTGAGCTTAACTATTCAACATTCTGGTGATATTTCCTGAAAATATACAGATAAATAAACTTTAACAATTGTTGCAGGTGACAAAGTTTACAGGCGACAATTGCGTACTATCCTAAAGTTTAACCCTTTCACTCTCAATCGCGCTTCAAAGCGCCTGTGCAAACAGTGTGGATCCTGTTCAGACGCCGCGTAATGCGGCGTCTGATCAGGACCCAAAATGTTTGACACCCGTTTTGAAATTTCTTCAGTCATACTGTCATTATTTTTTAACTTTCAAACGACATTGCAGACAACACATTTGAAGCAGACGACAATGAAACGGTGAAGGGGTTAACATCTCACGAAAGATTTGGCAGTGAAAGGGTTAACTGGCTGCATAGTGCATACTATGGAAGAATTGTGAAAGAAACAGGATGGATTCGAATGGGACGCCCAGTAACTCGGCGCCGTGTATTCAACATTCTAGTGACATTTCCAGAAAATATACAGATAAATAAACTTGAACAATTGTTGCAGGTGACAAAGTTTACCGGCGACAATTGCGCGTTTGCAAACAGTTTGGATCCTGATCAGACACCGCGTAACGCGGCGTCTGATCAGGATCCAAACTGTTTTACACAAGTATCGAATTTTTTAAAGTCATACTGACTTATATTTTAACTTAGAACGAGATTGCAAACAGCAAAAAAGAAGCAGACGACAATGAAACGACGAAGGGGTAAAATTATCCTGAATAATTTGATCATTACATGGTTAAACAGTTTCAAGAGCAAATGTAATGTAATAAAATGTCGAAAATTTGAGGTTGTATTCAAAGAAGCCAGCTCAGATAGAAATGGTATCTGATAAACATCTTAAATAGCGAGAAACGTTCTTCAGTCACAGTAGATTAGCATAATAATAACAGAAACACCGCCATCTATATTGGTTTAGTCATGCAATATAGATATAGAAATCAAGACCGGGCGAGCTTTCTGGGAACACATTAAATATTGTTTCTTATGTATATAGTGCATGTTGTCTGCTGAACTGACTGGCCGTAAATGAACTTGTATTAACAGAGTTAGAAGCGAAGTAACTCTATATGTAAGTACAGCGCTCCCTCTCTACAACGATATCCAATTAAAGACAACGATTATGTGTGTTGTTAGGAGGGAATCGTTATAGGGAGGGAGATTGGTTTACATTTGCAAACAGCTTGAATCCAGATCAGACGCCGCGTAACGCGGCGTCTGATCTGAATTCAAGCTGTTTGTAACTCGACATTCAGGTTTTTTATGTCAAAATGTCCAATATGTAACTTTGAGAAAAACAGCAGACGACAACTTTAAACAGACGATATTACAGCAATAGAAGCGATATACATAATTGTCCTGTTTAGGGAACTGTGGCAAAGGTCGTTGTTTGGAGGGAGTCGTTGTTTGGAGGGCCGTTGTAGGGAGGGAACGCTGTATAACATGCAGCCATATTACTGCTAACATCCGTCCATAATCCTTTGAGGATATTTCGCTGAAGTTTTCATTTCAAAACTGGTTTCGTCCGGATTTTGTGGAGACTGAAATCTGCGTAGTTTCAGAAAAAAAACGGGTTTCCTTAAACAAATAGAGTCTATGTTGTAGTTCCTACGCTTAAATTGTTAAATGACTGAGATTTCGTGAATCCGATCGAATTTGCTGTTCATTCACCTAGTTTATCTTTAGTTTTATTTCGTAACGCATCTTTATACATGAAGCGTCATTCTATATTATTTCACCTCACTTTGATTTACAATATTAATTTCCCATAGGCCAAATGTAACATTTTGCATACTATGCGGCATTCGTTTGCTTGGCGACATTCTTTGGAATGTCACACATTAGCAAGTAACTCTTCTGTCTCTTGATCTCTGTCACTATATGATATTGCTATCTGAGTTATGCGACATTCTTCGCTGTGTTGCATTCTTTGGAATGTCACATAGGGGCAAGTACCTCTAATGTTTCTTGCTTTTCTTTCTGTATTATTAAGAACGTTTTGCTTATTAATTTATAAAACACAAATGACACGAGTCAAAAGTCAGGGTTTATCAGCTCAGTGTAATAATCTGGTTTCAAATGATTTGCAAAATAATGCAAGTCTTGCTGAGCCTTGGCGGGAGGGAGGTAAACATCATTATAGGAATAAACAACATATTTTTGACGTTCATGACCTTATGACTACATTAGCTTCGCAGGGGGTAAATTTCGTAAACGCCCAAAGGGCGTTTTCGTTTAATTTACCCCCCGAAGCTAATGTAGTCATACCGTCATGAGCGGCAAAGAGATGTTGTTTATTCCTTATATTTATATTTATATTTTCTGTCTTGTCAATTTAATGTGTTTATTGGCCAGATTTGTTTTTCTGGATAAGAATTTATCATATACCGGTCAAAGAGGTTTGATAGATGTAATGTCGATGTAATAGCCATTCCAGTTTCTAAATATGGTGAGAAAGTAGTCCCAACTACATGTACTGTAACTGTATTAAAATTCAGGATTTTTTTCCAGTAAACTTTCTCTCTGTGAATGGAAAAGACTTACAAGGCAAACAAATAACAGTGCAACTTGAATATCTATTGCAAAAGCACATTCTAAAAAATACAGGTCGCGGTTGTTTTCTTAACCCATTTACACACATAGCAACGCGATGGCAACGACCTATGGGTCTGTATCACTCCGCTAGTGTCATATGACCGTCGACCAATGGGAGCTTAGTGTTAAGTGCCCGATGTAGTCTATTTGAAGAAGTCCACGAATAGCACGGGGAAATCCGAACTGGCTAAAACCAGTTTGGAAGTGAAGGTTCATCGGCAGATGTTCTGCACATTTTTAATAGGATTACATAAAGACTTTACAGGGTGAATGTAAATATATAACCGTTATCATGTCACAAAGCTCCATGTGTATATTACCTTTTTGTAAATAAAGAATCCAACAATGAGTAATAAGCAAAATATGACGCCGAATAGCTCGTCAGAGCATGGCCCAGATTGTTTGTAAACGGAACCCAATCACACTTGTCAGAAAAGTGGATATTACATTTAATATGAACATAGTTATTTTAGAAGTCATTGGCCTTGCTTAGATGTCTGGGACTCCCAGTTGCGCTGTCAATTGCGCTATAAGCCATCTCGATAAAGCACGCATCTTCATGTAGAGACGGAATTGATGTAACATTCTCTTCATGGTGTCTAATTGTCGTCTGCTTTCATTTTTTCATTTTTGTGATTTTACGTAGTGTAGCAACAAGAATTAGAATTGTAATAATTATTTCGAAACCTGTTGACATTTCAAGACCAGTTGTCATAGCCAACAGGAAATGTTATGACATTCTAAATGCTATAAAATTTTGACAAACTGGATTTGATAATTTGATCAATAACACATATGTATAGACACACCATGTATAATGAATTAGAATGGAAAATGAGATTTGTTTAGTGTTAAATTTTAATATTTTGCTTATACATTGCTCCCTCTCTACAACGACGGCCAATGGGAGACACATATTGTGTGGGTTGTTCGGAGGAAGTCGTTATAGAGAGGGAAAATTAAAACTTTGCTTCCATTTGCAAACAGCTTGAATCCAAATCAGACGCCGCGTTATGTCCAAAATGTCCACTTATATATTACTTTGAGAAAAAGAGCAGACGACAATTTAAGCAGAAGACATTGTAGCAGTAAAAGCGTAAGACATTAATGTCCTGTTTCGGGAACCGCGACAAGGGTCGTTGTAAGGAGGGAATCGTTGCTGGGAGGGCCGTTGTAGAGAGGGAGCACAGTAGTAAGCACACGGCACACGGCAGCAGTTAACACTGTTTATAGGTACTATTCGTCTAAATTCATGTAAACAGAGTTTATCTTATAATACACTCAGTGCAAAAAGAAGCGCACATTTTTATCTCACTATTATTTTTATGTAGAAGGAACGTATGTGTGAATTATTATGAAGTTATTATTGAATTGGTAGCATCACAACCTGCACAAATCGGTGCAGTGTTTTAAACAAGCTGTAGTTGATTATGAGGCTGTAAAATTAATCGTGAGGTTTTTACCCCTTCATCGTTTCATTGTCTTCTGCTTCAATTTTGTTGTTTGCAAGATCGTTTCAAAGTAAAATTCAATGTAGTATGACTTAAAGCATATCGATACGAGTGTCGAACAGTTTGGATTCTGATCAGACGACGCGTTACGCGGCGTCTGATCAGAATCCAAACTGTCTGCAAACGCCTGTTTGCGTCATTAACAGGGAAAGGGTTAAAAGGTAGCACAGTGTTTTTTAGTATAACTTGTTGCAGAATTAAATGGATCTTGAGATACAGTCTAAGCATTCTAATTTTCTTCAATAAAAGTCTCTTATTCTGCGCATGAGCACGAGATGCATTTCTTTTTGCACTGAGTGTATGATATAAACTGCACATGATTGGTGGCATGTGTAATATAAATATGAATCATTATAGTGATTGCACGCACTCTATTATTTTTTATATAGTAAGCGTGATGTTAATATCATACAAATAATTCTTTGAAGAGGCGTACACATTTCTTTATACAGGCTTCATCTAAAACTTCGGGGCGAAATTCCTTTAAAATCTTATGTTATTACTCCTTTTCCGTCTGAATAGAGTGTATTGACTGTGTTTGTGTTTTTAAACAAAATCACGAAATTCATTAAAACGAGGTTCATGCAGTTAAGAACTGATTACTGTATAGAAATGTCACTGGTAGTACGATTGTGCATATATTGTACAGCGCTCCCTCTCTACAACGACACCCCATCGGAGACAAACATTATGTGCGTCGTTATAGGGAGGAAACTATGTTTACATTTGCAAACAGCTTGAATCCAGATCAGACGCCGCGTAACGCGGCGTCTGATCTGGATTCAAGCTGTTTGTCACTCGTTATCTGTGAAAATGTCAATTAAATATTTTTGAGAAAAAAAGCACACGACAATTCTAAGCAGACGATATTGCAGCAATGAAAGCATAAGACCTAATTTTCCGGTTTTATGAACTGCGGCTGGAGTCGTTGTAAGGAGGGAGTCGTTGTTTGGAGGGTCGTTGTTGAGAGGGAACGCTGCACATCCTATCAGATACTGTGTTGCTGGGTCTCCTAGCATCGCCCCTAGCGTAATTTCATGCCAGTAAACTCTGTATTCCCTCCCAACAACGACTCCCTCCGAACAACGACCTTTGCTGCAGTTCCCTAAACAGGACAATTATTTCTTACACTTTTACTTCTGTAATATCGTCTGCTTAAAAGTGTCGTCTGCTGTTTGACGCAATGTTACGTATTGAACATTTGGATAGAAAATAACTTAAAACGAAGAGTGGCGTCTGATCTGGATTCAAGCTGTTTGCAAGTGTTAACCATTTTTCCTCCCTAAAATGACTCCCTCCGAACAACGTACACATTTTCCGTCTCCCATTGGGTGTCGTTGTAGAGAGGGAACACTGTATAAGCAACGCTATTCATTACAGATTCCTGCTTAATGCAGCACAAATGCACGTAAATGAAGAACCGTGCTTTATATACCGTATTTGTTATTTAATTTTGACATTTTCTCCGAAAGACAGTACCAAATAAGTTAAAATGTTGCGATTGAATAAGGTTCACGAACGAAATAAAATATGAATATTAATCTTTATATGTTTTTTCGTAAATGTCAAATGCTTGGTTTATTTACACAATAAGCCGTTTACAATTCTGATCTATATCATTCTAAATCATAAGATTGGGGTTGGAATTCAATTTATAGTTTTGTTTGTCAGTTTTAAGACAACGCTAACAGTATGCTAAATGAGTCCATGATCGTCAAATGGGAAAAAAAGTTGTTGGATTTGGATTTGTTATGATTTTACGTCGATTTAACAGTACAGTGAAATCCCTCTAAACCGGACATGTGTGGAGACAACATATATGTCCGGTTTAAAGTGGTTTCCGGTTTAGAGGGGCTTTAACCTATAGCTTGTTTCTAGTATAGAAAATAATGTTTAGCAGACAACTAGTCCTTAGAGATCACCCTGGTGCCCTTACAAAGAGTACCTGACACTTCCATTATCGGTAAATTATTTTTGTAAACAAAGTGAAAATGTGCGAGTTATTGCTTCAAACTTTACAAAACATTGTTGGAAAGAAGTCAATGCGTGCAAGAAGACATAACACTAAGTCGAGGATGTTGCTTAACCCCGTCACTACCTTGCCCTGAGTATAATATTTATTTACAAACAGTGTAGATCCTGATCAGACGCCGCGTAACGCGGAGTCTGACCAGGATCTAAACTATTTGGCGCTGATTTCAATAGTTCTAAAGTCAACACACATAAACTTTAAGTTTAAGAAATAAAAGCAGACGACAATTGTTTAAAGCTGATGACGTCATGGCAGTGACGAGGTTAAATGCACTTACAATAGTGTCCGCTATAACGAACACTCGTCGTAAGATGTATTAATGAAATTCAACGTAAGACATATGTTACCTTAAAACAGGATGAAAGTATACTAGGAAACTGCTTTCGGAACTTTCAACTATCCTTTCGTCCTAATTTCAGAGGCACGTGCCTTTGAATTAAATTTTTGTATTTGTATTTGTCAGCTGTTCTCATAATGGGGTATTACTGTTTGCGATATTCTCATTACACTTGATGTTGTACTTTATGGTTTGATTGCCTGATAATTTTTGGTTCAGCTTCATTACCAGCTTATTCTATAGAATAAAAGGACCGGAAGAGTCATGTTGATAATTATTGCTTCTACACTAAGTGCATTTACGGCAGACGTAAACAGATACAGTGGTTTACTACGAATTATTATCCCCTTCTCTGCCGTGACGTCATCAATTTAAAATAATTGCCGTCTGCTTAAATTATTTCTTAAATTTTAATTTTTGCTATTTTGACTGAAGAATTATTGCAATGAGTGTCAAACGGTTTGAATCCTGACCAGACGCCGCGTTACGCGGCGTCTGATCAGGATCGAAACTGTTTGCAAAAATATGTTGTGCTCGGAGTAAGGCAGTGAAGAGGTTAATACGCTACGTTTATAGTATAAACCGATTTTATTGACCTGGCAGGGCGGGGTTTCGATGCGGACCTTTGCGTTACTTTTGGGGCGGCAGCACGCTCTTTTATTATCGGAATTTACCGTTGTCGTCTGTCGTTTTTTTCTCAACATTACATATTAGTGGCATTTTGACAGAAGGAATATAATGAAGAATGACAAACAGCTTGAATCCAGATCTGACGCCGCGTTTCGCGGCGTCTGATCTGGATTAAGACTGTTTGCAAATGTAAACCAAGTCTTAATTTTCACTCCCTATAACAACTCCCTCCGAACAACAAACGCAATATTCGTCTCCCGTTGGGTGTTTTTGTAGAGAGGGAACACAGTACACACCTTTTTCACGTGCATGTGTTTCTCCATTCTGAAAGTATCGGACAAAAACGATTTAATACAGAACTATAACTACCTTCCCTAAAATCAAAAATAAATTAGTTTATCTTTGCCAAAGGTTAGCTCCGCCCTGCCATGTGAAAACAAATCGGCCTATAAAGATGTGTGATTACTTATTGCAGGATATATGAAAAACAGAAAACACTATTTCTGTCTTTTTTGAGCTGATAATAAATGCATTAAAGTCTATTATCATAATACATCGTTCCCTCCCTACAACGGTCCTCCCAACGACGACTACCTCCTTACAACGACTTTGCCGCAATTCCCTAAACACGAACATTATGTCTAACGCTTTTACGGCTGCAATGTCGTCTGCTTTAAATAGTACCCTGCTGTTTTTCCCAAAGTTACATTTTTGACATTTTGACAGAAATATACTTAATGACGAGTGACAAATAGCTTGAATCCAGTACAGATGCCGCGATACGCGGCGTCTGATCTTGATTCAAGCTGTTTGCAAATGTTAGCCAATTTCCCTCCCTATAACGACTCCCTCTGAATAACGCACACAATTTTGGTCTTCCATAGGGTGTCGTTGTAGGGAGGGAGCGCTGTAGAAGGTTTATGCTGTACCAATCATGACATTGAACTTTTAAACAGTTTACGGCGTATGAGACTAGTCATTACCTATGTCCAATGACCGTTATATTAGAGATATGGGAAGTCATTATGCCAGATAGTTGTTTAATGCAGAAATCATTGTATACTAATTGGTCTATAACTTTTCTAATATCAACACAAAAATACCGCAAGTGTACAATGATGGGGGGGGGGGGGGGTTTGTTTAGTTCTATTTTTTGAATAAGTGTACATGAACTATTTGCATTAAGCAGCTGATATTTGGAATAGAGGTTTCCCGTTGGTTGAACATTCATGTCGCACAGTAGAAATTGAAAACACATTTTAGTCATATAATTTCATCTGTTCGTATGCACCCGCCATGTAATGGCCGGGGTATATAGTGTTACCCCTTTCCGTCCTTCCCTCCTTCTGTCATTCCGTCATCATTTAATTTCCGTTCGGTATCTCTGTAATAGATGCACATATTGAAGTAAAATTTGGTATAAAGATACATCATTGCAATACACATAGTCAAGTATGAATTTTATTTTCGGCTAAATAAGTTTTGACGGAGTTGTGCCCCATTGGACTTACACAATTTCCGACAATTTGAGGTTTCCGCTCATAACCGCAGTCATGCATTGATATTTTGAATTGAAATTTGGTGTATGGACACATCATGACAATATGCAGGTGAAGTTTGAATTTGGTTTCGACAAAATAAGTTTTGACGGAGTTTTGCCCCATTGGACTAAGAAAACTTCTGACAATTTGTGGTTTCCGCTCATTAACTAAGTCATGTATTGACATTTTGAATTAAAATTTGGTATACAGATATATCATGGCAATATGCAGGTCATATAATATGGTATCGGCCAAATCAGTTTTGACAGAGTTGTGCCCATGAGCTTGGACAATTTCTGGCAATTTGGGGTTTCCGCTTATTATCCCAGTCATGCATTGGCATTTTGAATTGAAATTTGGTATATAGATACATAATGGCAATACGCAGGTCAAATTTGAGCTTGGTTTTGGGCAAAATTGTTTTGACATAGTTATACCCCTTGGACTTATAAAATTTCTGACAATTTGTGGCTTCCGCTCATTTACTACGTCATGCATTGACATTTTGAATTGAAATTTGGAATGTAGGTACAAAATGATAGCATGCAGGTCATGTTTGAATTTGGTTCCGGTTCAATAATTAGTTTTCTACACTATTATGCCCCTTGAACTTCGAAATATTTGAACAGTTTCCGTCCAATATCTCAGTCATACATTGACAGTTTGAACTGAAATTCCATATACTTAGTATACGTACATCACGAGAATACGCAGGTCAGGTTTGAATTTGGTTTTGATTAAGTCAATTTTAGCAGAGTTATGTCCTTTGCACTTAGAAAATAATGATTTATGAGTTATGCTACCAAGAGTTCAGATCTACATTATACGTTGGTGCCACCGGGGGCATCCATGTGGCATCGAAACATCTCTAGTTGACTTATTTTTGCTAGGGCTAAAATTTCAAAGTTAGTTGACATGCACAAGTATTACACTTTTTGTTGCCCAAGGAAACTGGGGCCCGTTTCATAAAACTTCTTACGACAAATGTTGTCGTAAGTCAAAACTTTAAAATACATTTAATCTGTGATTTCTCTATCTAATCCTGTCTTGTGACATCTTTTTGGAATCGTCTTTTCAAGACGATTCCAAAAAGATGTCACAAAGACAGGATTAGATGGAGAAATGAATAATAATTTATACTTTTATAATCTGACTTACGACAACATTTGTCGTAAGAAATTTTATGAAACGGGCCCAGATATTTTTAATGGAGGTTCCCTGTGGGTTGAATATCAATGTACTGATACACTTATAATTATTTATTATTATAATGATAGATACCTATTTTAAAAAAGTTTGCAATATGCTAGCTTTGCTGTTCTCCGAAATCTTATGTTCAATACGTTCAATACACCACAGGGACCTGGCACGATTGATTTTTGAGAGAAAAAATTGTCAAAAAGGTATATATAGAGACTCTATATATACCTTTTGAAAAAAATTTATCTCAAAAATCAATCGTGCCGGGTCCCTGTGCAATACACCATGGAAAGAAAAACAGTACACTAAAACCCCTCTAAACCGGACATGTGTGGGGACAACAAAAAGTTCCGGTTTACAGGGGTTTCCAGTTTAAAGGGGTTTTAACCCATTACCAAATGTAGATAGTATGGTAGATAGCTGACCACTTTAAGTAGGTTGAAAGTATGTTTAAACTTAAATTAGCGGTAGTTTTGTTAATTCATTGTAGTGGTCATTTTGTAAATTTATTAAAAGTTTATTATTAATTCTATGCGTTATAACGGATGTTTACTCTTTCACTGCGCCAAAATGCGTCTTTGCGTATGATTATGATCCAAACTGTTTGACATTCGTATCAACATATTTTCAGTCAAAACAGCCCTAAATCTTACTTTAAAAATATTGCAGATAATTTTTTTGTCGGTAAGACGGTTAAAGCAGACGATAAAACTTGGCAGTGAAAGAATTTACAGATTGGGTCTAGATTGGACACCAAATAGCTTGACATCTAGTCTGGATAAAACATGTTTTTTGTTTATGTTTGTCAAGCGCAATTGACGGAAATTGGGTACAGTAATGTGTAGCTCTCGTCACTGTATATAGCGCTAATATTAGTAATGAAAGGATAGCGTGTCCATTTGACTTTACGCGGCCTACAATATAGATACAGTGCTCCCTCTCTACAAAGAACCTCCCAACAACGATTCCTACCTTACAACAATGCGTGTCGCTATGCCACAAGCAAGAAAAGTATGTCTAACAATTTCACTGCTGCAATATCGTCTGCTTAAAATTGTTGTTTGCTCTTTTATTCTCGAAATTCCATATAAATTGGTATTTTGACAGAAACAATATCATGATGAATGACAAACAGCTTGAATCCTGATCAGACGCCGCGTTACGGATAGTCTTGATTTTATTTCCTTATAACAACCCCCTCTGAACAACACATGCAATACAGTGTTCCCTCTCTACAACGACCCTCCCAACAACGACTCCCTCCTTACAACGACCCTTGCCGCTGTTCCCCAAACAAGACAATTATGTCCAATATTTCATGGCTGCAATGTCGTCTACTTAAATGTTTCGTTTTCTGTTGTTCTCAAATATACATGTAAGTGGACATTTTGATAGAATAGATATAATGACGAGTGACAAACAGCTTGAATCCAGATAAGACGCCGCGTTACGCGGCGTCTCATCTGGATTCAAGCTGTTTGCAAATGTAAACCAATTTCCCTCTCTATAACGACTCCCTCCGAACAACGCACACAATCTTTGTCTCCCATTGGATGTCGTTGTAGAGAGGGAGCGCTGTATTCGACTCCGTAGAGAAAGAGGACTGTAATAATTCCGATGCAGATCCTAGGCATCTGAACAGCACCCACATTGTTCGACGCTCATATAAATGCTTTTTAAATCAAACTGACAGCAATAATTATTCTAAACTTCAGACATAAAAGACATACCATCCATAGTAAATGGCAGTGAATGTGTTATGAAATCATAACTGCAAGGTAATTTCTTATGGCGTCTGCTCTTCTTTGAGTATGGGTATGCTACACAAAATACCTTGATGTAAAATACGTGTGTGTTCGAGAAGCTATGAAGACCTAGATTACATGGCTGCTGAATGAGCTGTGTCTACGCCGCTTTTTATAGTATCCGTTTAAAGGATGGTAGTTGTAACAATATACTAAACAAATTGTTAGATTGCAGCTATAAAGGTTAAATAGATACTTAACCGATATTGATTTTGTACGATTATATAAGTAGATCTATTAAATTAGTGAATTGCATGTCTTTTACAATTCTGGTTGCAGCTGAACCTGTCGCTTGTTTCTAATATTTTCTAATTATTTAGCAGCGGTCAAGGTTATTACTTTATGAGAATTGTTTATAAAGAAGCACAATGATTTCTATTTAAACCAATAATTTACCTAATTTCATTTATGTCTCGAGGGTCGAGGATATTAGACATATTACATGAGAAGGCGTATTGATTAGACACCATTGGTCCACGGTTACAAATAATTTGAGTTGAGTCCGAGATCGTTCTCAAACATTTGATCGGTCAGATGTGAGCTTCTGCTAGTGTATCTTTACATCTTCAGCCATATTGCATACAGTGGAGAATCTGTTATTCTTTCCCGTTTAAACGCAAAAGTACGCAAACGCAAAGCACTAAAACGTAGAAAAGTACAAATTTTGGACAATTCTGATAATTCATGTTTATCTTGGTGGCAAACAGTTTGGAGCCTGATCAGACGCCGTGTTACCCGGCGTCTGATCTGGTTCCAAACTGTTTGCACTGTAAATAATAGTTTAAGCGTAAACGCGTTTATTGGGCAAGAATAACAGATTCTCCACCATACATACTACATTTCATAAAAGTGCAGACAATACATGTACACAAAGTTAACCCTTTCGCTGGCAGTATGACGGAAATAACCATCTAAAACAGTCGCTGTCATAATTATTATCATCTGTTTATATTATTTCGTCTGATTTTCAATTTTATGCATTCTTGACTTTGGAAACAATTCAATTGGAATCCTGATCAGGCGCCACGTTACGCGGTGTTTTATCAGGATCCTGGTGCCCGTTTCATAAATCTTCGTACGACAAATGTTTTCGTAATTCAGATTATAAAGGCTTGATTATTAATTATTTCTCCGTCTAATCCTGTATTGTGACATCTCTATGGAATCGTCTGGAAAAGACGATTCCAAAGAGATGTCACAGTACAGGAATAGATGGAGAAATCAGAAATGTAATGTATTGTAAAGTTTTGACTTACGACCGTTTTTGCAGTACGAAGTTTTATAAAACGGACTCCAGACTGTTTTCAAATATCAGTGATGTCGGCCTTGTCTTTGATAATGTTAAAACAGGCTAGATTGTATAGGTGATGAAGCTGTGTCGATGAAAGGGCTAAATTCCCAAAAGCCCATATTTTCTTCTGATATAAAGTATAAACATATTCAGTCAAGGACCGCAGTAATTGCTACATTTTATTTTGATGAATATGTACTGTGGTTATAGTGTTTTTTCTATTAGCAAGGCTTGTTTGCAAACGTTGATTGGCTCATTAGTAAGTAAGCGTGGATTGACATGCATTTGTACAATAAAGCATTTGAAAGCCAATGAACAAAAATGCTAATTTACTGAATGCTAATGGTTATACTACCTGATCCACTTCCACAATTTTTTTATACAGAGACCCCTCTCTACAACAAAACCCAATGGGAGACAAAGAGTGTGTTTTGTTCGGAGGTAGTTGTTATAGGGAGGGGTAAATAACATAACATAACATAACATAACATAATCTTTATTCGGAATAAAGTTGCACAAAGCACATATATAGCCGTACATGTATATAGCAGTATTGTGAAAAACAGGTGTATTTGACAAATTTAAATATATGTTAATCACACACATTATGTGAAACAACCATAAATAATTATTTCATATAATGATACATTTAAAGTTCTGAACACGACTTAGCTTACATTTACTAACAGTTTGACCCAGATCAGACGCCGCGTTACGCGGCGTCTGCTCTGGGTTTAAACTGTTTGTGTTTCGTTTTTATGATTCTTCTGACAAAAGTCCAATAGCTAGATTTGAGAATAAACTAAGGACAATTTTAAGTAGACGATTTTGCAGCAGTGAAAGCGTTAGACATAATTGTTCTGTTTGGGGAACCGTAATGCGGTTCCCCAAACAGGACAATTATGTCTAACGCTTTCTCATTGATGTAAGGAGAGAATCGTAGTAAGCCGGTCCGGTTTAGGGAGAGATCAATGTCCTATCTGCAGAAATGTTGTCTCAGAAATGCAGACCAGTTAATAAGACTGTAGATCTCAGTTAGAATTGTTCAATAAAAACAAAAATGTTTGTATGGACACTGAAATAAACATCGTTAAAACTAGTTTGTTTACCCTGCAAATTTATTAATTTAAACTGCCACTTAAAGAGGCTCGCAACCGGATTTAGCAGTAAAAATCGTAATTTGTAAATGTATGTCAATGTTTATATAAATGGGTAAGATTAGGATTAGGATAAGAAATTCTGTTAAAAAATGCATTTCAAAAAAAATAAAGAAGAAGATCTGGTGGGATTTGAACTCGTGACCCTCCATTGCGGAGACAAACACGAAAAGGAAACCCCTCAGACCACTCGGCTACGGGCTCTATATTGTTTTGTTACCGAATTAACGTACTTTACTGTGTAGCGATGGATACTACTTTATTCGGCTCGGGTTTATATCTGAGCCCGTGTTCAATTTCTGTAGAGAAGCAACAACAACAATACCGTCGAAAGGCGCTATAGAAAAACGATGGGAAAATATCTAAAAAAAACCACTAAGATTCGATGACGGTTCTTGATACTTGTTTTGACTGATCATATTGTTTTAATGTCAGAAGCCCAATAATGCCACACATTTGCTTTTATTTGATTTTTTTTTAATTTTATTTTGACAAGTACGCCATCCGGTTGCGAGTCAATTTAAAGGAAAGAAAATAATCATGGCCGTTCGACAAGGTTACAAATGGAAACCGAATGGACAAAGCACTATAAACAACACATTACTCGCATAGTTCGTAGCTAGCCTATTTCATAATTTTTCTTATAACATTCAATTGCAGTAACATTTAAACTGTTTGCAAACGTAAGCCAATTTCCCTTCGTATAACAAAAACACTCGCAATCTTTGTCTCCCATTGGGTGTCGTTGTAGAGTTAGAGCACTTAATTGAGTTGTGGTACATAACATCAAGCCTGTCTTTTATATTTCAGGCAAATACGAATCCAGAGCTTGAACACCTTCGCTCTGAAAACATTACATTCCGGTATATTAAGGCTGACACCAAGTGTGATATTGGTACAGGTCTGTACGAGATTGTTCAAATGAAAGACAAGGTCGACGCATTTATCGGTAAGTTCAATCATCCTATTTATCACATAAACGTGCAAACTATAGAGTTTCGTAAATATTGTACGTCACACGGTGCATATATTTTATACTTATTTTTGAATCACCAAAATAATGTACTAATACACCGACTGTTTAGGTCATCAGCATTTCCGGAATTCGAGATGCGGGCCGCCCGCTGTCGAACCACCTTAAAACAGTTTTAAAAGAGAATCTAGTTTGACCAACTTGGATCACCACGAGTGATTGAAACATTTCAAGTGTCCTAAAAGAATTCTCCCGAGCAGTTCCGCAAATCAGGCTGCAAATCAGGCTACACAGAGCTCGAGTATTTACAGTGGCTCAAAGGTTACATAATAAGTATGTCATGTTGCAATGATGACGTCATTTTGAAAAGGAAACTAAATTTCAAATCACCATTTTAGTCAATAAGAACAATTTTAGATTAAATAGTAACTTAGGATTTAAATATGTTATCACAATAAATCTTTTCACAACACATTGATGTTGTTTTTCTTTATTTTAGTTTGATAGGTGTTTTTATATATGGATAAATAAAACTGAATAACGCTACTTTTAAGACTAAAACTATTGTGAATCGTTTTCCTAATAGCCGAGGAAAAAAGAAAGTAAGACCGTTCGAATTTTGTGTCAATTTGTGTTTATGTGATAAATAAAATATTCATGTGTTTTCAGCATTGAAGTTATTGAACTCGTTGGATAAAAGATTATGTTGCGATCAATTCAATAAATTCATTATTGAAAAAATATTCAATATCTTCTATTTATTTACTCAATAATATTTACATTCGCTCTGAATTTGTCCTTATACAACCCTATGTAACAAGTGAGGTTCATTTATTACAGAACTACATAGTACAAGGTTATAAAGAGTTTTTTGTTGAGTCTAAGCTCGTTCTCAAATAGTTGATTGCTCTCGACGCAATAAAGCTTGTAAACTGGCTTTATCCTTAGCAATTCAACAGCTAGTTGGCTATTTTCAAAGTTAAAGCGTTTCATCAGTTTGGAACTTTGGTCGATGCGAACAGGTTTGTATGATTGCCACAACTTAACGCTTTCATGATCGAATTATTCGGGAGAGTTTTACCCCTTCATCGCTTTATTATCGTCTACTTCATTAAAATATTGTCTGCAAGACACATTTCAAAGTTAGATTGAAGGTTGTATGACTTAATAAATGTCGATAAGAGTGTCAAACAGTTCGGATCCTGATCAGACGCCGCTTAACGCGGCGTCTGATCAGGACCCAAACTGTTTGCAAACTCGCTTTCAAGCGTTACTGAGAGCGAAAGGGTTAACCACTTAGCGTTTGCAAACCGGTTCGTGTTAATATCTCAGAAACATGATTTACTAATTCGCAGGCAGGTTCACGTTAGTTTTCCATACAATTATGTTTTGAAATCTCGAAAAACATATTATCATGATATTTTCCCTGTGAGTACTTTACATTATACAAATAATAACAGTTGTTGATAGTCTTTAGGTTAGTTAATTTCAAACATGAGTACGCATTTTTGAACCACAGGGGAAGCAAATTGACTGGCTAAGAGAATAGATATTGAAACTTAAATTCAGAAAATGCCTTACAAGATAGACGTACTTTTTATAGAATGACATGGGTGATTATGTAGCCGAGCAAATTAAACTTCGACTGTGGATACATCAACGGAAAGTAAATTTATAACATAACAGACGGCGTGAGCGTTGAATAACACGCGTTGTTTATTTTTCATATATAACTAGTTAAATAACAATGCAAATGAGAATTTTGGATTAATTAATCAATATTAGATCTAGATGAAATTGTTTATTATTACATATAATAACATAAACATTATGCTAGTGAACGAGGTTAATTTGGAACAACTTTTTTCCTACATAGATCTACATGTACTTATTTCACGGTTAGCATTCACTTGACTTCAAAGGCTGCGATAAATAAGTGCCAAAAAACACGGAAACAACTTTTCTAGTTTATGTTATAAAACGAATATAACATTTGTGTTCATAATTTATTGGATTTATCAAACTCGTCGTTTTAGAAAACGATAAAAACTCGGCAAAGCCTCGTTTGTATCGTTTTCTAAAGGACTCGTTTAATAAATCATATAAATTATGAACACTCATGTAATATCCTATATATAAACAAGTAATTTATCAGAAAAAGGAGTCCATTTGAAATTAAACTTTGTAAGGTCCACGTTGATGTCTTGCATTTAGAGGTGCTTCTGATTCTACATGCATTTGCCCGAGAAAGACGTGAAACAATGGAAGTCTGTGATAAGTTTATGACTCTTTTAGACGATTAGTCTGAAAAAACCACACCCATGTGTAAAACGTGTCAACTCAAAATATAGCTAAACCATGGTCATGGCAATCTGCGGCATCTTATCAAGGTATGCACTGTTTGCTATTTCAAATGATATGATCTGTTGTACAGTGGAGAATACGTTATTTTCCCCAATACAATCTATTTACGATCAATCTCTTATTTCCATTCCAAACTGTTTGCCACTAATATAAGCATGAATAGTCAAAAGTATCGACAAATTGTCCCTCCCTATAACACCTCCCCCGAACAACACCAACAATATGTGTCTCCCATTAGGTGTTGTAGAGAAGGAGCATTGAACTTTGAAAAACAATTGCCAGATAATAAACTATAAGAGCGGAAATTATGACAGGTCAATAACGGAACAAACAAGTTCATATAATGTTAAACATGTACATCAGAAGTAGAAATGACCTTGATCTTGTATAGCTATTGATCGTCCACTGATTTCCAATCCAATATATGTAGAATGAGTTAGGGTAATTGCACATGAACTGCGCTAATTGCTATCTACGTCACTGCCTACAAGTCACAACAACAAAACCATTTTACACTGTAAGAGTTGACCCTTATCACTGCCATAATATCAGTATCGTCTGCTGAAAATAGTCTTCTTATACATCTTATACTTAGCCGTTAGATATTAAATTAACCAAATATGTTTAATATGAATGTCAGTCGGTTTGGATCCTGTTCATAAGTGGATTTGTTTGGTACCTGATCTGGATCCAATCTGTTTTCAAATATCAGTGTTTTATGGCATGACAGTGAAAGGGTTAGTGAGTAACTGATTTGTTTACATGGCTCATGTTTTCTCCAATATATCGTGTCATTTAGCCTTCAATGTTTCCAAACACGAAGACCATATAGAGACATTTTATCCATAATAGGGGTTGACCTGTCAGTCACTCACTTTCCGTCAACTTTCGTTGGTACCATTGGAAGTTTCCGTATACTATATTGATCGTTTGCTTTTAAACGGCAGAGAATAACATTTTCTCAACTGTATAGCATTTTTCTATCCAAGTTTCTTTAGGCAAGTTCATTGTAATTTATTTTATACAATTGCATGAATATCATGGTTTGTATGTGTCTACCATAAAAAACTTTTTAAAAAACGCATTAAGAAATATTACAATCTATCGAGGATCGAACCCACAACCCTTACGTTGGTAGCGCAGATACATAACCACTGAGCCATTACCGACTGTAGTTATCTTTATCTGATAATATAATCAAATTCGAGTCATCGTTGAATGGCTTATTTACAATACACTGTATTGTTGTTTCCGGAAGATAAAAATAGCTTACGGAAAAAGACGGAATATTCATAAACTGACAGGTCAAACCTTATCGACAATACCTTGAAACGGTTTTGTGGGCTTCTTTGTCATATGGGTTGTTGTTTGTTTATCTGTCAAGAACTAAAAGGGAAGGCATCTCGGTGGTTTTGATCCCATGTACCGCTTTGCGGCGTGTGAGATGAGCAGGTATAAATCTTCATGGAATAATCATCGTCATAATCTCACATCATCACTCATTGGCGCTATATGACCTGTTAAGTGTCACAGTACAGTAAAAACAATCTCATCCACTCATTAATCCTTTCAGGATCTAATTTATCGGGAGAATTTTACCCCCTCACCGCCATATTGTCGTCTGCTTCCATATTGTCGTCTGCACTATCGTTTCAAAGTTAAATTTAAGGCGGTGTGACTGAAGAAATTTCAAAACGAGTGTGAAACAGTTTGGATCCTGATCAGACGCCGCGTTACGCGGCGTCTGATCAGGATCCAAACTGTTTGCAAACGCGTCTTTTGGCGTCATTGAGAGTGAAATGGTTTAACACGAAAGATTCGTGTACACAGGCAGTTTGTATAAAATATGGTGCCTGTGATGCTGGATATTATTATCTTATAGTAATGGCTCTTAGAGAGCCAGCCTAGCTACAATTTTCTTCCACGTTTAACCCACTTCCCCATAGACTGTTTCTAGTTTTGAACATAGGTGAGGACGTAAAGCAGGTTGAAAGTAAATTTACTTTTAACCTGTTTTAAGCTATAATCTGCTAGGATATAGAAAATACTTATTCATGACTGTATAAAGCGGAACTATTTTCTCCAGTGGAGATATAAATTAAGGATGTAAAAAAGCGTTTTTATAAAGCAAATTGTTAAACGACACTTAACGTAAACAGAATACATGTAAAATAAAATGCCAATCTTACAGGTTTTTGAAATTGTTGCCGATTTATAGAAATCTGAGTGTAAAAAGTTTAAAGTCTGATCATACACCGGGTTACCAAATGTCTGTTCTGACCCCACTCTTTGTGGACACAATTGTTTTACAACGAACGTGTGTACAGTGACCCCTCTCTACAACATCACCTTATTGGAGACACAGATTGTGGGTGTTGTTCGGAGGGACATGTTATAGGGAGCGACAATGAGTATGACATGGCTTACATTTGCAAACAGCTTGAACCCAGATCAGACGCCGTTTCAAACTGTTTGTCACTCATCTTCCTGTTTCTTCTGTCAAAATGTCCAATCCGTAAGTCTGAGAACAAGCAGCAAACGATAATTTTAAGCAGATGATATTGCAGACGTGAAAAGGTTAGACATAATTGTCTTATTTGGGGAAAAGCGACAATCGTTGTTGTAAGGAGGGAATCGTTGTTTGGAGGGTCGTTGTTTGGAAGGGAGCACTGTAGTGGGAAAGAATTCGCCGCTGTACTTTTTAGATAAATCAACTAAAATGAACCGAATATAGATTTTGTTGATAGGAGTAAAATTTACCCAGTCCATTGTTTTATAATGAGAGATTAAGGCACAGTGAAAATTGCCATATGAATTGTAGCAAACAAATTAGCAAATATTGATTGTTTTAGCCTTGCAAAAATAATGTTTTAGTGAAATAGCAAATAAAAACACAGGGACACAGATCTTATAAAAAAGATAGAGACCATTTTATTAAAAAAAATCCATATTTTTCTCATTTTTCACTTTTTATGCATTTTTAACAAAGGTAACTTTTTTTAAAAAACATCATTTGATGTATTGAATTATCTACATGTATAATTTATACCGGTAATAAAACTATACTTCGATGAAAACGTCATGCTTATATTCTGAGAAATTGAAATGAAACCGGATGTAACAAAGTGTAACTTACCTATGAAAACAGTGTATTCTTTAAACTACGCATCGGACAAACACATTCAAAATTCCCGTTCGGTACGAAAACCCAATTTTTATTTCGCGAAAATAGTATTTTATGATTGTACGTGTTCACCGAAAATGTGTTTTGTTTATTATTATATTTTACGCCATATTAACATTTTTCCGAAATTTCACCATGCACAATAAGACAAGCCGACATCCTTAAGTTCAGTGCTAAATTGGCCACTGGTTCAGATTTAAAGGACAGCTGAAAGTTGTAGCAATATCTCTATTCAGGGATCTATTTACGACGATATTAAGACTCCCTGGTTATACCTCTGTAGGTGTAACAGTGTACCTGATCTGGATTCAAACATTTTACTTTTGTCAATGAAAGTTTCAATTGAATATTCGTGAAACTTTGTTTGACCAAATCTACAAACGCTTATTTATAGGCAGACGACACCAGGTCGGGGGAAAGCGGAAATGGACATGTTCCGTGACGGTGGGCATAATCTCATAACAATTTGTACTTGATTGTATAAACAAATTGTTTATGGGAAAAATAAGTTTAGTTCAGATTTCAGTGAAAACAGTAAAAATGCAATAAATACGTTCATTACTTATTGCCATGAGGTGAAGCTATTAGTTTGATGCAAAATTAGAATTTGTTCTCATAATATACAGTAAAACCTCCCTATTACGACCACTAAATTTTGTTAATTATTTGGATGTTTACGATAGGTGACCGCTTAAAGCAAGGTGACAGTGAAACAGAAAGCTCCTGTAGGAGCTTTCTGTTTCACTGTCACCTTGCTTTAAGCTGCCACCTCTCTATTATACAATTAATTAGCCTTCGTTTAAGTGGTCGTAATAGCGAGGTTTTACTGTAATGCTGATAACAGAAAAACAAACTTTACTGATGCAAAATTAGGATTTGTTACGTTTTCTGATAATATAATGCTGAAAAACAGAAAAAGCAATACACTTTACTGCTCGCTGCTAAATTATCTTCTGAAAATTTGTAGTCCGCTTTTATTTCTGAATTCTATATTTTTTTATTTTTGGGACGACTGTAAGTACATGTAACACTGGTGTAGTGGTAAAGGACCTGTGAATAAACTCTTTTTCAGACAGTGTCTCTTTTTAATGACCATTATTTAGCATGTTGTGACACTTTATTTATTACAGGACCTGCGTGTGACTCGTTGTGCAAGCCGGCTGGGCTTCTAGCGGGTAAATGGAACAAACCCATGATAAGCTACAGCTGTTATTCAAATGTTCTCGGTGATCGGACTTTGTTCCCAACCTTCGCGAGGACTTCAGCATTGTATATAGAGATGACCTATTTCCTGGTAGACTTCATCAAGCATTTCGGCTGGGATAGAGTCTCATTCATAGAGGGGCCAGAGGAAATATGGCGAGAGACGGTCGGCCATTTCCAGGTTTGTTATATAGTTCTGCATCTTCTTTGCGATGCGGAGGAATTTCTTATAGACATTACAAACAGTATGAATTCAGATGAGATACCGAGTAAGTCAGTTTCTTACCAGGATCGAAACTATTTGGCACTCTTGTGATACTTTCTGAACAAAAAGTGCATTTAAATAATGTCTCAGAATGGTTGCAGATGACAAAAATTGTAGACAAAAAGATTCTAGTGTATTGGAGATTAATCATCTAAGATCTGACTTATCACTCCATTGTGTGACCATCTAGTTGAAACTCTAATGTACTTTTAATTACTTAACCCTTTCCCTTATAGAAGCGACTTTTAGCGCATTCATTTTATTCATTCGCCAAAGAAAATAGTTCCATTTTACACTGTCATGAATATGTATTATAAGAAATATTTTCTATATACTACCAGATAGTACCTTAAAGTAGGCTGAAAGTAAAGCAGAATGTGCCCTAGGGCACATTCTGCTTTACTTTCAGCCTGCTTTAATAGGTCACATATCTTAACTACTAGAAATAGGCTATGAGGAAAAGGGTTAACCTAAGTTTGGATGAAATGATTACAATTAAAACGGGTACTATAGTTAACCCTCGAAAACAAACAATTCAAGAAAAGGAACATGAGTTTTACCTAACCCCAGTTGTAACATTATCGATAAGTTTTAAAAACAGCAAATAAGTCGGCGCCTGGTCAGACAATAAAATGTCTGACAGTAAGATTAATAGTCAATAAATTAATTTTTATCAAGAAAGTGTAATTTTGTGCATTTCAAGACCATTTTATTCCGATTAAACGGGAAACGTTAGCACATTCGCTACTAATAGTACAACAGGCGAATGGTTCAGAGATAAAATGTAAGTTTGTAATGTAGTAAAAGATAACGCTAAAGATGAAAGGACATGGCATACCAAATCAACGAGTGAAATGCAAAAGAACATGACACACCAAATCGACCGACAGGTTAAGTGTAAAGTAGATCAACATGGCTGAGCCGAGGCTAAAAACTCAACGTCACATGATAAAAAGGACTGAGCCATTCTCTGTGAGTTACATGCCTATATCTTATAGGAGAAAACATTTTGGAACTCGCCCAGACGGCGTATTGCAAAGGATATAACTGTCTTTGTATTTAACGAATTTGTTTTGAAAATAATAACTAATAACTCTTCATCACTAAACGTCTGCAACACGGAACCATTGTCTGCTATTTGGTGTACATATACCTATAACCTGTGTCAGTGATTGACTACTCCAGGGTAATTCAAGTAAAGGAGTGCTTTAAGAATAATACTATTAACCCATTTGTGCCCACGATCCCATATATTTGACATAGGCAAACAGTGTAGACTCTGATCAGACGCCGCATAATGCGGCGTCTGATCAGAGTCCACACTGTTTGCTGATAGGAATTTCAATATAAAACTGAAACTTTTGACCAGGCATCCCTTTGATAAAAAATGGACTAATCCAATATATAAACATGGAAGAATCCACTGGGTATAGATGGGTTAACACTTACCCCTTCGCTGTCTTGACATCGTCCTTCTTTCTCCTCTTCAATTAATTGTATTTTAGGCATTTTGACCTTAATAAGTGTCATTCAAAGTGTGAAACAGTGTAACCTTATTAGATAAAAAAGTTACTCAGCGTCTGATCTACGTCCAAATTGATTGCATGTTTTAGTCAAGTCATGTTTTGTACTCAAAAGGTTAACGAAAAAGGTTATAACATAAAAGTATAAAATACATCATAATATTATCACATAACTCATAGATGTATCATTTATGTTTTTTCTATTCGTTTCCAATCATACTGTCAGGTTTTCCCATAAATTACCATTGCAGATTTACATTTATGATTTATAATGCTTCGTACGAATATTTTATTCGAAACAGTTAGACAAGTATTAAGAAATCACTCCAAAGGATATTGATTAGCCGTCTTACACAAAGGCTTAACGTATTACAAACAGAAAACAAAAGGCAAAATGGTCAATTTGTTATTTTTTTCCCAAGTAAACGTGCTTTTTTAAACAATTATTTCAATTACAAACAATTGAACCATATCAGATGCCGTGTAATCCGGCGTCTAATTCGGCTAAAAACTATTTTCTATTCAGAGTAAAACAAATCGCTTATATTTGCAAAACATTATCGTTTTCTGTATTATATTGTAATACGTATGTGTAGGTTCTTTTTAACCCATTTGTGCCCAGTGGGCTCTTCCATGTTTACATATTGGATTAGTCCATTTTTATGAAAGGGATGCCTGGTCAAAATTTTCATTTTCATATGGGATCGTGGGCACTAATTGGTCAATCTAATTGGGAAAAAATACTACTTTTATTTTGGCAAATGACGTCATGAAAGAGAATAAGTACAATCCTGTTCACTTACAACCATGTTTCTTTTTCAGCCTGCTTTCGAAAAAAACGGTATCCAGACCAATATTTTAAGCATAAACTCTCACGATCCACACGAAGTCTTGTTGAAACATATAGCACATGCTTCTCTAGAAACGCGCGGTAAGTATAGGTGTAAACTTTTTCACCCCTTCCCTGTCAAATTCGACTACTCTTGTATTTGCAAACAATTTGGATCCTAATCATGCGGCGAGAAACTCAAAATCTGATCTGCATCACATCTGTTTAGGCGAATTAACATTCGGCGTTCTGCTGCCTCTCCATTTTTGTCAAACACAAAGTTATTTAGATTTGAAATATCCTTTCAATATTCTATATACGAAGAAACACTGACTTATTCCACAACTTTGCTATTTGCTGGTTATTAGTCGGTTTGTTTGTTCATTGTTAGGCCTTAAGTTCGTCTATTGTTTCTACAATTGCAAATGTTTTAGTTAAGGTTTTAAGCTTGAAGAACACACGTTTCTAAAACCAATGCTTTTGTTAGGAATGTCTACATCTAATAATGTACCACTTTTCGTGTGTGTAATAAGTTTTTATATAGCATGCTTTTATGTTTAGTATTTATCATGGCATCGTACGGGGCTGAGGTGTTATACGTCATGTGTGCGGCGGAGTCCGGTGGCTTTACCAATGGCGACTACGTGTTTATTTCCATAGACTATGTCTTCATGACGGATGTGGTCATTGAGGAGAGGCCTTGCAACAAGCATACTGTATTAAATGGTAACTATTTATATAATTGTCGGATCCATTATTTTGGTGACGCTTTTAATTCAGCGTTAAGCTGCCACCTGTTTATGCGATTTAATCATGTTTTTGTACTAATGTGGATGAGTTGATAAAAGTGGTTCTAGACCCCTCTGCGGAGGAAACAGTCTAATGCTTTTCAAAAAACATTATAATGGTGTCTTATTGACATGTTTGGCTGTGCTTTATTTTACGGAGTGGATATTTCAGGAATACTAGATGCTACAGTGTTGTTGGATGAAGGTTACCAAGGTTACAAAGCTCTCATACAGAGACTTAGCCAGGAACTAAATAACACCATTGGAATAGAGGTACACCATAACAACAAAAATGAGGCACCAAACTTACCGGGTTTTTTTTGTCTCTTTAAGAGGACGCCATCGCGAAATCATGATGTCGCTAATTAATACAAAATTGCATTTACGCAAAATATTCATGACGTGAAAAATACCTGTTTTACTGTATGACTTGACGAAAATACTTTGATCGATTGCAACGATAATTTCATAGCTATTTTAAGTACTTTGATTATTTTGCATGTATCAATCGGGAGAAATCAATAAAAATGTATATTAATCAATTTGAAAGTAAAGTATCTATTAAGCTGCCGATAAAACAATTTCAAATGATATTGTGAAATACAGAGGTATGGGGTAGATGAATTTAAGCATTGCAAAACATGCATGTATTGCATATATAATTATACGTATTGTCCACTCTATTTAACCATACGTTCAATGAGAAACTAACGTCTGATTGAAAGACATAATCTGTATTATTTTCATATTCATATCTTAATCATTTAGCCCATAGCCTGTTTCAAGTTTTGAAGTTGGGTGCTTTACTTTCAGCCTGCTTTAAGCTACCATCTGCTGGAATATAGAAACTATTTCTTTTGATACATATTCATAACTGTATAAATTGGAGAAACAAATCTTGAGTTTAGAAATAAATCATAAGCGTAAAAAGGCGTATTTATAGGGTAATGGGTTAAGGAATTTCAAGAAAAGATATGTGAAATTGTCAAATTTCAATCAATTTAGATCTTGTGAGATTCCGTGCTATTTAAAATTTCAATTTAATAATTGAATGTATTTGAAAGCCTTTCACTTGAAAGAATAGTGTGTTCAGCGCAATGATATGCCGTGCAGTTATTCACACGTGCATGTAAATGTAACTAATTTTCTCGAAACAAATATAGCACTAGCTAATAAGTAATATGCATAAAGTTAAATCAGAACAGGACAAGTATAAACTATAAAATTCTAACACACCTCGGGCACACCCCTATGTAAACAAAAACGGAACGTATCTGTGTTTAAATTCTCTGTAAAACACGCACGCACTGCAACAACTTAGCGTTACGTAATATGGCTTCGAACATTCGTGCACCAAAAAAGGTCGCGCCGTTGTGTCGGTGCACATTGTGGTTAAATTGAAGTTACATCGAACTAATAAATTCATACCAGTGTATTATCGTGCAATAGAACCCATACGGATTTAAGTATTACGTATCTCTACGACTACTCGTGTTCTATTAGTTATCATGGTTTATTAGTTATTACTTTGAGTTCATATTTAGATATAAACATATACTTTCGTAGACATGCTATGAGTATGTACACTGCTCCCTCCGAACAACGGCCCTCCCAACAACGATTCCCTCCTTACAACGACCCTTGTCGCAGTTCCCTAAACAGGAAAAACGTTTCGCTTATATTGCTGCAATATTGTCTGCTTAAAATTGTCGTCTGCTGTTTTTCTCAAAATTACATAATGGACATTTAGACAGAAAAAACGTAAAGACGAGTGAAAACTTCTATAACGCGGCGTCTGATCTGGATTCAAGCTATTTGCAAATGTAAACCAATTTCCCTCCCTATAACGACTCCCTCCGAACAACGCACACACTATTTGTCTCCCATTGGGTGTCGTTGTAGAGAGGGAGCGCTGTACTATAATTTTATACTTTACTCAGTATGGAATACGATCTGGCATGCTTTACGATGCCGTGTATCTGATTGCCCTGGGCCTTGACCGGACGTTACACAACGGCGAGGATTCATCAAACGGAACAACAATTGTAAATACGCTACTAGACCACCAGTTTCAGGGTATATTTTCTTTGCATACAGAAACATGTATATACTTTGCAATTATGGTAATCATCCCAATAACAAAATGTACATCACACTTCACAGCCATTTGTCAGGAGTTTTACTCTTTTAAGATCGCATTTAAGACAATTTTCATGAGAACAGGAACCTGCCCTGCGTTCATTAACGAAAGCGCTTCGTGACGTTTTGCCACGACCCGCTTACCTCAGGGCACCCACAGGTTAATGTGCTTTCAACATTGAATGCCTTTGTTCTCCATAGTCACTTCACCTTTGTGCGCATTGTGGTAAGCGGGCCGTGGCAAAGCGTCACGAAGCGCTTTCGTTAATGAACACAGGACTGGTCACGGTAAGTGACACATGTTATACATGTATTGACACTGAACTACACATTATTGCTATTGGCAGACCTGTAACTACTCATTCACCACATTTGGTATTCCTTTATGTTGTAGTGACGGAGGTGTACTCAAGCCAAACGTTTTCTTTTAAAGAGGTCTATTCGTGTACTCCAGCGAAACGTTTTCTTTTAAAGGGGTCTATTGGTGTACTCCAGCCAAACGTTTTCTTTTAAAGAGGTATATTGGTGTACTCCAACCCAACGTTTTCTTTTAAAGAGGTATATTGGTGTACTCCAACCAAGCGTTTTCTTTTAAAGAGGTCTATAGGTGTTCTTCAGCCAAACGATTCTTTTAAAGGGGTCTATTGGTGTACTCCAGCCCAACGTTTTCTTTTACAGCGGTCTATTGATGTACTCCAGCCAAACGTTTTCTTTTAAAGGGGTCTATTGGTGTACTCCAGCCAAACATTTTCTTTGAAATCGGTCTATTGGTGTACTCCAACCAAACGTTTTCTTTTAAAGAGGTATATAGGTGTTCTTCAGCCACACGTTTTCTTTTAAAAGGGTCTTTTGGTGTACTCCAGCCAAACGTTTTCTTTTAAAGAGGTCTATTGGTGTACTCCAACCAAACGTTTTCTTTTAAAGAGGTCTATAGGTGTTCTTCAGTCGAACGTTTTCTTTAAAAGGGGTAGATTGGTGTACTCCGGCCCAACGTTTTCTTTTAAAGAGGTATATTGGTGTACTCCAGCCAAACGTTTTCTTTTAAAGGGGTCTATTGGCCAGCCAAACGTTTTCTTTTAAAGCGGTCGATCGGTGTACTCCAACCAAACGTTTCCTTTTAAAGAGGTCTATAGGTGTTCTTCAGCCAAACGTTTTCTTTTAAAGGGGTCTATTGGTGTACTCCAGCCAAACGTTTTATCTTAAAGAGGTCTATTGGTGTACTCCAACCAAACGTTTTCTTTTAAAGAGGTTTATTGGTGTACTCCAGCCAAACGTTTTCTTTTAAAGAGGTCTATTGGTGTACTCCAGCCAAACGTTTTCTTTTAAAGAGGTCTATTGGTGTACTCCAACCTAACGTTTTCCTTTAAAGAGGTCTAAGGTATAGTTTAAGGTTACCCTTACCTGAAGAAAGCGTGCGAGACTCCGCCATCCAAATATGTGTTGAGATACCACCACATTTGTTTTCCCTCAATGATTTTGTTCAGAAAAATGTGTTTTTCTATAACTGAGGTCAAAGGTCCCGATCAATTGCATAGTTACCTGGGGATACGGTCCTAAAAATGTTGTATACATAGAAACATTGTTATTGCCGGACCCCTATAACCACGCCGTATTCAGCATTAGCATTCGCGTTTAACCTTACACATAGTACTATCTTGCAAACTTTCAAATAAATTATTTAGATTTCCTTTGGTTTTCAAACCCCATATCTCTGAACTTTATACTTAAAAGGGGCTAAAATACGAACCAAACAACTGACATATACTTCTTGGTTTAATCTTTACTGTCTTGCAATTATATAATATCACATTTTAACGCTTTTAAAAATTTACATAATTATTATTATGGTTTTGATGTTTGGAAGATTTATCAGTGTAATTAAGGTTATTCTACCCTAACAATTTAATTAAGGAAAAGAAATTCACAAAGGTCAAATAACCCCTTCAAACCGCAATATATTACCAGCTCTGATTTTTTTTAAAGCGGCATATATGAGACAGTTTGGTTGGAGAAAAAAATCATTACACGAATATCAAAAAGGTTGGATGGTGAAAAGTCGCCGAGTTTCTGCAGCAAGACTATTTAGGATGGAAACTGTTTGCAATATATACACATAACCTCTCTAGTACGACCACAAAATAGAATGCTTTTTTGTTGTATAAAAGACAGGTGACAGCTAAAGGCAATGTGAAAGTAAAACATAAAGCTCCTAAAAGAGACTTCTCTTATACTTGCACATTGTCGTTAGCAGGCACATGTCTGAATCGCCTAATAATTAAAACAATTTAATGGTCATACTAGAGAGATTTTGCTATAATTGAAGCGTTTTACTTAACTCTGTGCTAGTTGTATAACGTATGATGTCTATTATAAACCTTGTCCTATGTATTACTGTAATATGTGCTGTCCATTATAACCATTGTCCTAGGTTATTTCTTTTATATATGTATATTACAGTGTTCCATCCCTACAACGGCCCTCCAAACAACGATTCCCTCCTTACAACGACCATTGCCGCTGTTCCCTAAACAGAACAAATTATTTTGTAACGCTTTCACTGCTGCAATATGGTCTGCTTAAAATTGTTGTCTGCTGTTTTTCTCAAAGTGACATGATGGACATTTTGACAGAAAATAAATTAATGCCTAGTGACAAACAGCTTGAACCCAGATTAGACGCGGCGTCTGATCTGGATTCAAGCTGTTTGGAATTGTAAGCCAATTTTCCTCCCTTGAACGACTCCCTTCGAACAACGCACATACTTTTTGTCTCCCATTGGGTGTCGTTGTAGAGAGGGAGAGCTGTATATATCTGTTATAATCCCCATTCTAGGTATTACTGGTACAATCTTGTTGGATAAGAATGGAACCCGAAGGTCGTCCTTCGCCTTGCACAATGTAGTCCAGAATACCTATATCATAGTGGCCCAAGGAAACAGAAGGTAAGGTAAATTCTCGGCATATTATCAACCCATTCCCCCATAAATATGCCTTTTTACGCATATAGTTTATTCCTCCACTGAAGAAAACAGTTCCCTTTTATACAGTCATGAATATGTATCATAAGAATATTTTCTATATCCTAGCAGATAATAGCTTAAAGCAGGCTGAAAGTAAACCAGAATGCGCCTTAAGGCGCATTCTGATTTACTTTCAACCTGCTTTAAGTGGTCACATGTCTTCAAAATTAGAACCAGGCTATGGGGTAATGGGTTAATTAGGTGTATTCTTTCTCAAATGTTTAATCATGAATGTGATGATAAATTATTCTGCTACCATGCAATCATGATTTGATTGGCACTTGCAAATAGTGTAGAATCAGATAAGCCGACAAAAACTACACCTTATATAAATGTTATATAATTATTAAGAATGTTTACATCAATCTTAGCATAGATTTTGAAAGAAATTATTTCAAATCATTGGCCCTTTTCAACGCCTTTTGTTTTAAACCGATGTCTGCACTATAATTTCAAAGTAAGATTTTAGGCAGTTTGACTGAAGAAGTTCGATACATACGAGTTTCAGATAGTTTAGAATGAGATTAAACGCTGTAATCAAAGCTGTAATTTATTTAGTCTAGGGAGCTTGGAGATGAAGGACGATGTCATAATTCAATGGCCAGGAAGAAGGTTCACAGCCCCTTTAGGAAGACCATCCTGCGGATGGAACGGGGAATATTGCACTGAAACAGACACCTGTAAGCAAAGCCAACTATTTCATAAAAATATTCTCTAAGTACAAGCCTCATAGATTACCTCAATAAAATAGTTTATGCTCTTAGTACAAGCTTCATAGTTTACCCCAATAAAATATGTTATGCCCTAAGTACAAGCTTCATAGATTACCTCAATAAAATATGTTATGCTCTAAGTACAAGCCTCATAGATTACCCCAATAAAATATTTTATGCTCTTAGTACACGCTTCATAGTTTACCTCAATAAAATAGTTGATGCTCTAAGTACAAGCTTCATAGATTACCTCAATGAAATATGTTATGCTCTAAGTACAAGCCTCATAGTTGACCCCAATAAAATATTTTATGCTCTAAGTACAATCCTCATAGATTACCTCAATAAAATATGTTATGTTCTAAGTACAAGCTTCATAGTTAACCTCAATAAAATGTTATGCTCTAAATACAAACCTCATAGTTTACCTCAAAAATATTTAATGCTCTAAGTACAAGCCTCATAGTTTACATGAGTGTCAAACAGTTTAAACCCCAATCTGACGGGCCGCCTGATCTGGATCTAACCTGCTTTCATATGATAGTGTTGTCTAGCTTGACACTGAAGGCTTTATTAACTCTTTCACTGCCAAAACAATCGTGAGTTTTTATCCCTTCACCGCTACATTGTCGTCTGCTTCAATATTGTCGTCTGCAAGATAATTTCAAAGTTAGATTTCAGGTAGTATGACTTAAGAAATATTGTTATGAGTGTCAAATAGTTTGGATCCAGATCAGACGCAGCGTAACGCGGCGTCTGATCACAATCCAAACTGTTTGCAAAGTTGCCTTTTGGTGCCATTGGCATTGAAATAATTAATGAGTTATAAACAGAAAACATCTCATATGTCGATAATGATATTGGTTTTATGCCTTTTCAGCTTTAAATGTCTAGTCGGCAAAATAGTTTTCAAATTTAGAACTTTGTTGTCTTCTACTGAAGAAACATTTGCACAAGTCCCACACAGTATCAATCATTGTCAATCATTAAGTCACTTGGTGACCGTTTGATCTGTTTCCAAACTGTTTTACAGTGACATGAAAGTTGCGATGGGCTTTGAAATGGATAAGCATATTTCGTATTTTGTCTTTACATGTAGCACTATATAAAAAGCACATTTGTGTTTGCTAATGTAGTGCTATTTTCCACATTCATTACACACACTTGATCTAAAATTGGATAATAGATATCATATGCAAACATCTGCCATACAAATATGATATTAATGTATTGTTTAATCCTTTCACTACTAAATTGTGCCTTCAGCTTGAACCATTTTACTGCCATATTTTCTGCTTTTAAACTGTGGTTTGCGCTTTTGTTCCAAAGTTAGATTTGAGGCAAGATTATTGAAGACATACAAATTATTTTCAAACAGTTTAGATCCTGACAAGACGTAACCGGTTTATAATTCGAATCAAAACTGTTTGCATAGCCGACTGTAGTCGACTAGGGCAGTTGTAGGTTTAACCCGTCTATGCCAAGTCGATTCGTCAATGTATATATATTGGATCATCCAACTTGCATACAAGGGGTGCTTGGGTCATTTTTTCTGATAGAGATTCCTGTGAGCAAACAGTGCAGACTCAGATCAGACGCCGCATTATGCGACGTCTGATCTGAGTCTGTACTGTTTGCTTATGGATACGCTATGCACAAATGTGTTTACCTTAAACACGATGTGTCAAGTTCTCTGCAAATGTTTCTACTCTGGCTAATTTTGGACTTAGTTTATTTGCAATTTTTTTTTTATGAAAATAGCTATAGAGTGACACAGAGCTTAAATCCAGATGAGACGCGTAGTAAATCGGCATCTTAAAATGTTTTCAACAGTATAATCAAAAAGTCACCCGTAGCGTGTAGACTGTTAAACACTGATTTCATGGTGAGACCTATAATGAGATCAGACCAATATCGATGATCTACGGAGAGTGATCGGCTATAAACATGTTAGACGGACCACATCAATCAGTAAATGATCAACCCCACTTAATTTTGTTTTGAAAGGGCGCATAAAGATTAATCGTCGTGTCTTCCTAAGAATGAGCGATTAAAACAAGATTGTACAGATTTATCATCCAACTATCAATAACAATATCCACTATTCTAACACAACTCGCGCACACCCCTATATAAACCTAGAAGGACGCAACTGTGTTTGAATTCTCAATAAAACACGCGCGCGCTGTAATGGCTGAAATTAGACGTTACTAATGTAATATGGCTTCGAAAAAGCGTACGCCAAGAAATGAAGCGCCGTTGCGTCGGTGCAAATTGAGGTTCAATTGAAGTGTTAGAATCGAAATAATAAATTAATACCAGTTTTTTATCGTGCAATCGAACACGGGTAGCCGTTGAGACGCTTCAAATTAAATCACTCGACCTACGGTCTCGTGATAAAATTACTACGCATCTCAACTCCAACCCGTGTTCGATTGCACGATAAAACACTGGTATGAATTTATTATTTCTTAACTAATAGTGAATAAATGGCTATGTTGTACATAGACTAGAAGAAAACCTCTCTTTTACAACTACAAAAGATTGTTAATTGTTAGGTGTTTAAAACAGGTGACTGCTGAAAGCGATGAGACAGTAAAACAGAAACAGAAAAACAGAAAACTCCTTTCGGAGCTTTCTGTTTTATGTCACATTGCATTAAACTGTCAACTGTCTTTTATACAATCAATAAGCCTTCGTTTTAATGGTCGAAACAGAGAGGTTTTACTGTATAAACCCAACAGTTTCTCCTGACAATGTTAATTGTTCGTATTGGCGTTACTTTTATTGTTAGAGGCTGGTCAGAAAAGTATTCAGTTCCTCCAGGAACTCTCTGGTCAAAGTCATGACGGTGTAAAGAGAATATAACATATATATGTATATAGGATCTTACATGAGTGTTCATAATTTATTGGATTTATAAAACGAGTCTTTTAGAAAAACGATAAAAACGAGACATAACATGGCAATTTTGTTTTTACTATCTCGATATCTATTTTAGATTGCTAGCTTCACAATGTAAGTCAATAAATGACGCGTGAATAGACCGCCCAAATGAGTAAACTTGTAAAAGTAGATCCACGGTTAATTCCGATTTATTCAGATAAATCAAGGGGACAAACATTTCCTGCCCCTTCCCATCAATAGCCACTCGATCGCCTACAGAAATGTTGTTTGACATCATATTTGTGTACACATTTTGACAGCGCGTAGGAATACACATTTTAGAATGACAACCTCATTTGCATAGTTAAACCACTAGTTGAGTGGTTATTCAACGCTCACACCGTACGTTATGTTATAAATATATTTACAAAGGGTTAGTATTTCCAGGGCTTCCGGGAAGGCATTGATAATTCTCTAATAACTTCCCTTATCTTCGTGCAAGAACAGCGGTTTAACCCTTTCACTACCAATGATGCCATAAGGCGCGTTTGCAAACAGTTTGGATCCTGATTAGACGCCGTGTTACAATCCAAACTGTTTGACACTCGTTTTGAAACTTCTTTAGTCATGCTCCTTAAATATAAGTTTGGAACGATATTGCAGACAATAATATGAAGCAGACGACAATATGGTGGTTAATGGGGTAAAAATCTCAGGATAAATTTGATCATGATATGGTTAAGATTCCTGTAGCAGTAACACTTGTAAGAACACCTTAGAACATATAGACACATATACCTATCATTATTAAAAGCTGTTTGATCAAATGCTAAATGTTAGCTGAAAGTTTGCTTTTGGAGAATCATTCCGTACAATCATAATATTTCAGATCTATAAAAACATTAAAGGATTTTACGTTCGGTCTGATCCATAAGCTGTTTTAGGCTTGATCTTGGTCCAAGGTGATAGAGTGTTCTAATTGAGTCTTAGAACGTTCTCATGCATTTGATTGGTAAGATTTGAGCCTCAGGGGCCTGTTTTACTAAACTACTTACGCAAAATTTTTGCGTAAGTCAAACTTTTAAATTTTAATTTATATTTTTCATTATCACTTGCTACAAACAGCAAATAGCCAGATAAGAGGACGCGCTTTTAGCGCGTCCTCTGATCTGGCTATTTGCTGTTTGCAAACGTTTATGATCGAAAAAAAATAGTTAAACGATTTTGACTTACGCAAAAATTTTGCGTAAGTTGTTTAGTAAAACGGGCCCCTGCTCATCTTGTACCAAAATCAGACTACAAACTGTTGCTATAGCGACAAGTGTTTGGAGCGCATATGCAGTTGTAAAGTTAAAATTACGTTGAATCCTCTGCACATCATGCAATAACAATTTCACCGCCGGAATCGCATTAAGTCGACTTTGCAAACAGTTTTAATCAGGATCAAAACTGATTTTTACTCGTTTTGATATTTACTATGTTATATTCTCTTAAATCTAACTTTAAAATGATCTTGCAGACAGCAAATTTGAAGCAGACGACAACAACCGGTGAAGAGGTAAAACACTTTACGATTAATTTGGGACCGTAAGAGTAAATATCTAGCGATGTATCCCTGTATTATGCGTGTAGTGTTTTTGTTATTTTAGATCTACCAGTGTTTACTAGCACAGGCATGGTGTTGGTTTTGTTGGTGTCTTTAACTACAGGAATGGCATTGTATATGTACAGGTAAACATATTTCTCATTTCTTAACCCTTTACTCCATAGACTGTTTCTAATTTTGAAGACAGGTGTCCACTGCATTCTGCTTTACTTTCAGTCTGTTTTAAGCTACTATGATATAGAAACTATTTCTTATTATACATATTCATAACTGTATAAAGTGGAACTATTTTCTCCAGTTGAGGAATAAATTCAATTTGCTAAAAGGCCTTTCTATGGGAAACGGGTTAACTCTGTCCTTTATGTCAGTACTTAAGACAATTGGTTGCTTAAAGCAAGTTGCAACCAAAGCAGAAAATTCCTCTATGATCTTTATGCTTTGCGCAAGAGCTTTTGTGTGTCTTTTTCTCTGGACTTGGTAGAGGCATTTAAATCAGTCGTCTATGAGGAAAAACTAACGTGAAAACATCGATATGGATGAAAGTTTACATAATTACTCAATTGAAAACAGTTTGGATCCCGACGTCTGATCAGGCTCCAAAACATTTGCCATTCAGATTAAAATAAATAATCACAGTTGTCAAAATTGTTATTTTCTACATTTTATTGCAATATGTTTGCGTTTCATTTGCGTTTAAACGGGAACAATAATGTCTTCCCCACTGTACTAGTGTTGGTTGTAAGAGCATAAGGCATATCCTATACTACTATTGTGATATTGCTTTTACAGGAAGAAAAAGCTGCAGGAGAAGATGGAAAGCATGTCGTGGAAGATATTGTATGAAGATTTGGACTTCAAGGCCGCTAACTCTGGAACAAGTAGCGGCAATATTTCCAGTAGCAAAGTATGCCTTTTGTATTTAACGTCTATTGTTCTTGGGGAAATACCCCTTACGGCAACATTCGAAACTGTATTTAGGTATACAAGCCAGTGGAAATTGTATCTTTAGTACGCGATCATTATTGTGTATTGTTGACCAGAGTAAAGCTGCCCCCTGCTTAGAGAACCATTGTTCTGCAAAGGACGACCCTTTGAAAGCCCACCATAAAAACCATGTGGTGACTACAGTGCCTCCTTCATACAAAGTCCCTCTGAACAACGATTCCTTCCTTACAACAGTGTTTGCCGCTGTTCCTTTAAGAAGACAACTATGTCTAACGCTTTTACTTCTACAATATCACCTGCTGGTTTTGTTCTCAAAATTACATATAAGACATTTTGACAGAAGAAGCATAAAGACGAGTGACAAACAGTCTGAATCCAGGCCAGACCCCGCGCAATGTTCGCAGCGTCTAAACTTGGTTCAAACTTTGTAAATGTAAGCCAAACCATGCTCATTACTCTGAGGGTATTAACTTTTCTGTTACGACTCCCTCCGAATGACATACAAACTCTCTGTCTCCCATTCAGTGTTGTTTGAGAAAAGAGGTACTGTACTTGACAAATGACTGTCATAGTTAATTTGTTATTTTCTTGTGTCAAGACCTTTCAAACCGTACCAATAGTTTTGCCCTTGTGGCATTGACCTTGACCTTTGACCAACTTTAAATACCTATAAAATTTGAACTAATATGCATCGGGCTTCAATATTTAGTATGTATCTTTCTTATGTTAAGGCCATTCCAAACATTTAAACGAATTTTACCTCGACCTTGATTAATTTAATCAAACTTTAACCTAAAACCTTAACATTGATTATAGCTCTTACACTATTACCTTTTTAACCATGCCAACATGTTTGCCGTTCTGACCTTGACCTTAACATTTCACCTATAACATTTGAAGCAAAAGGTCTAGGGTTTCTATACTTAGTATAGATACTTCTTGTTTCAAGTCTTCTTCCAAACAAACCAATGTTTTTTACGATGTGACCTTGACCTTTGACCTTTTTTTTTTGCAAAAAAGCACTTATAGTAGCGAACATGCTGCTGGCTGGATGCTTTTGTGATTCATAAGCAAATTGTTTGTTTTTGCATTAAATTTGTTGACAGTAAGATGTGTATTGACATTTCAGCATACATTCCGTACAATGTTCTCAAAGTCACCCGACAATGATGTCAAGTCGAGACGGACGAACAGTTTTGACTCAGCGATGTCTACCTTTGGCCAGGTGTTTATCAAGATCGGGGTCTACAAGGGAATCAAACTAGCCGTCAAGTCTATCAACAAACCCTATATCGCTATTACTCCGAGCCTGATCAAAGAAATAAATGAGGTAAACGGTTCTATTAACTCATTATCCCCTGAAACTTCCAATGGACAATTCCAGTTTACATTAAAGGCTGGCTTATTTTAGACTATTTAGGGTTGTTTTTATTATATATTGCACAATGACAAACAGTGAAGTCCCTGCTTAGAGGGCTCCTGAAGGAGCCCTCTAATCAGGGACTTCGCTGTTTGCATTAGACAAGTGTACTCTTCACAGGTACATTTTTGGTAAATGGTGCATATATGCGTCACTATGACTCAATGAGTTAAGGTTGAGGACCACCAATGAGATTGGGCTAGTGTCGGTTAATATCGGAAAATCTACGCAGAGCGATCGGCCATTTTCGTTAACTGTCAACCCCATTCCGAACCATCGAAAGCATTTTATGCAGATGACTGTTTAATCTCTTCTTAAAAAAATATCAAGTGTTTGAGCCAGGTTGTAGCTCAAAGTTGACTAAAATGAATTTACACCATGTTTATATAGTCAACCAACTGTTTATACCCATAACCCTATATAACTATAAGCCTTTTAACGCCTTTGATTTATTCCTCCATTTTAATACATTATTTCCAATTTGTATGGTCATTAACATGTATTATAAGAATTATTGTCTATATTCTAGCAGATAGTAGCTTAAAGCAGGCTGAAAGTAAAGCAGAATGCGCCTTAAGGCGCATTCTGCTTTACTTTCAACCTACTTTAAGTGATCCCGTGTCTTCAAAATTAGAAACCTTCTGTTTGGTTAAGGGTTAACTCTTAGGATTTTTCTTTTTATTCTCATCACATGGGTCCAAAGTGCAAATGTGGAACAAGTGACGCTATATAATATTTCATAGAAAGTTTAAAAACTGTTATAACATCTAATACGACGTCTATCTTTTTTTTCACAGATACGCAATCTTCACCATCGAAATATTAACCCCTTTATGGGTGCTTGCACGGATCCGATGAAAATATGTTTATTATCTACGTACTGCCCAAAGGGAAGTCTTCAAGATGTGCTAGAGAATGATGACATCAAACTCGACCAAATATTTAAAGTCTCGTTTGCCAGTGATATTGCAAAGGTAAAAGAGTCTTTTTGAATAAATTTTCCAAATAGTAAATAGTAAAAGCTAGACAAATTGGCACTTTTAAATGAGAACGAAAACTGTGTCACAAAAAGTGACAAACGCCTCCAAAATGTTTTTTACCGTTATATACATTTTGTTATTCTAGTCAGACCTGTCAATAATATTCGTTACAGTAGTGCAACGATCGGATGGCGTTGTTTACAAAACAGTGAGAATGTAAACAAAGAAAATTAGTAAAATCAACGATAAGTACAAGTTTGACAACCATACTAGCATCTGCTGTATTGGCGTAGTGGTTATGCTGTTAGACTTTCACGCAGAAGTCTCGAGTTCGAATCCCACATTCGGTAATTTTCTTTTATTAATTTTAAATTAACGATGTTCTGTTTCACTTCCCACATATTTTCATTCTCATAGATTCGTTAGTTATATTATTGAGTCTGTTTTTCATTATCTTTGCATTTTTACATCGTGCAGTAATAGGGTCAAAACACATATTTGTAATCAGTAAAAAGACAACATGATGTAGCTCTTTATTGTCTGTGATATCACTTGACTTACTCATTCTATCCATTTTATTTTAAACTACGTATATCAGCGCATACCAGTGTTATATAAAAAGAAAAAGAAAAAAAAGAAAAGTGGTGTTCTCTAGGTTCGAACTCACGACCCTCAAAAGTAACTAGTAGGCAGCACGCTTATCCACTGCACCAAACAGTCACACAAACCACTTGCTTTGATTTACCAATACAACATGTCGCACATGTGTTTATCGTTATTTTTTTGTTTACATACACAATGTTTTGTAAACAACGCCATCCGACCGTTGCACTACTTTTTTTTTGTAACTGCATTTGAAAAAGGTACATATTAAACTGCCTTCCCAAAATATGCTCACAAACTAACTTTGCTAAGCTTTTGTGATATAACAGATATGTTCCGGACAAGTAATTCAGATAAAAAGTTACGACCGAAGTGATATGAATATAATTATAACTTGACACTCTGTCTGATATCCTTGATATCTTAAGTTGAAGTGGTTTAAGAACCATAATCCGAACAAGTTCTTTTCTATAATTGAGAGGTCTAAACTTAATAGGTTTCGACACCCTACTATTGCCATGTGTTTCTTTAGCAAATATTGGTATCCCTAGCTATTCAAATAACGCTCCGTATTTTTTCTGTAACGTATGTCAAATGTCAGGCTACAGTTATACTATAATGGTTTGAGACGCTCCGCGATTCCAAATAGTAACCACACGCCATATTTGGTACTCCTAGCTGATTTGGTTTAGAAAATATACCCCGGAAAAGCGTTTTTATATAAGCAGACGGTATTGCAGCCATAAATATATTGTTCGGGAACAGATACAAGGGTCGTTGTAAGGAAGGAGTCATTGTTGGGAGGTCCGCTGTAGAGAGGGAACGCTGTGTAAACAAACTGTAGTGTATATTCTAATCAACAGATAACATCATATATATTCTGTTATGTTTGAATTACCAATGGTTACAGCTCGCGTGCTATTTTTGCACGTGGCGTGTATCTACGGGCACGTATATCAGTCATTGATCTACAGTGCTCCCTCCCTACAATGGTCCTCCCAACAACGATTCCCTCCTTAAAACAACGCTTGTCGCTCTTCCCGCTGTTCTAACGCTGTAATATAGTCTGCTTTAAATTGTCGTCTGCTGAATATTTCATAAAGATACGTATTGAACATATTGACAGAAGAAACATAAATACAAAAGACAAACAGATTGAACCCAGATCAGACGTCGCGTTTCGCGGCGTTTGATCTGGGTTCAAACTGATTACAAATACATTCTAACGTTACTAATTTTCCCTCCTTATGACAATTCCCTCCGAACAATAACACGATCTTTATCTCCTATTTGATGTTGTTGTAGAGAGGATGTACTGTATATAAATTTACCTTTAGCAACCAGTTGATACAAAATAATACCTACCTGATGATTAAGGCTGCTTGTTATAAATCAATAACTATATTTAGTGTCTCTATAAATCAAACACGGAAACATAATTATATAATACTCAGTAATTTCAAAATGTGTTTTTCAATTTTCCACCGGATAAGCATCAAATACAGTAAAACCTCTCTATTACAACCACTAAAATTAAGACTAATTGATTGCATATAAATCAAACACGGAAACATAATTATATAATACTCAGTTATTTCAAAATGTGTTTTTCAATTTTCCACCGGATAAGCATCAAATACAGTAAAACCTCTCTATTACAACCACTAAAATTAAGACTAATTGATTGCATAAGAGACATGTGACAGCTTGAAGCAAGGCGACAGTTAAACAGAAAGTTTCATAAGGAGTTTTCTAGTTAACTTTCATCTTGGTTTAAGAAATCACCTTATTTATACACCTAATAATTAACAGAATTCAGTGGCCGTAATAGAGAGGTTTTTACTGTACTTAGATAATCATGCCACAGAACTGAGATGAATCATGCTGCGTTTAAAAGTTCAATAGGCAATGAGAATATTGTTCCCATTGATATCTATTTATAACAGTTAATAAAGTCATCCTGCGGTCTGTCACGATGTAGATTGGATATACATTTATAAGTACATTGAAGACGGGCTTATGAACGGATATGAAAACAAATGCAATAAAATATGGAACAAGAATAATTTTTTAAAAGACTGAAAACCAAATGATGTTTTTGCGGGGAAAATGAAATTACATGTACTTAAATATAAGCAAATGTGTGGCATGCATATCGCATTATTTCGGCGAGCCCTAGTGACGCATGCATGCGTCATTTACCAAATGTGTATATGTGAAGAGTACGCTTGTCCTATGCAAACAGTGAAGTCCCTGTTCAGAGGAGCCCTCTGACCAGGGACTTCACTGTTTGTCATTTTGCAATTTATTACAAAAAACAACCGTTAATAGTCTAAAATGGTCAAGCCTTTATTTCAAACTGGAATTGTCCATTGGAAATTCAAGGGATAATGAGTTAAAGAAATATGATGTATATAAATCTCCTCAAGAAACATCACAACCTGAGAAGCAGTAGTTTCTTGCTTTGACCTTCGCTACATACTATTCAAATATGATATAATAGACCGTCAGGTAATCAGTCCCCGGTGATCGATGGAGCTTTTACCTCATATCTTGTTTTTCCGTCTCCGCACGGGTTCGATCTCAACCGATCTCATGTGCTCGACATAAAGCTTTTCCTAAAGTAATATGCATGTGTTTTGTAGGCCTCTGACGTTCTTTCGAGCGATTTTGAACGCACAGCCCCTGTGTGAAAAGAGCGCTATATAAATCTGGTATAATAAGAATTTACATTTATTAAACTTCTGACAATCTGCAAAGAGTGTAGGTCCGTGTGATACCACTCAAACTCGCTTATGTCGTAATAATCCTTTTATAACCCGCATTGTTCAGTTAAAACTTTACCTAACCTCGTCTTGATTTTGAAATATTGGTAAGGTCGAAGCATCGGACTTAACTGTACAGGAAATAGTGTTTTTTCTCGCATAACTACCCCTGTTTTCTATAGCGAACAACGATCACGAATATCCTTGTCTCCAACATGTGTGAAATCAATTTGATGATGTCACTTTAACGTCATTATTTATAAAGTCGTGTGTGTGTTGTTATGGTATGGCTGTGTGTGTGTTCTGCTTTAGAGGTGGGTGTATTGTTTGTGTTGCGTTTCCTGCTTGAGTCTTCTTTCGTATTTATTTGACGTCACCGCGGTTAAAAAAATATGGCTATTGCTTTAAAAAATAGCTTAAAATCGTTGGTTATGTGAGAAAAAGAATCTGTCACTCGTCGATGTTTTAGACGAGTTTTAGATCATAGAAACGTTATTAAGCTCGTCAAGGCTCGCTTAATAACATTTCAATTCTAGACTCGTTTGAGATCAGCTTGTCTTAAACATCGACTCATGACAGATCCTATATGTTTCTGAACATTTTATTGATTGAGCTGTTGGTTTTCAGGGCATGCAATATATCCATAACTCCAGCGTCAAGAGTCATGGCCATCTGAAATCCTCGAACATACTTATAGACCAGAATTGGGCGTGTAAAATCGGCGATATTGGCATGCCGGTGTTTCGCGAAGGGGAGCGGCCATTCTCGCCGGGAGACATTCGTCGCCATTACCGTATGTTATTAGGAAGAATACGTTATTCTTTACCAATAAACGCGTTTACGTTAAACTTATTATTTCGAGTGCAAACAGTTTGGAGCCAGATCAGACGCCGGGTAACCCGTCGTCTGATCAGGCTTCAAACTGTTTGCCACTCAGATTAGGAAAGATAGTTTGAAACTTCAAAACATTGTCATTTTCTACATTTAAATGCATTGCATTTGAATTTCGTGTGCGTTTAAACGGGAAATAATTATGTATTCTTCTATCTGACCCTTTTTTTGTTTATGTCTTATTTCTAATATGTTGTTTTAATAGCCAATCGCAAACTACTGTTTGCAAACAGTTTAGATCCAGATCAGACAGCCGGTAAATCAACGTCTCTTCAGGATCCAAACTGTTTGACTATCGTACATGTATCAGTTGAAATACTTTAAATCCGTATTCAAACATTAAATGCAGTCGGCAGTTTTAACTTCTTGCAAACATTATAATGGTGAATATTTCTAGAGTAAGTGCCGAATTAATTAATGAAAGAAAACGACTTGAGTGATTATCTATTTTGACCTTGTACTGATGCATGCCCAACTTTCAAAGTTATATTTCAGAGCTTTTATGGACTGCCCCAGAGTTGTTACGTTCTTCAGACATAAGCCACAGAGGAACACAGAAAGGGGACGTGTACGCCTATGGAATCATTCTACAAGAAATAATTCTCCGAACAGTGCCTTTTGGGTATATGAATATGGACCCTGAAGGTAAGATTGGCCTGTTATAATGTATATGAATATTTCTTGTTGTGTTAAGTAGAACAATGTCGAACATGTTTGGGATAAAACGATGTTTCTAACGTTAGTGATAAGGTATTCAACTGAAAAACGTTAAGGTGAATAGTATTCAGAGCATAAAGTCTTGTACTGATTTTTATTTTAGCTAGCCTGTTCGTAGAACAGCAGCGCTAATGCAATACCCCTGGCGTGAGCGTGGACGTGGGCCAAAGTTAAAGTTTTTTGGACGGGTTGTTTTTTAAGCTAAATATTAATGCTAGGGTGCTGACATTTTGTATGGAGGTTAATTAGGGATCAAACAGTGATATTATGAAGTTGGAATTTAAAAATGATTTTAATTTCATGTCAAACTTTGACATGTTTTGGACTTAGGAATGTTTGCTACTAATCACCAGGTTAAAGTTCGTATGACGGGTGGTCTTGTGCTAGGGTGCTGGAATATTGTATGGAGATTCATTAGGGGTGATATTGATATTATGAAGTTGAAATTTAAAAATGATTGTAAATTTTGTTAATTTTTAACACGTTTTGGACTTCGGGATTTTTGGCCCCAACTTACTGAACTAAGACTCAACATTCATTTAATAATCTTTATAAACTAAAATGTTTTCGATACAATATGATTTTAAACTTAACTTTGAAACAGGCGAGTATCAGGTGGCTTTGACACCCATTTATGGTTTTACTAAGAATCTGTTCATGAAAAACTGACTTTTGTATTAAAAGACTAAACGTAATTTTCAAAATGATAACTTAAGTGTAAATTTTACAGACTCGGTTTACAAAATATGTATCAATACAAGCTTATATAAGTATTATAGATAATAATGTTTATTTACAGATATAATTGCTGCAGTGCGAGAAAAACAGTCGCCTCCCTTCCGACCTTCAATACCTCCCGTAGAAACAATACAAATTCTGGATGACGTCATGAGAATGTGCTGGGAGGAGGTGCCCATATTCAGACCGAACTTCGTCACTGTTTTAGAGTCTCTAAAGAAATTGTATCTTGGAAAGTAAGATATTTATAAGCCGCATCATGGAAGAAAGGGCAATAACAATGTAAAGTCAGATCTACAGCTACATTGAAATGACAGAATATATGTATGTAGCCATAAAAGAAATGCGATATTTAGATCTAACTGTTAACAATTTATATTTACATTCGCCCCACTCAAATCCATTGGAAAAAATGCGGTTCAATTCGATTACACGCTATTTTTTTTTCAAGAGGGCGGGACTTGTGGATAAGTCTCGAAGAGGAGGCGGTGCATATGCATTTTTCATTCGCGAATTAATCTTTGGAACTTGGAAAGCAAACATTTGGCGGATTTTACAAAAAATTGTTCTTAACCGCTCTATGCCTTCCTATTAGCGGAATCCATGATTCCCGACTAAAATTCTTCTTTATTAATGAGATGAATTGCAAGAAAATTGATATACCTTATTAACAGCAGCTGTCTACGTTTCTTTATGACAAAGAAGAATGATATATTTATCCTACTTTAAAATGCCGTCACTTCCAAATGACGTCAAATCGGTATTTTCGCGCCAAACTGTCAAGTTGTTGACCTTAGAATGTAAACAATGGAACTTATTTATTGCTTTCGAATGTACACATCTTCAGTAATTCGCCTAGTACGATTCATGGTATTTGTCGATAATTTTCTGTCGTTTATTTCGCTTGAACGCCGACAAACATGAACGTCCTTTCTGTCCTGATGTAGATCACTGGAATGTTTAACATGTAAAGAAAAATACTATTCGTCTTGATTGTGAGTAATACATTAAATCTGATGTAAGCCTTTATTGCAGTTAAACCAACTTTTCATCTGTAAGTCATACGCCACTAAGATTGATATAAAACAAACACTTCCACCTGTAAGCCATATGCCTGTAATATACTATGATTGATATAAAACAAATACTTCCATCTGTAAGCAATATGCCTGTAATACACTATGATTGATATAAAACAAACACTTCCATCTGTAAGCAATATGCCTGTTATACACTATGATTGATATAAAACAAACACTTCCACCTGAGCCATATGCCTGTTATACACTAAGATTGATATAAAACAAACACTTCAATCTGTAAGCCATATGCCTCTTATACAGTGGAGAATCTGTTATTCTTTCCCGTTTAAACGCAAACGTACGCAAACGCAAAGCACTAAAACGTATAAAAGAACAACTTTTGGACAATTCTGATATTTCATGTTTATGATGGTGGCAAACAGTTTGGAGCCAGATCAGACGCTGGGTTACCCGGCGTCTGATCTGGCTCCAAACTGTTTATAAAAGAAAAAATAGTTTTAGCCTAAACGCGTTTATCGGGAAAGAATAACAGATTCTCCACTGTACACTATGATTGATATAAAACAAACACTTCCATCTGTAAGCAATATGCCTGCTTCCATCTGTAAGCCATATGCCTGTTATACACTATGATTGATATAAAACAAACACTTCAATCTGTAAGCCATATGACTGTTATACACTATGATTGATATAAAACAAACACTTCAATCTGTAAGCCATATGCCTGTTATACACTATGATTAATATAAAACAAACACTTCCATCTGTAAGCAATATGCCTGTAATACACTATGATTGATATAAAACAAACACTTCCATATGTAAGCAATATGCATGTAATACACTATGATTGATATAAAACAAACACTTCAATCTGTAAGCCATATGACTGTTATACACTATGATTGATATAAAACAAACGCTTCAATCTGTAAGCAATATGACTGTTATACACTATGATTGATATAAAACAAACACTTCAATCTGTAAGCCATATGCCTGTTATACACTATGATTGATATAAAACAAACACTTCCATCTGTAAGCAATATGCCTGTTATACACTATGATTGATATAAAGCAAACACTTCCATCTGTAAGCAATATGCATGTAATACACTATGATTGATATTAAACAAACGATTTCATATGTAAGTCATATGCCGGGGTAATACGATATGGTTGCTTTAAATAGTTAATCTTCAAACCATACGCTTTCTTTTATACAGAACAACCAACCTAGTAGATCAAATGGTTCATATGATGGCAAAATATGCCGACCACCTAGAGGAACTGGTCAAAGAGCGAACAGAACAGCTTGAGGCCGAGCAGAAGCGTACAGAGGAACTACTTTGTCGAATGCTTCCAAAGTAAGACACAATAAATTTGATTTTTGAACCCATTTGCACCAAGTGGATTCTTATATATTGTATTAGTTCATTTTTTATCTCAGGGATGCCTCGTCTTAATTTTCATTTTCTTTTTGTTTTATTTTTTAACTTTGAAACGACATTGTAGACAATAAAATTGAAGCAGACGACAATAAAACGATGAGGGGGTAAAAATCTCACGAACATTTTGGTAGTGAAAAGGTTAAACAGATAACAGAAGTGAAGGATAGAAGAAATACTGACATCACAGTTTTGAAGTTTTCGGTTTTACTTTTGTCCTTCATTAATTGTTTCGTGCTAGTTTTATCGTCTGCTTTGACCCTCTTACCGCCAAAATATCGTATTGGTAGTGTCATATTCCCTATTTTAAAGGGTTGTTTTGACTATTGAAATGTCGATACGAGTGTCAAATAGTTTGGATCCTGATCAGACGCCGCGTAACGCGGCGTCTGATCATGATTCAAACCGTTTGCAAACTCGCCTTTTTGAACCGTTGGTAGTGCACGAGTGAAGAAATCCCCTTTGAATGTCTGGATTCGTCCTCGCAGATTTTGGGAGCTTTCTGTATTACTTTTATTCTACATTAAGCCAGTTTAAATGGCACAGTTTGATATGTTTTCTTTAATAGGTATATTTTAACTTCCTAATGCGGCGTATGGGAACGACGTTAGATACATTGTGTGATCCTTTTATACCTGATACATATGAACAGTGATTTACAGACTAAAAAGATTAATACATAACAGCTTCTCAATTTCAATTTGTCGGCCATTAGCTCTTTTTTTTTTTATCAAAATCTCTCCTCATTAGAAGTGCATAAGACTCTGAAATGCATTTTGCTGTTGTATGCAGACCTGTAACTCATATACAAACTTTGAAAGTGGCACGCGCCACTCAATTATCCAAAATTCAACAAGAACATCAAATTTTGTATCTCTAGCCTCGACTAAGCTTTTTCTATAGTTCTAGAGATCAAACGTCAAGAACACAGTGACCTGGATATAGTATATGACACTCCGTCATCACATGATATACTCACATACTACAGGGCTGCCATAAATGGATCATGACAAATTCTGAGATTCCATTTATTTTTATTTTTCAAGCGCGATTACTTAAATCAGGTTGAAAGTAAAGCCGAGTGCGCCTTAAGGCGCATTCTGCTTTACTTTCAGCCTTCTTTAAGCTACCATATGATTAGATAAAAATCCAAAGATTTTGGAAAAATTCAGTGAAATGGCAACCCTGATACTAATTGTGGTAGAGTGGTTGATAGTGCACAGTTTAACGTCAGTCCGTAGCTGATCTGTCTTGCAGATTTACGCCAATGTGGTACGGACGTTTAAATGTGACATCCCTTGCTTACGTGGTTTAGGAATTATAACCATGACTCTGTAATTAAGGTCGGAGATGATTGTCAAGGTCACAGTGACCTCGCAATGGTATGCAACATTCAGCAATCCCTTGATGTTCTGACACCCTAAGCTGATGTAGTATAGGACCTATCGTCAGGATATTTTAGCTCGACTATTCAAAGAAGAAGAACTTTTATTACCTAATGCTCTATATAAATTGTAATTCGTTATTTTGACTGGTTTGCTGTGTTATTCTGACACTGCCTTATCCGGGAGAAACAGTTAACTGTTTCCCTCTAGGACGAACTGTTTCCATGCGCAAAATGACGCGTAGAAATTTTAAAATCAGGGACATTAAGAAGTTTTCCCGTAACCGGGAATGCCGTACTATTTTAATGAAACAGTATTGAATAATTGTCATTGACTGGTATCTTGTGAAGGTTTAATACTTAATTTCATGCTTTATTATCATTTATAACAATACTATAATCAATGAGACGAATTCGTAATACGCATCAAGTTTCGCCGCCATCTTTTATACCGAAATACAAAAAGGACCCGAACATTACAATAATGTGCGGATGTTAACATGCGAGCGCTTACAAGAAGACGCTGATCAGTCCTTAGACGTCTGTCAAAAACTCAAAATGTATAATAAATTTTTTATTTCGTTTGTATTTTGGCTCAGAATAATTCTTTTTGAAAACCTAGGTAGCCCTATATAGAGTTTTAGGTAATGAATCAGTTATTTCATGTGTGTTAGGGAAACAGTCAAAACTATTGGCCCGAGGAATCAGGGAAGACTTTCGAACTGTTACCCGAGGCCGATAGTTCGAAATGTCTTCCCTGATAACACACATGAAATAACTATATACTATTGTACTCGTCATGGCGTCGGCGTTGCAAGTTCAAGTGTTTTTGTCAATCAACTTTAACTTACCATATCACAATCACCTATGACTTTATCAATTTGAATCTTCACTAAACTGTTTGGTATTATCTTGTTTGGTACAGTGACAATTCCAATAAATATGTTGTTGTTTTTTTTTATTTTAAGAAGTATGCCCCTCTTGTATGCTTTTACTGTCAATTTGCTTTAAATCAATGATATTATTCTCAATGTTAAAATTATTCTTTCTCAACACCACCGACATAAAATGACACAAACTTCGCAAATCTGCCATAACTATGCACTTAAGGAAATAGCCATAACCGTATAACTATAGCTGTTTGCTATTCTAACGTAAATCGCTTTCGACATTTCCTTCATATATAAGTATTAGAATATATATTGTCATTTATAAATTTAAAATCTAAAAAACATAAATACGTCTAAGTGATTTTTATTTTTTACAACGGATGGCATTTGAGTTAATGTGTTTTGCTGCAGCTATAGATCACTATCAGGAAAACTACAATTCTGGTTGTAAATATCGCCCGGTGCTAATTAGAATTCAACTGATTGTTTTAATAACAAAACGGAATTAAATTGGATATTTATAAACTTCAAAGCTTATATCATTTCCCTTTACACCTTCACTGCCTCAACCGAGTACAATAATTATTTACAATCAGTTTGAATCCTGATCAGATATCGCGTAATGCGGCGTCTGATCAGAATCCAAATTGTTTGACACTCATTTTAATATTTCTCAAGTCAAAATACCTAAAAATTTAAATTTGAGAAATAAAAGCAGACGACAATTGTTTAAAATTTGTGACGTCATGGCAATGAAGGGGATAACGATGAGAACGAGGTCCTTCTAACCTTTAGCTATCGGTGTTAAAGTCCATGATCCGGATATTGTGTCTGTCTAATTTGGCGCTAAAAATGACAGATAAATTACATAAGAGATTTTAAGCAGACGACATTTGTTTTTACAGAAACCTACTAGTGTTGATGTACATCAATAAAAAACACTACATCATTGTCATTTAACCTTTTCGCTTCAATTATGACGTAAAACCCCGTCTAAACACATTCGTTGATATATATAATATCGTCTGCTTAGATTTGTCGTCTGTTTTTATTGATAGAATAATGAATTTGAAGCGTTTGTAACTCACGAAACATTGATATGAGTGCCAAACAGTTCGGATCCTGATTAGACACCACGCGGCGTCTGAACTGTTTCCAAACTGTTTTGCATATATAAGTGTCATAGAGCCTGGCAGTGAAGGGGGTAATAAAGGCAACGATGAAAATCGATGTAATTCTTTAAATCATAATCACCCGGAAGCCTTTATCTGTTATCAATTCTCCTCTAATGAGCGACTGTACTGGTGTTTGCACACAGTGTTTAAACGCTGTTTAAGAGACTTAAAACCCTATTTCAACATATACAACCTCCATTTTGGATACTTAGTTTTACTGTCGTCATGTTAAGGCAGCCACATAACTAAAAGCAAATCACGAACCTTCTTTTAACAGAGTGTAAAGTTGTTTTCCCCATTTTAACAAAACTCACATGACGCAGCCCATGTAACATATTTTAACCCTTTGAATCCTAGTCCCGCATATAGGCGTCCTTTTCAAACAGTGTACATGAGAAAAGAACACCTGTCCTGTGCAAACAGTGAAGACCCAGATCAGAGGGCTCCGAGAGGAGCCCTCTGATCAGGGTCTTCACTGTTTGTCATAATGCCAAACATTGACAAAACAACCCTTAAAAGTCAGAAATGGACTAGACTAAAATGGAAACTGGAATTGTCCATTTAAAGTTTCAGAGAGGAAAGAGTTAAATGGTAGGTTTTTAAAATGTAAATGATGTTATAATCTGAGAGGCAAATAGCACTCCAAACTGTTCGTAATGAATATGTTAAAGGGATAACGTGAAATCAGGGAATACGTTAAATCATTGACAAATCAGAGATTTCACGAAAACCATAACTGCCCAGGGAAACGTAATTTTGAAGCTGTTCGTTTAATTTTTATATAAATTTTGGCAGTTACTTTTAATTAAAGTAACGAACTTTACCTTGTTTGGTACATTAAGTTCAAAGGCAAGCACCACGCTATGAAATATTTTATTAACTTTATTATCAAGACAGATGTCTTGGTTTTTAGTTGTCCTGGCTTATATGCACAATAATCACTTATTTTTATTCACTTGTGCGAGAAACTTTGTATGAACGTTCCTGAGACCATGATATTTCAAGAAACATGATGTTTTAAATCAAAAGAATTGTCATCTTAATGCAATATTTTTTATTTTATGAAAAAGGAACATTTCATCAATTCCCTAAAACGCCCAGTGATTACGAGTAATTCCTAAAACGTTCAGGGATTACGCGTAATCCCTGAATAGAAGTTATCTATGCAACATATATAAGGCTTTAAAGACATCTCCTGACGACCTTTCGATTATAATGCCTTGCAAGACAATATTCTTGCAAAAAGAATGGGTATTATGGACATGTCGATAGCAAAGAACCATGATTGAAGCTTCTCATGTGAGACCCGACCTTTATTTTCTAATTCGCTTTGCTCAACCGAAAATAAAATATTTATCCTCTATAATCATTCAGGATTATATAAAAGACTTAACACAGTAAATAGCAATAGGCCAAAGACATTACGGACGGGAATAGAAAGTATGTAAACACTGAATTATCGTCCAATATATAAAAGCGCTTATTATGCATCAAATTATATCCCTAGACATTTCGATACTGAAAGTAATTTGTCTATTTCATCTTTCACATAACCATCTTAGCCTTCTCAGTGCGCCAACGACCATGTCATTGAAAAGTCTCTCCGATATCCCAAAATTTGCCGCTGCAGTGGCACCACCTGACCTCAACTATGAAGTCCAAATTAGGTTTTATCTAAACCAATTGCCGTAAACATGTTCAAAATAACATTTCGAGCTCTAGTATAAGAAATGCAACTGGCACCCTTTAACATATATAAGTATAGGAAGTTCTACAATACGATATATATCGAAATAAGAATTCCTCAGAATCCTTGTCAATATTAGCAAAACACAAGTATCTATCTAACAATTTAACTGGACAAGTAAACTTTCCTGTCCTAGCAATTATACAACGAATACCCTCTCGGTATAAATCCGTTTTACTAAAACGGATATAAACAGAAAAGCACTCGTCATAAAATTGTAAATCAGATCTTCTAATATTGCTCATCTCTGAAAATCTAAGAAATGCAGCATAAGCTATAAAACACATGCTCAAATTTCTTAAATCTAACAAAGTAGAGTGTTGTTGCCCAACATTGATTTCAATTTACTTAAAATAACAGGAGTTACATGCTCCTTTTTAGTCACAGAATGCCCCAAAATCCGATGAGCTGCCTCCCTGACTGTTTTGACTAACTGCGAATCGCAGGGGCTGCTGTTAATACCAGCTAAGTCATTCGCCCGTTTAAGCTATAAAACACTTCCCACACAAGAAGGAGAATTAGATCTCTGAATCACTGACACTAGGTAGAGAGATAAATGAATATCTGTAGCCGGTACATGTAATACGGGAACAGCATGCAATGTAGCCCAGTCACGCCAAAGTTTGAAGACTCTGCTGTACTTTTTCACAGTGTTATTAGATTTCGACTGCAATGCAATGTTAGGCAGGTCTTCAGCCAGAGAGGACAGCTCCGGATCTTGTAACTCGTGTAGATCTATTCTGTTGCGGTTGAGATCTGTCAAAAATATAAAACATAAAAGTAACATAAACATTACAACAAAAATCGGTAATGTGCAAAACATGTATTTAACCTTTTAACCCTTTCCCCCATAGAAGCGACTTTTAGCGTATTTATTTTATTCCTTCGCTGATGAAAATATTTCCAGTGTATACCCTCATGAACAATTACCATAACAAATATTTTTATATAGCCTAGTAAATGTTTAAAGCAGGCTGAAAGTAAAGCGAAATGTGCCTTAAGGCACATTCTGCTTTACTTTCAACCTGCTTTAAATGATCACCTGTATTTAATGTAACAAACGGGTTATTGGGTAAAGTGTTAAACTCATGCAAAATACGCCCAATCACAGATACAAACTGAATAAACTTAGGCCAAACAACCTACAGAAAAGTTGTTTGATCTAGTTCAGCAGTGTTTTCACATCTTCTAGCATGCAGATCTAAAAGGTTAAGTACAATTGTTCAAAAACGAAATAATAAACTAAATTCATTTAAAAGATCAAAATCAGAATCAACCTTTCCGTGATTCTTCAAAAATGCGTCGATATCATTTGCATTCATGCATCAGCAACGAAAACATGCAAACTAACAGTGTCAACCTGTCTATGACACTCTAAACAATGTCAACCTGTCTATGGCAATCAAATACATGTAGTGCCAACCTGTCTATGGCACTAAAACACGGTGTAAACCTGACTATGACATTCTTAAATAATGTCAACCTGTCTATGGCAATCAAACAGTGCCAACCTGTCTATGGCACTAAACTCAGTGTCAACATGTCTATGACACTCTAATATAATGCCAACCTGTCTATGACACTCTAATATAATGCCAACCTGTCTATGGCACTCAATACAGTGTCAGCCTGTCTATGACACTAAACACAGTGTCGACCTGTCTATGACACTGAACGTACTCATAATACATGCTCAAACTTCAAACTTTATTTAGTAAACAAACCTCAGAGAAATGTTCCCACGCACCTGTTTCACCTAACAGGTAAACGAATAACAATACTAAATAGCACGTGGTCCATAGTAACATTCCATAGTATGAAGGGCCGAATATGGAAATTTCCGCTTCGACGCACCTGAGTAAAGATTACAAACGACCAATCAAATGCAATCCCGAATATTTCCGAACAACTCTTATTAAAATCCGGTCGATTCCGTAAAAAGGAAACCGATCGATAATACAGTAACGCCTGAATGTTACGGCTATAAAATCAAACAGAGATTGGCGTTTCTAGACTAATACTGAAGTCTGACTGCCAAAACTTGCTGCTAAATCTATCAGAACCAAACATTGTGTTTTTATTTAAATACTAGACAAAAAATAAGGATATGAAAGCTCTGAATAAAAGACAATATGGCCATCATTTCACGCCATGTGGATTCTCAGACTCTGAGCAATTTCTATGACACACCTTATCAGAACAGCCTTGTATAAATGCTGCAAATGCCACGTTATTGCATCCGAATATATCGTTACAGAATAGTAGCTGCATTAATTGTAAAGAAATACAATTATATGCACATCTAATTTGAATTTTGATTCAAATGTAATACTGCTTTAATAGCAAATATGTTTAAATTTCTCTCATTGTTTCCTGTATATATGTTATAGATCTCCATGTATGGAGGAAGAAATAAACTACTACTGCTATCTGAACATTGAAAACGTCTGACTAATCTAGATTATTCTGCCCGTTTATCTCGCGATGTCTCTAGCTGTTAAAACTGACTCCTTTTGTAAACAGAAATCAATGATTTCAATGACCCTATCAATGCGTCTTCAGGAATATCTAGACAATTGTCCCTTAAATTCCAAAGTAATCCTAACCACTCAAGAATTTGAGTAGGTTCCAATACTGACTTTTTTAGATTCAAAAGAAAAACAGCTCTTGAAAACACTGACTATACACAATCAACATCTGCTATAGTTGCCTGTGCGGTTTTGTTAAAGACATCTCCTGACGACCTTCCGATCTTAACGCCTTGTCAGACAACATCCTTGTAACAAGCATGGATCTTATAGACATGTGAGTAGCAAAGAACCATTGAAGCTTCTCGTGTGAGACCCAACCTTTATATTTGATAGATTGGTTAGAAATAAACATGAAAATCACTAGAGCATGAGTATAATCTAAGCCTCACCAGGTAAATAGAAATTGGTATAGCATGTGATTCATGCTTTGATAATTAAAATTCACACTTATCGAGACAATGGGGGTTATTTCATCAATGGAGTGAGGAAAAGTCTTTAACACCCCATTCATCATAAAAAAACCAAGACGAATCATATACCATTTTCTCTGATGAATCGTATAATGGTCTTAAGCATTTCGACCAGAAAAAGGCGCCGAGGTTAAACTTAAAGGGAGTACAATAAAAACGAAGTACTTCTGTACACCTTTGTTCCAAGAAAATTCTAAAAAGGTATGATGAGAAGCAGCAATTTCAATATGATGATAAGCGGACGGGATATCTTATTTGAACATAAAACCGTCTTTAATCAAATATTCATAAGCAACAGACCAATATTCAAATTTTAAATGTTCTTTCCAGACGTATTTATTCATTAAACTAAAATCTAAAATCAAACGAGGTTTACCAGAGGTGCTAAAGGCTACAGAATACGAGCTTACCAAATATGGAATGAAAGAAACCTAAAAAACACAACCTGTTTTTATTAATTCGGCGACAGCTCCGAATTTCTAAGAGCAGATTGTTATTTTTCATGAAAAAGCTAGGCGGTGTCTCCAAAAATGGAATATAATAACCTTTGGAAACAACATCCATTATGTATTCTGTTGCGCAAATAACATAAAGCCAAAATAGCTTATTTTTACGTAACCTGCCTTTAACGGACTCTTTTCTCTCAGAAAGAATTTCTTCTGATATACAAATAGTTTGTATGAGCTATCAGTATATGAGCGTTAACATTAGTCTGATCAAACAAATACTCATCTTCAAACTGATGGCTTCTGTTCCGGGGCTGGCAACTGCTTGCCAAATGTAGCTTGGGTCTGTCTGCCCCAACTCGTTGCATAGACCCTGTCGGCATGGCGACGAATCCTTGGCCGGGGATGGAACTAACTCAGGCTCCTTGAAACTGGACTGGCATCCGGAGTGTTCTTGGACAACCTTCAGCTTTTAAATTGCTGGACACTTGAATTTAGCAAATCATCTCTTAACATCCGTTTCAGGGAAGAAAACTGTTTATCCATATAACTTTGAAAACAAAATGTGGAATTAGCAGTAGACCTAGAACTTTCTTCACTAGAAACACCACGTGTCGCGCTCTCTGAATTTTCCATCACAAATCTAATACACGTCTATTATCCGTAATGATTTTACCTTGAGTGATTGAAATCAGTATAGCTGACCACGTGACTACTTAAGATCGGAAAACTCGTGCAATCACATGTGCACGAATCACCTGAATGCATCTGACGTGAATAAATACATTTATATTTGATAGTTTGGTTAGAAATAACCATTGAAAATCACTAGAGCATGATTATAATCTGGGCCTCACCAGGTAAATTGAGATTGGTATAGCATGTGCTGCACGCTGTGACAGTTAAATTCGGGCTGAGGAGAAGTCTTTAAGCATACACACGTTTATTGTTCAAGAATAACGTTTTCCCCACTGTAAAAGTGTGCTTATACTGTTTATGTTATGTGTTTGCAGGACAATTGCCAATGACCTGAAGGCAGGGAAGAGCGTCAACCCAGAGAATTACGAATGCGTCACTATTTATTCTCTGTTTAAATTATGTGTTTGCAGGACAATTGCCAATGCTCTGAAGGCAGGGAAGAGCGTCAACCCAGAGAATTACGAATGTGTCACTATTTATTCTCTGTTTAAATTATGTGTTTGCAGGACAATTGCCAATGCTCTGAAGGCAGGGAAGAGCGTCAACCCAGAGAATTACGAATGTGTCACTATTTATTTCTCTGTTTAAATTATGTGTTTGCAGGACAATTGCCAATGCTCTGAAGGCAGGGAAGAGCGTCAACCCAGAGAATTACGAATGTGTCACAATTTATTTCTCTGATATTGTGGGATTCACAGCATTGTCATCCAAAAGTACGCCAATGGAGGTAAACTATAATAGCTCATTTTAACACCTCTATAATCTTCAAAATAATGACCATCATTATCATGGTCGCGGTCATCATTTTTTATATCTATACTCTGTATTGGCAAACACACGTTATTTCCCTATCGTTAAAGGACAATACACACACATTTATGTTAATGGTGAATGTCACGTTGACCTAAAAATGAAACAGGACAACGCGTATTCCTAAGATATGGTATAGGTGAAGTTGTAAAGGAAATATACTCTGGGCAACGGGGATACGAACTGGTTGACGCACACACGCACAGTTCAATCTCTATATGTGTCAACATCTAGTTTTATGGACATATTTAAAACAAAATTTAATTGCTTACCATTCTTTACTTGCTTGTTCGTTATGCTCTCCCTTAGGGGTTCATATACTTTCCGCTTTTTCCGTCCATATTTTCTTCATACATTCCATCCGTTCCTCCTTCCGTCTTTCCGTCCGTTCGTCACACGTTTTTGTCTGGAGCATATCTCCTTAACCTTACACCGCGAGTTAAGGAAACTTGATACAGTGATAGAATATGGCAAGAGGAAGTGCAGTCCACAAGAACCATAAATTTTATCATCTTTAAAATTGAATTATCTCTTTTTCTTATTTAAATATAAATTTTGTTCGGAATATATAATTATATTAACATACAGTTATTAACCGGCCAGGGCGGGCCGTCGTTGCTTATTGGCACAAGTTAGCCAGAATGGCACGAGGGCCTTGGCCAGAGTGCCAATGTGGCTAACGAGTGCCAATAAGCAACGACGGCCCGTCTTGGCCGTTTAATGACTTTTTTTATACATGGTTCAAAATCAACAAATATGTAGATTGTTTGAATGTTTACATAAGCGCAGCCATTATAGAAACCAAATCGTCATCGAACGTTGGCCATTTTGAACGTTACGTTGCTAAAGTTTTCACTTGTATAATATCTGTTGCCCCCGGGCCAATAACCGGATGCAGTCCAAATAACCGGTTATTGGACTGCATCCGGTTATTGGCCCGCTCAACAAGGGCGTATTGCATTGTCATCAAAGCAAATCTGTTACTATTAATAGTAAGGTACAAAATAACTCTTTGTATACTGATAAAGAAGGCGATAAGGATTTGCAGTGTGCAAGAAACATAACTCTACATTTATCCAATATTAAATTATCTCACCTTTTCTTATTTTAATAGTTCACTTTTATGTTCACTGTATTACAATATTGTCTGACACATAACACATACAGTGGAGAATCTGTTATTCTTTTCCAATAAACGCGTTTACGCTAAAACTATCAGGCGTCTGATCAGGCTCCAAACTGTTTGCCACCAAGATAAACAAGAATTATCAGAATTGTCGAAAAGTTGTCATTTTCTACGTTTTAGTGCTTTGCGTTTGCGTACGTTTGCGTTTAAACGGGAAAGAATAACCGATTCTCCACTGTAACTCTTGAACCAATGAAACTTCAATAGCAATACAGTATACCAGCCATAACCCTGTCATCTCTCAAAATGGACTTATCCCCATTTTTCTTTTAAAAATACTCTTTTTTCCCTGATGAATTCTCAAAACTAATGAAAGGTAACTCATTGAACTTTATATACTGATAAAGGATGACATATAGATATTGGGTGTTTAAGAGCTGTACTCCTATTTTTGTCTTCAATCAATTATCTCCCCTTTTCTAAGTTTAATATTGCATTTTATAGCCAATGTACATGTAGTACACATATGTCTTGCCTATATCTCTTCAATGATTCAAGGTAACTCGTTAAAAGTGAAACACAAATACAGTTTAACATGAGGAGGTGCAGCACACAACAACCATTACGTTGGCCCTAGTTCTAAATTTGAATCCTCTCCCTTTTAATTAATAAATTTCGTGTAAAAAGAATAACATTTACAGGAATGTTTTCACTTGCTAAATATGCTACAACCTTTGGGTATTTCGTTTTTGGGAGCATCCATTGTTTCCAACGATGTTATTGTGTGTTTGTTTGTTAACGTCCGTTTCTGCCATCTGTGGGCTTATTGGACGCCCCAGAGAGGGAAGTGGATACAAAAACCTAGACGCGATGCCCTTCTCTTATTATTGTCAGAGTTCTCACGACCCCTGGCACCACAGTCGAGTGTGCTACCAATTGACCACTTTGATGGTTCTTCGCTTGCTTTGGATTATGTTATGATAGAAAAAAAAACTATTTTAAAGAATTGAGAATATATTTTCTTCAAAAGGCAATACTTTCTACATGTATATATTGCTGACTGTTTCGTCCACTACCGTGGACATCCTCAAAGCTACTGGCGACGTGACAACTTCTTCGGAAATATCCGCTGATATTTCGTAGATCGGCGAAAAGAGGGCCATGTAACCCAGAAAGGAAGGTCCCATGGTTCCTTGCATAATCGCCCCTGTGTCCGTATGTGTATTACGAAATAGCTTTAAGGATGTACACAGTAATGGGCGAAACAGTCAGCAATAAATATATTGTAAGTGTTGCGGAAGAAAACATATTCTAAATATGGATTTACCACCACAATGAACTCTCTCAAGATTTTTAAAAGAATATTTGATGATCAGAACCAGGTGTGGACTGATACATCTTCTGTTGATAGGAACTAATTGACGAACGTTTACAATAGGCGAGCTTTGCTGTTGTCAATTCGCTTTTGTTAAATGAGTGCATAAACTAGCGTCTCATCTGGCTCAAAACTGTTTGCAACAGGTATAATTGTTTTAGCACAAAGGCGTTTATTGGGAAAATATCATGAATTTATTTCTTACAGCAGTTTTACATTGATACTTTCAGATTGTTAACTTCCTGAATGATTTGTACACGTGTTTTGATACAGTACTAGAAGACTACGATGTATATAAGGTATGTTGATACAGTACTACAATATTATAATGCAGGTCAGATTTGTTGATGCAATACTAGAAGACTATGAACTATATACGGTATGTTGATACAGTACTACAATATTATAATATATGTCAGATTTGTTGATGCAGTACTAGAAGACTATGATGTGTATATGGTATGTTGATACAGTACATGTACTACAATAGTTGATGTATCAAATTTGTTGATACAGTACTTAAATAATATACCATGTCAGGTATGTTGATGTAGTACTGGAAGAGTATGGGGTATATAAGGCTTGTTGATAGGGTTAAACAATATTCTTATGTATTTGCCTAAAGCATATTTACTAAGGAATTTAGTGTGCGAGTACTTAATTGGATGACTGAGTATCGCGTACCGTTTAGTACGAGCATACAACAACAAAATACAATTCAGTGTCAACATGCACTTTGGGGGCAATTGTCACTTAGTGTTACATAGTATTTGTACCATATAAATGCTCCCGGTACCAATAAAAGCGCTTGTGTTGTCCTGTCCGTCCGTCTGTTCGTCGGTCTGTACGAGATACAAGATACAAGAAACTTTATTTAAAGTCTGGTGTTTACAAACATAGATTTAACATTAGCTAGAAGCTATTTACCGACTAAAACAAATATTTCTAAACAAAATACATTTAACCAACAAATAACCTGTAAGATAAATTACCTGTAAGATACATTTTAAATTAATGAAACAGCAATTAAATGTTTAAGAGCCTCACAGACTGGAACAATAACTATTGTCATAAGTGGGTATGTACAGACAAAATGTGTTTATGCATCATATCATGCAAGTGGAGTAATGAGAGATGGACTCAACAGGTTTCTATGTTATTCAGTATCCCCTTTTGTACTTTTATGTACAAAGGTATGCATTTTTCCATATCCAATCATATTTTCTTAGAGCTTTCTGAAAGTATAGCAGATGTTCCTTAATGCACATTCCGCCTAACTTTCGGACCGCTATAAGTGGTACCTGTGCGTACGAGGTTTTCCAAAATTTAGTATTTCTTCTAGCATCAACACAGCCTACTCGGATACTTGGATACGGTTGCTGCCTACTACCATTCGACAGCCAACAAAACACCAAACAACAATTTGAAACAACAAAACATCAAACAACACTGTTCGCCAGATGGATTCGATACTTATACAGTCATTACATAGGACCATTACCATGTCACCTATATCATCAACCTAAATTTTAATTTGATGTTGACCTTGACTTATTTTTGACTTTACAAAGTACAGAATATATTGTCAAAGATGCCAACAGGGACATCAGCGTTTATTGAACACTGTCTTGTTCTATTTTGCATGTCGCAGGTTGAGACCATAGGCGATGCTTACATGGTAGTTAGTGGACTTCCGGTTCGAAATGAAAACAAACATGCCGGGGAAATCGCATCCATGGCACTGGATCTTTTGAGCCACGTCACAACTTTTAAAATACGTCATTTACAAAATCAACAGCTACAAGTTCGAATTGGAATGCACAGTGGTGAGAATTTGATATAGTCCAACATCTGTACAACGACGGTCTTTATTTTGTAGCATTAAACTGAGTTTGTTAAACTTAAGTTAAAGCGGTCGCCAATTTAGATAACGTGGGTCTGTAAAGAAGAATATGCTAAATGCAGGATAAAACACTACAGAGAGTTCCCTGCACGTGTTTATCGTGCATTAGGCAACGACCTATTTGCAATATAGCGAATGAATGAAGGATTGAATAACGTATAATGGCAAATATTTCCCCCGGTCATTGTATGTATTTGAGATACATACTAGTATAGTGTGTTTTTAAGCAAGAGTGAATAATGTATGTTAATTTGAAGTCACCACGGTCCTTCTCAAGTGATAACGAGTTGGTCAGGTTATTTCTACCTTAATATACTCAGAAGTCATCGACGCTCATCTACATCATTATAAAACTTGAGGAGCAATACACTATTTCTGGGGCTGTTAGCGACATTATACGCTATTATAGCCACCTATATTATAGCTGGATTCCAACTTTGAGCAGAATGGAAGTAAGCCATAAAGCTTTCCCTGGAGTTTTCTGTTTTAAGTTCGTATTGGTTTAAGCAGCAATCGGCTTTGTTAACAAATAAGTCTTCATTTTAGTGGTCTTAGTAGTTGGATTTGTAAAACACGGTAATGTAATAAAGTTTGTATAATAAAGGAACGCAACCATGACAATATTTCAGGTCCAGTTTGTGCAGGAGTTGTCGGCCTTAAAATGCCCCGATATTGTCTGTTCGGCGACACAGTTAATTACGCTTCACGGATGGAATCAAGTGGCTTAGGTGAGTCTTAGTGTTTTCTTCTGACTTGTCCAAGTTATTTTAGATAGGCACATTCTAAAACTTTAAAAGGGATGGGTTTTCTCTACAGTCAGTTAGAGATACTGATAGATGTAATTTGTGTGTGTAATGTACAGTAGAGGATACATAATTCTTTTCCTTTTAAACGCAACGCAATGCACTAAACTGTGGACATTTACTTTTAGAACTTTAACTATATTTTTTAATCTGGGTAGCAAACAGGTTGAAGCCAGATCAGACGCCGGGTTACCCGGCGTCTGATCTGGCTCCAACCTGTTTGCAATGGAAATAATAGTTTAAGTATATAAATGCGTCTCAAGCAGGAAAGTGTACGATTATATATTCGGTGTTAACTTGCTTACCTATTTACCATTATTAACTATTCTGTTCCAACCCGTTTGCAATATATTGTAATCTTTTGATAATTTGTATACATATATGCTGTAAAAACTGTACATGTTAGTCGATAAATGTATATGATATCTGATATATGCAATAAAATATGATTAAATTAAATTCTGTTCTAAATATAACTCGGACATGTCAGAAAAATCGGACAATAATTACTAATCAAATAACACTTTGTGACCTGACGTCACACTGAGTCATATGATATCATATTAATACCGTTAACTGCCATTATATCTAACGTATGCCTTTGACCGAAGAACCTTTTATATTATTATGTGTAAAACAGCTTTGGGTCTAATCGTTTGCCTGAATTTTCGAGCTCTGATAATTACAATTTTCCCTCTTGAGCGGTAATACAACTCTGTTTTATTTCAAACAAGTGACGGCTCACTGTTTTTCGAAAGAAATGCAGAATTATTCTGCAAGAACTTTCTGAATTGCTCTTGTCTTGCAGTGAGAAGCCACGTGACTTTTAAGATTCTAATTTCTTCCTGAATGGTCGGTCGCTGCTGATGAGTATTCTGTAGACATAGTTGATTGTAGCGAGAGCTATGTGTTTGGATACGTCCATCCTTAGATTACATGTAATACCAACAAGTCTGAATAATATTGGTATTTGATTTCCAGCTATGTTTATTAAGTTGGACAACATAGTCCATACACATTGGCGTGTACCTGTGCATTAACCCTTTCTCCAATAGAAGCGCCTTTTAGCGCATTTAATTTATTCCTCCACAGAAGAAAGTAGTTCCAATTCATACAATAATGAAAACGTACCATAAGAAATATTTTCTATTTTCTAGCAGATGATAGCTTAAAGCAGGCTGAAAGTAAAGCAGAATGTGCCTTAAGGCACATTCTGCTTTACTTTCAACCTGCTTTAAGTGGTCACCTATCTTCAGTACTAGACACAAGCTTTGGGGTAATGGGTTAAGTTAACAGTCCAGTGTATCATGTATCAATGGTGTTTATGTTTACGTTACTTGATGAAGTGTTTGAATCTTGTATTTTGAATCTCGATCTGTTTACAATTGCCAATTGAATCGTGTATGGCTATGAAGGTTTAAGCTGCTGGTGGTCTTTTTGTTTTACTTCCAACCTAATTTTGTCAAGAAGTTTACATAAAAATGTTCCTACTTTACGCTCGTACATGTATGTTATTTCAAAGTCGTAATATCAGTGCACTTGGGCCAGGCATTGAAGGGGTTTACCGTTTTATGACAAGTGTATCTTATGAAAAATAACTTTGACTCTTAGGTTACTTGACACAGTGCCAATGCAAGGCTATACGCGATATCAAACTAAAGGAAACATATTTTTTCAAGCGATGAAAACACTGGCACCAGAGTCATGGACTTATAATATGTGTGTATTTACATTTAGATGCATTTTTATTTCTTATACATACAGAGAAGAATATATATACACACAGAGACATAATAAGTCTATCAATGTGGTGTCAGTGGTTAGAACTGTATATACCGGTAAGTAATGTATACTATATATGAAGGCGGAAATCTTGATGTGTACGCACTATAGTCTCTATCTACTAGATTCTGGATGTAGAACCTTTTTTCCGTTCTGTTAGCAACGTCTTTTGTATGGGAATGGAAATAAAAGTAAAAATAAAAATGTGAGTTGACTCTAGATATGCCTCTACCTACCGGTCTGCTATTTTTTACTATAAGATCTATTAGATATAGATTCTTGATCTATAAGATGTTCCCCCAAACGTTAGCAATGTCTATCGTATGGGATTGGAATAACAAACAAAAAAATATTATTATTTTTTTTTTTTTTTATAGATCTATCACGATGAGCTTCTACCGGTCTGCTTATCTACTATTATAAGACCATGGTATGTAACCAATTCTACAACGTGTCACTTCAACCACAAGAATAACTATCTAAAACGCATTCAATCCAAACCAAATCTTTTGCAATCCATAGATAAGATATTTTTCTATCCAAAATACACTTCTTCGACGGTTGATTTGAATACGTAACTACAAGAATCAAGATTGAAGCCGGTATTTTACCAAACAGGGATTTCCTCCACCTCCTAGCTTCCGGTTTAGACGAAATGAAAGTAAAGTTTGCGACGAGATATTTGATTGGCTGATTGAAAAAAGAATGTATATACCGGAAAGATGTGTAAATATATATCGTTCTCATGATTTTTGGTTGAAATTGTTAATCATGCAGTTATTAAAGTCTTGCATTAATATAAGTTCAGCACAATTGTGCACAATGTGACGCTGTAATCAGTAGTTTATTCAGTTTGACAGAAGCGCGGGAAGACGCTCGCGCGAATGACGTCAAGTACAGAAAACGTTATTCTTTCCAAATAAACGCGTTTATACTAATACTATTATTTCATTTGCAAACCATTTTGAGGCTGATCAGACACCAGGTAACCAGGCGTCTGACTAGGCTCCAAATTGTTTGCCATTGAGATTAAAATTGATACTAAAAAATAGTAAAAAGCTGTCATTCAATACATTTTAGTGACATGCGTTTGCGTTTTGTTTGCGTTTAAGCGGGAAAGAATAACGTATTGTCTACTGTACGGGAATACTCTCGCGTGAATTATTCAGCCAATGAAATGTGCGCTTACAAACGCTTTAAATTGACCCGAGGTCAACCGGAAGCTAGGGGGTGGAGGAAAACCCTGTTTGGTAAAATACCGGCTTTCATCTTGATTCTTGTAGTTACGTATTCAAATCAACCGTCGAAGAAGTGTATTTTGGATAGAAAAATATATTATCTATGGATTGCAAAAGATTTGGTTTGGATTGAATGCGTTTTAGATAGTTATTCTTGTGGTTGAAGTGACACGGTGGAGAATTGGTTACATACCATGGTCTTATAATAATAGATAGCAGACAGGTAGATGCCAATAGTCAACCCATATAGATTTCTTTTTGATTTTTTTTTTTTGATTTTTCATTTTTTTTAAATTTCAATGCAATAACATAGACAGTGCTAATCGGTGGGGAAAATCTTTTAGATATAGATCACTGGCACCAGAGTCATGGACTTTTTATGTGTATGTGTATGTGTTTACTTTATCTATACCTCTACCGATATATATTATAAGTCCACGACTCTGGTGCCAGTGGATGAAAAGTATTTAATGAAATAAATAAATAAAGGATAATGGTTGGTTTCGCTGTTCTTTTGTTCGATGCTTTTCTGAAAAAAAAATGCGTTGAGTATATATACAGCACTCCTTCTTTACAACGACAACCAATGTGAGGCAAAAAGTGTGTGCGTTGTTCGTAGGGAGTCGTTATAGGGAAGGACATTGGCTTACATTTGCAAACAGCTTAAATCCAGATCAGACGCCGCGTAACGCTGGATTCTAGCTGTTTGTCACTCGTCATTACGTTTTTTTCTGTCAAAATGTCCATTAGATCTATGTAATTTTGAGGAAAACAGCAGACGACAATATTAAGTAGACGACATTGTAGCCTTGAATAGGTTGGACATAATTGTTTTGTTTGGGGGAAGAGTGGCATCCGTCGTTGTAAGGAGGGAATAGTTGTTGGGAGGATCGTTGTAGGGAGGGAGCACTGTATATATTTACCCTCACTGCCATCGTGTTGTCAATATCTTAAAGAGACTGAACCCCAAAATTGGCCTAATAATTGTTTTTATTGTAAATGGATATCTGCCACCTATATAAACACGTAACTATTAGTTTAGGAAAATGCTTGATGTTACAAAATACATTTCAAAGAACACGAATGAGCTTGGTCTGGATTCAAATCCGTGCGGAGAAGGCAAACTAGATATGTCATAGAATTTAAACCACCGGGCTATTCTTATCTTCCTTAACCAATTACCCCATAGCCCTTTTCTAGTTTTGAAAATTTGTTATTGCTTAAAGCAGGTTGAAAGTAAAGCAGAATGCGCCTTAATGCGCTTCCTGCTTTACTTTCAGCCTGCTTTAAGCTACCTTTTGCTAAAATATAAAAATATTTGTTGTGATATATGTTCATGGCTGAATTAATTTGAACTATTTTCTTCTGTGAAGGAGTAAATTATAGGCGTAAAAAGGCGTATTTATGGCGTAATGGGGTTAAAAGGTTTTGGATTCTATGAAACGAAGTTCTGCTTTGTCCCGGGATGGAGTAGAAAAAGCGACGGGAAATATCTTAAATCTAAGATTCGGCGATGTTTTAAGACCGATACTACATTTACATTTTAAATAATAATATTATTATATGCATGATTATGCCACATACAGTAAAATCTCTCTATAACGTCCACTAAATTGTGTTGATTATAAGATGTTCCAGACAGGTGACTGCCTAAAGCAACGTTGCAGTAAAACAAAAAGCTTCTAGTCATTTAGTCTGATTGTTTCTTACAACAAGTCGGAAACAAAGCAGAAATCTCACTGAATGGGATTGCTGTTTTAATTCCCGTCTGTTTTAAATAAAAAGTATATTGTACATATTTAGTTTGTTTGGTGTTTAATGTTACTGTTTTGTTATACCAATACAGCCCTCCGCATACATGTTAGCCCCGAATGCAAGCAGAATCTGGAAGAACTCGACGGCTTCTACTTCGAGTGTAGAGGCCTCGTCAATATGAAGGTATTTATCACTGGCATGGCCCCATGCCATTTCTCATCCTCATTGTTTTTTAACACCTTTCACTACTATGACGTCATTACTTATAAACAATTGTCGTCTGCTTTCATTTATCAAATTAAAGTTTAAGGTATTTTGAATGAAGAAATATTGAAATGAGTGTCAAACAGTTTCGATCCTGATCAGACGCCGCATAACGCGGCGTCTGTTCAGGATTAAAACTGTTTGCAAATAACTATTGCTTTCGGGGTTAGACGGTGAGGGGCACTGCAACACTGTGATCATAAAGGTCATATATAGGTTATAGAGCCGATAAATGGTGAGATGAGGTGAATATTTTGTGGGTAAGAGATGAAGCATGCACGTTTCCATCAGTTTGCAAGGTTTCATGCCACAATATACTTTACTTGTTTTGCTATTCCTCGTGGAATGAATATTATTTCTTGAAAAGGTCTTTGCAGTAAATATTGGAAAAACACAGTTAGCTGTTAAACAGTAAAACCTCTCTATTACGACCACTAACTTGTGTTAATTATTATGTGTTTACGACAGGTGACTGCTTAAAGCAAGATGACTGTAAAAGAGAAAGCTCCTAAAGCGAATGCTAATTAATGTTAATAAGAAATGTGACAGCTTAAAGCAAGGTGATAGTAAAACAGAGGAGCTCCTTCAGGAGATTTCTTTTTTACTGCCGCCTTGCTTTAAGCTGTCACCTTTCTTTAAAGCCAGGTGGCAGTAAAACAGAAAGCTACTATAGGAGCTTTCTGTTTTACTGCCACTTTGCTTTAAGCGGTCACCTTTCTTTTAAACATTAATTAGCCTTCGCTTTAATGGTCGTAATAGAGAGGTTTTACTGTATACACATGTCAAAACACATTAATTTATTTTATCTATACAGGGTAAAGGTTCCATACAAACATACTGGTTACTTGGAAGACAAGGCTTTAGTAAACAGTTACCGGACCTGAAACTCACTGCACCAATTGAGGACCACGAATTTAAGTGACGTCATTACGAACCGGTCGTTTCAAACTGAGATGTACATGTGCTTTTCACATACCTGTGCTCAACCGTCGAGACAAATTGTGTACTTTAGTCTTATGATTTATTCAGGGAACCTTTTAGTTGCTTAACCAAAATTCTATTTACCTTTGTAACAGTTTTGGTTCTCTATTGAATAGCCTTCATGAAACTGACTTCCGCGGGAATGTGACTTCAGAAGGCGGATTTACTACTGGATTGGTTCCCAGTAATAAACAAATGCCTGTAGTTTGAGAGAATATCTGCACATAGCAGGGGAACCACAGGTCATGAACGGGCACGATATGGGCTACCAGATCAGTCCTATTTACAAACCTGTGTTTACTACTTGGAACTTATCCAGTAGTAAACCCTGAAGTCACTTTCTCGCAGAAGCCAAGACTAATGAGGGTTCTCCAGTGGGGAACCGAACTGTCACAAAGGTAGATAGAATTATTGATAAGCAACTAGAATTACATAAAAGGAATAATTTACTATCTTGATAAATTTCGTTCGATAATTTATTCAGGGGAGATATTTACGAGAGTCATTCAACAAGTTCTGTTACTTGGGCATTGAAAAGTGATTTTTCTCTCGGGTGCAGGGGCCCGTTTTACTAAACTACTTACGCAAAACTTTTGCGTAAGTCAAAATCGTTTTACTCTTATTTTTCGATCATAAACGTTTGCAAACAGCAAATAGTCTGATCAGAGGACGCGCTATAAGCGCGTCCTCTGATCGGGCTATTTGCTATTTGTAGCAAGTGATAATAAAAGATATAAATTAAAAGTTGTTTAGTAAAATAATACTTTGACAATTACCCTTCTCTCTGTTGTGCAAACTAGACATCATTTCAGGTCATTCATAGCCCCTGACCATGTTTGTTACTGAACTTAGTCATAAATTCATATCTATGGCTTAGAAAAAGTGCTATACCGTTTTTAATAATTGCTCTTGTTTATTGGAATTTTAGTATAAAAAATAAGCCAACAACACTTGTTATTGAATAGCTTTAATAATTAAATCGAGAAGTCTTTTGACCACTTTTTGTCAGATCAATTCATATTACATTAAACTATATTACATAGTATGATTTGCTTTCTTAGTGATGATTTGATTTTTTAATGAAAACATTTTCTAGTAATAATATGTAAAAATATTTTCAAACTGTTTATTGATGTTATCAACTTGTTACGAAGAAGTAATATTTCAATTTCATACCCCGGTATAACGTAGGACATAGTTTTGCAACAAACATACATATTTTACGTTTCGCAATAATTAAGTTGTAAATTTAACAACTGTAGACTAATATATGAATTTTTGCATTCATCGACAAACTACACTGAATAAATTACTTTGATTTAAACCTTCCACATAATAACAGTCAACTATTACTGTTTAAACATTTAAGCATTAAACCATATGTGTCCCTTCAATGCATCTCACCAATAATTTCAAACTCTAGAAACATGATCAATCCATCCGTCAATTCAAGATGTACTTGTACAACAACATTTGTATCTCTAGCTTATGTGGTAGAGGAAACAAGACGCCAAACAAGGGTAAGACCAAGTGAACTGAAAATATTACGGGACCTTCCTAAGACGTTTATGGCATCCCTAGCTGATGTGATGTAAATATTCTCATGACTAACGTTTTCTTTAACTGCAGTCAAAAGTCAATGTCGCAATTACATTGCATCTTAAGATGTACTCGCACACCAAATCTATGTGGTATAAGAAATATTCTCAGGACAATTTCTATTCCATAACTGAGTTCAAGAGTCAAGGTCTATGTCACAGTGAGCTGAAAATGGCACGCAACAGTCAACAATCTCAAGATGTATACATGTAGTACTCACACACTAAATTAGGTATCCCTAGCTGATGTGGTATTGGACATGTGATCTGGACAAGTTTTGGTCCGGCTCGTAGCCTGGGACAAAAGATCAAAAGCGGTAGAAAGAACAATAATTGTGTGTTGAACAATTCGCATGTAGTGAAATACATTGTATATCAGCAATACAATAGAGAAATGACTACCTATCAAGAGCTACACGACGTCTAGATATGATCCAAACTGTTTGCAAACTCCAATCAAATCGCTCCTAACCAATTACTCCACAGATACTCATTTTGTACACATTAATATTCTCATCCGCTGAAGAAAAGAAATTCCAATATATACAGTCATGGATATGTATCCTGAGAAATATTTTCTATATTCAAGCAGATGGTAACTTAACGCAGGCTGAAAGTAAAGCAGAATGCGCCTTACTTTCAACATGCTTTAAGTAGCCACTTATCCTTAATACTAGAAACAAACTATGGCGCAAAGGATTAACATATGTAGGGCTAATAACAGAAATATCTAAAAGCACCACAATTTGTCGAGCAGTTCGTATGGAATGTTATTTAAGTAAAAATTGGATGGAAAATGGAAGAATGGAAGAAGGAATATATCTATGAAGAAAGCATGATGTAGAATTAAGCAAGCAGAATACAATGTGTCCCAATGCAGAATATTGAATGGAAGAATGGAAGCAGGAATTTATCTATGAAGAAAGCATGATATAGATCTATGCAAGCAGAATACAATTTGTCATAATACAGAATGTTGAGTAGAAGATGAAAATATGAAAGAAGAAATATGATGAAAGCATGATGTAATTATAACAAAAATAATGACAAATGACAGATAGAGTAATAGAAGTGTCATAATTCAAGATGGGAGATGAAGAAAGCACGATGTAATTTTTTCTTAAATAATATTCCATAAGATCGACTCAGTACTTAGTGCATAAGTTTCGTCTGTTTTATTTGGTTGCTCGCTCTTTTATCATTTTACAGATTTTATGGATCTTTACAGATTGGAGCCAAAAAGGACGATGAGTAACTATTTGACCCCTATCAACATAAGAACTTAACATAGTAATTTTCTATTTTTATGGCTTATCTGATCAAACTGTATATATTGTTTCTTTCTCAAGTGGCTGGGTGACAGCTAGTATTGTTATTACAACACGTGTCCCAAGAGGACATGGCGCATGGAATTTAAAGTTTTGTGATGATTCATACAAAAAAGAATTCTATTGCATATAAAATCTAAATTTATCATCCGCTATAGCCAATTTTAGATACTTGCACTGCACTCAATATGAAATAAGCCTAAACGCCGAGTAACTAACTTTAGTCGAGCTTATCCACATTCATACAGATTAGTTTCAAAGTAACAGCTTTCTATTACGACCATTAAAAAGGCTAATAGAGTGCATACAGGATATGTGACAGCTTAAAGCAGTATCCTGCCTTTATTACCTGATAATAAACACAATTTAGTGGTAGTAATAGAGAGGTTTTACTGTAGTCAAATTTCGCTTAAGTCGACCATACTTGTTTTTCAAAGTTAAAACGTGGATAGTTTGACTAAGGCGAAACCGAGTTAATAACGTTTCACTATATTTCCTAAATTTCAAAAATATTCACTCAAAGAACCGGTGAAGACGACAGACCTATATAACGTACTTTTCTCATCTAAGCTAGACCGCATTGTGTTAACCCTTCACCAAATAGAAGCGCCTTATAGCGCATTTAATTTCTTCTTGCACTGAAGAAAAAAAAACTTTATATAGTCATGAATATGTATTATAAGAAATATTTAGATATAGTCTTGCAGATGGTAGCTTAAGGTAGGCTGAAATTAAAACAGAATGCGACGAAGGCGCATTCTGCTTTATTTTCAACCTGCTCTAAATGGTAACCTATTTTGATACTAGAAATATACTATGGAGTAATAGGTTAACCTGCGTCTGATCTGGCTCAAACTATTTCAAAAATTGAAAAGAGTATCAAATTTGGATTTGGATTATACGGCGTTTGACGCCATCCCATAAAAATTCCAAACTGTTTGCAAATGTAAGTTTTGTCTGGTTTTGCAACGAGGGCGTTTAAAGTACTCCTATAGCTACATTCGTCATGTAAGTATTGTTCCTTACAATGGTACTTGAACCACTTGTAAGACAATTAAACTAGGTCAGCTAATTACGTCGCCCGTAAGTTCTAAATGCCAACATTATGTATTTAATTTGTTAACCTTTAATCCTAAACATCGCTTGAATGTCGTTTGCTTCATACGTGTCGCCGGATAAATTTTTATCATGTCCTGCTACAAATTAGCATAAACAGTATGGATTCCGACCAGACGCGGAGAATCTCTACGTTTGCGGTTATTGGGTATGCCGCCTGTAGGAGACAAAAAGGTGTTAGACATATGCAAACAATCTGATCTAGTCCAGAAACGGTATCTGATTGATTTGGATCCAAACTGTCTGTCAACAGGACTGAGTATCTGAAAATATAAACATTTATATACGTTATCGTCCCTGTTAACCACGTTACGCTGTGTCTGAATTTGAAAAATAAAAGCAGACGATAATTGTTTAAAATTGATGAGTTAATGGCACTATACTATAGTATAGAGCAAAGCTTATTCCCTATAGTATTAATAACTAATAACCAAGTTTAGTGCAAGAGTACATATTTTGATTGTTGAATACCTTTTATCAGTATCAGGTCACTTGAAAGCATACAAAACAAAATTGTCCGAAATGATAGTTCCTATACCACATCGGAAAGGGATACCCAAGTTGGTGTGTGACTACATCTTGAGATGACAGTGTCCCGTAACATTTTAAGGTAACCGTTACCTTGAATTTAAATATGTATTATAAAAAAATCTTCTTCGACGTATAATTTCTATACCACATCAGGTAAGGATACCTAATGTAGTGTGAGACGTTATCTTTGGTATAACGGGGTCGTCGTGGGCACTACTGTCGTGTTACATATTGTGCGCTGTGTTCAATAGCGAGAACACTAGCGAACCAAAGGGAGAAACACGGGTTTACCTTCAACATCGCATGCTATGTCTCTCTCTTGGTCTGTCCACCTGTTGTTAGCCCCGAGCAAAGAGGTTTGCGGCGAAAGATTCGTTAGAGTTCTCGCTGTTAAACGCAGTCTATGTCACTGTTGCCTTCTTTTTTATGTCAATTAAAACAGCTTATCGGAGCATATCTACTTCACCAAAGTGACAGCATACAAGTCGCGCTTTTCACTCTTGACTGGACATTTGAAGTGAATGACATCAGTGATGAGTTCAGTAAAGAAATCGATGGCCAAAGATTGCGAGATGGCTACCGGTTTGAAATACAGTGGAGAAAACGTAATTCTTTCGTTCAAGAGCAAACGCATTGCAATGAAACATAGAAAATGACAACATTTTGACAATTTAGACTACCAGTTTTAATCTGAGTGACAAACAGTTTGGAGCCTGATCAGACACCGGGTTACCGTTTGATCTGGCTCCAAATTGTTTGCAATGCAAATAATAGTTAAAGCGTAACCGGAGTTATTTGGAAAGAAAATGTTATCTCCACTGTGCTCTGCATGCTGCACACGGGGCACAAGCTGCTAACCGAATCAGCAAACAATGGTAATTGAACACGTTACAGCGCTTCGATGTTAACCATACTTTACAAACATAATTATTATTATAGTGGACTTTCACTTGATTTCAAGTGTCACTGAAAGTCAAATAATATCTATGTTGCATTAATATTAAATTCAATAACATTAGATAGCAAATGTGTCAAAAACAATCAAAACAATGCAAACAATGTAGACCCAGATCATGCATCGCGTTTCCAGCACGACTTTGCAGCAGGGTTTACACTTATAACACCAGTAGATTCTAATAAACCCGTGTATTCAATCGCAGTTTCTTCGTGTTGTTCCGGATGAGACTACAGACTTACACACTGCCACGGTAAGGCCTCCTTGTAGACTGGACCCATCGAGTATAGAAATCGAAATTCAAACTGAAGTACCAGAGGCATGGAATGAAAAGAAACCACGGAGATTAAGAAGGAATTTTCTGAAAACAATTTACACACATACTTACGTTATAAAACTAATCTTAGAAACGAGAGTCACTAACTGCACCGTTATATCGTTTTTAAACCCGGCGCCGTTACAATAGCAGCATCCTTGATTTAGACTGCATCTCTTTATTTTGCAAGGTTTTCAACCCGTTTACATTTGTGAAAAGTCAATCCACCAGGGCCCGGGTGCATGACACGTATTTAGAGCCTACCTTTATGCTAAAGAACTATCTGTTATTTATCCAGTAGTAAAAAAATCAATATTTAACTCTCAGCGAGGGATTTAGTATACAGCTAGGCATCCTATCCTATTTTCTGCAATGTTACTTTGATATATGTATTTTGCAAAACTAATGTATATATTTCCTCATGTTGCACTTCGGTGCCTGAGATGAAATAAAGGTAATGTTGTTGTTGTTGTTGTAACTACGTGTCATGCACCCGGGCCCAGCCTGTTATATTTGCCAAAGATAGTACATGTACTGTGTTTCAAGCACGTGCATGTGGACCTATATTTCTGCTTGGTTGAAAATCTAAAATCAAGGTCTAATCAGAAAAAAAGATATTCAGTGGGTTTGTACAGGGTTTGTAATATCGAACCTTTGTGTAATATTATTCCTTAAATAGACAACAATAAATTAGGCTTTTTTGGGAACTGGAATTTTCCATTTGAAGTTTCAGAGATGAATTAGTTGTTGACGTCATGGTTTGCAAACGTACTATGTATAGTGTCAATCGTTTCTGTTTTTAACTAAAGATACAGTTTGAGGACATATTTTGGTCTGTAAACTTGCATGGACACCAATAGTTTGCAATGGAGCACACCTATACTCACAGTGTATAAACGAACTGTATGATTATCGGATATAGTGACTAGATTTAACCACGAATGTTGAAATTTGTTCACAGGCCTCCACTAAACCTGTTATTTTTTTATATTTTCTTCGAACCAGTTCGAGCCAACGCAAGTAATAATGTAATTTATACATGTATACTTTATCGTAGTACACTTGCAAGTGTGTACGTAGAGAGGAAATAGTGCTCTGATTGAAAATCATCACAGAGTGTCGATTTCCCTCTCAAATTTGGGAACAGTTCTTTGAAAATGTCCTTTGTTAAAATCGCATATATTACAGGACTGTACTGTATGGTATCTAACTAGACTGCTAAACAAAGCAACATCCTTTTGTTTATTTTAAATCGCCATTTGATTATAAATTTATGCAAACTTTCTACATGTAGACTGTATCATATATTGCAATCATGTACTATCATTTATAGCGATTATCCACCAATGTGTTTGTATGACATGTAGAGACTAGATTCCCCTGAATTTTGTATGACATATAGCGACTTGCTATACACGATTTCGTAAATTCTGCTTGATGTATTGTTATGATTTCTTCTTAAAAGTTGTATCAGAGTTATACGTATATGTACGTGCAAACATCTACTACCATTTATAGTGTGTGCATGCAAATACAGATTTTCGACCCAATTTTCTAGAATGTGAATGACTTATTGCGACTCGCTAAATATGATTTTACCAATTCTGCATAATGTATTATAATTTCCAAGGACTGTCATTTTCCGGTTTTTCAGAAATCTTCGGACATATGGATTTTTTCCAAAATTTTCGGATCTTACTTTTAAAAGTTGGATCTCACGCGTATTTCGCGTTGAATACATTGATGTGGTGTCAAAGGAACCCTCTGATCAGGGTCTTCACTGTTTGTCTCTTTGACCTATAATGTAAAAATCAACCCAAAAAAGTAAAAAAAAATGGACTAGACTAAATTGAAAATTAAAATTGTCCATATGCGGTTTGAGGGAGGAAAGGGTAAACTATAGAATATCTTATAGATTTGATTTCATGACCGTTAGATTCAACGGAATTTTGTTTTGATATTATTCAAATTTATTCGAGATCCAAACAAAATACATTCTGTTTTTTCGAGATGTAACGAGAGTTGGTTATCGATTAACCATTTGCTACAGTTTTCTAGTTTTCGTCATAAAACACGACTGATGTAAAATGGATATTTGTGGGAAAATGATATCGCATTGTTGTCTTCAACAATAATCAATTTAAGCTTATGCTTGTACTCATAGTATTAACGCATGCTAAAAACATAAGTGGCCCGAGAATACTACCTTGAGGCACACCGTACACAATCCCGAACTTAAATCAGACTTTGGGCCATTTACATGAACAGACTGAGTCCTGCGAGACAAGTATGAGCGGAACCAATCCACCGACTCTACACCCAATGGCATCTCTTGGAGCTTCATGGTCCACGGTGTCAAGCATTATCATACCCGTAAACATGCCCTTTGACGTCTGTGTACGGATATGATCTGTCAGATGGATGGGACAGGAGTCGGTAGAGTAGTTCCCTTTGAACCCACTCTGATGCTCGTACATGTACAATATACCATTCTTAACAAAGAAAGGCTCCAGATGGCTGTAAACTGCACGCTCAAGAATTTTAGATATAATCGCTATTATACTGACTGGCCTATACTTACAAACGTCAGACCTATTGGGTTTTTAAAAAAAAGGGGTTTGACTTGATCACTTTTCATGAATTTGGTACTGTGTTATGTACAATAGAACTATTTATCAAAAAAGTTACATGGATTTTGATAAATGACTTTAAATGGGTCTAAAAAGATTGTGATTGTCTTTACATGTATTATCTTCCAGTTGGTCACGGATATAGGTAGTTTTTGCCTTTTTGAAAGCCTTTTGTACAGTTTCACGATAAAAGCAGAATTGTTTGTAAAACATTTGGTCACCATATTTCTTACATTTTTACATATATTCATTTATCTCTATTTTTATCAGGTCTTAAATGATGTTGGAGTCCATCCAAGGTTCTGTGCATTGTTTTAAACGGACTTCTTAAAGTGCAGCTACTTCATTCAGGACTGACAAAAATATTTCTTTAAAAATTATCCAAGTTTCCTGTTTGGATTCAATTATAAACATTTTTTTCCCAATCTTTTTGTTTTAATTTGGCAATAAAATTACTTTGGCTGTGTTATGATCATGACATTTTCCTTTTGTTACTTTCCTAGTTCAGTAAGTTGGTAAATGATCGCTTATATTCGATGGAAGTGTGCCAGACTGCGATATTTTTTCGCGTTAGCTAAAAAGAACATGATCTAAAAAGACTGAGTGTGTTAGTAATTCTAGTAGGACAAGTGATCAGTTGAGTAAGATTCAACATGTTTAGCAACTTGGTATAATTGTCCAAACCGCTTCAATTTTGTCACTCGGGTTTTTTCTGAAAAAGCAAATTGTCAAAGGGAGGCATTGTCTGGTAAAGGGTTGAGAAGAGATTATTTTAATTTTGTTAAAGTAACAAAGGAGCGTTTTGGACGTAAAAACGATCCCAGAGTCGTCTGAAATCGTTACCGTAACATCGCTAAAATTCATACAGTATAGTCGCTATAATCATTCAGATCACAATGTAGTCTTTTTCAATAAACCATACAGTTTCAGTTTCATCTGTGCAGTACTTTCAACGTGAGTATTTTGTTCAATTTCACAGCTATTGTGTTTGCACTGCTATCGAAAGAATAGTGCATACTTTTCTCAAGTTTTAACGCCCGACTAGATGTCAGGATGTGTAAAATTTGCGTATTTGACACGTTTGTAAACCCGGCTTCGTGTAAACATTGTCAGATGTTTCGTGATGTAATGGCGTTTTTTTCTTTTGAAAGCTTGATAACGAAACAATGACAGCCAAGTACATATCTTAAATCAATGCACAATATAATGTACGTTTGCTTTTCCTAGTGATCTACTTAGAAAACAATGAAAACAGAGGGAAAACCCTACCGTATATGTCCGCGTGTCGCAATGAATCGACAGAATCGTTACAATCTAGTCGCAAAAGCGGTTTTTTATACAGTTCGTTTATACACTGTGATACTACTCAAAGTATTCTAAGCAACAAAGGTTTAACCTACCAAGGAACCAATGCATCGACCCTATCACTTTCTCATTTATAACTATCCAGTTTATTATTATTATTATTATTATTATACCAGATTTATATAGCGCTCTTTTCACACAGGGATTGTGCGTTCAAAAGCGCTTTACATGAAATAACACATATGTACCTATAAATCGTGAAAAGACAAAATAACTACAATTAGATCTGAAATAAAACATGAATAAACATATAAAAGACAGTCCCCCAAAACGGCAGTTTTGTTCATTTTCAACACAATTTTCAGGAGTTATGGATTGAGGTCCATTTTACAAGTTTTAATATGACTTACACACGAAAATGTTCCATGCAGGTACAATGGTAAATTGGTAATACGATAAAATATCACGTTTTCACAGAAAGCTGCAAAAGCTTCATAATTGTGTTTCTGAGTAAACGAGCATGTTTTACAATTCAATAAATGGTGCAGTTGAACATTGAAAGATAAAGTATTATGTTCACCAACGAATAACATCTCTTAGACGTTTAAATGTAGATGTCAATGGATTTGTAAATGTTGGTGAAATCTAAGAAATTTATATATTTAAAATAAATAACATCATTGTAGATCTACGCAAAGTTAAGTTTACAGTGCGCTCTCTATACAATAATACCTAATGGGAGACAAATATACTTAACAAAATTTCTAATCGGTCACTTTTTAAAGCTGCATATGTCTTTAAATACTAAGTTCACATTTATGATACTTTACACACAATATGATAGGGTTTTAGCGCTACTTATTTTTGGATTTATACACGTTTTCCTACTTTGTGAACGTCAGAACAACGACGTTGCTTGTTTAGCCTAATTTGCACGTGCAAAGTATGGAAAAAAGAATCTGCCCCTAAGATTACACGAGTATAATCTCAAATGACTGCCTAGCCCGAAAAACACCTAACATAGCGAGAATGATACACGGAGAGAAGGACAGAGCCGTCGGAATGTCGCACGTCGGTGTTTCCTTACGGCAAATAAGATTCAAACACCGAGGAATTCCGGAAGTGGAAACAAAACAAGACTAATTTCCATGTATTCCATATTAGGAAATGTTTCTGTCCATTTACATGTGACTAGAACTTTTAACCGGAAACGTTCGACCATTTAGGCTGTATAACGCGGAAATTTGACGTCACCGGAAGTAGAGCAGACCGCCCCGGGAAACCAAAATGGCGGATAACGACATCCCTAAGACCGATACATTGTATTGACACACCCGAGAGACAGATTTCTTTCTGTTACATGGACGGCAAGACAATTTAAGGGTCAACTCGGCCGTAACGTCACACCAAGACGGTACGTAATCGGCTGCTAGATGTTGGCAGTCACTGCTGACGGCCCCTTGAAGATGAAGTCATCATCAGACAGCTTGGGCCCGATGATACAGATGAGTTTAACCCTATAGGACACGTTTGCCACATTCACAAGAAACGTGCTTGTCCCTTACCTCAGCTTCCAAACATTGACGCACTGGGGCGTGACGTCGTCGATGTGTGAGAAAGTTAGGTCATCAATACTTTTGCTGAATTCTTCTCGTCTATGAGAAGTCAATACGAAACTGTTATTGCAGCTGACAAGGGCAATACTCATTAATAACATTGGGCCTAAGAACTCTTGTGACTTTCAAAATATGGGGTCCCTACACAGAAGTTGTTGTTTAAGCTTAGACGGAAAGGTGATAGCCGACAAATTGTGATAATCTGTTTCCAAATTGATTACATTGGCATTGTAACACAATCACATGGTTAATTATATCTTCATATTGCTTTTTTCTGAATGAAATATAAGGTGACCGATTAGAAATTTTGTTGAGTATAGTTTGTGTGCTGTACGGAGGGAGTATAGGGAGGGAATTCCAATACCTTTAGAGTGCTGTGCACGACTTTACTTACAATAATTTGAAGCTAGAGCAGACGCCGCGTAACGCGGCGTCTGCTGTGGACTCAAACGGTTTACCACTCGTCATTACGTTTTTTTTTCTATCAAAATGTCCAATATGTAACTTTGAGAAAAAAACAGCAGACGACACTTTTAAGCAGACGATATTGCAGGAGTCAAAGGGTTGGACATAACTGTCTAGTTTGGAGAACAGCAGCAAACGTTGTTGTATGGAGGGAATCGTTGTTCGGAGGGCCGTTGTCGGGACGGAGCACAGTACTTCAGGTCTAATAAGAAAACTGATAAGATTGGCTTGATGAACAAAAACGTTTATTTTTCTGATTTTTTCTGATTTTTATACATTAAACAGTATGTATATGTACATTAAATATTTGCATTTTATTTACATCTTGCATGTTATATCACAAATGTCACAAATGAGGAATGTGTAAATACCGATGGGTTTCTCAACAAGCGCGTTCATACTCACTGGTCTGGGACTGTCTTACGAAACGTCGCACGACAAACATGGTCGTAAGTAAAAACTTTAACGTCTAAATTTTTATTTCTGGATCTAATCCTGTCTTGTGATATCTCTTTGGAATCGTCTTTTGAAGACGATTCCAAAGACATGACACAAGACAGGATTAGATCCAGAAAGAAATAATAACTGAGAATTTTAGAGTCCGAATTACGACAATATTTGTCGTACGACGTTTCGTAAGACGGACCCCTGATGTCTATTGCAAACAGTTTGGAGCCAGATCAGACTCCGAATGGCCGGGCATGTGCTTAAGGTCTTAAACTGTTTGAACTATATCAAATTTACATTCAGGTATTTTGCCTTAATAAATATTGTAATGTGTGTCAAACAGTTTGGATCCGGATCAGAAGCCACGAAACGCGGCGTCTGATCCGGATCGCATCTGTGTAGGGGTTAAATACACGTAAATTTAAATTTGATAAAATTGTCCAGACTATGGTATAAAAGCAGACGATTTTATGGCGGTAAATGAATTGACACAGACGTTGGTCTACCTGTAAAAAATATTATTATTATTATTATTATATTTGTACATAATCATATCTGATATCCACCAGTAAACAATGTTGTCACATATAACAATCAGTCCAGCTTCTGAATCACAGCTGATTACCACCAGTAAACAATGTAGCCATATATAACAATCAGTCCTGCTTCTGAATCACACCTGATAGTCAATAGTAAACAATGTAGCCACATATAACAATCAGTCCAGCTTCTGAATCACAGCTGATTACCACCAGTAAACAATGTAGCCACATATAACAATCAGTCCTGCTTCTGAATCACAGCTGATAGTCAATAGTAAACAATGTAGCCACATATAACAATCATTCCAGCTTCTGAATCACAGCTGATTACCACCAGTAAACAATGTAGCCACATATAACAATCAGTCCAGTTTCTGAATCACAGCTTCGTTTGTAACGCGCACTTCCAAATGATAGTGGTACAATATATAGTGACCAACGTATTCAATCACTGTTCAAAGACGCGTATGAATCTTTCAATACAGGTGATAGCTGAAAGAAGATTAAACGAAACTTGCAGGAATGCCCCATTATTAAATATGGCTTTATATTGTTCTGTATTAAACCATCAGCCTCTTAAAGCGACTCGCAACCAGATGGTGCATTAAAAATAGTAATTTGTAAATATGTGTCAAACGCTTATATAAATGGTAAAGAATTAGTTTAGGATAAGAAATTCTGTTTAAAAATGTATTTCAATAAAAAAAAATATTGGTCTCTGGTGGGATTCGAACCCGGGGCCCGGCATTGGCGGACAGAAGGCAAAATAGGGGAAACCGCTTAGACCAATGGACCACGGAACTATCCGTTTATCTCGGATCGATTTAACGTATTTCAATGTGTAGCGATCGAAAGTGCATAAAACTTCGTAATTCGGCTCGTGTTTATGTCTGAGCCCGTGTAGAGAAGCAACAACAACAACTATACCGTCTACTAGTCGGTATAGAAAAACGATGGAAAATATCTAAAAATCTAAGATTCGGTGACGATTCTTGAGACTTTTTTTGGACTGATCATATTTTTTTAATGTCAGAAGCCAAATAATGCCACAAATTTGCTTTTATTTGAGTATTTTATTTTATTTTGACAAGTACACCATCCGGTTGCGAGTCGCTTTAAGGACTGTCTTTATATCGTGTACACATGTGACGCCGAACAAAATATTACGTAGTACGCACCAATGGTATGCGTGTTCCATTCAATACATGCACCAATTAAATAGTATACCGGCCAAAGAGTGTACCGGTCAAAGAGTATACCGGCCAAAGAGAGCGGCAATAAAGTTATCACAGTTTATTTGTATCTACTGTAGTTACCTTCATTCTACGGTACAGCCTCTCATAAGCGATCAATCAGTAAGGAAAGATTCATACAAGTGGCTGTTTAATTTACGGCATTAAGCTGTCACCTATCTTAAAGATAAACAATATCATTGTTTGCTAAATCAGGTGACTTCAATGCAAGACAGAAGTAATGCAGAAATGTCCTAAACATGTTTTCTATATTACTTTCGTCCAACATTTAGCAACCAATATTTAACTACCAAACTTTACTCAAAACAGACTATTGGCATTATCTTGAGTGTTGCTATAGAGAGGTTAACTGTAGACGGCTTATCCAGAGTCCATGCTTTCTGTTTGTGTAGAACAGTCGATAGTTTCTTTCTCCTCTCTGGAGAAGGACCACAAATGGTGATATGTTGTACCATCCGACACAGGGGACCTTGGAACAGACATCAGCATATCATACTCCCCGCCCTCCTGGGGCCGATTATATATGTTACTTTCGTCTTTTCGCTTGCCCGTAGTGCAGAATTTGCAGACCTCCTCAGGCGCCAGTGTGAAATACTCGTGCTTGGCTGGGGTGCTATCGATGGTCGGCGACATGTCAGGGTTTGCCTTTGGTGACTGCAGATTCTTCTTCTGTGATGCATTTCTGTCTGCAGGAATTATTTCGTAAAGAGATGCATCATTCAGAAGTTCTGCAGGAACAAGAGCTGACGAAGAAAGTGACTGTTCCCTAAAAACTACTGTTTGAGTGGCTGATCCCTTTCGTTTCCTATTAAAGTAAAATAGAATGATGTAAGATACATACACAGCAAAACCTCTCTATAACGACTACTAAAAAGAAGGCTAATTGATTGTGACAACTTAAATCAATATGACAATAAAACAGAAAGCACCTTGCTTTAAGCACTCACATGTCTTTAATACGGTACCTGATAAACGACACAATTTAGTGGTCTTAATAGAGAGGGTTTACTGTATAACTGACCTTCCTAAAACATATTTTCCCGTGATAAACTAAAACAAATGAACGAAGTGGAGAAGACACTATTCTTTCCCATTTAAACGAAACCGAAACGCAATGCTTTAAAAGGTAAAAAATGTCAACTTTTTGACAGTTCTGACTATTCATTATAATCTGAGTGGCAAGCAGTTGGGAGTCAAGCGTCTGATCTGGCTCCCAACTGTTTGCAATGGAAATACATATAATAGTTATATCGTAAACCATAGCTCCAGATAAGGGTAGTATTTCACAAACTAAAATCTTTATTTCTGCTTAAAACCCTATGAATATTATTATAAGCAAATGCAATAAAATGTAGAAAGTGAAGGTTTCTTAAAATGTCGGCGATTAGTTTTCATTAATTTTGCAAATACATGTAGTTTGGAACCTGATATATTGCCAAGTAAACTGTTTGCATTTGATAGAATATCGTATTAACATATTGTAACTACTGTAGGACACGATACACTATTTCTGCTTGCTAAAACATTCCAGATTATAATTTACATAACACTGTCCAAACGCTATTATTCTTAACATTGTTGACCCTAGTTGCACATATAGGCGTATTTAATGCAAAACGTGTATCTGAGAAGAGTACACTTGTTCCAAAAGATCAGAGTCTGCACTGTTGGTCATTTTGGAGTATCATGTCAATATATAACTCTAAATAGAAAGGATTTGACTAGCCTACTGGGAAACTGAAATTATCCATTTGAAGTTTCAGGGAGGAAAGGGTTAAATCTTATTTCACAATAATTCGGTAGTGTATGTTAGATAGCTCGAAATAATCGCCATCTTAGGTTTTACCCTTATGTTGCAGTTAATGCGTAGGCATGTGTTGAAAAGTTGAATATTACTTTGTATGAAAGTGCATTTCAATGATATGTCTTGATTCTTCACAGAATTACCTATACTATAGTCACGCTCGTCTGTCTGCATTCATTTTAACGGGCGCAAAAAAGTGATTTCAAAGATTTATCGTACACACGTCCGTGTGTGTACTTTTTGTCTGCAATATATTTCCTAAACTGCATCTGCTAGGAATACTAAATTTCGTGTATGAGTACATCTTGGAATAAAAAATTGTACCGTAACATGTTCCTGTCCTTGTGACATTGACCTCGAATTCTTAACCCAATTTTTGTCAGAAACATATGTCCTATACCACATAAGCTAGCTACACCAACTTCTGTGCATGAGTACATCTTGTGATAGTAGTGTGTTGCATACAAATTTATGTCACTGTGACTTTGACCTTGACCTGTGATCTCAATTATAGAAAAATCCAAAGAATGTTTCGTTTAACACACCACTAAAAGGATACTACATTAGGTGATGCATTAGGTACAATCATCCACAATGTAACAGTAACCTTGACCTTGACCTTTGACTTCAATTATAGGAAAAACATGTCAGGAGGATATGTCATATACCATATATACCACATAAGCTAGTGATACCAAACTCAGAGTGTAAGTACATCATTGTTTTACCTAAGTATTTTGTTTAACGTTCAGGTAACCGTGACATTGAGATTGACACATCAACTAGGGACTCAAATTTTATGTGCGAGTGCATTTTATGATGTCGCAGTGTTGCGTACCATTTAACACATTGAGCCCTAGCGACGAATATACTCGTAATGAACAAAGTATATACCTATCAATAGTACACTTGTCCTAGGCAAACATTGTAGATCCTGATCAGAGGGCTCCTTAAATTCCTCTGACCAGGGTCTACACTGTCTGTCATTTTGTAAAATATTGTTAAAAACCAACATAATTATTCCAAAATGGACTAAATTTAATTGAAAACTGGAATTGTCCAGTTAAACTTTCAGGGATGAATGAGTTAAGGTTACAGGGACCCTGATCGTAACTTTTTGTTTTACCTATATCATAATATTTGTCGGGAAAAAAACCAACGGAAGGCAAGCTTTTGGGTTAAAAGTAAACGCGAGCTGTACAAACCTTTTGGTACACAGACAGGCGATCGTTATAACCAACAAACCAAGAACTAATCCACCGAGACTAATAAATATGATCAGCATATCTGAAAAGGACAAGAACACAGAACAAAATAAAACAATGTCGACAACTGCGCATATACCATATTTGCGCCACCTGGCAGTTTTTGGCGCGATTAATAGAGATTATTTAAAACCGATAGACCTATAAAATTGCCAGGCGGTGCAATAATTGGACGCGTATCCCTTCTAACTGATATGCGCCTAATTCGTGCGCCTCCTGGCAGTAATTAACTAAGACCGATAATTCAAGAATCGTTAATCAACGTAATAATGTGTATCGGTTACCGCCCTTGGGTACTTTCTGTTTTAAACAATCTCTATTAATCGCGACAAAAACTGTAAAAACATGAAATGGCACTGGAAAGGGAAGTATGCGAAACCTGGTAAATATACAAGACTTCAAGCTCTATCTAATAAAGCTAAAGTGGAAAACCAGGACTTCGATCAACGTGAGTATTGGCTTCAAACCGAGATTACGTCGAAGAAGCCAGCTGCTCATTAAATACAGTAGTATATATATGGAAGGGCCAATAGTTTCAAAAGAATCAATATAGCATATGCTTTTTTACCATTATCTGATTATTTACACATAATACATTTATTTGTGAAGTTTGGTCATTTTGTTAATAAATAGATGTATATAGACTGAGCATTTTTATTGATTTTGAGCCTAAAGCAATTAAGAAAAATGCAAATATTTCAGGCACCAAACCATACACTTTGCATCATACTTTTAGTAAGTATCACATTTTAGCTGTTTTAATGTGTGTTTGTGTCAGTTATTACTTTACATTATTTCCGAAAGCCAAAAAAATGCATGCCGACTCTTTGCCGAGAATGGCTACATTATACATTTCAAGTGTCCATAGATAAAAAAAAAAAAAAGAGAACATTATAATCTATGTTTACTTTTTTACCATGGCACTTAGATATGTTTGAAGAACCTATACAGAAATATTCATAAAGATCCTATAAACGGCCTTTGAGCGCATATCCCTTTAAAACTAGATAAATCTGAACGGATTTAGGTCATATGTTGTGTGGTACTTCGTGACATAGTTACTCCATGAGTGTAGTTTGAACACAGGGGTCTGTGTCACATCCTTTGTATTATTTCCTGTCGCTCAGTAATTGTTTCTGCTCTTAGGGTCGCTTTACACAGCGTAAAATGGGCAAAATAATTACCCTTATCATGCTAAGCGTGATTTGGTTAACACTTACAAACAGTCTGGGTCCAGATCAGACGCACGCATCTTTAATCTTTCGTCAGATTGAAAAGCTTTAAAACTAATTTAATTTTTTTTGCAGACCATGTATTTGAAGCAGACGACAATTCAGCATGAAAAGGGTAAAAAAGCATCCGTCCAAAAACTCAGTACTTAACCAATCTCTTGCTGGACAAGTTGTCCTTCTGAACAAACCTACACTTAATGCATGTTCCCATTTCAAAAAATGTTGGGTTTTTTTAGTGCTGAAAGTAGACAGATTCGACTGCACGGAGATCTTGCGGCGCGGAGACTTACATTTTAGCATTGGGTCCGTGTCTATGGCATATTCGTTAATAGTGTCTGCAGATATTTTTCCACTCGAGCTTGGATTGTTGTGTGTAGAATCGACATATGTCTGGGTTTTGTTCATTGTTCTCTGTGTGACAACCAACTGTTCTCTTTTATCCGTTACATTCAACATGTCCGTTGATGGGGACTCTGTAGTTTCCAGATATTAAAACATGAGTAAACAAGAACAAATACAGCAAACGAAATGCAAACGCATTTCAATTAAAGGTAGAGAATGCCAACATTTTGACAATGCTGAATGCTCATACATGGCTTATCAAAGATAGTTTAAAGTATAGCAGAGATATATTTAACTATGAGAGCAAATCCCATCGCATCATCATTCGTTGGCGCTGTATGATATATTTTATATCATCATTTCATTTATTTTTTTACTTTTTATTTTATAATTATTTTCTTTATTGTTTTTAACTGCTTTGATTATATCTCGATTTACAACATCATTGAATGCATGGTTTGTAAAAAAAAAAAAAAGGGGGCGTTTAACCAAATTATAAAGTTTCAATATTCAACTTATTAGAATAATGGTGAAATAAATTTTACAAACATCATTCTTTGACGGTGATAACTTACCTGTCATATTGCTAGACACTATAGTTGTGCCCGCTAATTCGTCATCAGTCTCATTCCGTTCATCTGCCAACACCCCAGCATCATCTGTATCGTTGTCGATGTGATCTCCGTTTGCGGTAATTTCATTTCTGTCTTCTTGACTTGTTTGGTTCTTGTCGATAGCTGATCAAGAACAATTTTCAATCCTCAATTTATTTCTGACATGGAATTATTGTTAAAATTTTATTTGTGTTCAATAAAACATTTCAATGCCTTTTCTGACCTGAATATACCTTTGATATTATTTAATATTTAGCACATTTTTTAAAATATGTCTGCTTGAAGAATATAAAGTGGCCGGTAGATAGTAAAACCATTGTTCCATAAATGTATATAAGCTCCCACAGAGTTTAATCATTTACGTTTGTTTTGCATTTAGCTGTTACACTGTCTTAACTTATTCACAGCTGAAATTTTTAATGCACAATCCCAATTTCAAAATACTATTTGACTATTTGGGCGTCAATATAACAATATATTTTCAAAATGACAAACAGAGTAGATCCTGATCAGAGGGATCCTTAAGGAGCCCTCTGATCAGGGTCTACACTGTTTGCATAGGACAAGTGTAATCCTCCAAGGTATTCTGTTTGTAAATGACGAGTATGCACGTCGCTAGGGTTGAATGTATTAAGACCGATAACCTATCTTGTTTTGAATTGGTGATAGAAGCTTGACCTTACCTGGTTTTAAACAAACACAAAAGGTCCCGTAGCAAAAGTCAGACACCCACATCTTTTGTTCATCCGCTGTCATTCCAAATTTTTCTTGTTTATCTCTGATACAGTAACGATGTGCAAACCTTAAATAGATCCATTATGTTGTAACCCATTACTCTATGGATTCTCGTTTTATTTTTATCTTTTTTATTTTCTTCACTGAAGTAAACATTTCAAATTTATGCAGTCATGAATATGTATCATAAGTAATAGTTTATATATTCTACCCACCATAATTATGACCATTTCATGTGTAGCGGTGCCGTAAACCCTTACTCAAACAATTCTACATTCTACCATTTATAGTTACTTAAAGCAGGTTGAAAGTAAAGCAGAAGGCAAATGGAACGTATTAAAATAAAATTTTCTTTCAAATGAAGAGGAATGGTTTAAATCTGAGTGTGAAGCAGATTTAATCCTGGTAAGATGACGATTGCCTCGGTTTCATGCAACTGAAGTATATGAATTTGCTATCAACCACGTTCAGTTTGGGGGCATCATCCTCCAATCTCCCCGTGCACAAATATGACCTTGACATTGATATTTAGACGTTGTGAGATACGCTTTAAGCCTTTCACTCTCAATGACGCTTAAAAGCGCGTTTGCAAACAGTTTAGATCCTGATTAGACGGATCCAAACTGTTTGACACTCTTTTTAAAATTTCTTTAGTCTTACTGCCTTTTTTAACTTTGAAACTATATTGCAGGGTAACACAATTGAAGCAGATGACAATGAAACGGTGAAGGGGTAAAAATCTCCTGAATAATTTGATCATGAAAGGGTTAAGAACGCCCTCTGCTTACATGTATACGTTTGGACATTAAATGCCGAACCAAGATATAGACCTTAATCAGACGCTGATCTGGATTCAAGCGTCAACTTCACTCAGAATAAAGTAATACAGAACACTTTCATTCTCTTTGAGGAAGAATCGTGAAATTCAAAACGATGCAGATGCTTTATGTAGGAAATGAATAAATGGAGCGTTCCATATCAATTTTGTCCTGTGTTACACTGGCATACACCTTAAGGTCTGACAATGCTTAAATTTAAGTTTTACGTATATTTAAAACATGTTTCCTACTTTTAAGTTTGGTACACTATGATACACTACCGATTGTGTTTATCCAATTAATGCAAGGATCAGATTCGTTGCGAAGCACCGACCTGCCTTCCTTTTAGTTCTTGGAAGAGGGGATGATATCGGTTTAATAAACAGAAACAATTCCTTACGACAATAAAGCCCCTGAACTTCGGCAAAGTTGGAAAGCCCCCTGGGGCGAGGATCTGATGTACTTTAGGAAATATAATATAGATCAAAGAAAACTTACTTATAAGCATCAACATGCAAGACAGACTTGTGGATTATACAGTGTGAATATTTAGTTTGATGAGACCATCTGTTACATTTTACCGACGTTATTTTTTCCCAAAATCGCGTTTAAGGTACAATTGTCATTTCCAGCGCAAACAGTTTGGGAGCCAGATAAGACGCCGGGAAACCCGGCGTCTGAACTGGCTCCAACCTGTATGGCACTCAGATTAAGATAAATAGTCAGAGTTGACAAAAAATGTTATTTTCTACAGGGAAAGAATAACGTCTTCTCCACTGTACAATAATCTACTTACTGCCAAACACCATATTGCAATTGTACCTGGGGCCTGTTTCATTAAACTTCGTATGACAAATGTTGTCGTTAGTCAGATTATAAAAGTCTCAATTATTATTTATTTCTCCATCTGATTGTAAAGACGATTCCAAAGAGATGTCACAAGACAGGATTAGATAGAGAAATCAGAGATTAAATGTATTTTAAAGTTTTGACTTACGGCAACATTTGTCGTACGAAGTTTTATGAAACGGGCCCCTGAAGACTGTCCAACAAACCAAAATAACAGATTCATAGTCTGATTAGCGAGCCAACCCTTTGACACTTATACCGACATTTTTGGGCCAATATGACTAAAAACTCCTTTGTCATTAGACATTAACCCCTTTACTGCCTTACCTCAAGTAAAATGGGTTGTTTGCCAACAGGTTTGATCATGATCAGACGCCGCAAAACGCGATGTATGATCAGGATCCAAACTGTTTAACATTCATTTCAATATTTTTAAGTCAAAATGCGAAAAAATATTTTTAGAAATTAACCCTTAGCCTGCCACTCACGACTATAGCTCCATATGCAAACAGCTTGGATCCGGATGAGACGCCGAGTAACTCGGCGTCTCATCCGGATCCAAGCTGTTTGACACTCGGACAACATTTTCAGCAATTTTGAGCAACTTTGAAGCACTTTGAAACTTGAAGCAGACGAGAAATATAGCAGACAACAATTTATTTGGCGGGCTAAGGGTTAAAATAAACGGTTTAAAATTGATGACGTCGTGGCAGTGAAGGGGTTAAAACATCCAGTGTTTTGACTGAATGATAGTCTTGACATTTAGGGGTTTAATAAGAATTCAGGTTCCGGTTTATTATACACTACCTTGTGTCTAAATGCACGCTTTTAATCTTTTCAAAATCTGTATCGGGTGGTGAGCAGTATGTTAATCTGAACCGTCCGCGGGAGTCCCCACACTTCACAACTGCATAGGTTGTGCATTCTCCTTCGTCTGAAAATAAAAAAGATACAGATAGTGCAAGGATCGTCATAATTTCTTATATAAAGACATTTCCTCAGTCCATTGATAAACTCCCCCATTGTTCTCACTAGGCGTGAAAATACAGGTAACGCAGTAGCAAAGTGTGCCCAGCATATGTCACCGATCTAAAGTTGTCTAAAGAGGCCCTTACATAATCACACTCAAGGGGTTTTTCAATGGGTTTTATTAACCAAACTAAATGTATCAAATATAAGGCGCGGGCCTCACATGAAACGCCTGTTTGGTTCACAGTTATACAGGTAAGAATGAAAATCATGCTTTTTACCAGTGAACTGCCGATATCGGGATTATCACCGAAAGTAGGTCAGGAAATGTCTTTAACGTGTTTATTTTCAAAGAAATATATCCAGTTAATCCAGACTCCGATTATTTCAAACCCCAAACCGTTTGGTATTCAGACTAAAAGCATTTTTCAATATTTTCAAAGAAACTTTTTTATGCTACAGTATGTAACTAATTCATATAAAAATAGGGCATTTATAAGAATTTCCCTAGTCTTTTGAGGGTCTTTTTACTTTTTGCTATTATTTATGTTAATATGTTATACATGAAGTGATTTATATAATAAAAAAATATTACAACTCATTTCATGTTACTATTTTCTCTATCGTCTGTTTTTAGTTTTAAAAATAGGTGATCACTTAAAGCAGGTTGAAAGTAAAACAATGCGACATAAGGCGCATTATGTGCATTAAAGCCGCATTGTGTTTTTGAGAAACCTGCATAAAACGGTTGTTTGGGGTCCCATTTGAACTACGTGGGACGTGATTCTTTCACAAAAACCGGCTTTATCTAAGAAATTCGCTTTTTAAATTTTATTTATAATATTTTGGTGCAGCACAAATTAAAAAGCCTCCCTTGTGAATGGAAAGATGGACAACTCTGTAAATACAGGGCTCCAGATAACGGAAGTATTTCGAAAACTAAAATCTTTATTTCTGCTTTTAAACCCAATTGTGACATACTCATTAAAAGTGTCTCGAAGAGACGGTTTAATCAGTAGTAACACCATAGCATTCGGTGCTGAAATGAGTGAGAAAATGTTAGATAAGTTCAGATTACTCCCGCTTAAACATGTGTACTGGAGCATCTGGTTAACCCTTATTCTGCTGCACAGACGTCTGCTTTGACATTGTCGTCTGCAAAATTTGTTCAGTTTAGATTTATGAATTGTTTTAATTAAACAAACTTTAAGACGAGTGTCAAACAGTTTGGATCCAGATGAGACACCGCGTTACGCGGCGTCTTTCTAGATTCAAACAGTTTGTAAACGCCGTAAAATTACGACCAGTAGGCACAGGGTTAAACACTATGAGGTTCAGTCAAAACGTGTGTATTATTCACTGGGGGTAAGCGATTAATTTTTTTTACGGAGAATCTATACATTGAGCTTGCTGAAAATGACTGTTTCAGCCTTGTCCGCTCTCTAACTCAAACATTTCTTTTGGGATCTTCACCAAACTTGCTACAAATGTTTATTAGTATAGAATCTAGGTCAGGTTCAATAACTAGCAAAATCGCTTAAGGCATGTCTGAGTTATTGCCCTTGAATAATTAAAAAATGAAATTTTTAGTCATTCAAGGGCAATAACTCCAACATGCCTTGTGCGTTTTGGGTAGTTAAGATGACTGACCTAGATTTTAAATTAGTAAACATTTTCAACAAGTTTGGTGAATATCTGATATAAACTGTATGTGTTAGAAAGCAAAAAGTGCTGAAACATTTATTTTAATACTTAAAGGCCCAAAACTCAGACATGCCACATGCGATTTTTGTAATAATCAAACTAGACCTAAATCTTACATAATTTAAATATTTTCAGCAAGTTTAGTGAATATCCGATAAAAACTGTATGTGTTAGGGTGCAAAAATGACTGAAACAGTCATTTTTTATTAATTAAAAGGCAATAACTCAGATATACCTTATGCGATTTTAGTAGTAATTAAACTTAACCTTGATTTTATATCAATAAACATTTTCAGCAAGTTTTGCGAAGATCCAATGAAACGTATTTGTGTTAGAGAGCTAAACTTGCTGAAAACATTCATTTTTTAATACATAAAGGGCAAAATCTCAGATATATGCCACATGCGATTTTAGTAATAATCAAACTATACCTAAACTTTATATGAATAAATATTTTCAGCATGTTTGGTGAATATCCGATAAAAACTGTTTGTTTTAGAGTGCAAAAATGACTGAAACAGTCATTTTTTATTAATAAACAGGCAATAACTCAAAAAGTCCTTATGCGATTTTAGTAGTAATCAAACTAAACCTTGATTTTATATCGATGAACATTTTCTGAAAGTTTGTGGAAGATCGGATAAAAAATAGTTGAGTTAGAGAGCGGACAAAAAAGTGTGATAGTCTAACTGACTGGTGGATGGACGGGCGGAGGTAGATACGGTTGCCCCCAGTGAAGTTGAATTCGGATGTATCACGTGATACTAAGCCGTGTGGTAATGTTTATGACAGACGTTCTATTTTCGGTTTGTTATGATTTTAAATCGGCCTTTTTGGTGATTTAGGTCCGTCTTCATCATTTCATAGATCAGTTTGGCCCATAAGAATGTTCAAACATTATTATTAACCGTTGTTGTATTTCAGACATTAAGAAAAGGTCTGAAAACACAATGGGACTTTAAGTGATCACCTATCTTTAAAACTAGAAAAAGGCGATAGAGAAATAGTAACATGAAATAAGTTGAAATAAGCTGCTAGGATATAGAATATATTTCTTATGATATACATATTCATGAATTTCTTCAGTGGAGGAATTAATTAAATGTGTAAAAATGAGTATTCATGAATCATAGAAACACACTTAACCGTTCACTGTTCAGACCCGACAGCATTGGAAGTTTCAACAAATGTGGATCATTGTGTTATACTCAGCGAATGATTAAAATAAAAACATACTTATGCCTTAAATCTAATTCTGATGAAAACACATTAGACATTAATTGTTAAGAATACCATGTCTTGTCAGTGAAAGATAAAATTTCATTGATATTACTTTGTATCGTATCTCAAGTCATTAACTCAAAATAATATACTTTTTATAAAAAAAAAGAAGAAGTTTGAGTTTGACCAGTGATCATTTGTATTATAGAAACGGATCCTCTTTTTATTGAGTTTCATATACATGTTGAATTATAATATTAACTGTCTTTTTCTGGTCTTTGAAAGCATCCGAGGTTACATACACATCGTCAAGTTTTTAACCAATTACCCCATAGCCTGTTTCAAATATTAAATATAGGATACCCCTTAAAACAGGTTAAAAGTAAAGCAGAATGTGCCCTAAGACACATTCTGCTTTACTTTCAGTCTGCTTTAAGCTACCACCAACTAGAATATAGAAAATATTTCTTATTATACATATTCATGATTGTATAAGTTGGAACTATTTTCTTCAGTCGAGGAAAAAATGAAATACGTAAAAAGTCGAAATATATTGGGTAATGGGATAAGAAACTGTCATTTTCTCCATTTCTATTTGATGTTTTGCCTGGTTTCAAAACACGTTACCAACTATAATAAACCCTTACAACACATCGTGACCATCTCATCAAAACCTTAATTCAGGGCTACCAAAAGTTGTTAATAATATTCCTAAGAATCCCAAATTATCAAGCTCGAACTTTAGACATCGTACCTTTTAAACCTTTCGCTGCCAGGTTATATAATTCTAAAATAAGTATGCAAATGGTTTGGATCCAAATAAGACGCCGTGTCACGCAGCGTCTGATCTGGATCTAGATTGTTTTACACCCTTACCAATGTTTGCTTAGTAAAGCTGAGGTATAAAAATCCTAATTTTAACTGTAACAGCAGAAATCCGAAGATTTCGGAAAAAATTCGTAAGCTTGGAGTAATTAAGCACGATACAAATATTTCGGAAAAGTCAGGAAAAATGGCAGCACTTTACACTTATAATACTGTTTTGAAGAAAACCTTGTTTTTATGATTCAAAATAAAATGTTATTTCTAATAGTATCGAATGTATTTGAACATCGTTTGTTGTTTTTATTTATTTTGTAGTTACACAATTATTTCCCTATGATAAGCAAAGAAGGACCAAGACAATAAATGAAAGAGGTTGGCGGGTGTGTGAACATAAATAACACTGATATTTATTTGCACATGGTTAGATTTGACAATAGAAGAGAAATATTTTCCAAGCATATTCACGAAATTTGCAATTTTTCAATAGTTTTCCAGATTGCCCCCGTTTTTAACTAAATTTGTTTTATTAAAAACTTTGTTTAAAGTTCTACATGTATATTAATATTCGAAATTTGGCCCACGAGTTTTAATACATTAACAGAATATCGGTCTTAGCGTTGAGTTTTATACTTTTTTCTGTTGCTGTTGCTTTTCATTAAGTGATCTTTTTTTACAATGCATGTTTTTGAAAGTACAATTTGTATTAAATATTCAAACTGCAAATTAAACAGTATATATGTTACAGGGATTAAATGAGTCAGGACAATTTAAAAACCAAGACATCTGTCTTGTTAATAAGGTTATCAACATATTTTATTTCGTGGTACTTGCCTTTGAACTTAAAACTTAAAAGTAAGATTAATTACTTTAATCAAAAGTAACTGCCAAATATTTATATAAAAAAATCAACGAAAAGCTTCACAATTACGCCTTTACCCTGGGAGATTTAGGGTTTTCCTGAAATCCCTGATTTTTAGGGATTTCACGTATTCCCTGATTTCACCTAATCCCTGTAACATATATATAATTACAAACTGACCTCTTCCTTCACAGGAATGTATTCCAGTCATACACATTGCCGTAATTCCAAACACAATTAAAATGAGCGCCATAATTCTCAAACTAAACAATATATTTTTTAATGTGAAATAATGTTAATCCGAAACATAAAATTTGCTTGCATTTGATATCCTCCGAATGCACGAACTGCATGTAACTAACCGCAGGATAGAGTACATAGATCCGTCTAACACGTGGTGTGTCTTTGAGTATCTTATGACATTGTAACAAGTGGGAGTTAACAATACACAGTCACTGGACTATTATAACATCATACATCCTCCAATATGTATACAGTGATGAAACCGTTATTCTTTCCCAATAAACGCGTTTACTCTAAAACTATTCTTTATAGTACAAACAGTTTGGAGCCAAACCAGACGCCGGGTAACCCGGCGTCTGATCAGGCTTCAAACTGTTTGCAACTCAGCTTAATTTTGATAGTCAGAATTATCAAAAAGTTGTCATTTTCAACAATTTATTGCAATGCGATTTGCGTTTAAACTGGAAAGAATAACGTTATCTCCACTGTAGCAGGGGCGGCTAAGGGTTTTGCAAGCAAAGCGTTTACGTTTTATAGACATATATAGTTAAACTAGCAAAGGGAGTATGGGTACAATAAATTCCGTCATTAATCTAAACTGTGTTCAAAGCTTGAGAATATTTAAAAGCATAGTGAATATACGAGTATATTTTATGCAGAAAGCTTTTAAGCCGATTTCTGCTTTTCTTAAATATTGCTAATAGATTCCATATATGTCCAAACTATCAATAAATCGACCCCTTCACTGCCATGGCGTCACCGATTTTAAACACTATTGTCGTCTGTTTTTTTGTCTTGAATTTAAATTAATTTTTTTTTACTTAAGAAAAATTGAAAGGAGTGTCAAACAGTTTGGATCCTGATCAGGGGCCCGTTTCATAAAACTTCGTACGACAAAAACGGTCGTAAGTCAAAACTTTAAAATACATTTTAATTTTTCTAATACATTCTGATTTTTCTATCTAATCCTGTCTTGTGACATCTCTTTGAAATCGTCTTTTCAAGATGATTACAAAGACATGTCACAATACAGGATTAGATGGAGAACTAAATAATAATTGAGATTTTTATATTTTACAACATTTGTCGTTATGAAACGGTCCCCTGACGCCGCTGATCAGAATCCAAACTGTTTGCAAATAATTTTACTCGGGGTAAGACAATGAAGGGGTTATCTCTTTCCTCCCTGAAACTTTAAATGGACAATTCCAGTTTCCATTTTAGTCTAGTCCATTTCTGACTTTTGAGGGTTGTTTTTGTCAATGTTTGGCATTGTGACAAACAGTGAAGACCCTGATCAGAGGGATCTGGGTCTTCACTGTTTGCATAGGACAAATGTTTTATTCACATATGTACACTGTTTGCAAAGGACGCCAATATGCGGGACTAGGGTTCAAAGGGTTAAGCAGGTGATATTTGTTTGGTAGTGGATGGTTCAGCAAATGATCCGCTATTGTTAAGCCACTGGTACATTGGTGATTTTAAGTGCATAGACAAAGACGCTTACAAAGCACTTGGATGTACTTATCTTATTTATAAGTCATACAAACAGTTTCGTCGTATAACTCGCTGACGGTTCATTCGGGTCACTTTAAAATTTCTCCATTTCAATTTTCAACCTTTATGTCTCAGTCTGAGACCATAATGGCACTGCTAAAACTAACTAAACATTTTTCGTTTGCAAATGTGCCGTCAGAAGTAAATCTTAGATTTGGTCTTATAGTAGCACATGTAGAATTAACTCATTAAGCCCTAGTTACGCATATGTGCGTCCTTTACCAAAAGTGTACCTGTGAAGAGTACACTTGTCCTATGCGAACAATAAAGTTCCCGATCAGAGGGTTCCTGCAGGGGCCCTCTGATCAGGGTCTTCATTGTTTGTCATTTTGTGATATATTGTATAACAAAAAACCCTAAATAGTCGAAAATGGAACAGCCTTTATTGCAAATTGGAATTTTCCATCGGAAGTTTCAGGGGATAATGAGTTCATAGTAGTCGTAGCGGTAGTAGCAGCAGCAGCAGCAGTAGTAGTAGTAGTAGTAGTAGTAGAATACTTGGTTGTTGTAAGCCTGCAAAACTCTAGGCGGTTTGTCTTAATGACAAGAGCTGATTCCAGCTATAAGGTTTAACTCATTTACGCACAGTGGATTCTTCTATGTTTATATATTGGATTATTCCATTTTTTATCAAAGGGATGCCTGGTCAAAATTTTCATTTTTTTGTTTTATATTGAAATTCCTATCAGCAAACAGTGTAGACTCTGATCAGACGCCGCATTATGCGGCATCTGATCAGAGTCTACACTGTTTGCCTATGTCTCATATATGGGATCGTGGGCACAAATGAGTTAATACCGAATATAAATAACCATTTCTTCTATAAAGTGCCATTATATGCCTTTACGTCAGAGAAATGACGTTTCATGTTTCTTGTGTGTGTTCTTTGTCTATATTTAGTATTTGAAAAGGATATGTAGATAAAGTACATGAAGTAAATATAGTGTAAGTTAAGACTTTAACACCAATCTAAAATCTCGTTTCATCAGAGTGATTAACGTAGTAAATATACGTCTTGTTATTGCGTGCTACATGTATTGTAAAGACCTTAGTTTATCTAAAATGAGATACTAGTATTTAATATATATTATACTGTATTAATGTATATTTCACAATGCAAAATCCTTGCCGTCTCACATTTTTATACTTTTCTCCTGTTTATGTAATTTTATTTTCTGATCTAGGACTATAGAGTATGTATTGTTGGTCATATGCCTAATTATAAGCTATACGGCTATGCACATTGTATACGTTTAATGCCAAAACAGTTTGAATTGATTGAAATTGAAGAACATCGGAAAAGTTTTTGCATCTTAATTTTGCGTTCAGCAGACGTTGTTTAACCGATTACCCAATAAATACGCCTTTTTACACCTTCATTTTATTCATAGACTGAAGAAAATAGTTCCAATTGATACAATAATGAGTCTGTATCATCAGAAATAGTTTCTATATTATAGAAGATGGTAGCTTAAAGCAAGCTGAAAGTAAAGCAGAATGCGCCTCAACGCGCATTCTGTTTTACTTTCAATCTGCTTTAAGTAGTCTACTGTCTTCAAAACTAAAATCGGCTATGGGGTAATGGGTTAAAGCAGAAAGCTCGTATTTAAGCTCTATGCTTTAGTAGTCCTTTTAAAGCAATCACCTGTCATAAACACGGATAACAGAATACATGTACTGGGGAAATGGTCAAACAGTTGATTTAACGTTGTTGTTCTAGGTAACGATATACATGTATGTGCCTTACTTTTATTATTAAGACTGTAGTATCTGTAGTTCAAAACTGGCATTCTTCCTTCCATGTCCCGTGTTATTACATAATATCTTAAACACGGTCATAGAAAAACAGCATACGTGTAGAATACGTTATTACATTAGGTTAGTAAGATTTTAAATTAAGTTACATCTATAAATCATGAACAGAACAGAACAGAACAGAATTTTATTTCACGTAAACTTTACAGTTTCTAGTGATTACAACTCCATACATATAATATTATAATATTCGTTGACAAGAAATCATAGCTGCTAGTTTGTGCTCGATGTAACGAACCCACAAATAATATGGAATGATCTAGCTTGACCGTCAAAACATATATGGGTTAATTAATTTCTTTGTTATACTCACATCAGGAATGTGTTTAATTCTTCTGCCACCAACTATTTATATTTGCTTTAATATCATTGTTTGCATTATTTTGTTTGCAAATTACGACAACAGAAAGTCTGACTGAAGAAATTTCGATACGAGTGTCCAACAATGAGGATAATGTTCTGATGCCGGGTTACAAGACATTTGATCTTGATAAAAACTGTTTGCCAATGCACCGGTAGTCGCCTATGTCAGTTAAAGGGCTGTAAAGGAAACAACCACTTGTACATTCAACCGGTAGCTTTGTAGTTTCATCTGCTAGGTACTTAAACAAGAGACCATAGAGTGTGACACAGTCTAAACAAATGAACACAACTTACAGTCGTCATCTGCTTGTTAACCACTTCACAGTCTTACACCGAATGCAATAGTTATTTGCAAATGGTTATTATTTAACCCATTAATATCTAACATCGATTACAATAGTTACACTGGAAACAGTTTGGATCCTGATCAGACGCCGCGTAACGCGGCGTCTGATCAGGATCCAAACTGTTTGACACTCATTTCAATATTTCTTTAAATCAAAATACCTAAATTTTGAATTTGATAAATAATTTAATCGGTGACGTCATAGCAGTGAAGGTGTTAAGTTATTCTATTATGTAGCTTGGAATGGTCAACTGATAGAATTAATTGTTATTCTATAACACGGTTGGCCAGCTACAACATCTCGGCTTTGCTATAAAGCTTATTACAACAAAACTCATGTCTACTGTTATTTACTGATATTTGATGTAAAGACTGTTTACAGTACTGTCTGATGCCTGTCTAAAATAGTAATGCCTGTCTAGAATACAGCCACTCAGCTGTACTATAGCTTCTTGTAACACATGCATGTCTGATTGTATTACTGATATTTGCTGTAAACACTGTAAACAAAACTGTCTGATGCCTGTCTAAAATAGAATGCCTGTCTAGAATACAGCCATTCAGCTGTACTATAGCTTCTTATAACACATGCATGTCTGCTTTTATTACTGATATTTGCTGTAAATACTGTTTACTGTACTGCCTGATGCCTGTCTAGAATAGTAATGCCTGTCTTGAATACAGCCACTTGTTTGTACTATAGCTTCTTATAACACATGCATGTCTGCTTTTATTACATATATTTGCTGTAAATACTGTTTACAGTACTGCCTGATGCCTGTCTAAAATAGTAATGCCTGTCTAGAATACAGCCACTCGTTTGTACTATAGCTTCTTACAACACATGCATGTCTGCTTTTATTACTGATATTTGCTGTAAACCCTGTATGCAGAACTTCTGATGTCTGTCTAAAATAGTAATGGCTGTCTAGAATACAGCCACTCGACTGTACTATAGCATCTTATAACACACGCATGTCTGATTTTATTACTGATATTTGCTGTAAACCCTGTATACAGAACTTCTGATGTCTGTCTAAAATAGTAATGCCTGTCTAGAATACAGCCATTGTTTGTATTATAGCTTCTTATAACACATGTATGTCTGCTTTTATTACTGATATTTGCTGTAAACCCTGTATACAGAACTTCTGATGTCTGTCTAAAATAGTAATGACTGTCTAGAATACAGCCACTCGTTTGTACTATAGCTTCTTATAACACATGTATGTCTGCTTTTATTACTGATATTTGCTGTAAACCCTGTATACAGAACTTCTGATGTCTGTCTTGAATAGTAATGCCTGTCTAGATTACAGCCACTCGTTTGTACTATAGATTCTTATAACACATGCATGTCTGCTTTTATTACTGATATTTGCTGTAAACCCTGTATACAGTACTGCCTGATGCCTGTCTAAAATAGTAATGCCTGTCTAGAATACAGCCACTCGTTTGTACTATAGCTTCTTACAACACATGTATGTCTGCTTTTATTACTGATATTTGCTGTAAACACTGTATACAATATTGTCTGGTGCCTGTCTAAAATAGTAATGCCTGTCTATAATACAGCCACTCGTTTGTACTATAGCTTCTTACAACACATGCATGTCTGCTTTTATTACTGATATTTGCTGTAAACACTGTATACAATACTGTCTGGTGCCTGTCTAAACTAGTAATGCCTGTCTAGAATACAGCCACTCAGCTGTCATATAGCTTCTTATAACACATGCATGTCTGCTTTTAATACTGATATTCGCTGTAAATACTGTTTACAGTACTGCCTGATGCCTGTCTAAAATAGTAATGCCTGTCTAGAATACAGCCACTCAGTTGAACTATAGATTCTTATAACACATGCATGTCTGCTTTTATTAGTGATATTTGCTGTAAACCCTGTATGCAGAACTTCTGATGTCTGTCTAAAATAGTGAGTCCTGTCTAGCATACAGCCACTCAGTTGAACTATAGATTCTAATAACACATGCATGTCTGCTTTTATTAGTGATATTTGCTGTAAACCATGTATACAAAACTTCTGATGTCTGTCTAAAATAGTGAGTCCTGTCTGGAATACAGCAACTCGTTTGTACTATAGCTTTTTATAACACATGCATGTCTGCTTTTATTACTGATATTTGCTGTAAACACTGTATGCAGAACTTCTGATGCCTGTCTAAAATAGAAATGCCTGTCTAGAATACAGCCATTCAGCTGTACTATAGCTTCTTATAACACATGCATGTCTGCTTTTATTACTGATATTTGCTGTAAACCCTGTATACAATACTGTCTGATGCCTGTCTAAAATAGAAATGCCTGTCTAGAATACAGCCACTCAGCTGTACTATAGCTTCTTATAACACATGTATGTCTGCTTTAATGACTGATCTTCGCTGTAAACACTGTTTACACAACTGTCTGATGTCTGTCTAAAATAGTAATGCCTGTCTAGAATACAGCCACTCGTTTGTACTATAGCCTCTTATAACACATGCATGTCTGCTTTTATTACTGATATTTGCTGTAAACACTGTTTACAGTACTGCCTTCAAGTGCACTCTGCTTTACTTTCGACCGGCTTTAAGTGGTCACTTGTTTTCAAAACTAGAAACAGGCTATGGGGTGAAGGGTTTAGCGCTAAAATGTGCAGGGACATGTAGTATACTTGCATAAAAAGTATTTTGAACCACGGTTTACTATTAATATGTTATGGACAACCTAATCAAATTTATGTTTCGTGATATTAAAAGGAGGGGCACGTATGACAAAACAGACCACGACGAAACCTGTTCAGACGCCAAAGTAGCCATCGCCTTTACAGTTTGAGGTCAAACGGTTTGCCACAGTTTAAGACGACTCAGCTATAATGCTAAGTCTTAGAGTAGAAAGCTATTATTTAAACCATTTCTACCTCATTTCGAGTACAATTATGTCAATAGTTAATTGCAAACAGTTTGGATCCTGATCAGGCGCCGCGTTACGCAGCGTCTGATCTGTATCCAAACTATATAACACTGATTTCAATATTTCTTAAGTCAAAATACCATAAAATTAAAATTGAGAAAAAAAGCAGACGATACATTTGTAAATTTTTAATATTGATGACGTCATGGCAGCAAAGAGGTTACTTGTAATAATTATTGTGACTATTGACCTTTGACTTATCATTGGGAGGGGACCATATGATACATCTGATAGATATGTTTTGACCTCGGTAGCAAATAACATAATTCCTTTGCTGTTTTCAACAATTTTCTTTTAACCCTTTAATAGCAATGTTAATGAACTCGTATGCCTTAAACATTCTCGTTTGCCTTTATTTTCTAAAAGTATTATTTAGGAATGTGCTTAATGAAAAACTTCGAAAAGAGTGTCAAACAGTTTTGATTCTGATAAGAAGTCATTTTACAAGGCCGATTGATTATATTCCAAATTGTTTACAATTGTCAGTACAATCGGAGAAATTCAAATTTTCAAATTTTCAAATTCTTTTATTACACTCAGTTCATGAATTACATGAATACATGAGAAAATATAATATATACAAAGACAAAATTGTTTGTGTGTTATTAGTTAGTTAAATTTCAGAAGGTTTCAGTATATTAGATTTATTAGATTCCGGTTTTCTTATTTATTTGAGTCCGGGAGAGAAACGGGTATAATTGACAAAGTAAAAATGAAAATTAATATGATATTCACACGCACATTTACTATGTACATGTAAAACAATAGCTTGTACATTGTAGTACAATTACACACGTTCCCAAGCACAAAAGCGTATAAGACATGTAAATGTTTCATGATTGAACGAACGAGTGAGTGACTGAATGATTGAGTGGATCAATCAACCAGTCAATTCAATCAATGAAGCAATTGATGATAGAAGCAAAGCAGAAAGACAGGACTATGGTTGAATACTTTTCAAGGAGTAATAAGGTCGTCATTAGGAAGTGCATAACTTCCGCAATTATCAACCTCAGCTAGAGCATACATGTATCGTGAATGGCTTTAATCCTTATTGTTTAAAACGCGAATTTGCTAATATTTACAAACAGTTTGGATCCAGATTACGTGGCGTCTTATCTGGATTCAAACTGTGTGTCACTCATATTCAACCTTTCAATAGTTTAAAAAAGCATAAAACTTAGGGTGTGTTTGTTTTTCGCAGTCGATATATTTGAAGCAGACGACAATAATTCAGCATGAAAAGGGTTAAGTTACTTGCTCCTGTTGTGTGTCAATTTATATTTACATATCGCAATTATTACATCGAATACATCCGAAACTCCATACTTCGAACTCGCGTTAGTTCAAACATACCCATATCTCAAAGCCACGTTTTAACTTTAAAATACGGGTATGTTCGACTTTAGTGAGATCGACTTATCGAAATTCAAGTTAGGAAATACCGGTACGATTGATTTAAGTGAGTTTGAAGCATCGAGTTTCGACCGGTACTTTCATTCTCATATCTATTAGATGTAAATGGTTTGGCTCTCGAGAGAAATGCATTTTATATTGGTTCAAAGTTGTAGCAATTATTATACTAAATAATTTAGCCTGTTATAATTGTCGTATCTTCTTATTTATTGAGATATCAACCCTTTCACAGTTTCATTGTCGTCTGTTCCAATATTGCTGTCTGCAAGATCGTTTCAAAGTTAAATTTAAGGCACAATGACCGAAGAAATTTAAAAAAGAATGTCCAACAGTTTGGATCCTGATCACACGTCGTGTTACGACGCGTGTGATAAGGATCAAAATTGTTTGCAAATGCGCCTAATGGCGTCATTGAGAGTGAAAGCTTTCACCGCCAGAATCGACTAAAGTCGAATTTGAAAACAGTTTTGATCCTGATCAGACGCCGCGTTACGCGGCGTCTGATCAGGATCAAAACTGTTTGACACCCGTTTCGATATATGTTATGGCATACTCTCTTAATTCTTACTTTGAAATGATATTGAAAACAATAATATTGATGCAGACGACACAATAACGGTGTAGGGGTAAAAATCTCAAAAATAATTTGGCGGTGAAAGGGTTAAATAATTTGACTGAAGAAACGTTGCTTTGAGTAAAACAGTTTTTAACTCTGGTCAGGTGCAGATTCAGCGATTTTAGTTCATAAAATGTTAATTTCTACACGCATGAGACATAGGCCCTATATTAAAAGATAAAATACATTCTTTGCATATCGATAGTGTGCACATAAAGTACATGTACTCCACAAAGGAGTAGCATTTAATATCTTTAACCCTTTCATCAACAGTTTTTGTCGTCAGCTTTAACCCTTTGATCATCAAACCATCGTCTGCTTTGACATTGTGGTCTGTACTATTGTTTCAAAGCTAAAATTAAGGTAAAATGGTTGAAGATATAGATCTATCGAAATGATTGTCAAGCAATTTTGATCCTGATCAGATGCTCCGTAAATCGGACTTGTGTCCGCCTGTCCGCTTGCCTGTCTGTCTGTTTTTCTGTTTGTACGTATCTCTCTCTCTCTCTCTCTCTCTCTCTCTCTCTTATTATCTTTTTTCTTTTTTCTCTATCTCTTTCTTTCCGTGTGTGTCTCTATCCCTCTCTTTGTCTATCTCCGTCTCTCTCTCTCTCTCTCTGGTATCTGTTTCACTCTGTATTTCTTTATATATGTCTCTCTCTGTGGATGTATCTCTGTCTATGTCTCTCTTTGTATTTCTCTGTCTCAGTTTGTCTCTCTCTCTGTCTGTGAGTGTTTGTCTCTCTCTCTCTCTCTATGTCTATCTATCTGTCTGTATGTCTGTCTTTCTCTCTCTGTCTGTCTCTTTGTCTCTGTCTTTGTCTCTCTGTCTGTCTGTCTGTCTGTCTGTCTCTGTCTCTCTGTCTCTCTGTCTCTCTGTCTGTCTCTGTCTGTCTCTGTCTGTCTCTCTGTCTCTGTCTCTCTTTTTACATCTCCCTATTTCTTTCCTTAACTACCGTCTTCCACCCCATTAGCCTACGCTACTGACATATATGACCATGTGCTTACCTTATTTTTGACCAAACTGAAATGTTTGTACAGCGCTCCCTCTCTACAGAGACATCCAATGGGAGACAAACATTGTGTGTCTTGTTCGGAGGGAGTCGTTATAGGGAGGGAAATTGGCTACATTTGCAAACAGCTTAAATCCAGATCAGACGCCGAGTGACGCGGCGTCTGATCTGGTTTCAAGTTGTTTGTCACTCGTCATTAAGATTTTTCTATCAAAATGTCCATTATGTAACTTTAGAAAAAAGACAGATGACAATTTTCAGCAGGCGATATTACAGCAGTAAAGGCGTTAGACATAATTGTCTTGTTTGGGAAATTGCGGCAAGGGTCGTTGTAAGGAGGGGATAGTTGTTGGGAGGGCCGTTGTAAGGAGAGAGCACTGTATATTGACATGGATTGCCTCGGGTTAAACCTTCCTTTGGTCACGGGGAATACATATACATTTACATCGTTTCTGCTTAAATAGGCTTTGACATATTCATGTGAATGTACAGTAATGTTTTGGTCGCCTTTTGCTGCATTCATTTCATGAATCATTAACAATCCTTAAACTAAATGGACCGTGCCATGAGAAAACCTCCCTTATTGCATTGAAAACAGTGTTGATCAAGGCTGGTCTTGATCTTCACTGTTTGACACACACATGTGTCTAAAGCATTTTATTTTAATGTATTATAATACGGTATTTGGCAGTGTGGACTAAACTCAGGTACAGAGCCTGGGATGACAAAGGTGCTCGGTCTGTATAATGTTGCAATAAATGGTTTAAAAGATGTACAAGACAGGATTAGATGGAGAAATAAATAATAATTGAGCGTTTTATAATCTGACTTACGACAACATTTGTACGAAGTTTTACGAAACGGGCCCCAGATCAGGCATTACTCGGCGTCTGATCTAGTTAATCTACTGTTAGGTCTAGCAAACTTTGATATTCTTAAAGCCTGAAAGGTTAGAGAGGACTTTAAAACCAACCACAGCATGCTTCCTTAACTGCAATCTGCTTCTATTCTAAATCTAAGTCAATATGACATTTAACTGAAGAAATATCCTTTATACAATGTTTCAAAAATCTTGACGCTATCAAATTGGTTTTCGTGTCCAGCTGTTTTTGGTTACATCATAAATTGTTTGGTGTCCAACAATTCATGAGTTTTAAGTTGGTTTGTTAAACAAAAAACGTAAGTTCATATGTTAGTTAGTAGAAAGTCCTATAAATCCTTGAAATTTGAAGAAAAAAATTCAGACAGTTTGCGATTACAAGCAATTTACACTTGTTGAAAGTCAATGATGTAACGCTGCCAGGACACTTTGCCTAAAACATTTGTAAAAAATAAGAAGAATGATAGTATGTTGTAAAACTAACCATAATTCAGTCTCTTTTCAACCAACCGCATTTAACACTGGAGATCCTCACATTTAAGACATACATAAATGGTATGCAATTTCTTGTTCCCTAGCACTTTAATTGCATTTTAGTCAGATGTAACCGAAAACACCTGGAAACGAAACCTTGCTCATATGTATTTACTAGAAACTAGTGTTGCTTGCTACATCTTATTGCACTGTGATTGCAGTTTGTTTCGTCTAACCCCTTTACTGCCTTACACCGAGTACAATTGTAATTTGAAAACAGTTTGGATCCTGATCAGACGCCGCGTTACGCGGCGTCTGAGCAGGATCCAAACTGTTTAACACTAATTATGATATTTCTTTAACCAATTTAGCTAAACTTTAAAATTCAGAAATAAAAACAGACGGCATTTGTATGAATGGGTGACGTCATGCACTGCCAGTGACGTCATGGAAGTGAAGGGGTTAAGCAGGGTGGGATAAGGTATTTGCCTTTATACTATCCTTGTCGATATGTATTTGTTTATGCATGCCTTCACATGATATATCGCAGATCGCACAGGTCTTTATTTAACTACCTGACATTTGTTAGTTTTCAGCTTAAAGCTCGATTTTTCTTTATGTTATGTTTTCTTAATGTTAAACCTGTTGTGGTCAGATTTATCGTGAGGTTTTAACCCCTTCACCGCCATAGAGTCGCCTGAAAAATAGTGTTGTCTGAAATATCGTTTCTGGTCAACTAAGTTTTAAAATTATTATATTTGATAACGTTATAAGTCCGCCAAAACGTTTTGCGAAATATGTTGACCTTTTCACCAAGCACGCTACCTAGTGAATGGCGTCCTCTAATAAAAGACCACCGATTTCAAACATTTTGATGGTTATAGCTAAACAGATACAGCTCTTTATTTGGCATAAAATAGCATTAGCATATTCATAGCCATCAATAAACATGTACAATTCAATATATTGGGAATTGTAAGAAATTAGCCCTTCCCTATAGTATACTGTCTATAAAACGAGAGAATATCTTTTACAATAAATGTTATGTTTGTTTAAAGAAAACAACCATTGTCCGGGGCAAAAACCAACTTTAGAAATTATCTTATTGTCAAGCATATGACGTGTTTCGTCGGTAAGAGGTCATGCTTGATAATAATAGTTCTAAAGAACAAAAACTAGTTCATGAGTATTTAACCCTTTCACTCTCAATGAGGTCATAAAGCGCGTTTGCAAACATTTTGGATCCTGATCAGACGCCGCGTAACGCGGCGTCTGGTCAGGGTCCAAACTGTTTGACACTCGTTTTGAAAGTTCTTCAGCCATACTGTCTTAAAAATAACTTTGAAACGATATTGCAGACAACAAAATTTAAGCAGACGACAATGAAACAGTGAATTGGGTAAAATTCTACCGAATAATTTGACCATGAAAGGGTAAAGCAAATAAGAGTTAGCCTGTGTTAGTCATGATTTACTAAAACAATCGATACAAGGTAATGATACCATCACATGTCTAGTCCAGCGAGTAATTTGTTGTAGCTCTAGGGGAGATAACGGTCAAGTAAAGATGCTTATCGCCCTTGTCGACACCGGTTCAAACAAAGTTATTGCCCCCTGGCGGGCATATGTTTATTGTCTACCTTGGACGTCAACAGAGCCGTGAAATTTCTATGTAAATATTTCAGTTCAGATGACACACGCTTTTACTAAAGATTCGTATTAGGGAAAGAACAGTGTATTGACGCAATGTGTTATTATTATTATTATCATTGTTGAGGAGACAGAAACTTTCTTGTAATAGGCATTGATAAGAAATGGAGATATACTTGTGTTTCGGACTATAATGATGTGGTTATATAAAGGACTTATAGTTGTTGGACTTTTACTTTCTTTCGTTAAGAATTCACGGAGCGTTACGGAAGCGGATATAAAAGGTACGGTTTTGCTCAGGACAAATTCCTGACAGCGATATCTTAATCCCTATGAACAATTTTATCCCTAACTATGCTGAGCCCGACTTTCCAAATAAACGTGTTAATGTTAAAACATTTCGTCTACTGCAAATAATTTGGAGCAAGATCAGACGCCGGTAACCCGGCGTCTGATCAGGCTCCAAACTTTTTGCTACTCAGATTAAAAACATATCGATGTAAATTTTTAAAAAAAATCAACTTTTTATTGCAATGCACTTGTATTTCGTTTGCGTTTAAACGGGGGGAAATGCCGTCTTCTCCACTGCACTATACATTTGCAAACAGTATTTATCCGGATTTGACACCTTGTTGCAGGAATAGTATCCAGAATGTTGGTAAATTCCGATACACTCTTGCAAGGAAAAGGAAAGTGTTAATTGTTTCAGTATAATATTTATTCGGTTACTACATGTATTATCAAGCTCAGCTTGAAGGGCTTTAGTGGCGTTGTTCTGGTTATCTGTCAGTTCATCTTTACTCTAACAATCATTACTTAGAATACATTGTACATATACTTTATTTCCGTTCGATATATAAGGTTTGTTTATCTTGAGAACATGCTTTTTTGTTGATTCTAAGGTGTAGCAATTAATAAAAAGTGGTTGACACATATTTCGCAGATGACATAATTATGTGAAGCAGTCGATAATTTATTTTTTATTTTATTTTTATTTTTTAAAAAAATTTAAGATGGCTTTTATTCTTCATTGTTAAGCACATAGGCATTCGGCCCGTTGGCCATGACACTACCCCTAGCTGCTATAACCCCCTCCACCACCACCAAACGTGGATAAAATACCCCAAAATCTATCCATACATTCAATAATCATCATAAAAGAACATTTCCTGAAGTTTCATGAAATTTTAAAAAAAAAATTTTTTTGCTAATTTATATAAGTAAAATAGTAAAGGCTGCCATGAAAAAGCGCCTTGCAGAAGCAACCCTCAAGTTCACAACCCTGTCATTTTGTCAAATCTTGGACGATCTGGACAGATGATGGCTCATTGTTTACAGCAAACAGTTTTCTTTGACGATAATTGGTAAAAAATTCAAAGCAATCGGCGAACACTCGCATGGGGACTCGAAGGGTGGGGAGACCCCTTAGTCGGAAACTATCTATCACGCAAAATTTTCCCAAACAAACGACTGGTTGCCAAGTCAAACTATTCTCATTCTAGCGAAACCGAGAACCAGCTTCAAAGCAGGAAATGACGCAAAAGTCAACCGTCTCAATTGGTCGTATTCGAATCAGGACAACTATCGCGTGAATTGGAATAGTTGTCAACAAGTTCTATTCGAATCATCACTTGATGTTTTCCGTTGACAAAATGTTGTCAAACCATCAAATCTTTGACCACAATTTCGATTCGAGTCGGGTCAAAATTGTTGTCATCAGTAAATCTTCGCGCATTTGCTCCGCCCAGTTTTCGTTGACAACAAACTCGATGATTCGAATACGACCAATGATCATATACGTTTGTCAACAGACTTGAAAACGAAAGTTATCTAGAAATTTATTTCGTAACAGAAATGCTCATTTACCGATAATTCAAAAGGTATTTATTATATATTTCATTTTCTATTAATTACCCGTACCATGGTGTAATGCATGGTCGCAAATGCACTTGTTAATCGCCGAATCAGTGAATGACTGACGAACAAGTCCAAAAATTAAGGTGACAGAAGGATTCCGATATAAGGTGCCTATCGAACTTTTTATTTCTTCACTTGTGCTCGTGTCTTGCTTGGGCTGTGAGCTAACTTTCTTTGAACAGAACTGTTAAATGTAAATAATAAGCCATCATTTGTCAAAATCGGTCCAAAAATGACAAAATGACAAGGTTGGGAAGTTGATGGCTCTGAATACACATCCACCTTCTCATTGTATACATATATGATACGAATTTTTTTTTTTTTTTGAAACTTCTTGAAACTTCTTGAAACTTCTTGAAACATTTGTTAAGGATGTTTGTTGAACATATGGATGTATTTTGACTCATTTTGAAAGATTTCTGGGGGGTAGCAGCGAAGGGGGGGGGGGGGGGGGGGGGGGGGGTCATAGCTTACGCGCCGAAACCCTGTGGTTAAGCACTGAATACAATTAAGAAAAATGGAGAAAATTGACCATTACCCACATAGTATACCCTTTTATGCCTTTAATATATCCCTCCACCATAGAAATAGTTCAATTTTAAACAGCCATAAATAATCACCATAAGAAATAGTTCTTATATCCTAGCAGATTGTAACTAAAAGCAGGCTGAAAGTAAATTAGAATGCGCCTTACTTTACTTTAAATCTGATTTAAAGAAGTAGTTCATGTTTTCAAAACATGAAACATGCTATGTGTATTGGGTTAAAGGCTGTTGATAATAAATCTACAGGGTGTATCGCTTTGCACTAGTATTGCTTTAAACCGTTACTTGACTTAAGCACAACAGAAAGTCATTATTTTATTTGTCATATAAGCAGAACCTTATGATAAATATGTCTTGAAAATGAATGTTATCATTTGGCAGCATTTCTTCTTTCTTTCACTTAGCAATTCATTCATGCTTTTTGTTATTAACTCTTTCACTGCCAACGGGACTTTTGCAAACAGTTTGGATCCTGATCAGACGCCGCGTAACGCGGTGTCTGATCAGGATCCAAACAGTTTGACACTCGTATTCTCATTTCTTTAGTCAAAACGGCCCTAAATCTGACTCTTAAAGTATTGCAGATAATACCACCAATATAGACGATTTTCTGGCGGTACAAAAGCTTTGATAGGAGCTTTTTGCTCTACTTTCGCTGCAAGCAAACCACCTGTCTTTGTAAGATGGTTAAAGCAGACGATAAAACCTGCTGTGATTATTTCATGTCCATGTATATTTTTCAGGCTATGCAAAAGGTATATTTCAATCACTGACTTCATATTTATCACGAAAGTTTATTAGTAAACTTGTAAATGTTTCGCTTTTATCTTTCCAGAATGCGGGAGTTTAATTTTCGGCCGTGTATTGTGTAACAGTATCAATAGCTTCTACCGTGAATGTATAGTTCCCGGTGCCACATCCATATATATCATCAAGCTGCACCAGAAATTCACAGACCAACAATGTGTATTTAAAGATACATTTGGTTTCCGTGACAACGCAGTCTGGGTAAATAACGGATGCAGAGGGGAGTTTTACGTATGTTTTGATGGAGGTAGGTATTCTAAAATGATGTAACGAATTTAAATGAAATAAATCATATTTTTTCTATGATGCAGCATATTTTGGCTACTCAAAACATATCTTTCAAATGTTAAAAACAGATGACAGCTAACAGTAGAATGATAGTAAAGCAAAAAGCTCATAAAGTACTTTCTGCTTTAATTTCATCTAACTTTAAGTAGCTTCCCTGTGTCATAAACACACACCACTTCTCCAGTACATGTAGCAGCAACAGAAAACCTCTACCATGAGCTACAATGGAGAAAACGTTATTCTTTCCCAATAAACGCTTTTATGCTAAAACTATTATTCGTTTGCAAACAGTTTGGAGCCAGATTAGACACTGGGTAACCCGGCGTCTGATCAGGCTCCAAACTGTTTGCCACTCAGATTAAAAATAATAGTCAGAATTGTCAAAAAGTTAACATTTTTCTACATTTTATTGCAATGCGTTTGCGTTTCGTTTGCGTTTAAACGGGAAAAATAACGTGTTCTCCCTGTATCTGCTTTACTTTCACGTTGCATATAGCACGTGCACTTGGAGCTTTTACCTGTATAGATATTGTTAAACATAAAATATTGCAATATGGCATGTAATGAAGACCCCAAATCAGATGTCCCCTTCCTTTCGGAACTCTCTGATCTGGGTCAAGACTGCTTGTATAGGGCAGGTGTACTCTTAACAAGTACAATGACTGTAAAAGACGAGTATACTAGTCACTAGGGCTCAATGAGTCAATCTTTTCACTGATTATATGACGTCATAATCCGTGTACAACACTCTATCTGTGATTTTGTTTTGTCTGAAAAGTTAATCAGTTTTTCTCACATAACTAACCCTTTTCTATAGCGAACAACGATCACGAATATCCTTGTCTCCAACATGTGTGAGATCATTTGATGACGTCCCTCTAACGTCACTATTTATAAAGGTGTTCTGACGTCACCGGGGTTCCAAAATGTCTATTACTTAAAATCGTTGGTTATGTGAGAAAAAGAATATTTCACTCGTCGATGTTTAAGACAAGTTGATCTTAAACTCGTCTAGAATAGATAAGTTATTAAGCTCGCCATGTCTCGCTTGATAACATTTCAATTCTAGACTCGTTTAAGATCAGCTTGTATTATACATCGACTCATAACAGATTCTATATATCAGATTTGCGTGAACATATACATGTACGTGACGTAAGAAAATAAAAGATTTACGTGCTGGTGTCGATTGGTGTTTAAAATAAAAGCCCCAATACCGGTCTCTCTCAAAAAGAAGTCTTTGCCCGTTCTTTGTTTTGAATTTACTGGAATTCATCTTTTGTTTTAATCAATAGTATATTAAAATTTCGATTGTCACAGTTCGAGTATCGACAGATTACCCTGTGGTAACAGTACCAGTGACGTCACCACCTAGAACTTCATCGAACCCAGATGTCGCTGCAGGTTCAACTTCCGGCGGCTCGAATAGTAGTAAGTATTTAACCCTTTCACTCTCAATGCCGCCAAAAGCGCGTTTGCAAACAGTTTGGATCCTGATCAGACGCCGCGTTATGCGGCGTCTGATCAAGATCCAAACCGTTTGACATTCGTTTTTAAATTTCTTCAGCCAAACTACCTTAAATTCAACATTGAAACAATATTGCAGACGACAATATTGATGCAGACGACTTGTTAGATGGTGATGAAAGGGTTAAAGTCTCACGATAAATTTGATCATGAAAGGGTTTAAACAAAATGCAAGCTATAAAGACAGAATTAGAAATACGATAACTATCCGCTACCAGTACGACTCCAATCAAGGCTCGCGTTCGGTGTTAAGGTTGAGGGTCCCTAATGAGATCGGACCAAAATCGGTACTCTTCGTAGAGCGATCGGCCATTCTCGTCAACTGCCGACCTGTTCCGAATCTTGCCTTCTACATGCTGAGTCGTCTGCTACATTGTGAATGTGTTGTCTGCAACAATTTTTAAAGTTAATTTAAAGAAAAACTTCTTTGAGAACAAGGCATTTGAGTGTAAAACAGTTTTGGTCAAGAACAGACTCCAATCACATATAACTCTTTGTCTCACCTGTATCCAAACTGTTTGCAACAATTATAAAAAAAAATCGACAGTAGGATGCCGTGTGTTAAAGAATGTAGAAAAAAACCTAGAAAGTTCATACAGCAGCTTTCTACTTTATTCTCTCCCTGCTTTAATATTTAACAGCATTACAAAGTAAAAGTTGAAATGAGATTTTCTGTAAAACTTCACAGTATACAGTGGCGATGGGGTTATTCCTTCCAGTTTATACTAAACTAAACGCAATGGAATAAATGTCCAAAAAATGAATTGAAAAATGTTTACGTTTTATAAACTGTAGGTTGTTTTTAGATTACTTTTGTTCTGCATTAAACAATCATCTACAGTGGAGAAAATATTATTTCCCAATAAAACGCGTTTACACTAAAACTATTATTTCCGTTGCAAACAGTTTGAAGCCTGAACAGACGCCGGGTCACCCGGCGTCTGTTCAGGCTCCAAACTGTTTGCCACTCAGTATTTAATATATAAATCGTTAGATATTTTAAGAAAATTGTAAATGTCTTCATTTTATTGACTAGCGTTTGCGTTAAAACCGGAAAGAATAACATCTCTATATCCATCCATAGCTCAATACCTATACACAGGAAATAAACGTCCTATATTAACAAGTATTACATTGTTTTATCTTGCCTCATTTTTTACCTCTTCCAATATATACACGTTTCTATTTTAGTTGTGCTGTACATTGTAATCGTGGTTGCCGTCGTTGTGATCGTCGGTATTGGACTGCTCGTCGGATGTCTGGTCAAACAACGGTACGTACGAGGTGAGAGACCTAAGTGTCCACCAGCTTTCTTAAAGAGCAGGCCTATCCTTTGGTCGAAAATATATATTAAACAACTATATTGATTTATAAAACTGCTCTTTTTTTTTATATTTCGACCTCTAAGGGACCTTTTCAAAGTAAATCATGTCCAAACACAAGTCACATTTTTGTTACATGCATGCAGCCATAATATCAAAGAGAATATTAAACTGTTAATAGGCCCAAATAGTTTAGATCCGCGTAGGCGATAATGTTCTCCAGCATTTTAATGAGTAAGAATTTGTATCAGGCTTTACCCTCTCGTATCTGATTTAAACACCTCTACGTGACACAATTAATATGGCGCTTTTTAAGTGTTCCTAAAAGAGATCAGTTGCCTTTTGCTTATAGGTATAGACCGATTTTTTTTACTTGTCCGAGTTATTTATAGAACAGAATAGTTAATAATGGTAAATAGGTAAGCAAAGTAACATCGAATATATAATCGTACGCTTTCCTACATGAGATAACTATGTTCCTCGTGCCACACGAGACCGCTGTGCTAACTTTACTGATAGTTTATTCTTTCCTAATAAACGCATTTATATACTAAAACTATTATTTCCATTGCAAACAGGTTGGAGCCAGATCAGACGCCGGGTAACCCGGCGTCTGATCAAGCTCCAAACTATTTGCTACTCAGATTTAAAAAAATAGTTAAAGTTTTTTTAAAATAAATGTCCACAGTTTAATGCATTGTGTTTGCGTTTAATTGGGAAAGAAAAATGTATTCTCTACTGTATATTGCGCACAATAAATACAGCATTCAATGTCTATTGCTGGCTGTAGGGAATACTCGTCCCTTTTAAAGTTTTAGAATGTTCCAATCTAAAAATAACTCTGCCAAGTCAGAAGAAAACACTAATATCTATCTTGATATATTGTTTTTGTCCACAGTCAACACAGAGATCGAGCCAAACATCTTGCTGAGAAACGTCAGGCAAGCATAGACCAGCGAGCCTACCAGATCAAAATAGAAGAGAATGACATGCCTACCTTACCCATAGCCACGCGATCTTTGTCGATGGAATCCATACAAGCCGGGTCGTCCATCACCGGAAACGGAAGTCACATTGACAGACACGGTAGAACAAGTGTGACATATGAATACGAGGGTTCCGAATGTTCAAACCAAAGTTCAATGTCAGAGTTTACATCCGTGTCAGCTCAAATAACGAGACCCATGGAAACAGTTCAAGCTTCGCAAAACGCACGAAGCAGTAGTTTGTCGGACATTCATCCCATTGGCAACGCAGGAATATATTCAGAACTTGGTACTGTTCCGAAACTTAACCGAAGTAACCAAAGCAGTTTGGAAAGCATTAGAGAAGTTTGCAATAGATACCAGATGGTAGATATACCAATAGAACGAAGATATAAAAAGAAATCGGAACATCGAAGTAAATATAACACTGTCGGGTATAGTGAATCACGGTCGGGCGGCGGTCCTGTAAACAGTGGAACCATGACTTTACCCATAAACAGAGCTAAAACGCGAGCGTTAGTCCACGTCAGTCCGCCGCATGTTCCACAACACGATGGAAAGTTAAATGAAACCGGAAATCATTCTGCTCCACTTGAACAACATTACCATGACCCGGATATGCTGATTAAAAATAAAACAAAAGCCAAGGTAGAAGAAGACATTACTAATCCTGAAGTGGATTATGACCAAGTTGAACCAGATAAAATAGAAATTGACAACAAGGCAAATAAAGAAAATACCCCAGAACATAGCACCAATATACCGATTTACGCAACGGTAACAAAAAGTTGTTTAAAGGCTTCTCAAAACTCTGAAAATCAGACTAATAACTTTCGTGTAAGTTTCAGAGAGAAAGATCTTATCAAAAAAGAAAACAGCAAAGACAGTTTCACAGTGCATGGTAAACAGTACTCGCATTTGAAAAGTTTTAGGCCACAGGACGAAAGCCAAGAAAGAGCTAATATAACGACTTTATCCATGGACCTTACCGCCACGAAATGTTAAGCTATATATTTTGTTGATCATATTTATCCTTTCACTTCCTTGGTTAACATTTGCAAACAATTTGGATACTGATCAGACGTCAAGAAGCTCGGCGCATGATCTGGATCCGATATAATTACAAAAGTTATCAAGTAGAGTGATACAGTGTCACGAATCGACACTTTTTATAACGAAAACAGTTGTATGAATAGTCATGTAAAACAAGACATGCTAGTAATAAAATCTTATTTAACCAATTACCCCATAGCCTGTTTCTAGTTTTGAAGATATTGGACCACTTAAAGCAGGTTTAAAGTAAAGAAGAATGCGCCTCAACGCGCATTCTGCTTTACTTTTAGCCTACTTTAAGCTACTACTTGCTAGAATATAGAAAATATTCCTTACGGTATTTTTTCATGACTGTATAAATTGGAACTATTTTCTTCAGCGGAGGAAGAAACTGAATGCGCTAAAAGGCGCTTCTATGGGAGGAAAGGGTTAACACTTTCACTGCCATTATGACGTAAATATCCATCTTACACAGTCGCTGCCATATTATCGTCTGCTTAAAGTTTTCGTTTGCTTTTATTTATCAAATTTGAATTTCATGCGTTTTTACGAAATAAACATTGACATGAGTTTATGCAGTTTATCGAATTGTTAAACGGTTTACTTTCAAAATACACGAAATAGTTACAAGAATTGTTTCTAATATTTTATATATTATCGGCTGAAATCTATAATATTTGACATATTCTACATGAAGAATATCTTCTGGTTTTAACCGGGATGTTTTATTGCTGATAAATAGTACGAGAACAGTTATGTAAAAAATCTTGACACGTGGAGCTGTAGCCTGTTTATGTTTACATTGACCCTTAAAGGGTTGGTGTCGTACAGAAGTTGATTGTTTTTATAAACACTGGAGTCCGAGAGCAGTGGGCTACATCAGGAGCCTAGTGGTCTGGGGCTATACTGTTTGCAAATGATGGATATAAACGGAATATTACTATAATTTGCATATCTTATGCACCGGATCACTCGAGTTGTGTGTGTAAAGGCTATATCCAACGAGACCGAAGGTCGAGTTGGATATAGCCTTTACACACACAACGAGGGTGATCCGGTACATAAGATATGCAAAGTATAGTAATGTTCCTTTTATTATACGCAGATACCCCCCGCAAAGCTATTCAAAAAGTGTCCTCTTACGTCTGATACCGGACACTTTTTTCTGTTACCGGACAGTTTTACTTTCTGTTAACGGATACTTTTTACGGGCGTGGTGCACGTGGTGAGCATGCGGTCACCGGTTTAGCTCTTGCACTGCCCGGGAATTGACGAGGTAACCCTTGTTATGCTACAGTGGAGAAAACGTAATTCTTTCCCGTTTAAACGCAATCGAAACGCAAACGCAAAACACAAAATGTAGATTTCTAGAAAATAATAACTTTTTTTTTTACATTTTTCATCATCTTTTTTCATCTGAGTGGCACACAATTTGGATCCTGATCAGACGCCGGGTTACCCGGCGTCTGATCTGGTTCCAAAATGTTTGCAATGGAAAATATAGTTTAAGCGTCAAACGCGTTTATTGGGGAAGAATAACGTTTTTCCACTGTGAGTACCGCTTGTCGAACATTTGGAAACAGTTTAGATCCATAGAAGACGCCATGTAACGCGGCATGTGATCTGGATCCAAATGTTTGGCACTGATTTTCATTTTTGATTCAATTTGGAAAGCATAAGAAAGATTTTGAGATTCTCCGCAGACGATAAGTTTGATGCAGACGGCAATTCAGCACGATAAGGGATAACGAACTTTTGCAAATAGTTTGGATCAATATCAAACATACAGTAACTCAGCGTTTGAACAGGATCCAAACTGATAGACACTTGATTCGTGCCATAGGCATTCGGCCCGTTGGCTATGACACTACCCCTAGCTGCTATACCCCCCCTCCACCACCACCAAACGTGGATAAAATACCCTTAAATCTATCCATACATTCAATAATCATCATAAAAGAACATTTCCTAAAGTTTCGTGAAATTTAAAAAAAAATTTTTTTTGCTAATTTATAAGTAAAATAGTAAAGGCTGCCATGAAAAAGCGCCTTGCAGAAGCAACCCTCAAGTTCCCAACCCTGTCATTTTGTCAAATCTTGGACGATCTGGACAGATGATGGCTCATTGTTTACAGCAAACAGTTTTCTTTGACGATAATTGGAAAAAAAATTCAAAGCAATCGGCGAACACGCGCATGGGGACTCGAAGGGTGGGGAGACCCCTTACTCGGAAACCATCTGTCACGCAAAATTTTCCCAAACAAACGACTGGTTGCCCAGTCAAACTATTATCATTCTAGCGAAACCGAGAACCAGCTTCAAAGCAGGAAATGACGCAAAATGGATTGGCCGTATTCGAATCAGGACAACTATCGCGTTAGTTGGAATAGTTGTCAACAAGTTCTATTCGAATCATCACTTGATGTTTTCCGTTGACAAAATGTTGTCAAACCATCAAATCTTTGACCACAATTTCGATTCGAGTCGGGTCAAAATTGTTGTCATCAGTAAATCTTCGCGCATTTGCTCCGCCCAGTTTTCGTTGACATGAAACTGGATGATTCGAATACGACCAATGATCACATACGTTTGTCAACAGAAACTTGAAAACGAAAGTTATCTAGAAATTTATTTCGTAACAGAAATGCTCATTTACCGATAATTCAAAAGGTATTTATTATGTATTTCATTTTCTATTAATTACCCTTACCATGGTGTAATGCATGGTCGCAAATGCACTTGTTAATCGCTGAATGACGAAAAAGTCCATAATTAAAGGTGAACGAAGGATTCCGATATAAGGTGCCTATCGAACTTTTTATTTCTTCACTTGTGCTCGTGTCTTGATTGGACTGTGAGCTAACTTTCTTTGAACAGAACTGTTAAATGTAAATAATATGCCATCATTTGTCAAAATCGGCCCAAAAATGACAAAAAGACAAGGTTGGGAAGTTGATGGCTCTAAAAACACATCCACCTTTTCATTGTATACATACATGATACGAAATTTTTTTTTTTTTTTTAAACTTCTTGAAACTTCTTGAAACATTTGTTAAGGATGTTTGTTGAACATATGGATGTATTTTGACTCATTTTGAAAGATTTATGGGGGGGTCATAGCTTACGCGCCGAAAACCTGTGATTCGTGCAATCAAATCCCGAAACTTTGCGTTGGAAAATAAGTGCATTCAGCAATTTCAAAGCAGACGACAATATTACAGTGCAAGAGTAAACGACGCTATTTAATAGTGTGCCTGTTTAGGAGAAAAATATCTGGTCCTTGGTTTGGTTATAAGGAGCGGAAAAGGAATTATATCGGGCTAAAATGATAAAATATTGATTGACCTTAAAGCTAAATGCTTAAAAAAAGATGTCATCTAAATTGATAAATACAGCGCTGACCTTATACTAGCTGAATACTCATTCTGAGCGCAGATAAATAAATACATGTACGTAGTTATTTTACGGCATGACCCAGCACACAGGCTGCACGGAATGCTCGTGCAAAGTATAAAAAGGACCAATGAAAATAATAGTTGGTTTACGTGAATTTCAATATTTTATAAATAGATATATTAATTTGCAATATTACATTGACCGCAATCATTATTGGCTCGGTGTAAGATATTTATTAAAATCTACGTATAAGTCAGATACACGACGGGTTTCGCCTTAAAAGTGTACGGTATGAATCGTAATCAGACTGTTTCGCTCGGACGAACAACAAATATTTGTTGTCGCCCTCGCAAAACAGTCTGATTACGATTCATACCGTACACTTTTAAGGCGAAACCCGTTGTGTATCTATTACTTATATACCTCTTATAATAAAAATAAAATGAAAAACGATAGAAATGTTTCGAGCGTTACTATAAATAAACGGGATTTCCCATACGTCACACTTCGGGGAATGGCGCGTGAAAGTAAATACTCGCTATTACGACCACTAAAACGAATGTTTATTGATTAAATAATAGAGAGGTGACAGCTTAAAGCAAGGTGACAGTGAAACAGAAAGATCCTAAAGGAGATTTCTGTTTCACTGTCACCTTGCTTTAAGCGGTCACCTACCGTAAACACCCTAATACTTAACATAATTTAGTGGTCGTAATAGAGAGATTTTACTGTAGTTCCGAACTTCCGACTACACAGTAAACGTTCTTTTCCCATTACACAAGGTACATGGGTAATACGGAATTTTCAATCCGTCAAGGTGTATTTGTTCGATAAAATACAGAAATATTTCGGGCAGAACATTGGTAGGTATATAATAAATAGGTTTTCCGCACAGTAAGAGATAATCGTGTTACATTTGTACTTGTATTGATCATTCAGCGCTCCCTCTCTGCAACGACATCCAATGGGAGACACAGCTTGTGTGCGTTGTTCGGAGGGAGTCGTTATAGGGAGGGAAGTTGGGTTACAATTGCAAACAGCTCGACTCCAGGTCAGACGCCGCGTTCAAGCTGTTTGCAACTCGTCATTAAAAAGAATATATGTCAAAATGGTCATTATGCAACTTTGAGAAAAACAGCAGACGAAATTTTAAGCAGACGACATTGCAACATTGAAAGTGTTAGATATACTTGTTCTGTTTCGGGAACTACGGCAAGGGTCGTTGTAAGGAGGGAATCGTTGCTGTGAGGGCCGTTGTAGAGAGGGAACACTGTAGTTAGTATGTAGATTGAAATATTCTGCACGCCTTGGCTCATGCAAGCTGTTTTGGAACATTTAAAACGCTTATCAATTTGGCGTCTAATTTGGACCAAACAGTGTGAAAGGCCTCTAAATATGCTTTTACACATGTACAGTGGAGAAAACGTTATTCTTTCCCGTTTAAACGCAAACGTACGCAAACGCAAAGCACTAAAACGTAGAAAATAACAAGTTTTTGACATATCTCAGTATTTATTTTAATCTGAGTGGCAAACAGTTTGGAGCCTGACCAGACGCCGGGTTACCCGGCGTCTGATCTGGCTCCAAACTGTTTGCAATGGAAAATATAGTTTTAGCGTAAACGCGTTTATTGGGAAAGAATAACGTTTTCTCCACTGTACCTGTAGATGCTTTTGAGACCACCCTTGTGATATTCATTTATTATAGTAATTTAAATTTGCGTAGATCTAATTCTGGTTGAAATTTATTAGATATAGATCTTGATCTACATATATGACCTTATATTTTATACTATATTGTAAATATTAATATGTTTGTACGACGAAAAACTGTATATAGAGTTTAAGTCAAATAAACGTTCTTCTTCTTCTTCCTGTGACAGAGATGTATGTTGAGGAACGAATGAATACTCCCTGTGAAGGAAATGGTGGAAGTGGAAGAAACACAAACCATGAAAACTTAGTAATATACTGTATTTTAATCCGCATAGTCATATACATATAGTCAAAGTGATAACCAACAATCTTTCACAGAAGACAAATAATAAATTAAAGGTACATGTACGGTTGAGAATAAGTTTTTCTTTCTCGTTTAACCATCGCACTGCCAATGGCGCCACGTTGTACAGTGGAGAAACTGTTATTCTTTCCAAATTAACGCGTTTACGCTAAAACTATTATTTGCAGTGCAAACAGTTTGGAGCCAGATCAGACGCCGGGTAACCCGGTGTCTGATCAGGCTCCAAACTGTTTGCCACCAAGATAAAGATGAACTTTCAGAATTGTCAAAAAGTTGTACTTTTCTACGTTTTAGTGCTTTGCGTTTGCGTACGTTTGCGTTTAAACGGGAAAGAATAACAGATTCTCCACTGTATATGGCATTGTAGACAAACTCAGATGCAGAGGCTGTGATGACAACGGTGCTTGGTCTGTACAATCGATGTTTTCATTACAATAAGGCAGGTTTTGTCATGGCACGGCTTAAATGTATTCGCTGAGAACAATCACCGCTACATGTACTTGACACACCTTGTATAATTCAAGTGGTTATTACTGACGGACACGACACAATGGTCGTTTGTACATGTCATATGCATGTCATGTGCATAACCTGAACAAGCGGAATTGTTCACTGACCTAAGTTATAGTTAGAACATAATTATTAAGTGAAATCTTAATGATTAAGAAGGGGCGGAATGAGCGTTAGCGAGTGACCCCCTTCTTAACCATTAAGATTTCACTATTAATATGTTCTATGTAAACTTAGAATATAACCTATATTTTGATTGGCTGAGGACTACAACATTCCCACGTTTATCGTAAACAAACCTGGCTTATTCTGATTGTGAGATCGCCAAATATGGCGGTCTTTACAACTAGTTGTTACGAGGCGGAGTTATCTATACCGCGTGCAGACACTATGTGACGTCGAAACACAACAAAATTCTTAATGATAAAGTACCGTTCTTAATGGGGTGCAAAAGGCAGTTTGATTGGTTAAAAATGTAGGTTATATTCTAATGTTTGAATATGATTTATCATATCATATGATTTATATCCATTAGTTTTAACTTAATGAAAGCTTCCATCTGAGAATTTTGTCTGGAGGCAAAGGACCTTGCAAATTGTGTAGAGTCAGATCAACCACCAGATTTGAAAATGGTGTCTAGTTGGGTTCTTGTGTGTTTACATGAATTTATATATAGCTTAACAAACAATCAACAAAACGTGCATACCCTGATAATATGCCTCCGTTGCACTGGCTGCCATTAATCTTAAAGCAATAAGCATGATAAATAGTTACACTTAAACCTGCAATGACGTCATCAGCTTTAAACAATTGTTGTCTGCTTCTTTTTCTCAAGCTAAAATCGAGGTATTTGACTTAATATTGAAATGAGTGTCAAACAGTTTGGATCCTGACCAGACACCGCTTTACGCGGCGTCTGATCAGGATACAATCTGTTTGCACTCTATTGTACTCTAGGTAAGGCAGTAAAGGGGTTAAGTGTAACTGTGTCGGCACTACATTTAGCACTAACTAACACACGTCCATCCATCCATCCTTAGTTAATATGGAATGATATGCTTTAAATATTAAATGTTACAGTAGAGAAAACGTTATTCTTTCCCGTTTAAACGCAAACGAAACGCAAACGCATCGCAATTAAACGTAGAAAATAACAACTTTTTTACAATCCTGACAGTTTATTTAATCTGAACGGCAAACAGTTTGGAGCCTGATCAGACGCCGGGTTACCCGGCGTCTGATCTGGCTCCAAACTGTTTGCATTCGAAATTACAGTTTTAGCGTAAACGCGTTTATTGGGAAAGAATATCGTTTTCTCCACTGTAACATGGAATGATATGCTTTAAATAATAATGGTATTGTGCATACAACGCAAAAGTTTAACTCCAACCACCTTTCACAGATAACGCTGGACACGCTAGCATTTGTAAACAGTTTGGATCCAGATTTGTAACCAAGTACAGTCAGTAAAACTTCTCTTTACAACCACTAAATTATGTAAATTATAAGGTGTTAACGACAGGTGACTGATTAAAGCAGAGTGACAGTAAAACAGAAAACTCCTTTAGGAGCTTTCTGTTTCACTGTTACCTTGCTCAAAGCTCCAGTACCACATTCCGTTTAAACGTACAATCAAATAGCCTTCGTTTAAGTGGTCATACTAGAGAGGTTTCTCTGAAATCTGCGACCTTTCTCAAACAAAACCATTTAACACTCGCAATAACTTAATTTGGGGGAAATGCTGACGACTCACAATAATTTAAGTACAGTCAAACTTCGATATCTCGAAACTAGTTAAATGAAACATTCCCGTATTTCAAAGTTAAAACGTGGTTTATCCACGTTTAACTTTAAAATGTGGGTATGTTTGACTTTAAAACCGAGCATGAAATAATGAAGTTAATGTGTCGAACTATCGGATAGTTCGAGTTAAGCGAGTTCGAGATATTGAAGTTCGACTGCAGATGATATTATGGAAACAAATTACTGTTTCTGCAAAATCTTATAAGTACAGTGAAGAAAACGTTATTCTTTTTTAGTTCATGCGTTTACGCTAAAAACTATTAATTGTAATGCAAACAATTTGGACCAGATTAAACGCCGGGTAACAAAATTAAGTTCCAAATTGTTTGCCACTCAGATCAAAATAAATCGTGAAAATTTTCCAAAAAATTGAATTTTATTTTCGGCATTTTTAGCATTGCTTTTACGTTTCGTTTTACGTTTATCATTAATCTGACGAAAATAAATTGATGATATCGAGATAACACTCCCGACAACATAACACAAGCACAAGAAGTACACTTACATGTAACTGCAATTTGTAAAAGTTATTTATAAACTATATGTTCTTTCGCCATGATAATACCATATATAACATAAGTGTTATTACGACTTATCATATACTTATCGATGATTTATGGAGATTTCTCAGTTAGATAAATTTCATATCTGTCACAGTTGATATCATCATAAGTGATGATATCACCTTTGCCGTGACGATTTAATTTTTATGACTTTGCGCGTAAATAATTATTTTTGTAAGTTTTCTTTTTAAAAACGTCATTTAAATGTACATAATATATAGAATGATCAATTCATTTGGATGGATATGAAAAAAATATCACTCGAATGGGTTTTTATCTGGTTAAAAATCTTTTTCAACCAGATAACAACCCATTCTCATGATATATTTTTCACATCAATCCAAAGGCATTGATTATCCTCTATGTACAGTGGAGAATCTGTTATTCTTTCCCGTTTAAACGCAAACGTACGCAAACGCAAAGCACTAAAACGTAGAAAAGTACAACTTTTGGACAATTCTGATAATTCATGTTTATCTTGGTGGCAAACAGTTTCGAGCCTGATCAGACGCCGGGTTAACCCGGCGTCTGATCTGGCTCCAAACTGTTTGCACTGCAAATAATAGTTTTAGCGTAAACGCGTTTATTGGGAAAGAATAACAGATTCTCCAATATATCCCATTCACTGCTTGGCCTCTAATCCAAACTACTTGCCACTACTTTCCTTGTTATAGTGGAAAAAACAGTTTTCTTTCCCGTTCAAACGCAAACGAAATGAAGAAATTGTTCTTACGATTTATTTTAATTTGAGTAGCAAACAGTTTGGTTACCCGGCGTCTGATCTGGCTCCAAACTGTTTGCAATGGAAATAATAGTTTTTAGCGTAAATGCGTTTATTGGGAAAGAATAACGTCTTCCCCACGAGCCAGATTAGATGTTTGGTTAACCGGGGTCCGATCATTCATATAAACTTAATCGCCAGAATTGTCAAACAATTATCATTTTCTACATTTTTTTGCAACGCGTTTGCCTCAAGTTTCGTTAAAACCATTACCAAATAAATAGGAGAATCTGTTATTCTTTCCCAATAAACGCGTTTACGCTAAAACTATTATTTCCGATGCAAACAGTTTGGAGCCAGATCAGACGCCGGGTAACCCGGCGTCTGATCAGGCTCCAAACTGTTTGCCACCAAGATAAACAAGAATTATCAGAATTGTCCAAAAGTTGTTCTTTTCTACGTTTTAGTGCTTTGCGTTTGCGTACGTTTGCGTTTAAACGGGAAAGAATAACCGATTCTCCACCGTACGTATAAAGCTTAAATGTTTTCCACCACTGAAGAAAATAGTTCCACTTTATACAGTCATGAATATGTACCATCAGAAATATTTTCTATACAATTATATATATACAGATAATATCATGAAGCAGGCTGAAAGTAAAGCAGAATACGCCCTAAGGCACATTCTGCTTTACCAACTTTCTTTAAGTGGTACTAGAAACAGGCTATGTGGTATGGGTAAAGCAGTGAAAGACTTTGATACACACAGTAAATGAATGGAATGTATGGGAAATAATCTTTACACTCATTTGTTTTCTATAAACGCAACTTCAAACAGTTTGAATCCTGATCATAGTAGATCATGAGTAGATTTCTGACAGCAGACGACCAAGCGCGATACTAGTAAAAGAAAGCTATGGGATTTGGGGCAAAATTCGAAACTAAATTAACTTGGTCATATTACCAAGTTTTAGAACAAATTCAATTGAAGAAAGTATTACGAGTAGTCTTGTTACATTTGAAATGAAGTTTCATACATTTTCCCCGTTCGTTGCCAAACTATCGCCTGTTTAGAAATTGTCGTCTGCATTTGAAAATTGTTTTTTTTAGCATAATTTATCGGAAGAAACCAGAGCTTCAAACAGCTTTGATCATATCTAGACATTGCATCAATTGTTGTATGATCTGGATATAAACTGTCGGATGATATTCATCTTCCAAACAATCTGGGTCCGTTTCATGAATATACCCTAGCAAAGACAGTTTGGTAATACTCGTACAGTAAAAACTTTCAATCTCGACCAGTAAAACAAGTAAAATTTATTGTTAACCCTTTCATGCTAAAATTATTCGGGAGAAATGTACCCCTTCACCGCTTTATTATCATCTGTTTCAGTAGTGTTGTCTGCAAGACACGTTTCAAAGTTAGATTTAAGGTTGTATGACTTAATGAATATCGATAAGAGTGTCAAACAGTTTGAATCCTGATCAGACGCCGCGTTACGCGGCGTCTGATCAGGATCCAAACTGTTTGCAAACGCGCTTTTAGCGTCAATTAGAGCGAAAGGGTTAAAGCAATGTGAAAGTAAAACAGAAAGCTCCTAAAGGAACTTTCTGTTTTTCTTTCACATTGCTTTAAGCAGCCACCTGCCTGTAAACAAGAGAATTAACTCAACCGAGTGAACGTAGAATGTAATAAAGAATTTTACTGTTTTTTCAACAACGTCAGAAAAACTTTATTGGTGTAAAAAATATCAAAGAGTTGCTAAAAGCAAGATGAATGAAAAGAAGAGTCCTTATGGGCCTTTCTGCTCTACTTCCACCAAGCTCTAACCGTCGCTTTAACTGAACATCATATTCAGTGTTACATGTACATGTATCTGAGTTGTCTGTAGAGCAAGCATGAATTGTATGTTTATACATCAGTTGTGGAGAAGGCGTTATTTTTCCCAAAACACGCGTTTACGCTAAATCTTTGATTTCCAGTGCAAACAGTTATGAACCTGATCGGACGCCGGGCAACCCGGCGTCTGATCAGGCTCCAAAATGTTTGCCACTCTGATTAAGATAAATCATGACAAATTGTTAAAATTTGGGGGTTTTTCTACATTTTATTGCAGTGCTTTTGCGTTTCGTTTGCATTTAAAATCTCCACTGTAAGAGTTTTCATGAAACGGACCCATTGTCAACATTCTTGCCTAATGAGGTAATATGATGTGTATAATATGATATTTATAAGCCATTGTGCCTGGGTTTCCAGTGGCTATTTGCTCTGTTTCCCATATAGCCAATCCACTGTTGATGCTCAAATGGAAGTACCTGTCCGCAGCGTTTCTTGGAGCTGGCAGGAAGTGACGTGTTACTGCACGTGCACGTAAGACGAACTCTGGGGAAAAATGAAGAAATGTATGTATCTAAGAGCAACGATGACAGGGCATCCATTACCCCATAAATACGTCTTTTAACCCCTTTTTGTCTATTCCTCCATTGATGATAATAGCTCCTTTTTATACAATAATGAATAAGGAACAATCAGAAATAGTTTCTACATATATGCAGATGATATCTTAAAGCAGGCTTAAAGTAAAGCAGAATGCACCGTAAGGCGCATTCTGCTTTTCCTTCAACCAGCTTTAAGTGATCACATGTCTTCAAAACTTAAAACAGGCTATGGGGTATTACCCCCAAGGGTTAAAACACAAAGAATGTTCAATTCTCATTCCTAATGTATACCTTTTAGACTTTCCTTAATTTGCCTATGCAAACATTTTTGCCAGCAACATTTTGTTTCAGAATTGATAAATCATCGTGTCAAACATTTTGTATCCAGACGAGACGCCGAGCTACAAGACACTTCATCTTGGTCCAAACTGTTCGTGTCGTGAAGAAGGTTAAAATGAGCCGCAAAAACTTACAAACATCAAATCTGCTAATTTGGATGGATGCCAGTTAAAACAGAAATATAGATCTATATCATGGATTTTGACTGGCTACTTTGTTAACGTGTTGTGTCAATGTTATGTGACTATTTAGAATAAAACGCTGTTGGTACAACAATATATGATTATAGAACATCATATATTGTATACTATATATGTATATACAACATATATGATTAACTATTCGAAAACGATTACATATAACCACATTATACTTTTTGGAAATAAACAACTGCGTTGGTATCGTTTTATAGAACTGAGACCTACTTCACGCCTTAATCCGTTTAACTCTTTGCATGCTGGGTAATTGTTTTCGTCTGCAACCTTTATCCTCTGCTTTTGTTCTAAAAATAGATTTTTCTAAAAAAAAAAATCAAAACAAGACCAGAATGTCAAACAGTTTGGATCCTGATGAGATCCAGACTGTTTGCAAAGGCAATCTATGCGGCGGATATATCCGCCGCTTGCATGCAAATAGTTAAATATCGTATGCGTTCAACGCGGCGACTTCAAAGTATTTTAATTCAGTTTTATGCATATTGGACTGACAAAATAACTTGATTATTGTCAAAAGGTTAGGCTCATTTTACGCTTGCAATGAAAATGGAAATGTTTCCCATTATATGTATATATATAATAATAGATTAAACAAGTCATTGATGGTTTACCAAACATTGTATGTGAAGTAAAGAGATACAGTCGATCTTAGATATCGCGAACTCGATTAACTCAAGCTTTCTTGTTTTTCTTACAGTTAACTTTCAATAGTTCGACACGCTTAAATCGAACATTTCCGTTTTTTAAAGTTAAAACGTAGCTTGAAATATGAATATGTTCGAGATATCGAAGTTAGACAGTATATATTTATGAACTATAGAAGTGTACATGGGTGTTATCAAGTGTAAGAGATTGTATCAGATATATTTTTACTTTCTGACTCATGATGCTCAGGCCGCTGATTATTGTCTTTAGTTCATCATTGTTTGTGAATAATATCAATATATAACTTGATGTACATAGCACAGTATGTCTAGTACAGAGTGTGTTTTGTAAATTAAAGTAATTTTCTGCTTTACTTGTTTTATCTTGTTTAAAAAATTTCTCCCATTGTCCTCTGTAAAACCATTTATAAATATAGAATATAACAATATAACTATAACTTCACCATTACGGTCACTAAGCCTTACACTTGTGTATGGTGTTAATAACATGGGACTGCTTTATACAATGTAAAATAAAGCAGAAAGCTGCTACAGAACTTTGTGTTCTACTTTATTCAGTCGAAAACTGTAATCTGTCTATAACAGCATACGTTTGTAAAGACGTTTTAAAGCTTATATGGTGAAACTATTAACTCATTGAGCGCTAGTTATGCATATATGCGTCATTTACCAAAAGTTGTACCTGTAAAGAGTACAATGTATAATGCAAACAGTGAAGTCCCTGATTAGAGGGCTCCTGCAGGAGCCCTCTTAATCAGGGACTTCACTGTTTGTCATTTTGCAATATATTATAAAAACAACCCTAAATAGTCTAAAATGGACCAGCCTTTATTGTAAACTGGAATTGTCCATTGGAAGTTTCAGGGGATAATGAGTTAAAGCGTTGTATTGTTTGGAATAGCATCATCAACGACCATTACCAACACAATATAATTATTTGCATTGTATCAGCATTTAAAAACTTAGTTTTAACTCAACAAGTGGTTTCCCATAACAGGACATGTCTTTCTATTATATAAACCCATGATAGGACAAAAGGAAATTTCCAGGAAATTTTCAACAGAAGAAAACCACGGACATGTTGCCGTAACAAGACAACTCAATTCTTTTGAACTTTTCCTCCTTGAAACTTAAGGTGCACAATTCCAGTTCCCAATTAAGTTTAGTTCATTTTTATTAATGTGTTTTTGTTGTGTGTTTTTTGTTTGTTAATGTATTGCAAAGTGACTAACAGCGTTGATCCTGATCAGAGGACTCCTAAAGGAGTCCTCAATTAGGGTCTACATTGTTTGTATAGGTCAAGTGTACTGTTTATATGTACACTGTGTGCAAATGATGCACATATGCGTGCCTAGAGTTCAAATGGTTAAACTGATGTTAAAACATAAGAAAACTAAATGAGAACACTCAGAATAACAGAGAGCCCCAACTACAGTTCTATAACCAAGATTATTTTCCATAACATTGAAACAAATGTAACTTTCATTAACTCATTACCTTCTGAAACTTCCTACGGACAATTCCAGTTTACAATAATAGGCTGGTCCATTTTAGACTATTTAGGGTTGTTTTTTGTAATAAATTGTAAAATGACAAACAGTAAAGTCCCTGATCAGAGAGCTCCTGCAGGAGCCCTATGATCAGGGACTTTACTGTTTGCATTAGACAAGTGTATTCTTCACAGGGACGTAAATATGCGTCACTAGGGCTCAATGAGTTAAGAAGAAAAACTTTCTGTTTTTTTATTTATCCTACCTATAGACTGTCATCTGACCCATATGGACGTTGAATGGGTTGTACTGAGTCTGCGATTCATATGTGCCGTCATCGGAAAGGTCATGGCCACTCTTCTCTAGGCACTCATCAGTCACCCTGTGTTCATACGCATCGTGATCAAGCGGGTAGTAACGGCCTGAAATCAGAAAGGCTAAACCCATATAATTGTAACTACTATGAACGGTGTTCACAAAAAGGGACGTTTATTGTACAAGGGTTATAAAAATTCAAATAAACTTGTTTTTTATCATAAGACTATACAGTGCTCCCTCCGTACAACGACCCTCCCAACAACGACACCCTCCTTACAACGACCATTGCCGCAGTTACCTAAACAGGAAAAACTTTCCTAACGCTTATATTGCTGCAATATCGTTTGCTTAAAATTGTCGTCTGCTGTTTTTCTCAAAATTACATAATGGACATTTTGACAGAAAAAACGTAAAGACGAGTGACACACAGCTTGAATCCAGATCGGACGCCGCGTTACGCGGCGTCTGATCTGGATTCAAGCTATTTGCAAATGTAAGCTTATTTCCCTCTCTATAGCGACTCCCTCCGAACAACGCACACACTCTTTGTCTCCCATTGGGTGTCGTTGTAGAGAGGGGGCGTTGTATAATAATTTAACTCTTTCCTCCATAGAACCACTCTTTCAAAGTTCATATTCCCTATAAAACAGCTGTCTGGTTTTTTTATGTTTCTATAGGCCAACGATCCTGATAAAAAGAACCATAGGGAACTAGTTTCCAACATCCTGACAGGTGACAACTTAAAGCAGACTGAACATACAACAGAAGATCCCTAAAGAAGTTTTCTGATTTACGTACAGCCTGTTTGAGTGACCCCTATCGTAGTCATCTAAATGCTAGTCTTAAGAACCGTGCTTTTAAAGTTCCGGAGAAAATAATTACATTTTAAGTGAAAAACAACGAAGGACTACCGTGAGAAAACATTATTTCCCAATTAACGCGTTTTACTAATACATGTAGAAAGTATTTCCATTGCAAACAGATTAGAGCCAGAATAGACGCCGAACCACTTGACGTCTGATTAGGGTCAAAATTGTTTGCCAATAACTTTGATTGAGCGTTAAAAATTTTCAATTACAGTGTCCCCCCCCCCCCCCTACAACGGCCATCCGAACAAAGACTCCCTCCGAACAACGATCCTTGCCGCATTTCCCTAAACAGGACAATTATGTATTACGCTTTTAATGCTGCCATATCGTCTGCTTAAAGTTGACGTCGGCTGTTTTTCTAAAAGTTACAAATTGAACATTTTGACAAAAAAAACTTAATGACGAGAGACAAACAGCTTGAGGCCTGGATTCAAGCTGTTTGCAAATGTAAAACTATTTACCTCCCTATAACGACTACCTTAGAACGACGCACATATTTTTCGTCTCTCATTGGGTGTCGTTGAAGAGAGGGAAGACTGTACGCGCCATTTTGACCATTTTGCTTTACAGCGTTTACGTTAAGTTTCGAAAGAACGAATAGCATGTACCATACAGTAGCAAAATACAGTGACGCCTCTCTAGTGCAAACACTAAAATGAAGGCTATTTGGTTAAGGTTGTGGTTAGGGTAAGGAATTGATGATTTATTGTGGTGGTAAGGGTAATTGTTTTCAGAGACGTTGTTGATTTATTTTGGTGGTTGGGGTTATTATTATCAGAGACTTTGTTGGTTAGGGTTAGTGTTATCCTTGATGTTGTTGATTTATGGTGTTGGTTAGACTTAGGATTATCATTGACTTTGTTTTAAGTTATGGTGTTGGTAAGGGTAAGGGTTATTATGCTCTTTGTTGATTTATGGTAGCGGTTGCTGTTATTGTTATCATTGATTTTGTTTATTTATGGTGGTGGTTAGAGTTAGGATTATTATTGATTTTGTATATTTATGGTGGTGGTTATGGTTAAAGTTATCATTGACGTTGTTGATCAATGATGGTGCTTTGGGTTAGGGTTATAAATGACTTTGTTGATCGATTGTGGTTATTAGGGTTATGATTATCATTGATTTTGTTGATTTATGGTGGTGGTTAGGGTTAGGGTAATCAATGATTTTGCTGATCGATGGTGGTTGTCACTGTTATTGTTATCATTGCTTTTGTTGATTTATTGTTTTGGTTAGGGTAAGTGTTATGATAGCCTTTGTTGATTTATGATGGTGGTTGTCACTGTTATTGTTATCGTTGATTTATTGCTTTGGTAAGGGGAAGTGTTATGATAGCCTTTGTTGATTTATGATGGTGGTTGTCACTGTTATTGTTATCATTGATTTTGTTGATTTATTGTTTTGGTTAGGGTTAGTGTTATGATAGCCTTTGTTGATTTATGATGGTGGTTGTCACTGTTATTGTTATCATTGATTTTGTTGATTGATTGTTTTGGTTAGGGTTAGTGTTATGATAGCCTTTGTTGATTTATGATGGTGGTTGTCACTGTTATTGTTATCATTGATTTTGTTGATTGATTGTTTTGGTTAGGGTAAGTGTTATGATAGCCTTTGTTGGTTTATGATGGTGGTTGTCACTGTTATTGTTATCATTGATTTTGTTGATTGATTATATTGGTTAGGGTTAGTGTTATGATAGCCTTTGTTGGTTTATGATGGTGGTTGTCACTGTTATTGTTATCATTGATTTTGTTGATTGATTGTTTTGGTTAGGGGAAGTGTTATGATAGCCTTTGTTGATTTATGATGGTGGTTGTCACTGTTATTGTTATCATTGATTTTGTTGATTGATTGTTTTGGTTAGGGGAAGTGTTATGATAGCCTTTGTTGATTTATGATGGTGGTTGTCACTGTTATTGTTATCATTGATTTTGTTGATTTATTGTTTTGGTAAGGGGAAGTGTTATGATAGCCTTTGTTGATTTATGATGGTGGTTGTCACTGTTATTATTATCATTGATTTTGTTGATTTATTGTTTTGGTAAGGGGAAGTGTTATGATAGCCTTTGTTGATTTATGATGGTGGTTGTCACTGTTATTGTTATCATTGATTTTGTTGATTTATTGTTTTGGTTAGGGTTAGTGTTGTGATAGCCTTTGTTGGTTTATGATGGTGGTTGTCACTGTTATTGTTATCATTGATTTTGTTGATTGATTGTTTTGGTTAGGGTAAGTGTTATGATAGCCTTTGTTGATTTATGATGGTGGTTGTCACTGTTATTGTTATCATTGATTTTGTTGATTTATTGTTTTGGTTTGGGTTAGTGTTATGATAGGCTTTGCTGATTTATGATGGTGGTTGTCACTGTTATTGTTATCATTGATTTTGTTGATTGATTTTTTTGGTTAGGGTTAGTGTTATGATAGCCTTTGTTGATTTATGATGGTGGTTGTCACTGTTATTGTTATCATTGATTTTGTTGATTTATTGTTTTGGTTAGGGTTAGTGTTATGATAGCCTTTGTTGATTTATGATGGTGGTTGTCACTGTTATTGTTATCATTGATTTTGTTGATTGATTGTTTTGGTTAGGGGAAGTGTTATGATAGCCTTTGTTGATTTATGATGGTGGTTGTCACTGTTATTGTTATCATTGATTTTGTTGATTTATTGCTTTGGTAAGGGGAAGTGTTATGATAGCCTTTGTTGATTTATGATGGTGGTTGTCACTGTTATTGTTATCATTGATTTTGTTGATTTATTGCTTTGGTAAGGGTTAGTGTTATGATAGCCTTTGTTGATTTATGATTGTGGTTGTCACTGTTATTGTTATCATTGATTTTGTTGATTTATTGTTTTGGTTAGGGTAAGTGTTATGATAGCCTTTGTTGATTTATGATGGTGGTTGTCACTGTTATTGTTATCATTGATTTTGTTGATTTATTGTTTTGGTAAGGGTTAGTGTTATGATAGCCTTTGTTGATTTATGATGGTGGTTGTCACTGTTATTGTTATCATTGATTTTGCTGATTTATTGCTTTGGTAAGGGCTAGTGTTATGATAGCCTTTGTTGATTTATGATGGTGGTTGTCACTGTTATTGTTATCATTGATTTTGTTGATTTATTGTTTTGGTTAGGGTTAGTGTTATGATAGCCTTAAAAGTTTGTTGATTTATGATGGTGTTTGTCATTGTTATTGTTATCATGAATTTTGTTGATTTATGATGGTTGTTAGGGTTAGGGTTATTTCTTTTCTTTTCTTTCCATTTACTCACCTATTCCTTTTAGTAGTTTCTATTCTTTTTATAGTCACAACCATTATTTCATCTTTATCCTCCAAAAACAATGACCGTCAGAATATGCCGATACTTTTTAATTGGCAATTTCTGCAAATGCAATTTTCATGTATATTAATGGTTATTCGGTAATATATTATTATCATAAAATGACACTGATTCATGTAGATGCCATGTCTTGACGATATATTGTATGTTCTTTATCACTGGTGTACAACATGATTATTGTATTTGACATGCATTGTACATTTGACGGAAATAAAATCAATTACAAAAAAGGGTTAGGGTTATCATTGACTTTGTTGTATATGGTGTTGGTTGGAGCTAGGATTATTATTGATTTTGTTAATGTATGGTGTTTGTTAGGGTTAGGGTTGTTATCGACTTTCTTGATATTTGATGGTTTTATTGTTATCATAGTATTTGTTGATTTAAAGCAAGGTGACAGTATAACAGAAAACTCCTAAAGGAACTTTCTGTTTTACTGCCATTTTGCTTTAAGCAGTCACCTGGCCAAAACACATATTTAACACAAGTTTGTGGTCGTTATATAGAGGTGGTCGTTATAGAGAGGTGTTACTGCATTGGCCTTTCTGAGTCTTTCTGCACTTACTACTTGGGTCAAATCGAACCTCCTCAGTCTCCATTTTGTTTTTAATACACTCTCGATCTGCCGGCAGAATAGCCCTCGTTTTAGCAGGGTAAAACCAGTACGTAGCAAATACAAAGTCAATTGAGTTGTTGTAGTTAGGATGGTGTTTGGCAAGTGTGGTAGGGGCTAAACTTCCTGTCGACAACAATCTCTGTAACCCGTCTTCGTCATGTGGACCAACATGGCGTCGTTTCCGCTTCCGTCGGTTTTCATATTTACCACCATAAGCCGAGTCTCTAAAATTTCTTTCTTCATTTACAGATCTTGCATTTGGAGAGGTTATTTTAACACTACGTTTTTCTCGCATTGCAATTGGTTTAACTTTTTCATCACTTTTTACGGGATTACGATCGCCGTGTTTCGCTGTTCTAGCTTTCACCCGTTCAACTCTAGAACTATGTGGATATCTGTCTCTATAACGATTTCTCGAATATACTGGAGTGGTCTGGTAGTACCCAGTTCTTCTATAACTGGGGTATTGCTGATAACCTCCCCGCCCTCGGTCTCGGTCACTTTTCAAGGCACTGTTTGGATATGTTCCATAGGGGTCAGAGTAATATTGAGAGTCATAGTCATAGTCCCCGAGCCCTCCAGCTTTAGATCTGTCCAACAACTGATCTGAGTATACACCATTTGTAGGCCCCTTTTTATAGCTGGTTCTTTCCGCTTGATCGAGTAGCGGTGTCTCATACAATGATTCTGAGCCTTCTATTGGGGTCAGCTGGGAATCGTCGTCCTGGATTGTTAAAAACAAAACAGACAGAGTAATATTAAACAGCCTACTTTTTTGTTTGTTCATGGATGTGACCCAAAACAATATGTGAAAATTAAGACATACAGCACTCCCTCCCTACAACGGCCCTCCCAACAACGACTCCCTCCTTACAACGATCTTTGTCGCAGTTCCCTTAACATGACACTTATGTATAACGCTTTTACTGCTGCAATATCGTCTGCTTAAAATTGTCATCTGCTGTTTTTCTCAAAGTTATATAATAGAAATTATGACAGAAAAAAATTAATGACGAGTGACGAACAGTTTGAATCCAGATTAGACGCCGCGTTACGCGGCGTCTGATCTGGATTCAACCTGTTTGCGAATGTAAGCTATTTTCCCTCCCTATAACGACTCCCTCCGATCAACGGACACATTTTTTGTCTCCCATTGGGTGTCGTTGTAGAGATGGAAAGCTGTAATTATGCGGTCGTGACGTTAAAGGTGTTGAAATATGTTTACCATTTTACTGCCTTACCCTGGGTGCAATATTAATTTGCAAATAACTTGGATCCTGATCATTTGTCGCGTAATGTCTGACCAGGAACCAAACTGTTTGACACCAATTTCAATATTCCTGAAGTCAAAATACCTCACATTTGAATTTCAAAGATAAAACAAGACAACAATTGTTTACAATGGATGACGTCATGGCAATGAAGGGGTTAAGCATGAAAAACAACAATCTGTCTACAATTTGATTTGTTTCTAGAAGTGATACTTTCAGAAAATGTTTTAATCGTGGCAATTTAACCCTAAAACTCGTGATTTTCAAACAGACTCTTCCGTTTTCTTAATAATGACCAATTTACATTTGGCTCTTGAGAATTTTGTCACAACAAAATTGAAAAGTAAAGTAAACAGTGCAGATCCTGAGCTAAATACTCTTTTAGGAGCTCTTTGATATTGGTATATAATGTTTGCATATGATGTACAGTGGAGAATCTGTTATTCTTTCCCAATAAACGCGTTTACGCTAAAACTAGTATTTGCAGTGCAAACAGTTTGGAGCCAGATCAGACGCCGGGTAACCCGGCGTCTGATCTGGTTCCAAACTGTTTGCCACCAAGATAAACAAGACTTATCAGAATTGTCCAAAAGTTGTTCTTTTCTACGTTTTAGTGTTTTGCGTTTGCGTACGTTTGCGTTTAAACGGGAAAGAATAACAGATTCTCCATTGTACGAGGTGCATTTGGAAGATTCTGATAAAGCGTCTGTAACTTGTTTAACGAAAGCCCAATGGGATTTAAGGCGCTTACCAGAGTACAAAGTTCCCAGATTTAACTAGACTTAATTATCATTAAAGGTGATTAATATCCACACTAGCGCCTTGTCACAAAAAGAAAATGTGTCAGGATAATGTTGCTTTGTGTACTCAATATATGAACTAGAGGGGTCGAAAGCCTTTTCTATGATTTGACATAATGACCTTCTTTTTAACCTGACATGACTCATATTTCATTCACTGCCTAGATTTTGTCTAGGTAATTATTTTGGGCAAGTTTCATGATTTGGGGCTAAAAGTATGGCCCCTGAAGTGTTCAGAAGGCTGTTTATGTTTTGACCTACAGACCTACTTTTTAATCGTATGTAACCCATATTCACACAGTGCCTAGCTTTTTTAAGAAGATTGGGCTAAAATATGGCAGCTTGAGGGGTAAAAAGCTTTTTCTGCAATTTGACCTACTGACCTACTTTATGTCTCAACATGGCCTACATTCATGTATGAATACACTTTATTACGGACATGACACTGACAAAATCAAACAAAGATATAACCAAAAATACAACTTCTAGAATGTTCTTCATCTTTTCATTCGATTTTACCGAACACGGAAAATGACCACGCCCACTGGCGGTCATGCTTTTTAACGGATCAACATTCTTTGAATAACTTTTAAAGTATATCCATTGAGAATGATTTTGATGAAAACTAAATTCAAATCGCAACAGTGGTTTCGGAGAAGATGATTTTGTAGATAGTGTGCACGTTTGCCATGGCAACAAAACTATTTTCCCCACCAACTTTCTTTGAACAACTTTTGAAGCTCAAACCAACAGCATGTATCTTAGTAAGTTTGGTAACACTGGGGCTATTGATTTCAGAAAAAAAGTCGTTTGCAATTGTTGACGGACAGGCAGACGGACGACGGACAACAGGTGTATCACAAAAGCTCAACTTGAGCACAGTGTGCTCAGGTGAGCTAAAAATCCACTAAATGTAAATAAAAGTGCACATTTTCTGAAAGATAAAACCCTCCTCTAGCTAAAACAAAACTTGGTACTATTATCGGAGATTTTAATATTCACCTATATACGATTATACATGTACAGTAGGTATATTACCCACTGGATTGTCAACAAAATGGGTCATACTGGCACTTGAAATGGATAACATAAATGTTAATAATTTCTATAATTTCGGTCCGATTTGTTTGAAACTTACACATATCGTGTATTATATACTTGTGTATATTAATGGTAAATGCACATTACTGTTTCGGTGGTATAAATGATTTAAGCTGTACATGGAATATGCCGTGTCAAATAAATTTCTGAAAATAGCCATTTTACCGGAGCTATGCCGTTTAAGGGGTTATCACATTGTACTGATTGACGCGTTACATGATATCATAAAACGTGTAGCGATTTTGTACATTTACATGTTGTTATTATTATTTAAACTTATACACAGAATCAAACTTATATAAATGTTCCTATTGTCTAAATGCATAAACTCTGATTCTGAGGTACAAAAGCAGACAGTATTGCTAAAGTGGGCGTGAGCTACACAAGTAAATGACGCATGGGGGTCTCTCACCTCTGACTGTAGATCATATAGGGCAAACTTCTGATACTGATCTAAGTACTCAGGATTGGCTTTGACAAACTCTATCCCCAATTGTGTTGTGTTCACCCACTTGCCGTGCTCAGCTTCCCTCCGCTCCTCTGAAACGTAAGATTAACCACTTAAGACCCGGCGCCTGTAAGGGCGGCCGAACCTAACCCTTAACACGTTACAGTATGGGGGACGTTATTCTTTCACGTTTAACTCATTGCCCCATAAATACGCATTTGTACACCTTTAATTTATAGTTCAACTCAGGAAAAATAGTTCCCTTTTATACATTCATGAACATCGAGCATAAGAAATATTGTCCATATTCTTGCAGATAGTCTCTTAAAGCAGACTGAAAGTAAATCAGAATGCACATTCTGCTTTACTTTCAACCTGCTTTAAGTCGCAACATATCTTCAAAACTAGAAACAGGCTATGGGGTATTGGGTTATACACTAAAATGCAGAAGATTCCTTCTTTTTTTTTAAATTTCACACGATCTTTTTTAATCTGAGTTGCAAACAGTTTGGAGCCTGATCAGACGCCGGGTTAACCGGCGTCTGATCTGGCTCCAAACTGTTTGCAATTGAAATAACAGTTTTAGCGTAAAAGCGCTAATTGGGAAATAATAATGTCTTCACTGTAGTGGGGAACTGGCTAATAGTTGCAATCAGTTTAAATCCAGATCAGATACAGATTACCTCAGGTTTGACAGTCGTATTCAGTTTTCTTCATTTTAGATATTGGGTAAAAAAAAATTCAAGCGAACTCTATTTCAGTTCAAAATGGGATCTCACAATTCCTGCTTCTGTCTTATCTTCTCTCTCATTATTTATATGTAACTCGTTCTTTATGGTCTGCTTTAACAATTTAGTCGCCAATATATCGTTTGCTGTAATACTATTGTCAGCAATAGTTTTCAAGTTAGATTAACGGCACTCTGACAAAGCGTCTCATTAGGACCAAAACTGTTTCCAAATTTTCATATTTACCAATCCACCATATGACACACATAACACGAAACCAGACATAATTTAACGAGGTACCTGAGTGTGTACAAGTTGAATAAAGTATGTTCTGTTCTGTTCTGTTCCAAAACAAAGGGAGAGCGACGGCTAACATGATTGGTTAAAGCCGTATATGGTCTTAACTATGGAATGCCGGTCACGACATGCCATTTGCTAAATGCTTATTGCTGCTTTGCCAGTTGCTAAATGCCAATACATCCAAATAGCTTACTTTGATGAAATTGTCAGATCAAGCTACAGCACCAGGCTTTACCAGTTGACGTCCTCAGACATTGCCGTGGAGGTTTTCCCTTACAATAGATGCAGATTATATTCTAATTCATGTATAAAAATTATTAAGCAACTGGCAAGTGGCGTATTGGCAAATGGCAAATTAGCATTATAGAACTAGCAAGTGACATATTAGCATTTAGCAAATGGCAAATTAGCAATTGGCAAATAAGCATTAAGCATTTAGCAATAGACTTAATTGGTCAACACAGGCAACAAAGTATTGTGGGTTTATTGCTTACACTCATGACCACCATCTTGTCGATTAGACGGTGTTACAGAAGAAATTTGACCCCGAAACAACACTCTTCAGTTAAAAGATATAAGATTAATGACAAATAGCAATTAGCATTAAGCAACTGGCAAGTGGCATATTGGCAAGCATTTAGCAAATTGCAAACTAGCAATAGGCAAACAAACATTTAGCATTTAGCAATTGGCATGTCGCGACCGGCATTCCATACTTAACGGGCAATAACAAATTACGTTAGAAATTACACGTACGTAATTGTTAGAAGTTGTAGTGAAATTGACGAGTATGAATAGCAGCGTGTAGGTCGGTGTGCACAATGCAAACGAACCGACCCCGTGTCCATTAATGGCACGCAGTAAATAGTATTGTATCATAGGAAAATAAATAGGAAAATAATTTTCTGAAACAATAGTTTTATTCCAGTAAACCACCCATTTCACACCAATATGTCCAGTGCACCTCAAATACGTTGTGAACTTGATAGAGTAACATCTATCTCAGCATCCCTGGGGCAAGCTCAATATTGTCCCCATGGCAATGCGATTAAGGAACTAAATAGAGGTGTACTAGGTTATGCTATACACCAACTATTTTAGGCTATATTTCTTATGTATGCTGCTCTTGGGCGAATAATTCTGTTTATTTACATAGAGTTTTATTTCGAAATAAACTGTTTACAACCACGGAGTAAAAACAGATTTTACTCCGTGTTACAACTGACAGCAAAGGTGTAGACCTACTGATCTGTATCCAAACTGTGTGACAACTCGCATCGACCTTCCTTTTATAAAACTGTTTTTTCTATCTAGATTTGAAAAACAAACATATAACAGACATTATTATTAAAGCGAACGACATTACGGAAGGTTTAACCCTTTCATTGCCATGACGTCATCAACTTCAAACAATGGTCCTCTGCTTTTATTTTTCAAATTTAAAGTTTAAGTATTTTACTTTAAGAAATATTATTGAAATGATTGTCAAGCAGTTTGGATCCTGATCAGATGCCGCGTTACGCGGTGTCTGATATGGATCAAAACTGTTTGCAAATAATAAGTGTCCTCGGGGTTAGGCAGTGAAGGGTTAAGGTAATGGCAATAAAACACAAGTCAATACTTATAACATAAGATATGATTAAACTCTTGGAATACCTTTACGTATTGGCTACTTTTATCTAAAACATTTATTACTATAGTATCATATGCTTATATATTACAGTCTGGTTTTTCTTTAAAATGTTTTGCCTACAGTTTGGCTGAGGAATCTTCAAAAGGTTCATGTCAAACAGTTTGGTTCTTGATCAAACGCTGAGTTACTCGGGGTGTGATCTTAACCTAAACTGTATAGTTTAGTTTAAACATATTTTATTTCAATATAAACAAAGAAATGGGGTTGGGCCACACGTTCTTACAACATTAGATTCGGCCCTTCCCCTTGTGTTTAAACATTCAAAGTAGTGTAACAATGGCTGCAAACATATTATCTCTAAGTTTTTAATAACAGTCAGAATAAGTGGATAGTGAGTAAGGACAGAGAAAGGAAGAGGAGAGAAAGGAAGAAGAAGGAAAAGAAAAACAAATGCATATTAATACAATTCTTGCGGTGTGGCAATATTGGATTATCCAACGAAGCAGCAGAAAAGTGCAATGAGTCATGCATTATGCGACAATTCGAAAGACGTCAAAGGAGCTTGATAGAAGGGCGTAATTCGATGCAGATAAAAATAAAGCAGAATTACTCTAATTGACGTAAACTGTATGCAACAGCGAGTATCCATTGCAGTCGTGCCAAGCAGTGAAAGTGTTATTAACACTTTTGAATGTTTAATATGGGAACAGAATTGTACATAAATAATAAATGTGTCACCGGGATATATTCCGCGTAAAACAGTTCAAAAATAGCTCAAAGTACATGTAACTGCCGACTGCATTAGAAATAGGACAGCCGATCTATAAATAAACAGTGGATATAAGAAAACCCGTTCCCCGCAAAGTCCGGCAAAACTGACATCTGCAAACAGTTTGTATCCAGATCAGACACAGATTAAATCAGTATCTGATCAGGATCACATCTGTTGTGATCAATATACATGTATTGGTGTTTCCTTAGTCAGATTAGCCATTTCCCCCAATAGAATCGCATTTTAGCGCTTTTAATGTGTTCCTCCACTAAAGAAAATAGTTCCAATTTATACAGTCAGAAACATGTACCAATATAAAAAAATATATATGCTGGCAAATGTTAGCTTAAAGCAGGCTGAAAGTAAAGCAGAATGTGCCTTAAAGCGATAAGTGATCACTTGTCTTCAAATGTAGGAAAAGGCCATTTGGGTAAAGGGTTAGATAATAATATATTATAAGAACGAGCGATATTTTAGTAGTTAAAGAGCTTAATTATGCAACCTCGAGAATAGCCAAATATGGTCATGTGGGTTATAGATACAGTGGAAAAGACCTTATTTCCCGTTAAACTCAAACGAAACGCATTGCAATAAAATGTAGAAAATAGCAATTGTATGACAATTTTAAATGTTCATATCAATCTGAATGGCAAACAGTTTGGAGCCTGATCAGACGCCGGTTGACTGGCGTCTTTATCTTGATCAAAACTGTATGCAATGGAAATAATAGATTTAGCGTAAACGCGTTTATTGGAAAATAATAATGTCTTCTGTACTGTATGTGTATCTAACAAACGAACACGCCCGTGTAGACAGCATCCGGAACTTGTCAGTTTCGATCAATTAAGTTGAACCCTTTTTTTCTCCGCCAAATTTTGTCGTTTGATTTAAATCCGTTCTGCCATAACCCTACTGTGAGTACGATGGTTTCGACGTTACATTTTATTCCTTTCACTATTTATATTTTTCGTCTGATTTGACATTGAATATATGGAATTTTAAACTATTTTGACTAAGTTACAAACAGTTTGGATCCTGGTCAGGCGCCGCATATCACGTTTGTAAACTGATCGAAAATGTCAGTGTTGTGCAAAATTGAAAAAAGTATAATAAATTGTTCAAGGGTAAAGGCGATATGTGACTTGTGACCTTATTACAAACATGGCCAAGATTTGATAATGCAAACAAAAATTTGACTAAAATCGGATAAAAACTGATTGAGTTACAGAGCGGACAGGGCTACATGTAAAATGACATTTATTTTAGTAACTCAAGGGACATAATCCTGGCATGCTTTATACAATTTAGGTGGTAATAATAATTACTCAAGGCAGCACAACATCTGGTGATGATGGCAAGCTTGCACCCTCCACCAGAACGCAATATATGTAAGATAACAGAAGTTGTGTTCAATGTTAAGCAGATTTCTATCCATATCTACTTTAGTTCATGTTTTGTTTGTATAGAATGTAGGGGAAGGGTCACAACTAATGATGTTACAGCTTCTCACGTAATCCCATTTTCATGTATATATGGAAAATAAAATATGTTTTAACTGTATCTACTTAAGTGCCTAGTCTTCCATCAACTGGACGTAGATCTACCTGTCAATGGTTTATCGGACATGCGTAGTCTGGATTTGAATATAATCATTGTACTACGGCGCAGTCTCTCTTGGACGACCAACCATTTCAGAAGTTCTTAAAATAGTCTTTAAAGGTAAATCGAAGTTTGAGAAGGACAAGGTAGCCTGTCGAAAACAGCTGCTTAAGAGAGATCAAAACAGTGGTATCTACTATCTACAATTGAGTTATGTTTAAACATGACTTGCAGTCATATGAATATATGTACATAATACATTAAGTATCATGCACATGGCAATATTAGGAATACGTTAACGTAAGGGTTAATTAGAGTTTTAGTAACGGGTCAATTGTAAGAAACTATTTTTATTAACAGTATTTAGTACAAGTACAGATTTTTAGTTTTATACCAAAGTTTCATTGATCAATTCCCACCACTATACTCTACAGTAGCGTGTTCAGTTACCACTGTTTGCTGTTTAGGTTAGCAGTGTGTGCCCCCTGTGCAGCGTGAAGAGTACAGTAGAGAAAACGTTTTATTTCCAAATAATCCCGGTTACGCTTAAACTAGTATTTCCATTGCAAACAATTTGGAGCCAGATCAGACGCCGGGTAACCCGGCGTCTGATCAGGCTCCAAACTATTTGCCACTCAGATTAAAACTTGTGGTCAGAATTGTTAAAAAGTTGTCATTTTCTATATTTCATTACAATGCGTTTGCGTTTGAACGGAAGAATAACGTTTTCTCCACTGTATTTTAGACCGATGGCCATTGATTTCTTTACTGAACTCATGGCAGGTCTATGTACTTACCAGAGTAATACACAGTTTTACCGGGTGATGCTATATGTTGACTGAGAGCATATATTTTACTATAGCCTTTCGTCTTAAATCGAAGCTTGCAGAAATCCGAGCGACTTTGTTCATGAACGTTTGTTCCTGGAAAAATCAAAAGAAGTACAATGTACTAATAAATATGAAATCTTCCGGAAACTTAAACAAACTGATGTCTCAATATCGTTTACGCTGAAAGTGTTGTCTGCAAACGAAATTCAATTGTACTTGGATATTATTTGAGTGGTCAAAACATAAACATGGATATTACATTGCTGAAATGATTTCCCATAGGTAGATTTATCGACAATATTAGTGGGATGTGATATGCAAAACTCATTAGTTGTCCATGTAAGCATTTCAGTGACATGATAGTTTGTCTCAAAATTGTCATCGTTGTTCAAATTATATATGAACCATTGCCATGACAACACCTACCTTATTGCATTGCAATATTGTTCAGACCAAGCACGATTGTTATCCAAGGCTGTGTATCTGAGTGGCTTGGTCTACACTTCCTAATACTGTACAGCGCTCCCTCTCAACAACGACCCTCCCAACAACGACTCCCTCCTTTCAACGACCCTTGTCGCTGTTCCCCAAACAAGACATTTATGTCCAACCTTTTCATGGCTGCAATATCGTCTGCTTAAAATTGTCGTCTGCTGTTTTTCTCAAAGTTACATAATGGACATTTTTACAGAAAAAAAAACTTAATGACAAGTGACAAACAGCTTGAATCCTGATCAGACGCCGCGTTACGCGGCGTCTGATCTGGATTCAAGCTGTTTGCAAATATAAGCAAATGTCCCTCCCTGTAACGACTCCCTCCGAACAACGAACACAATTTTTGTCTCCCATTGAATGTCGTTGTAGAGAGGGAGCGTTGTATATAATACTGCTAAATACAATGCTTATAATATAGATGCACGTGGGTGTTAAACAGAGTAGATCAATGCCATCCACCGCGTTATTGACGCCTGGCCTTGATTTACATTGTTTGCAATGCAATAAGGCAGGTTTTGTCATGGCACGGCTCATATATTAAAGACTTCGACCGAAAAAATGTTGTTATAAGTGACAATAATTTGGGTTCATGATCTGACGCCTACTAGCACGATGTCTGATCAAGCTGCAATCTTTCATTTACATGGAGTCCTAGTCGCGTGCGACAGGAAATTGTCTTTTGTGAATTTATGTCCGTATGCTTTCAACACATGATACCATTGTAAGAGTATACCATTGTCTATTAACCAATTTACTGCTAAGTGCGACTAGACTAACAATTGGCAATAATTTGAATAAAGAGCACACGCAATTAAATCTACGACTATACCAACATTTGGCAATAATTTGAATCAAGAGCACACGCAATTAAATCTACGACTATACCAACATTTGGCAATAATTTGAATCAAGAGCACACGCAATTAAATCTACGACTGAACCATTTTTAAATTGTTTGACACTCGTATCGATGATTCTTTAGTTAAATGCCAATCTTTTGAAAATAAATACAGACGGAAATTCTTTACAAGACTATCTTTCAGCATTTAAAACGGGTTGATTATTATACCCATTATTTGTCCTGACAACTGACATTCACTTTCACTTTAGCAAATAGCAAAATCTGAGCGCAGACTGTTTTAATGAATTAATATTGGTTCTACACCGATCAACAGTGTTTAAGGGACACAAGTAGATAATTATATACTTTTCACCCACGATACTAAACTAGTTGCGTTTGTAATAATGTAAGAATACCATGCGCTTCCGTTTGGTCACAGTTATCGACAAACGCATTTTGTTAGGTGAAGCTTACGCAGTGTTTCCCTTTGGACCAGAATAACGAACCATTTGCATCCATTGGTTTTGTTCACTGTTGGCCCCAGATAAAGCATAAGTAAAACATGTATTAATCCTTAACATGCCGATCACGACTTCACAGTTTCTTTGCAAACATTTTGGATCCGGATCAGACGCCGCGTAATGCGATGTCTGATCTGGATTTTAAAAAAAATTGAAACTTGTCTCTTTAATTAAAATTGTATTAATTTAATCGAAACAAATTTTGCAGATGGCAATTTCAAAGCAGTCGACATCATGGCATGGTAAGAGTTAATACCACTTGTTCGCCAGACATGCCCTGTTAACCTCTTACCCGATAGTATGTTTTGAAAATAGGTGACTACTTAAAGCAGGTTGAAAGTGAAGCAGAATGCGCCTTAAGGCGCATTCTGCTTTACTTTCAGCCTGCTTTAAGCTATCATGTGTTAGAATATAGAAAATATTCCATATAATATATATTCATGACTGATTAAATTGGAACTATCTTCTTCAGCGGAGGAATAAATCATATTCGCTAAAAGGCGCTTCTATGGGGGGAAGGGTTAAATGACACTTTATTTTCCCCTTAATGCACTCCCCTAGAACGCCGATTTATGACCCAATGCGTATTAACGGATTATCTATTATATAAACAATATAGAATTTTGACAGTATATTGAACGCAAACTATGCTACAGTGTTCCCTCTCTACAACGTCACCCAATGGGAGACAAAAATGTGTTCGTTGTTCGGAGGGAGTCGTTTAAGGGAGGGTTTTACAATTGGCTTACATTTGCAAACAGCTTGAGTCTAGATCAGACGCCGCGTAACGCGGCTTCTGATCTGGATTCAAACTGTTTGTCAATCGTCATTAATATTTTTACTGTCAAAATGTCCATTATGAAGCTTTGAGAAAAACAGCAGACGATAACTTTAAACAGGCGATATTGCAGGAGTAAAAGCGCTGGACAAAATTGTCCGGTTTAGGGAACTGCGCAAGGGTCGTTGTACGGAGGGAGTCGTTGTTGAGAGGGCTGTTGTAGGGAGGGGGCACTGGACTGCAACGAAAGATAGCTACATTGACCACGTCATCTTTAGAAAAAAGCTGCGCTGTAAATGAGGAAATGTATTCAAGTATGTTTAACACTGACTAATAATTTATGTTTAACCTTGGTGATTACCTTTCACAAACGAATATTCACCACCTTCCCCGTCATGGCCCTCACAATCGGCCGCCCAATAGAGAAACACGTCATTGCCCCGCCCCTCCATGCTTATCGTCACACCAGAAGCTTGGGCTCCAACTGTATCGCGTGACGGTGGATCAACAAGAGGACGTCCGGTCTTTCCATCCAAAATGGTGGTCTGTAAAACATTGCATTTCAATGTACAGTAAAACCGTTCTATAACGACCACTTAATTGTGGTAATTATTAGGGTGTTTGCGATAGGTTACCGCTTAAAGCAAGTTGACAGTGAAACAGAAAGCTCCTTTAGGAGCTTTTTGTTTCACTGTCACCTTGCTTTAAACTGTCACCTGTCTATTATACAACCAATTAGCCTTGGTTTAAGTGGTCGTAATAGCGAGGTTTTACTGTATATAATATAAAGTAAACATACAGTGTGTAACATGTAAGTATGTCCACAGTAAAAAACTACATTTAAACTTGATAAAAAATACAAGATGTTAACAATTTTCTAATTGAGTTTCAAATTTTCTAGATCCCAATCACAAACCAATTCCCTTGGCGTCTTATCTGGCTTTAAACCACTTTGCAATGAGGATAAGATTAAGTCATAAACTAATTATTATCGGCGTTTACGCGAAATAAACGACAGATAATTATCGGTAAATTCCATGAATCGCGATAGCGATTCATGGTTGATTTGCCGATCATTTACGCTGAAAAATGTCAGTTCATTTCTTATATTTACATTATATTTTCTGAAATTTCTTATACTGAATGAACATTTTATTAGTATGCATGTATGTTTGATCATATTAGAGGTAAACACGAATAATATGTATCCTGAAGGGAATAACCATAACCGCATTAATGACGCTATGTACATTCGAACGCAACAAAATAAGTTCCATTGTAATCATTAAAAGTCATGAATTTGACAATTGGCGCAAAAATATCCGATTTGACGTCAGTTTTAAACTAGGATAAATATATTGATTATTGTTGTCATTAAGAAATGCAGACAAATGCTGTTTAAACGGTACTTCAATTTTCTTGAAATTTGTCTCATTTATAAAGAAGAATTTTAGTTGATAATCATGGTTTCCGCTAATAGAAAGGCATACAACGATTAGGAAGCATATTTGAAAAATCCGAATATGTCTGTTGCTGGAGTTCGAAATATTAATTCGCGGAGTAAAGATCATTAAGCCCCGCCTCCTCTGCGAAAGATATCCACAAGTCCCGTCCCTCGAGCAATTGCATTTAAACAAATTAAAAGTCATTTTTTCAGCGGAAATGAATTAAGCGAATATAAATTTATATTCGTGATTAAGGTACTTCGCAGGTGCGCTATGTTTCCATACAAGGTGTTATGAAACTTTTCATGAAGAATGATAATAGCCAAAGAAACAATGTGTGAAAATATAAGCAAAATTTATCGTGTGGTTTGTCTTTAAGGTCTCTTTTTCTGACAAAAACCTTGAATTTAGATGTTTTTATTTTTCTCAAAAATAAATAAAGCTAATGACTATAAGTCTCGCCGAATAAGTAGTCCACAACGTTCATTACAAGAAAAGCTAAAAACATTTTGAATAAAGGTGTTCAGAAAGATGTTATCAGCTATTTAAATTTTGAAAAATGTTAAAAAATTGAATTACAAAAAACTGACTCATTCAATGTATATTTGTTTTCATTTTATTCAAATATATGGTTGATGAAACAGTTGGTCAGAAAAAATCAGAAAATATTACTGTCGGGATTTGTTGTTATAACAGATTTTCTTATTAAAATGTGGGCAATTTGGAGTTGAGCTTCAGATACTTACCTTAACATTGAATTCTGTCATTATAATGCGCTATTATTTATTCATGGACTTGCACACAAGGTTAGTTATATTGTTTAAACATAATAATAATGGGCAATGTCGATCTTGAAAAGGTTGACGTATTGGTAAGCTTCAATGTGTTGCTTTATAGTTCGATCAAATCGTATACATGTATACCGATTTTATTGACTCGTAAGTCTTTAAACTAAAACGTACATGTAAGTGGGCATATAATTGGACCGTATATAACATCACTAATTCTAATCAACAAACATGTCCCTTGGTCACTGCGATATGGATTGACTAGTCAATAAATCGGACACTTAAAAAAAATATTTGGATCGGATGGGTCTCGAACCTATGACCTTTGAATTGGTAGTCAATCACGCTACTGATTGCGCTATGAAGGATTATACTAAATCGTATCAACGCTTCCTATATATAAATTTTCTAGTATAAGCACGTACGGAAAAAGTCTATGTCGCCAAGACGCATATCACCGACTTCCGTATGCGAAAGGCCTTAAATTGATTAAATAGCGTTTAATCCGCGTACGCTTGGAACAAAATTGTAGAGCCCCGTGACGTATACACCAAATAGTCATTAATAAAAACACTTGTATTTATAGTTAAAGGACGAGTATGTCTTTAATTCATTCACCCCTGAAACTTTTATTGGACAATTCCAATTTCAAAATAAGTCTAGTCCATTTTTTATTACCATGGGTTGATTTTAACAATATATTTCAAATTGACAAATAGTGTAGACCCTGATCATAGGGCTCCTTAGAGCCCTTTGATCAGGGTTTACACTGTTTGTACAGGACAGGTGTAATCCTCACAGGTACATTGTTTTAAATGACGAGAATACTCGTCGCTTGGGTTGAATGTGTTTAATGCTAAATTATTACATTGTTAGAATAATGAACACTGTACCAGTACAATCAAACTATATCGTACTATGTAATCACATATCCAACAAATAACTAACCCGTATAGTTTGTAAGATCACGACCACTATAGAGAAAACCATTTGGGGTTTTTTTTAAAAGAAATGTGATATCTGGAAACGTGGTAGCTTGATTTTTTCTTTACTTAAATCCGTTTTTAACCAGCCACCTGGATTAAACAGCCAAAGCTTAAATCAATATTCTTTAGACGGTGAGTACGCATACAATATATAACATCCTTTTATGTATTGTTTTACAATTTGTATGCATTTAGTCCCCCCCCCCCCCCGCAACACGTTTAAATATATTACCCTGGAGGAAATGCTTTTATTTCTTGTTCAAATGAAACTACAGTACTCCCTCTCTACAACGACACCAAATGGGAGACACAGACTGTGTATGTTGTTCGGAAGGAGTCGTTATAGGGAGGGAAAATTAAGACTTTGCTTACGTTTGCAAACAGCATGAATCCAGATCAGACGCCGCGTTACGCGGCGTCTGATCTGGATTCAAACTGTTTGTCACTCGTCATTATACTTGTTCTATCAAAATGTCCATAAATATGTAACTTTAAGAGAAAACAGCAGACGACAACTTAAGCAGACGATATTGCAGCAGTAAAAACGTTAGACATAAATGTCCTGTTTAGGGAACTGTGGCAAGGGTCGTTGTAAGGAGGGAGTCGTTGTTTGGAGGGTCGTTGTAAGGAGGGAGTCGTTGTTTGGAGGACCGTTGTAGAGAGAGAGCACTGTAAATGTAAACGTAATGCATCAGAGAATGTAGACAATAACAGGTAGCAAACAATGTGGAGTGCGTCAGACATCCGGTAAAGATGTGCCTAATCTTGCCAAGACCTTTTTGCAATAGACATAAAGATTTTAGCATAAACGCATGTATTCGGCAAGCTACATTGTACAGCGCTCCCTCTCCAAAATGACATCCAATGGGAGACCAAAGTTGTGTGCGTTGTTCAGAGGGAGTCGTTACAGGGAGGGAAATTGGCTAACATTTGCAAACAGCTTGAATCCAGATCAGACGCTGCGTAACGCGGCGTCTGATCTGGATTCAATCTCTTTGTCACTCGTCATTAAGTATTTTTCTGTCAAAATGTCAAAAATGTAACTTTGAGAAAAGCAGCAGACGACTATTTAAAGCAGACGACATTGCAACCGTTAAAGCGTTAGACATAATTGTCGTGTTTAGGGAACCGCGACAAGGGTCGTTGTAAGGAGGGAGTCGTTGCTGGGATGATCGTTGTAGGGAGGGAGCGCTGTACCAAACGGGCTGATATTAAGGCTTACCTCTGAGTGATAGTAGATGGGAAATCCGGGACCGTGTGCGTATTTCACCAGAAAGTCGGGCGTATCGTCATCGTTATAGAAACCAGGCGATGGTGAGCTGAAGTCAAACATAGATATACATGTACAGTGAAAACCCTCTAAAGCGGAACCTCTAAATACCGGAAATCTCTCACCGGACAAAAACTTTGGTCCCGTTTCCAACCCTTCTTTGTTTTAACCCATTACACCATAAATATGCCATTTTACGCCTATGATTTATTCATACACTGAATAATGTATCATCAGAAATATGTTTCTATATTCTAGCAGATTATAGCTTAAAGCAGGTTGAAATTAAAGCAAAATGCGCCTCAAGACGCATTCTGCTTTACTTTCAAACTGCTCTAAGTGATCAGCTATCTTCCATACCACAAACAAGATATTGGTTAAAACCCCTTTAAACCGGTCCCCCTCTAAACCGGACATATATGTTGTCCCCATACATGTCCGGTTTAGAGGGGTTTCACTGTAGTCGAAATTAACGAATTACAATTTATAAAGAGCATTAGGTAATGATAAGGGTTAAGACTGCTACTACGACTTATCTGCAGTGACTAGTACAATAATGACTTTAAGACACACAGCTAGCCAGCTACTTAATGCCAAATTACTAAGTGCTCCCTCCTTACAACGGCCCTCCCAACAACGACTCCCTCCTTACAACGACTATTGTCGCATTTCCCTAAACAAGGCAATTATGTCTAACACTTTAACTGCTGTAATAATGTCAGCTTAAAATTGTCGTCTGCTGTCTTTCTCAAAATTACATATTGGACATTTTGACAGAACAAAACTAATGACGAGTTACAAACAGCTTGAATCCAGATCAGATGCCGCGTTACGCGGTGTCTGATCTGGATTCAAGCTGTTTGCAAATGTTAACCAATTTCCGTCCCTATAACGACTCCCTCCGAACAACGCACACGCTTTTTGTCTCCCATCGGGTGTCGTTGTAGAGAGGGAGCGCTGTAACTGCTCCATGTGGCTGAGAAATAAGACGTTTGCTAGAGACAAAAAAAGGAAGAATGTTTTTTTCTAATTTTAACTCTAGTGGCCATTAATTATGTTCAGCGGAGCGAAACTGACATATCAACTTTCTATGAGTACTAAAAGATGAATATTTCTGTGAACTTGAATTTGAACCATTGTCTATGGGAGAAATATCGTTATTTCTTCTTTTGTTTTTTAGCTCTGCTGGCAATGTTGTTAAACGGGGCGGAGCGGGCACGTTAACTTTCGAAGTACCATTTTGAATTTAGACAATTGGCTAAAGAGAAAATGTCGTTCAAAATTTGAATTCTACTTTTAGCTCTGGCGGACATCGTGTTCAACGAATCAGAATGTCTATACATTTTTTGCAGACGTTATTTTGAAATATTGTCAGCGGTTTAGGGGGAGTAGTCATTTAAAGCAAGTGTGTACGGGAGACGGACGGACGACGGACGAAAAGCGAGTCTAAAAGTTCACCTTGAGCCTTCGGGTCAGGTGAGCTACACTGTAAAAACCTATGTCCATTACACATAGCTTGGACCTAGATTAGACGCCGGGTAATTCAGCCTCAAATTAAAGTCCAAATGGTTTGCCACTCAAAATCAAACAAACCGTCTATATCGTCAATAGCCTATCATATTCTCCATTTTATTGCTTAGTGTTATTGCTAAGTTTTGTTTAAACGGGGAAGAATAACGTCTTTTCCAGAGAACAAGTCCCTTGTGGGTTTTATTGATCAAGGAATGAGATACTTAAAGTTAAACAATTGGTAGTCTGATACACAAAATCTGTATATAAAACAAATGTTTTTGCAACAGTTTCTATGATGTTTTAAATAACGAAATAAGTAAATAAAAAATGTATAAGTATAAATCGCAAGTTTTTATTCTAGTTCCTTTGGGGGAAAATATTGTTTATCTGGCTTGTGCAATATTTTGTACAGCGCCCCCTCTCTACAACGACACACAATGGGAGACACAACGTATGTTCGTTGTTCAGAGGGAGTGGTTATAGGGAGATAAATTGGCTTACAATTACAAACAGGTTGAATCCAGATCAGACGCCGCGTGACGCGGACATTGGTCATTAAGGTTTTTTTCTGCCGAAATGTCCATTATGTAACTTTTAGAAAACAGCAGACGACAATTGTAATCAGACGACAATGCCGTCGTGAATAGGTTGGGCATAATTGTCTTTTTTAGGGAACAGTGGCAAGGGTCGTTGTAAGGAGGGAGTCGTTGTCGGGAGGGCCGTTGTAGAGAGAGAGCGCTGTACATACAATGGAAAATACGCTAGTGTCCCGTTTAAACGAAATTCAACGCAAACACAATATAATCAAATGTAGAACTCTTACAATGGCGACGACTGTTTTAACATGAGAAGGTGAAATAGTTTGGAGCATGTGGTATAACTCGAAACTGTTTGCAAAACAACAAGTACAAAATGGTATTTGTTTGTAAAATTATTTCGTTTCTATCATATATACATTATAAGTAAACGATTTTAAGATGTTCACAGATACTGTTGATCGGCGTGACTGAGTAGACAAATGAAATAATTTAAAACCCTAACTAAGAATAAAACACATATATTTAAGTGTACAGTAGAGAATGTGTTATTCTTTCCCAATAAACGCGTTTACGCTTAAACTATTATTTCTATTGCAAACAGTTTGGAGCCAGATCAGACGCCGGGTAACCCGGTGTCTGATCAGGCTCCAAACTGCTTGCCACCAAGATAAACATGAATTATCAGAATTGTCCAAAAGTTGTACTATTCTACGTTTTAGTGCTTTGCGTTTGCGTACGTTTGCGTTTAAACGGGAAAGAATAACAGATTCTCCACTGTACATTAACATTAGTTACACAATAAAGATAAGAATATTCCAAATAGGGAATTAATAAAGCATTAAATTATTACATTGCTTTATTCTAATATTTCAACCTCTAGGGCCATTTTGAAAGAAAATAATGTCCAAATGCAAGTCACATTTTTGTTCATAGAAAATTATGTCCAAATACAAACAAAAATTTGACGTTATTTTCTTTGAAAAAGGCCCTTAGGGGTCAAAATATTAGAAAAGAGCAATGTTATAAATCAAATACATGTACATGTAGTTACAGATAAACATGTGTTCAGCAGCCACCCTAACATGTTTATTATATAAATATTAGATGGCAGTTTGCGTGACATTCAAATTGTCAACCCGAGAAAACAGAATGTCACCCCGAGGCGAATGAATGTCACATAAACTGCCATCTCATATTTATATTATTACACCGAACTTATCAACCCTGACTGTGGAATCGTCTCGTTCGGATCTTATTAAATATGTTGTGAATACCAATTTAGAGCCGCCATGCACGTAACGCGCGAAACGACGTCACATTGTTTATATCAACTCAACTCAAGAATAGAGAAAACAAGCACCTTAGAGCTGATATCCACTGCCGCAGCGATTGTCCAGAAGAAAGTGGCAAACTTTAATGTGGGAGGAAGGGGCAAATGGTGATCACCTGTCTTTAAAGATCAACATTGAAAAGCTTTTTACAAAGTTTTATAAAATCCATTCAATTTTGTTCATGTTAAAGCCTAAACAATACAAAAAATAAAGCCGTTTGTAGCATTATAAATCTAAGTATGACAGGGGCAGGTAACTCTTGATTGAAATTCAACAGTAATTAAACACTTTCAAGAATTTATAATTGTGTGCAAGTATTATTAAAAAAAATCAGAACTGTAGAATTTACTCGTGTGTAAACACATTTTCAACTCATCAAGGGCAGAGTATTCTTGACTAATTTGCACATTGTCGACAATAATTGAACTCATTCTATGAATAATAACCATATATGATTTAATTATTTTTTTCAAAATCCATTCACATTTGTACACAATAGCATGTAAACAATAAAGTCATGTTGAGCATTACTAAGTACATAAAGGGCAGATAACTCTTGCCACAAAGTATCCTTTTTTTGACAATAATTGCAACCCTTATATTTATATACATCGTGTGTAAGTTAAATCAAAATCCATTAAAGACTGTAGTTTCTAGATGGTAAAAACTGTTAAATATGTTTTTTCCGACTCATCAAGGGCAGATAACTGTTGACTAGTTTCTCCGTTTTCAAAAATGATAACAATTATTTGAAAACTAATAGCCATACATAGTTTAAGAATTTTTTTTATCAAAATCCATGCATATTTATAGATACTAGGATGAAAACAATATTAAAATAAAGCATTTTCTAGCATTTCTAAGTACATCAAGGGCAGATAACTCTTGCCACAAGTATTCTTTTTTGACAATAATAGCACACCTTCAAGAACATTTACTTATAGACATTGTGTGCAAGTATCATTAAAATCCATTCATAATTGTAGTTGCCAGAGAGTAAAAACAGTGAAATATGGCCTTTTTTACTTATCAAGGGCAGATAACTCATGACTAATTTCTCCGTTTTCAACAATAATCAAATTCATTTGAAAACTAATAGCCATACATAATTCAAGAAAGTTTTTTCAAAATCCATGCATATTTATAGGCTCTAGTATGTAAAAAATATCAAAATAAATCATTTTCTAGCATTTCTAAGTACATCAAGGGCAGATAACTCTTGTCACAAGAATTCTTTTTTTACAATAATTGCACACCTGCAAGAACTTGTACTTATAGACATTGTGTACAAGTATAAACAAAATATGTTGAATACTGTAGTTGCTAGAGTGTAAAAACTGTTAAATATGGCATTTTTAACACAAAAAGGGCAGATAACTCATAAATGCCTAAAATTTTCTGAAAAAGATTTGATTTCCCACGGTGCTCCTATGATGACAAATAAGTATACCAAGTTTCATCCAAATCTGTTTATCGGTTTCGGAGATACAGTTGCGGACGGACAACGTGACGGACGCACGCACGGACGGACGGACAGACCTAAAACAGTATCCCTCTGCCTTTCGGCAGGGGATAATAATATCATATAGAGTGACGTCACAAAAGTTATATCATATACCTTACAGTATTCTTAAGAATAAAGAAAAATAACATCATATAGAGTGACGTCACAAAAGTAACATCATATGGCTGACAGTATTTTTAAGAATAGAGAAAAATAATATCATATAGAGTGACGTCACAATAAAGAATGACAATATAGTTTTTGGATATTATGTAAAAGACATGCAAAATGTTTAATTTCGGTCTATGGGAAATTAACATTGTAACTGAAAGCGAGGTGTAATAATTGTACATGTCCCTTCGGTGAGACCAGAGGCAGCTACAAATAAGACAAAGTGATGCAGAAAGCATTCGGAACTATCTACAATTAATTGCAATTCCTTCTCTACAACGACACCCAATGGGAGACAAAGATTGTGGGTTTTGTTAGGAGGGATTTTTTATAGGGAGGGACATTGGCTTACATTTGCAAACAGTCTGAATCAAGATCTAATCTGGATTCAAGCTGTTTGTCGCTCGTCATTTTTTTTTCTGTCAAAATGTAACTTTGAGAAAAACAGCAGACGACAATTTTAGACAGACAATATTGCAACACTAAAAGTTTTAGACATAATTGTCGTATTTAGGGGACTGCGGCAGGGGTTATTGTAAGGAATGAGTCGTTATTGTGAGTGCCGTTGTAGTGAGTGAACACTGAAAAACAGACAACTACGCCTAATTACAACTTGGAATCTCACCTGTAGGACTCCGACATGGGAAAGGTATGGTTCCAGAGTAGTTTGAAGGTCACCCCATCAATGGCCAGCACAGAGGAGTTGAACACGGGTACCACGATATCCTCCACCCCATCGCCAGTTATGTCCACCAGAACTGGAGGGGTCATCACACCCTTGTGAAGGTCCGTAAATATTGCGCGAGCCTGAACACAAAGATATGCTATTAGTGTTTCTTCTGATTTGTGAGTTATTTTTAGATAGGAACATTCTAAAACTTTAAAAGGGGTGAGTATTCCCTACAGCCAGCAAGAGACATTGGTCGTATTCGAATCATCGAGTTTGTTGTCAACGAAAAGTGGGCGGAGCAAATGCGCGAAGATTTACTGATGTCAACGATTTTGGCCCAACTCGAATAAAAATTGTAGTCAACGAAAACTTTGTACTTCCGGACGAATGGAAATGAATCAAACACCCGTTAAAACAGTCGTAATGCTCACAATTTTTATATACGTATATAATGCCATGTGATCTGGATCCATTCGATTAATTGAGAGGGTCTTCATGTTTGTTTTATCTAGTGACACTAATCACACGGTCACGTGACTAAATCAACGCTCGATTTTAGGGTTTGACAACATTTTGTCAACGGAAAACATCAAGTGGTGATTCGAATAGAACTTGTTGACAACTATTCCAACTAACGCGATAGTTGTCCTGATTCGAATACGACCATTGGTCTTATTCGAATCATCGAGTTTGTGGTCAACGAAAAGTGGGCGGAGCAAACGCGCGAAGATTTACTGATGTCAACGATTTTGGCCCGATTCGAATAGAAATTGTAGTCAACGAAAACTTTGTACTTCCGGACGAATGGAAATGAATCAAACACCCGTTAAAACAGTCGTAATGCTCCCAATTTTTATATACGCACATAATGCCATGTGATCTGGATCCAATCGATTAATTGAGAGGGTCTTTATGTTTGTTTTATCTAGAGACACTAATCACGTGGTATAAACGTGGTCACGTGACTAAATCAACGCTCGATTTTAGGGGTTGACAACATTTTGTCAACGGAAAACATCAAGTCGTGATTCGAATAGAACTTGTTGACAAATATTCCAACTAACGCGATAGTTGCCCTGATTCGGATACGACCATTGATAGCTGTATTTATTGTGCGCAATATACAGTAGAGAATACATTTTTCTTTCCCGTTTAAACGCAAACGCAATGCACTAAACTGTGGAAAATTACTTATAGAAATTTTAACTATTTTTATAATCTGAGAAGAAAAAGGGTTGGAGCCTGATCAGACGCCAAGTTAGCCGGTGATGATCTGGTTCCAACCTGTTTGCAACAGAAATAATAGTGTTAGTATATAAATGCGTTTATTGGGGAAGAATAAAATATCAGTAAAGTTAGCGCAGCGGTCTCGTGCGGCACGAGGATCATACGTATCTCAAGTAGGAAAGTGTACAATTATACATGTATATTCGAAGTTACCTTGCTTACCAATTTACCATTATTAAATATTATGTTCTAAAAATAACTCGGACAAGTCAGAAACATCGGATAATATATTGCATACAAATTACTGTAACTGTAGCACTTCACTCTTTTACTGCCAACGGTGACAAAATACGACTTTGCAAACAGTTAAGATCCTAATCAGACGCCGCATAACGCGGCGTCTGATCAGGATCCAAACTGTTTGACACTCGTTTCGACATTTCTTTAGTCAAAACAGTCATAAAAGTGACTTTAAAAATATTAAAGACGACACTACCAATGCAGACGATAGTTTGGCGGTAATATGATAAACTTGGCAGCGAAAAACTATGATCAATGGTCGTATTCGAATCAGGGCAACTATCGCGTTAGTTGGAATATTTGTCAACAAGTTCTATTCGAATCAAAACAAATCAAAAAATCCGTTGACAAAATGTTGTCAAACCCTAAAATCGAGCGTTGATTTAGTCACGTGACCACGTTTATACCACGTGATTAGTGTCTCTAGATAAAACAAACATAAAGACCTTCTCAATTAATCGATTGGATCCAGATCACATGGCATTATGTGCGTATATAAAAATTGGGAGCATTACGACTGTTTTAACGGGTGTTTGATTCATTTCCATTCGTCCGGAAGTACAAAGTTTTCGTTGACTACAATTTCTATTCGAGTCGGGCCAAAATCGTTGACATCAGTAAATCTTCGCGCATTTGCTCCGCCCACTTTTCGTTGACCACAAACTCGATGATTCGAATACGACCAATCACACGGTCCATTACGCACCTGGCGGATGTTGCCCTTTACAAGGTCGTCAAGTTTGATCACCCATAACGACCCTCCGTGTGTCTCGCCGCCAGTTCCAAATAGTACCAGTTGCGTGCCGTCTAGCCACGTGTACACTTGCGGGGAGTAATACGACTCTCGTTTGTCTGGCACGCCCATCCACCGAATAACCTTCCCTGTTCTTCCGCTCAATAAAATAATCCTCCCTGACAAGCGATGTGCGCTTCCTGTTTTTAATGAATATCATTTGCACATTTAGTCAATTTTAGTTGAGTGGTTATTCTCTGCAAAAACATTACTCATTTATAATTCAGATGACTACTTACAGCAGGACAAAAGTATAGCAGAAAAACAGTCATAAGTTTAACTTTCGGGTCCAATGTTATAACGTATTTGAATTGAATCTGAAATCGTACTCAAATATTTTAATGGTCAGATTTGAGCAAAAACTAAAATCTGACCAATCAAATGCTTGTGAAAAATCTCAGATTCAACTCATAACGCTATAATAATCTTTGACATTTCTCTACATATAGCTTTCGCCTGTTCAATATCTGCTAAATCATCAAATCACAAGCAAAAAGAGATATGAATGTATCAAAGTGTATATCATGTCGGACATTGTTAGTATAGTGCTCCCTCTCTACAACGACACCCAATGGGAGACACAGATTGTATGTTTTGTTCAAAGGGAGTCATTAAGATTTGGCTTTGCCAAAAGCTTGAATCCAGATCAGACGCCGCGTAAACGGCGTCTGATCTGGATTCAATCTGTTTGTCGTTCGTCATTGTACTTATTCAATCAAGATGTCCACTCATATGTAACTTAAAGAAAAAACAGCAGACGACAATTTAAGCAGACGATATTGCAGCAGTGCAAGCGTTAGACATAATTGGCCTATTAAGGAAACTGCGACAAGGGTCGTTGTAAGGAGGGAGTCGTTGTTGGGAGGGAACACTGTATATAAAGGCATGGGCCAGGTAGATTCTAAAATTGATTATGTACGTCTATGGTGGTATTTTCACATATAAAAACCAAATTTAGACTAAGCAGGCACCAGGTTTGAACAATATGGATCCTTTAATATGCTTTTTATAGGGCAAGATTTATTAGAATTTTTATTTTATGAAAAAAGGGAAAATGAAATAGTTCTAGTATTAAACTTTTTCTTATATTCTACCAGATGAAAGCCCATGCTATGGCAGTTCTATGATTGAGTTGGGTTTTACGGCACCGCGACACATGAAATGGTCATATTGCGCAGAGTGGCAGTTCTAAATAGGAAAATAAATTGAAAGTTCAGTGTTGAAAATTTTGAGTTATTAAAGTAAAAAGAGTTATCTCCCTTTACAAAATTTACAAAAAAAATACCATATCGATGATATTTAGAGCTTTATAAATTTCACATTTGGTGCCTGTTTTCTCTTAAATTAGTTTTTGTATTAAGAAGTACTACTATAGACAGGAAAAAATAACAGAAAATCAAAGTATCATATTTGTTTTCATTTGAAATGGACTTTATTGAATCGGGCTGTTTGAAAAGGACAAAATAAGAAAAAGTGGTAGGGGTAAATTTTACATGGCCGTAGAGCCAAATGTTGTTCACCAAAATGTATACTTTTTCTATGTTTTCATTCATCTTAAATAGCTCTTCAATTTTCATATACATATTTGTACTTTGAAAATTTCCCAAATTCATGAGTTTGATACACCCTTAAGAGGTTTCTACTTTACTTCTGTCTTTCTTTAACTCATTCACCCCTGGAACTTTTAATTGACAATTCCAATTTCAAAATAAGTTTATTCCATTTTTGCCTATTTAGGGTTGATTTTAACAATATATTTCAAAATGACAAACAGTGTAGACCCTTATCAGAGGGCTCCTTAAGGAGCCTTCTGATCAGGGTCTACACTGTTTGCATCACAGGTACACTGTTTGTAAATGACGAGTACACTCGTCGTCAGGGTTGAATGTGTTAAGCAAACAATGGCAACATAGCACACGTGTGACTATATCATGTGATACAGAATTGCCAAAATACGGTCTTATTACTAGTACCTGGCTCTTGCAATGGGTCTCCGCCATGCACTGCCAGCACGTCAACAGTACCATCGAGGTCAAGGTCGATTATGATTTGAGCTGTGTATAGATTCATGATCTCATTCTTGGCCTCCTGCTTTTCAAAGCTCCATATCAAAGCACCGTCCTTTCCACTGACAGCTTGAAAAGTCTACAACCGAATAATAAGTCCAAATATAAAAAACATTGTCATCGAAATATTCCAAGATCTTAGAGCCTTATCTACGTAAGCGGATTGTTAGAATCTGGTTTTTACTGCGACTTTGAAAAGGGTATCGTCATTTCTTATAAATGATAAAAGTGTCATACTTTAGCAATTTGTACACTGTTTTTACAATTTGAATGTCTGAGAATCGATATTCTTATAAGCAGGATAAAATAGGATAGGTTTTTCAGAAGAAGAAACTATCTACCTACGCCTAAGAAAGAATTTTGGAGCCGAAATTAACATATTCTTTGGTTGGTGCATCGCTAAAATGGCTTAGAAATGAAGATGCTAGCCTTTTTGAGTAGGGGTTGTCCTTTCGATCCGGTGTGCCTCTTGTCTTTCGATTCAGATTGTAAATCGATGTATTGTTGTTAAAGGACCTTAACCCTTTCACTCTCAATGACGTCATAAAGCGTTTTTGCAAACAGTTTGGATCCTAATCAGACGCCGCGTAACGCGGCGTCTGACCAGAACCCAAACTGTTTGACACTCTTATCGATATTTAGTAAGTCATACAACCTTAAATCTAACTTTGAAACGTGTCTTGAAGACAACAACACTGAAGCAGACGACAATAGATCGGTGAAGGATTAAAGATCTCCCTAATAATTTGATCATGGACCGTAAGAAATACATATAAATCATACTTAACTTATTATGTCTTAGTATAATGTTTTTAAATAACCCTAGTTTTCATGGCATATGTTCCATAAGAGTAGGTATAGAATAATTTACACATTTATGCCTTACTTACTGAGTAAATTATGCCACTTGTTTTAGGTTTACTAATAGTCCAGTTCAACAATAGATTAAACAATACAATAAGCGAAAAATATGATGTCAAGTTATATAAATGATACACTTTGTGCAGTGAACTTGACAAAAACATAATTGCTTGTTTTACTTTCAAACGTATGTTGCAGCACAACGACCCGCAAAACATTTTAAAAGCTTTTTGCATCACCTTTTTTCTGCATTATGCGGTAACTTAGAGTCTTGCCATGACAAAACCTGCCTTATTGCTTTGGAAACAGTGTAGATCATGGCCAGCCGCCGCGTCTTTGACGCGGCGGCTGGCCTTGATCAACACTGTTTGCCACCCACAACCATCTAAAGTATTGTATTTAGCAGTAGTATCTACGGTATTTGGCAGTGTAGACCAAATTTCAGATACAGAGCCTGTGCTGACAATGGTGCTTGGTCTGGACAAAGGTTGCAATGCAATATGACAGGTTTTATCATGGCATTGCTCATTTATAGATCTAATACAATTGCTTGAATGAATGTCAGGTTTTACGGTATATAAGGACAATTTTACAAACCCCTGCGCGGCCCCCAGCCAGACAATCCGGCACATTGTCGTTATTGAGATCTACATCACAGTTGATTCCATACATCTCGTGGTCAGCATAATGTCGCCACAGTTCCTGCCCGGTGACGCCCTCTAGTGCCATCAGTCCGCCGAAACAAGGGTATGCACCGTCGAAGTAAATATCGCACACGATACTAGGTTTGCTGTATCCGTCCCCACCTTCAAAATATAGATTATTTTCTCAACAAGTGATGTTGTTGATTAAACAAATATGACCCGACGGCTATGAACATAATGAAATACTTAAAGCAAGGCGCAAGTGGTGTACAGTAGCTCTATGTATCGCCGTACTTTCTCCATGCGTAAGCCCTTGTCACTTTTCAGCAAGACTTCCAAATAATCTTTATTATTGTATCTTGACATTAATACATTCCCTGTTACGCCGGCATCTAATCAGTATCCAAACTGTTTTACACAAATGTCAATGTTGTAAGTTAAAATAAAAAAGCAACATGTTCTAAATATTCTAAATGAAAGCAGACTAGGCGGTTTGCGTTGGTTGTGCTGAGTAAATAAGATGTTCTGAATATTCTAAATGAAAGCAGACTAGGTGGTTTGCGTTTGTTGTGCTGAGTAAATAAGATGTTCTAAATATTCTAAATGAAAGCAGACTAGGTGGTTTGCGTTTGTTGTGCTGAGTAAATAAGATGTTCTAAATATTCTAAATGAAAGCAGAATAGACGGTTTGCATTTGTTGTACTGAGTAAATAAAATGTTCTAAATATTCTAAATGAAGCTAGGTGGTTTGCGTTTGTTGTGCTGAGTAAATAAAATGTTCTAAATATTCCAAATGAAAGCAGACTAGGTGGTTTGCGTTTGTTGTGCTGAGTAAATAAAATGTTCTAAATATTCTAAATGAAAGCAGACTAGGTGGTTTGCGTTTGTTGTGCTGAGTAAATAAGATGTTCTAAATATTCTAAATGAAAGCAGAATAGACGGTTTGCATTTGTTGTGCTGAGTAAATAAAATGTTCTAAAAATTCTCAATGAAAGCAGACTAGGTGGTTTGCGTTTGTTGTGCTGAGTAAATAAAATGTTCTAAATATTCTAAATGAAAGCAGACTAGGTGGTTTGGGTTTGTTGTGCTGAGTAAATAAAATGTTCTAAATATTCTAAATGAAAGCAGACTAGGTGGTTTGCATTTGTTGTGCTGAGTAAATAAGATGTTCTAAATATTCATTCTAACTGAAAGCAGACTAGGCGGTTCGCGTTTGTTGTGCTGAGTAAATAAGATGTTCTAAATATTCATTCTAACTGAAAGCAGACTAGGCTGTTTACGTTTGTTGTGCTGAGTAAATAGGATGTTCTAAATATTCATTCTAACTGGAAGCAGACTAGGCTGTTTACGTTTGTTGTGCTGAGTAAATAGGATGTTCTAAATATTCATTCTAACTGGAAGCAGACTAGGCGGTTTACGTTTGTTTTGCTGAGTAAATTCGTTCATTCATTCATTCATATCTTTATTTCCTCCATTAAGGAGAGCATTTATGTCAAACATATATACAAAAGTGCAAAATGTTACAATAACGTGACATAGTATAATACATGTGTAATAATAACAATAATAATACCCAATTATCCATACACCATCGGCCCACTTACCCCCTGAATACGCCTTTTTGTACCTTTAATCTTTCTTTTATCCATTGACAAACTAGTTCCATTTTATACAGTTATGAATAGTTATGATAAGAATTATTACCTTTATTCTAGCAGATGGTACCTTAAAGCAGACTGAAAGAAAAGTAGACGCACCTTCTTTTTTTTGGGGGGGGGGGGGGGCTATTTAATATTCATTTAAGGATTTACTCGTCAAACTAGGAGCTCTTTGATGGTATCTATTAATTTTGATTTACATATTCAATAATTGTGTAATTCATGTACTTCATAAACCGAAGATGCTTCTCTAGCGAAGTAAAGAATGATATTGTATCGATTAAAACTGAAATTATGACTATAAAAGCTGAATGTGTCGTCTATTAATTCAGAAGTTGATTATGTCAAAGATATATAGGAATCATTTGAAGAAAAATGATCATCCATAAACAATATGTTGATGAAAGATATGGGATAATATTATGATGATATGAATGCTCTTGAATGAATCGGAACCACGCAAACAAATGTAGAGATTATAAAATTAAAAGTCAATGTACAGAACAATATAATGTTTAAAAGAGGAAGTGTGTTAATAACTGCTTCGCCATTCGGATGGTGTTCCGAGTTTAGGGACAAACACTTTAAGATGGAAGGGTTGTCAGTTGGAGTCGTCCGACGATAAGCACTTTATCTGTATTTGCTCAACAACTCAGGTTACAACGACAAATAACCATTTCAGGAAATTAATATTCTTATTCATTTGATTGCAAATAACATGTTCATTTGGTTTCGTTTAGTTCTTTACTCAAAAGGAAAGTAAAGCAGAATGCGCCTTAAAAGGGACTCGCAACCGGATGGTGTACTTGTCAAAATAAAATAAAATACTCAAATAAAAGCAAATTTGTGGCATTATTTGGCTTCTGACATTAAAAAAATATGATCAGTCCAAAAAAAGTCTCAAGAATCGTCACCGAATCTTAGATTTTTAGATATTTTCCATCGTTTTTCTATACCGCCTAGTAGACGGTATAGTTGTTGTTGTTGCTTCTCTACACGGGCTCAGACATAAACACGAGCCGAATTAAGAAGTTCTATGCACTTTCGATGGCTACACATTGAAATACGTTAAAATCGATCCGAGATAAACGGATAGTTCCGTGGTCCATTGGTCTAAGCGGTTTCCCCTATTTTGCCTTCTGTCCGCCAATGCCGGGCCCCGGGTTCGAATCCCACCAGAGACCAATATTTTTTTTTATTGAAATACATTTTTTTAAACAGAATTTCTTATCCTAAACTAATTCTTTACCATTTATATAAGCGTTTGACACATATTTACAAATTACTATTTTTAATGCACCATCTGGTTGCGAGTCGCTTTAAGGCGCATTCTGCTTTACTTTCAGCCTGCTTTAAGCTACCATCTGCTAGAATATAGAAACTATTATATCTCTTTTGATGCATACTCATGACTGTATAAATTTTAACTTATTATTCAGTGTATGAATAAATCAAATGAGTTAAAATGCTGCATATATATGGAATAGAAGGTTAAACGATGAGAATAAAGTTGTCATCTCCTGTATCAGTGACTGTGGTACGCGCGAAGTAGTATTTCCTAGAATGCGGGGGCATGGCTCCTAGGGGAACTATTTACAAAGCTTCAAGTGACATAGTGTTACTTGATACAAAAACAAAGTGTAAAAAGAGTCTGCAAAACGTGACAACTCCTTCCAGATGTCTTACTGTCTATGGGTTTCCCTTTAGTAAGTATCGTCTTTTTTATTTGACTAGTTTCAGTCGATTTACAAAGTGTTCGATATACAGTCAATCTTCCTTAAGGTCACGGTTTTGGTCTTTATATTTTGCGACGATAACGTGACTGAATTGTTACAATTTAAATTTGTTTTTAAACGTTGTGACTCGCATTTTATTCCCAAAATCCTGAAAACATGTTGATGCTTTAATTTTTTTGTTTCTAAAAAAAACCAGTTGCGAATATTTTAGTGAAAAACTCCACAGTGTTTTATACCTAGAAATTAACACGTCAGAGTATTATACGTGTTCGCACCGACTGACTTTTGCGACTGGGAGCGATAAAATCCACAGCCATATGGTAAATTGACCTCAGCCAAATACGGCCACAATTACTTAATGACAACAATAAGGCATACATATATCAATGCAATTAACAGTCTCCTGTCTTTACATATTTACTGTCAAATCTCTTGATTTTTGAACGTCAATTCTAACGATAACAGTCGCTTAAGGTTTATGCCCCCTAATGAGATCGGGACAATGTCGGTGTTCTACGGAGAGCGATCGGCCATTCTCGTCAACACTCGGCCGGTTCCGAACCATGCCAAAGCATGGTTCTGAACGGGTCGACAGTTTACGAGAATGGTCAATCGGTGAATGTAGCGTTCTGATTTTGCTTCGATCTCATTCGGAGTCCCGTACTTTAACACAGCTTTAATTATCCGCCTATCGGGTGTCGCGGTATTATTTATAGAGTCGTGACTGAAATCAATTATCGGTGTTTTATGCACTGCAACGCATGTGGGCGGGAGATAAGTGAATATTGCATGATATAGTATGGAAGTTCCACGTACATGTGTGATAGTGTATTGAATTCTCTCTATCTCTGTAACTAGATGATCTGACACAGTAAAGTACCAACAGTTCGAAATTACTATAAAAAAGTGTCTATACAGTAAACTCCGCTATAACGCTTGTTTGTTTGTTATTAGCATCCGTCTCTGCCATCAATGGGCTAATTGGACGCCCAAGAGATAGGAGAGCGGATACAGAAAAGCCGGGTGCGATGCCCTATACTCTTAATAACGACAGAGTTCTCTGGTTCTTTCGGATGCCCAGTGTGAAGCACTGATACATCGGATCGCAGTTTATATAGTCTCATTCGAAGGACTTGTTCCGGCGGGGGAACGAACTCATGACTCCTGGTATCGTAGTCGACGGGTTACCACTTGACCATGTCCGCCGGTCCGCTATAACGAGTGGAGTGTTTTTGATGTTACAAACCGTGCTATAGCAAGAAGATATAAAAGAAAAATACAGCACTGTATGTCACACACACACACACATATAGGATCTGTCATGAGTCGATTGTTTAAGACAAGCTGATCTCAAACCAGTCTAGAATTGAAATGCTATTAATCGAGCCTTGACGAGCTTAATAACTTTTCTATTCTAGACGAGTTTGAGATCAACTTGTCTTAAACATCGACGAGTGACAGATTCTATTTCTCACATAACCAACGATTTTAAGCTAATTTTTAAGCAATAGGCATTTTTTTGGAACCCCGGTGACGTCAAAACGCCTTTATAAATAGTGACGTCATCAAATTCATCTCACACATGTTGGAGACAATGATATTCGTGATTGTTGTTCGCTATAGAAAACAAGGGTATTTGGGTAAAAAAAACGCTCCACTCCAACATCAACCACTGACCAATGTTTACACAACACGAGATAATCTGTAGTAAAAAAAAAAAAGGAGACAGAAAATACGGCTATTGCCATTGTTCGGACAAGTTTATGGTGTTTATAGACCCGCTACTATATAACACATATTTTAACGCCTCTAAAAATTCCTGCACTGGGGAAATAATACTTAGCTAGGAAGTTCATGAATTTACCATGTGTTACATTTCAAACATTTTTCCAGATAGAATATTAAAGCTGACTGTTCCTTTCACTTTCAACCTGATGTAACTAAGTGATAACCTATCCTCAAAACAAGGTCAAACTATTGGTGAAGGGTTGGCAATAAGATGGTATAAAGGCAGCTATCTAAAGTTTAGTAAACCCTGCATTTTATAGATATAAGAGGGGAAATATAGGATCTGTCATGAGTCGATGTTTTAGACAAGCTGATCTCAAACGAGTCTAGAATTTAAATGTATTTAAGCGAGCCTTGGCGAGTGACAGATTATTTTTCTCACATAACCAACGATTTTACGTTATTTCTTAAAGCAATAGGCTTTTTTGGGGGGGGATCCCGGTGACGTCAAAACACCTTTATAAATAGTGACGTTAGAGTGACGTCATCAAATTGATCTCACACATGTTGGAGACAAGGATATTCGTGATCGTTGTTCGCTACTCGCTATAGAAAACAGGGGTAGTTATGTGAGAATATCCTCCACCCAGTTTATAAGAAATGACGAATATGTGACAGAACATAATAATCCCTTCTAAACGCCAAAATGATGAATCAAGTCTCAATAAAAACATTTCAAAAATTTCACACAAGTTTCTATAGTTCGTCTTTCTAGTATTGATGTTACAAGTCCCTCTACAATGGAAGATACGGTTTGAGTTGACGCTTACGCAGATAATTGAGTTTGTGAGAATCAGACAATCTATTCAGTGTGTCATTCCTGGAAACATGTATGTGTACGATATACATGCATGTTATTGTTTCCCTTTCAAACATACGAAAACGCAATACAGCACTCCCTGTCTACAACGGTCCTCCCAACATGGACTCCCTCCTTAGAACGACTCTTGTCGCCTCAACAAAACAACTATGTCTAACGCGTTTATTGCTTTAATATCGTCTGCTAAAAGTTGTCGTCTGCTGTTTTTCTCAAAGTTACATATTGGACATTTTAAAAGAAAAAACTTAATGACGTGTGACAAACAGCTTGAATCCAGATCTGATCTGGATTCAAACTGTTTGCAAATGTGATCGGATTTCTCTCCCCCTAACGACTCCCTCCGAACAACACACACAATTGTTGTCTCTCATTGAGTGTCGTTGTAGAGAGGGAGCACTGTACAATAAAATCAAATGACTATTCATTACATTCTGGATGGCAAACAGTTCTGCGACTGAACAGAAGCGTCTGATCTGACTCCAAGCTGTTTGCAATGGGCGTCATCGTTTTGACATAAACGCGCTTATTGGGTAAAAATGTTGAAACCAACTGTACCAGGCATGTGTTATTTCCGCATAACAGAATTAAGGCTTTTGAATAAGTGGAAGATTACTTTCAAAAGTCCTTGGCTTGCAACGAATTCAAAATATGAGATGGAAGTTATAATTATTCAAACGAATTTACATATTTCTGTCATTATGGAATGTTATGTACAGTAGAGAAAACGTTATATTTTCACGTTTAAACGCATACAAAACGCAAACGCATGGCAATAAAATGTAGAAAAAATGACAACTTTTTGACAATTCTGACTACTAATTTTAATCTGAGCGGCAAACAGTTTTGAGCCTGATCAGACGCCGGGTTACCCGGCGTCAGATCTGGCTTCAAACTGTTTTCAATGGAAATAATAATTTTAGCGTAAACGCGTTTATTGGGAAAAAATAACGTTTTTCTCCACTGTATTTCCTGAGAAATTATATTATAGGATGCCACCGGCATATAGTACTATTAGATGTCATACGTAGAGGAGTGAAATGTTCTAAACCTTTCAGCGTTTGTAAACTCAGCCAAAAAAGAAAGTACCCCTATTTTTACATTGACTTTACATTAAGCACATTTTATAGTTTCATATCTTTTAAAGTACCCTATCAACCCTAGTTTTGTTTGAGATGTTAAAGGCTCATACGTCCACCAATACATTCAAGTAAACACCTTCAGCTTAAACGACACATTTAACGAAAATGAAACACTTAAAGTTCATTCTTATTTCAAATCAAAGGGAGGTAATTTGATATTATAAAACTTTCTAGTCTTAATTGTGATAAGCGAACATCAAATGTGATTTTATTTTCTTTAAGAAATAGTTCAAGATAACTTATTTTTAAAATTTCAATTAACTTCTTGAATTTTGAAGTGAACATCTCGAACTTTCATGTTAAAAATAGACAGTAGCACTTTCCGACTTAATAACGTTTCTACGACTTAATATAAACCAGGGAATTGTTCTTACCTGTGGCGAATCCTAAAATTACATCCAACACGCCATCTTGATTTACGTCAACCAATCGAAAAGCAGATTCTGTCAATAGCTTCGGAATACCCACCACCCAAACGTCTTCCACTGACACTTGATCACAACCAACTATATCCGAAAAATCCAATGGCTGTTTATCTCGCAAGAATTGATATTGTTTTGTTGGGTTTTCGATTTGTAAATTTTTATTTTTATTATGTTTGTTAACATAATAAACAACCAGTCCCATTAGGGAGCCGAGCGATAGCACCAGAAACATAAAACAGCACAACGCATGGACCACAGGCCGACAGCGGCATCGCGGGCCGCGACTCAGCCGCGATTTAGTCCGCGTTCGTGGATACATTAGAGGTTTAGTTGCCGACGACCTCTCTGTATTTGGACTTTCAACGAAAACCTCGTCCTCGTCGGAATACTCATTCTCCCAGTCAGACGGACGCTCGAAATGATCCGGTAGGAAGCCGTTCTTTTTTCCACCTTTGTGATACGCTACTTTCGTGTCCATGGTGAAGGATTCGTGGGCGGGCATTTTTTCTTAGTTTTCTGTGAGATCGATGGCTCAATGTTGTCAGTGCGGTCACAGCGGTGATAGCGATCTGAATATTGACGACGCCATAATCAACAATGCATCTGAAACAAGATTTAATTTATCAAGTTAATGAAGCGAAGTATTTGAAATTATGACGATGTGTTCGTAGTAGAACAGTCCCGGCCGACATATTGTCGCCGTCAATTAATATCGTCGGCATAATTATATCGTCGCCGTAGACAATATGTGCAGCGCAAACAAAACTTATTCAGAAGGCAATAATTCATTAATCTTAACCGTTTCGGCGCTAAATTAATCGTGCAAGTTTACCCCTTCACTGCTCAAATTGTCGTCTGCTTCAATATTGTTGTCTGCAAGATCGTTTTAAAGTTAGATTTAAGGAGATTTTACTTTAGAAATTTCGATATGAGTGTCTAACAGTTTGGATCCTGATCAGACGCCGCGATACGCGGCGTCTGATCAGGGTCCAAGCTGTTTGCAATGTCGACTTATCGAATGGGTTAAAGAAGATATGTATTCAAGGATATGTCATGCACAGGGGAGCATTGTCCCACGTGGGAAAAGAGTGGAATTTTATTAAAAGCCGCGTGCTTGCAAAGTCACGCTTACAGGAAATTGAACAACAAAAGTAATACAGAAAGACACAATAAGACTCAGTCTGTGCAGATTTTGTCCAACATGTTCGCTAACATAATTTATTTAGATCAAAATAAATATAAGTCGGTCATCTTTTCAAAATGTTCTTGAAATAGAAGTTTTAGACCTAAACTCGTGTCTCAGCCTTTATCCCTTTTACTACCAGGCTCTAGAACACTAACATATGCAAATAAGTTGGAGCCTGATCAAAGGTCAAATGTTTCTAAAGTCAGAACGCATAAAATTCCAAATTTTATAAGTAAAGGCAGACGATAAATAAAAGCAGACGGCAATATGATAGTGACTATGCAATACGGGTATTTCCGCCATATTGGTTGTGAGATTGTTAAACAGTCATGAATACTAGTACATGTACATGTTGTTAGGTTCATTGTCCCTCAAAGAACGACTGCTAAACACCAGTTTGACTCCTATTCTACAACAATACCCTACCACTAATGGGATATCCACATAATTACTGATATAATGCTGTCAAATTTACCGCAGATCTCTTACAGTACTCTCTCCCTACAACGCCCTTCCGAACAACGATTCGCTTGCCGCTGTTCCCCTAACAAAATATATATGTTTAACCATTTCACTGCTGCAATATTGTCTGCTTAAAAGTGTCGTCTGCTGTTTTTCTCAAAGTCACATATTGAACATTTTGACAGAAAAAAAACACATAATGACAAGCTACAAACAGCTTGAATCCAGATCAGACGCCGCGTTACGCGGCGTCTGATCTGGATTCAAGCTGTTTGCAAATATAACCTGATTCTCTCCCCCATAACAACTCCCGCCAAACAACGCACACAATATGTGTCTATCATTGGGTGTTGTTGTAAAGAGGGAGCAGAGTATTCTATAACAATTCCCTATTACTAATGGGATGTCCACATAATAACTAATATATTGCTATTACATTTACCGGAGATATATTATTATATTGGGGTAATGAATCTACACTTCACTGCTTTAATATCATCTGCTTAACTATTTCGCTGCCAAGTTTTATCGTCTGCTTTAACCTTCTTACCGCTGAAATGTCGTCTGCATTGGTTGTGTCGTCTGCAATATTTTTAAAGTCAGCTTTAGGGCTGTTTTGACTGAAATGTCGATTGTCAAACAGTTTGGATCCTGATCAGACGCCGCGTAACGCGGCGTCCGATCAGGATCCAAACGGTTTGCAAAGTCGCATTTTGGCACCGTTGGCAGTTAAATATCAAAGGTATTAAATATTGCTATATTGTGGTTTTGGCTTGATCACAACAGCGTCCCCTTGTGTTACAATACGAACAAAAAACAGGCCAGTCTTGATACCTTTGGGTTCCTTACTTACTCAAACTTACTCTGATTTCAAACTTAAACAGTTATCGAGAGCTATCTATAATAATTAACAGATATGCTCAGAGTATAAACAGTGCAGAACTCGAATTGATCCATACCTTTTGTCCAAGTCCTACCCATTCGCTGCCTTACCCTGAGTATAATTGTTATTTGCAAACAGTTTGGATCCTGATCTGACGCCGCGTAACGCGGCGTCTGATCAGGATCTAAACTGTTTGTCGCTCATTTAAATATTTCATAGGTAAAAAAATCTAGAATTTACATTTGAGAAGTAAAAGCAGACGACAATTATTTAAAGCTGATGACGTCATTGCAGTGAAGACGTTAAATTCAGCATCCTTGATAAAGGCAGACATTTGCTTCTTCATTGAAATGTCTCTCAAGACAAGTTGATTGAATTCCTTATCTCACAATAAAAGGACAGGCAGCAGATCGAATTTCCGTCTGTCGTCTAACATATAAATCACTAACATATAAATCATGGGACCATTTCATCAACAATCTCTATAGGGCATATAATGTCTGGCGGTACAGTAAAAGCTGCTTTAGGTAATGTTTAACACAGATGGCAGCTTCAAACAGTGTGAAAGTATAAAGCAAAAATAATTATATGATAAAGAGCATATTCTGCAGTGTGTTAACGCTTTCCTCCTTGAAACTTTAAATGGTAAATTCCAGTTTCCATTTTAGTCTAGTCCATTTCTGACTTTTAATGGTTGTTTTTGTCAATATTTGGTATTATGACAAACAGTGAAGACCCAGATCAGAGGGCTCATTTTGGAGCCCTCTGATCTGGGTCTTCACTGTTTGCATAGGACAAGTGTACTATTCACATGTGCACTGTTTATAAAAGGACGTCTATATGCACGATTAGGTTTCAAAGGGTTAAACTCTCTTCAGTAGAGGGGTTAATAAAAAAAGCGTATTGATTCATGGGGTAATGGGTTAAGTTTTGTTTTTACTTTTTTAACTACTTAGATATGTCTATGGAACGAGATCCAAACAGGGCATCACACTTCATTATTACGTAATAGGATAATGAAAGTAACAAAAGGCAATACATGCGTCAGTAAAGCAACTGCAGTCGCCGATGGCAATGAAAGGGTTTTCTATTGTTTACATGTGAGTTCAGTAAAGAAATCGGTGGCCGTCGATGGCCATAGATTGCGAGTTGGTCACCAGTCTAAAATACAGTGGAAAAAAACGTTATTATTTCGTTCAAACGCAAACGCATTGCAATGGAATGTAGAAAATGACAATTTTTTGACAATTCTGACTACCAGTTTTAATCTGAGTGGCAAACAGTTTCGAGCCTGATCAGACGCCGGGTTACACGGCGTCTGATCTGGCTCCAAACTGTTTGCAATGAAAAATAATAGTTTAAGCGTGAACGCGGTTATTTGGAAAAAATATGTTTTCTCTACTGTACTCTGCACGCTGCACACGGGCACAAACTACTAACCTAAACAGCAAACAGTGGAAACTGAGCACGCTACTTGGGCCCGTTTCATAAAACTTCGTACGACAAAAACGATCGTAAGTCAAGTTTTAAAATACATTCTGATTTCTCTATCTAATACTGTCTTGTGACATCTCTTTGGAATCGTCTTTTCAAGACGATTCCAAAGAGATGTCACAAGACAGGATTAGATGGAGAAATAAATAATTATTTAAACTTTTCTAATTTACACTTACGACAACATGTGTTCGACACTTCACTTCCATGATATGGTTTGCTTACCAAAAAGTGTTCACCAATCTGTGTTGTTTGTTTTTCAAATAAAATGTGTTGGTCTTTTGTCCAAATAAATAATAATACGAGTATACTCGAGTGTCATACATTTAGTTTCCTGATCAGACGCCATGCACCCAATCTGTATCACAACTGCATGATTGCAGTACATGTATTGCCCCTGTTATAACGAAAAGTGTCCTCCCCCCCCCCCCCACACACACACATACCCCCCAACACACACACCCACCCAACACACACACACATACCCCCCCCCCCCCCCCCCACACACACACACACAGAATTGTAACCCAGGGGCATTTTTTCGACGTAGAAAAGTGTCCTCCCAGGACATAATAATATGCCAAATAAGGTCTCAAGGATAGTTGTCGTCGTCGATATATGTCCCCCGGTGTCTCTTTTTAGAGGGCGACACCTTTTGTCATGACACTGGATACAGTTGTGAATAAGTTGATAGTCACATCGCTGCTTCTTTGAATGCAGAACACGACACCTAACTACAATGAATTCCTTGACCTTTACGCAAATGGTTTGGACGAAGTTTAACACTCGGGTTGTATCTATGGAGTATTGGGTTAAGCAACTATTCATAAACCATGACAACAAATTTCATGTACAGCGCTCCCTCTCTACAACGACTCCAAATGGGAGACAAACATTATGTTCGTTGTTCGGAGGGAGTCGTTATAGGGAGGGAAATTGGCTTACATTTGCGAACAGCTTGAATCCAGATCAGACGCCGCGTAACGCGGCATCTGATCTGAATTCAAACTGTTTGTCACTCGTAATTAAGTTTTTTGGTATCGAAATGTCCATTATGTAACTTCGAGTAAAATATATGACGACAATGTTAACGATATTGCAGCAGTAAAAGCGTTAGACATACTCGTACTGTTTAAGGAACTGTGACAAGGGCCGTTGTAAGGAGGGAGTCGTTGTTGGGATGGCCGTTGGAGAGAGGGAGCACTGTATGAACGGATAACGGTGCTGAGGTTACACAATTATTTAGAATAAATACATGGGTTTAGCCTCCCAATCACTACACACGGAATTAATAATTCACACCGACAAATGAATAAACAATTAGTCTGAAAGAAAATGTGACACCATGGCGAATTTCCAATTTCTCCCGAGGGAATTTAGTCACTTTACGCTATAAGAATGACAATAATGTTTGTTCAGGATCTTTCTAAATTTACTTTAAGTTTCGACAATATAGTCAAAGCAAATTTCACGGAAAGTTATTATTTTTCCTTTACCGTATTTTTTTTTTTTGGTTGAAGTGTAAAAAGGTTACCAGATTCACCATAACGACTCGTTGGAGAATCACTCAAGATAAGTTACTGCATAATGCAGGGTTCAATTGATGAAGAAAGCTCCTGCATGTAATTACAGCTCCCCTCTCTACAACGACACCCAATGGGAGACAAAAATATGTGCGGTGTTCGGAGGGAGTCGTTATGGCGAGGGAAATTGGCTTACATGTGCAAACAGCTTGAATCTAGACCAGACGCCGCGTAACGATATCGTTTGAAATCACGGTAACTAAAATCCCTACATGGTCTCGTGGGTTACTTACAAGTAAAGACGAATTAAAGTCGCTACTCTATGCAAGACAGAAATGATGCAGAAACTCCGCTAGGATAAAGGCGCTTTCCTCATTATTGACATGTTGTATTGTTAAAGGCATGTATTATTTTTATTATTATTATTATTATACCAGATTTATATAGCGCTCTTGTCACACAGGGGTTGTGCGTTCAAAAGCGCTTCACATGAAATTACACAAATGTACCTACAAAGCGAGAAAATATATATAACTACATTTAGATCTAAAAACACACATGATACCATATGGATTTATATCGAAACAAATTCCGAACAAGGGGAATCCTTTCAATGTAATTACCAAGATTATATAAAAATAATTTATCAATACATGTAGTTTGTAAAATGAACTTTAAAATGAGTCAACTGTGGCTACTTCATACAGAACAAAGGTAAGGCAGAAAGCTCCATCCGGAGATTCTGCATTACTCACGTCCTGCATTAATTTTCCATATACGAGTAGAATCTATACCTAAAGAGAATGACAGGTCTGCAATATGTTGATCATGAGCAATCCTAAGATTTACAATTTTTTTATTTTTCAAGCGCTATTACTTTAAGCAGGTTGAAAGTAAAGCAGAATGCGCCTTAAAGACTTTTCCTCAGTCCTTTGAAAGAGTCCCCCCATTGAATTTGAGGTGTCAATGTAACTGTCAAAACATGCTCAGCACATGCAGCCGGTGGGTGTACCAATCTCAGTTTACCTGGAGAGAACCAGATTATACTCACGCTCTAGTGCTTTTCAATGGTTATTTCTAACCAAACTATCAAATATAAAGGTAGAGTCTCACACGAGAAGCTTCAATGGTACTTTGCTAGCGACATGGCCATAAGATCCATGATTTTTGCAAGGAAATTGTCTGACAAGGTGTTATGATCGAAAGGTCATCTAGGGATGTCTTTAAGGCGCATTCTGCTTTACTTTCAGCCTGCTTTAAGCTAGTATCTGCTAGGATTTATATCCGAAGCTTTCGGAGAATCCGGAGAAATGGCAGCCATGGAATGACACCTAGTTTCAGTGTGGCTCTAGAGAGGTACAGTGGAGAAAACGTTATTCTTTCCCAATAAACGCGTTTACGCTAAAATGAAAACAGTTTGAAGCCAGATCAGACGCCGGTTAACGGTTAGGCGTCTGATCTGGCTCAAAACTGTATGTCACTCAGATTAAAACTAGTAGAGTCAGGATTGTCTAAAAGTTGTCATTTTCTAAATGTTATTGCAATGCGTTTGCATTTTGTTTGCGTTTAAACGGGAAAGAATAACGTTTTCTCCACTGTACCACTGCACATACATAATACGCACATGACGTGTGAATATGACTAGCGAGAACCCCCAGTGCAATTTCTAATCGGAAACCAGGCATACTGAATCCTGATCGATCGCAGAAAACCTATACAATATGTACACCGCTAAGCATGCATCAAACACAAAATTATGACCAAAAACGCTTACCATTACCCCATACGATGTTATATTTTGCAATCCAGTTGGCTCATAAATAAATAGCACTCATAAAAACTGCTGGATGAAAACCCTCAGCATTCCATACATCATAGCTACCACGTTCTGTTACCGCCATATTGGTCGAATAATCAAACAAACCAATGACGTCACCGCTGTAACCTGTGTTTGTGGTATTGGTTTCCGCTTTCGATATCTCCGATATCGGGTTAGGTTACATTGGTTACAATAAAATGCAGCTTTTAACGCTTGATTAAGATGATTTCTGCTTCAAACTTGTGGTCGCTTAATTTCTTAAAATCGATAACTTTTTTCCAGATATATGATCCAAGTGACTAAGAGTTTGGATTCAGACAAGACGCCGATTATTTGGAACTTGAGCTGGATCGAATATGTTTGAAAATGCAAGTAAATATATCTACTGATAACAGTATAAAATGTAAGCTGGTTATAATCTTAAATAGGATTACTAACTTATTACTGCAATTTTAGAGAACCAATCGAAAACAAGTGAAGGTTATCATTGATGACAGTCTAATTAATGCGGTTTTTGTCAAAGGACGTCACATATATTGTTAATTACTTTGGTCAATTTCAAACGTCAGAATTCCTAGCAAAATATGTCATGTGGCGTCAACTAGAGTCGTGTCGATTTCAGAACAAGTTTCCCGTTCTCTCGTCATTTTCTGTTGTTGAAACCCTTTTCCGTGCTGTAACGAGGCTTAGTTTAGGCTATATTTGCAAACAATTTGAAACACGATCGGACGCCGAGTAACTCGGCGTCCGATCGGGTTTCAAACTGTTTGAAATGTTCACTGGTGTTTAAGCATTTAAAGTAGCATCAACTATTTGCTAAACAAGCAGACGATAATCTTGATGCAGCCGACATTTATACGTGATAACATTCCCGCAGATGTTTCTTACGTCTTTTTATGGGCATTTTATTGAAACTGCCTTTCGGCTTATAATTGTCGCGAAATAATTAGGGAAAATTCCAAAAGACAGTTGTTTTATTGAACACTTGATACAGTGGAGAATCTGTTATTCTTTCCCAATAAACGCGTTTACGCTAAAACTATTATTTGCAGTGCAAACAGTTTGGAGCCTGATCAGACGCCGGGTAACCCGGCGTCTGATCAGGCTCCAAACTGTTTGCCACCAAGATAAACATGAGTTATCAGAATTGACCCAAAATTGTTCTTTTCTACGTTTTAGTACTTTGCGTTTGCGTGCGTTTGCGTACGTTTGCGTTTAAACGGGAAAGAATAATAGATTCTCCACTGTACACAATTATTGCAAACATAATGAGATGCAAGGTGAATATTAGTGCCATACAGACCGGATCCTGATCAGACGCCAAGATAACGGCTTCTAATCTGGGACCCGTTTCATAAAACTTCGTACGACAAATGTTGTCGTAATTCAGATTATAAAAGTCTCAATTATTATTCATTTCTCCATCTAATCCTATCTTGTGATATCTCTTGAAAAGACGATTCCAAAGAGATGTTACAAGACAGGATTAGATGTATTTTAAAAGTTTGACTTACATGTACGACCGTTTTTGTCTTACGAAGTTTTATGAAATGGGGCCCTGGATTGTATCTGTTTTGAAATGTCTATCTTGTCGTGCTTGACGAAACGCAAACGCATTTCAATAAAATATTGAAAATTACATGTTGTGAACGATTCCAAATGTTTATTTTAATCTAGATGGCAAATAGTTTGCAGTGTATATAATAGTTTCAGCGTAAACGCGTTTATTTGAAAAGAATAAAGTTTTCTCCACTCTACATAATTATGTTCTTAGAGTTTCTGAATTAATCAAAATTCAACATCGTTCACTCATACATTCATTTATATTAACATAATATTAATATAGAGGTTTTATTGTATCGATAATTCATAAGCTTTAAAATATCGTCCTGACTTAACTCTTTCCTCCCTGAAACTTCAAATGGACAATCCCAGTTTCCATTTTAGTCTAGTCCATTTCTGACTTTTAAGGGTTGTTTTTGTCAATGTTTTGCATTATGACAAACAGTGAAGACCTACGGAGCCCTCTGATCTGGGTATTCACTGTTTGCATAGGACATGTGCACTTTTCACATGTATACTGTTTGAAAAGGACGCCTATATGCGGGATCAGGGTTCAAAGGGTTAACACACGTTTCACTGTAATTAATGGCATGTATTGGTGTGTTCCCAACATCCCACGTGTTTACAAGAAGAAGCCGACAATGAAATATAGAGACTCTTTATCGGCAATCGATAACCATAGCTAGCGGTAACGCGGTAACCCGAGAGTCCCCAGGAAAATAACATCTCGCGGACCGCCTAAACATCCCTACCACTTTTATAACAGCATTGACAATGGATGATTGGATGCCGAATCTGTGGAAACATATTGTCCGATTTTATGATTTGTCCGAGTTAATTTTAGAATAGAATAGTTAATAATGGTAAATAGGTAAGCAAGGTATCATAGAATGTATAAACGTACACTTTCCTACTTGAGATAAGTATGATCCTCGTGCAGCACGAGACCGCTGCGCTAACTTTACTGATATTTTATTCTTTACCATTAAAAGCATTTATATATAATAAAACTAATATTTCCATTGCAAACATGTTGGAGCCAGATCAGGCTCCAACATGTTTGCTACTCAGATAAAAAATAGTTAAAATTTCTAAAAGTAAATTTCCGCAGTTTAGTGCATTGCGTTTGCATTTAAACGGGGAAACAACATGTGTTCTCTACTGTATATTGCGCACAATAAATACAGCTATCAATTTCTCTTGCTTGCTGTAGGGAATACTCATCCCTTTTGAAGTTTTAGAATGTTCCAATCTAAATATAACTATGCCAAGTCAGAAGAAAACACTAATAACCGGAACTGTTTTACATTATTGGTAGAATACCTCAGACTGTTCCACCCCTACAGACTTTTTTCAGCAGAGCTGACTGGTTTCTATTCGGCCACACATTTCAACCAATTATATTTGATCAGAAATTTAGAATTAAGAGCACCTGTTGAAACTGAATAGTCTGATTGGATAGTAGCCAGGGCTCCAGATAAGGGAATTATTTCAAAACTTAAAATCTTTATTTGAGCATGAAACCCTGTGGTGACACTACTCATTTTAATGGTCTCTTCGAGACAATCAAAATGAGTGGTAACAACATAGGATTTGGTGCTGAAAGGAGTGAAAAAAAAAGTGATTTGTTTAGTTTACTCCCTCTTATCTGGAGCCCTGTAGGCTGGTCTATGTCCCATTACAGTTTTACCAGATATGGACTGTGAGTGTAAAATTTAGAGACACAGACTGACTGTTTACTACACTGGGCTGATGCAAGTATGCTTCTATTTAAAGATATGACATTTGAAATCTTTTTTATAGATATACAGAGGAAGCTAGGTGTTTTGTAATTGTTTACTACCAATTTGCTTTAATTATTAACTATTTGTACACATTTACCATACATTAAAAGCAATATTATACATGTATATAAATGGCCTCAAGTGAGTTAAACACAATAGTGTTGTTTCATCATTATTTACAAGAGTGAAGTACAGCAGACTGTTGTATCTGTACATTTGTGTATGTTATAGTTTGTTTCAAGAAACTCTATGAATGAAGTTTGATATACCGGTATAGAACAATAGATTAATGTGAGGATCTCCTACCAGTAGCTATAGGATATGAGTTAAATTGTTGTTTTGCATTTCTGTACTTGCTAGTTTTGCATTTTAAACAAGCACCTTAGAGCTGATATCCCCTGCCGCAGCGATTGTCGAGAAGAAAGTGGCAAACTTTATTGTGAGAGGAAGGGGCAAAGTTTTATAAAAATCCATTCAATTTTGTACATGTTAAAGCCTAGGCAATACTAAAATGAAGCCGTTTGTAGCAAATCTGAGTATGACAGGGGCAGGTAACTCTTGATTCAATTTCAACATTAATTAAACACTTTCAAAAACTTATAATTGTGTGCAAGTATTATCAAAATAAATTCAGAACTGTAGAATTTACTAGAGTGCAAACAGTTAAACATGGCATTTTCAACTCATCAAGGGTAACACTCTTGACAATTTTGTCAGTTTTCGACAATAAATGAACGCATTTGAAAACTAATGGCTATGTATTTATACTTTATAGTAGATCTATAATAAAGTTTTTATAAAAGTGTATTCACATTTGTCCAAACTAGCGTGTAAACTGTACTAAAATAAAGCCTTTTCAAGCATTTCGAAGATCGTGTGTACATACAGGGCAGATAACTCTTGCCACAAGTATCTTTTTATACAATAATTCCATCCTTTCAAGAAATTATACTTCTAATATACATTCTATGCAAGTATTAATAAAACTGTTTTAAAACTGAAGTTACTAGAGTGGTAAACGCTGTTAGATATGATATTTTCAACTCATCAAGGGCAGATTACTCTTGACTAATTTCGAGGGTAGTTCAAAAAGTTTTGATACTGGATCAATAACTTCAGTATTATAAGTGCAAAATGCATGTGTGATATATCATTTTAAAGATCCATTATTTGCCGACACGGTGATATCATGCACGATAAGATCACATTACTCGATCAGCCCAAACATGAACCTAAATGACCCCTCCTCGAGGACACTGGACCTTTTTTGTGTATATTTGAGTTAATTTTCTAAACACAATTTGATACTATAATTATTATTACGGCTTTATTATTTTGAATAAGTTTATGAAATTTTCTGTCAGATACAATAAGACAATTATGCAAACACTACACAGTTTTAAATGTTATTATTACATAAAAAATAAAAAATAGAGCTAATTCTTAACACGTACTGAAAATATAATAAAAAATGATCTCCTGTTATGTATAAAAGTAGTTAGGGAAACTACAAACTCTTTTTTATTATTAAACCCGGCTATAATTGAAGCCATTAAAAAATGGTTTCATGTTTTAAAATCAAAATGTAGATATACTGATCTAGAACATTTGCATAGCGTTCGGAAAAACAAGTCCACTTTCGTCATTAGCAAAATAAGAAATGTTGATTTTGAAAAAAATGAGACTTTAGACAGTAAATCCTTTCAATAGAAATAAAATTTTATTTACAGTAAAATTTAGACATAAAATGATGTATTTCCCAATCTGGAAATTGTACTCTTTAAGAAGTTATTACATCAAATAGTAATGTCTGAAAAGTGCTATGTTCCAGTGTCCTCGAGTAGGGATCATTTAGGTTCATTTTGTGACTCATCAAGTAATGTGATCTTATCGTGCATTAGACCATCGTGTAGGCGAAGAATTGTTCTTTTTAAATGATATATCACACATGCATTTTGCACTCATTATATTGAAGTTATTGATCCAGTATCAAAACTATTTGAACACCCCTCGTATGAAAACAATATTAAAACAAGGCATTTTCTAGCATTTCTAAGTACATCAAGGGCAGATAACTCTTGCCACAAGTATGCTTTTTTGACAATAATTGCACACCTTCAAGAACTTTTACTTATAGACATTGTGTGCAAGTATAATTCAAATCCATTCAAAACTGTAGTTTCTAGAGAGTATAACATGTTTAATATGGATCTTTTTGACTTATCAAGGGCAGATAACTCATGACTAATTTCTCCGTTTCTAAGTACATCAAGGGCAGATAACTCTTGCCACAAGTATCCTTTTTTGACAATAATTACACACCTTCAAGAACTTGTACTTATAGACATTATGTGCAAGTATAAACAAAATATGTTGAATACTGTAGTTGCTAGAGTGTAAAAAACTGTTAAATATGGCATTTTTAACACAAAAAGGGCAGATAACTCATAAATTCCAAAACAAAATCTGATTTTTTTTTAATTTCCCGCGGTGCTCCTATGATGACAAATAACTATACCAATTTTCATCCAAATCTGTTAATCGGATTCAGAGATACAGTTGCGGACGGACAACGTGACGGACAGCGGGACGGACGGACGTGCCACCGAAGTGGGTTAGAGGGCCTTTTCTTTTGTTATTTTCTTTTGTTCGAATAACGGACCACGGCCCCTTAGTGTATTGTTACGGAATGAACTCTATTGTCTTCTTTTGCTATGTTTACCGTTATCTGGCCCTCTAACCCACTTTAGTGGCGCGGACTGACGGACGGACGGACTTCAAACAGTATCCCTCTGCCTTTCGGCAGGGGATAATAAAAGTTACTTTTTCAATTGTATACTTGTATTTTTTGCTTTTCAATCCAAGATATTCTTTGAAAACCTCAATTTCATTCAATTTTGCACACCCATCTATAGCCTTAGATCAACCACTCATTCCGCCGAATATATTTTTTAAAGATATTTCTTGTTTGAAGTTGTTTCTATAAAATCCAATATACAATTTTCCCTCTCTATAACGACCCCCAATGGGAGACGGAAAATGTGTATGTTGTTCGGAGGGAGTCGTTATAGGGAGGGACATTGGTTAGCACTTGCAAACAGCTGGAATCCAGATAAGACGCGGCGTCTGATCTGGATTCAAGCTGTTTGTCACTCTTCATTAAGTTATTTTCTATCCAAATGTTCAATATGTAACTTTGAGTCAAACAGCAGACGACACTTTTTAGCAGACGATATTACAGCAGAAATAAATGTCCTGTTTATGGAACTGCGACAAAGATCGTTGTTCGGAGGGAGTCGTTGTTTGACGGGCCGTTGTAGGGAGGAAACGCTGTAAAGACGTAACCACTAGGGCGGGGTCTTTCTACACAAGAGGTACAATTTCAACAATCTTGTTAGCTGGCATGCGGATAATGCTTTTTGTCGAATACTTTAGCTCACGAGGTGAACGATATAGGGTCATAGTGGCCTTTGTTATTGTTATTATCTACAAACAATTTGAGCTTTCGATTGGATTGACCCTCACTTGACGTTTGCTCACCTCAATGCCTCTTTCAAATCGTCAAAAGCAAACGGTGCATCAAAGAACTTGTCCTGAAACAGGCAAGAAACGTCGTCGCGTTTCCATTACATTGAGAATGGTGTCGTCTCGGTGTTTGTTACAGCGTCGTCCTGCAAGCGTGACATTTTACTTTTGAAACTACATGTACTGCTTATTTCCGCCATACGACTGATCGAAATTACATACAAACTCAAACTTAATCGTGTTTATACATAATTTGGTTAATTACATATCATTTTGCTATTTTAGCAGTTCACTGTTGAAGGTAAAGTGCACTATAATAAGGAATGTCGCAGTCAGTTTGGCATTTGTAGCTACAATGTGTCCTTTTTAACCCCGTTACCGTTTATGCTGACATTCATTAAGACTCAATGAATATGAATCTACTTATTTCAAGTAATAATTTGGAGAAAAAAAACAAGTGCTGCAAAGTATCTTAACGGTTCCTTCCACGTCCATATATAAATTGTTTTCCAACTCAGTTGTATCGTGTTCGTTACCTAAATCGACATGCAGGCGTGACTGAGCGTCGTCCCGTTTCTGACTTCTGTGTGGCAGAGTTCCGCCCCTGTGGTACATGTATTTGTAGTATCAGAGTAGAATCCTAGATTTCTGAAGTTTCATTTCTCTTTCAGAGTAGAAGATTTCTGAAGTTTTCATTGAAAAAAAGAATATATTATTAGCTTTCAATGATTACCTAGATATGCAACAGACCGGAACAATTTCAACAGTACATGAATTAGTGAAAAGTCTCAAGTTACACCAGTCCAAATTTCAAAACTCTGACCATTTTAGTTTCAGAGAAGATATTTGAATGTTTTACTACAAGAATATAACTCTTAAATAAAACTGAATATATAATTTTGAATTTGTAAATTTGTGAACCCGGATGCGACGTTAAGTACTATTGACTTATCTTAATAGCGGACCTATAGAAGCTGTTTTGTGTCAAATATCTAAGCTCAGTACTACGGTTTCTTGCCATATAAGTTTCAGAGAAGAGGCTGGAAGATTTCACTACAACTTTTTAAACTTGTGACACGCGAGCGGGATCAATGTTGACCCCATGGGAATCATTTGTTAATTCTTGATAGACGGCCTTTAGAATGTGTTTTGTACCAAATATCCAAGCTCAATGTAATGTTGGTTCAAACAAAAATTTTTATGTTCACTTGAAAAAACAAATTGACCTAGATAATTATGCAAAGGACTGGAACTATATGAACCACGTTGAAATATTACCATAGAAAGATAATTCCTACCAAATCGGGTGCAATCGAACCAGAAGTTAAGAAGATATCGTTTTAAAGACATCTCCTGACGACATTTTGGTCATAACGCCTTGCCAGATTATTTACTGTCAATTTCCTTGCAAAAAGCATGGGTCTTGTGCATATTGAACCATTGAATCGTCTTATGTGAGACCGGACCTTTATATATGATAGTTTGGTTAGAAATAACAGGGCTGCCATTTCTCTGTCATTTACGATTCGTAAAATAGCACTTGAAAAATGCAAATTTGGAAATCTTAGGATTTTTTATGTCAACTTATGGCAGCCCTGAAATAACCATTGAAAATCACTAGAGCATGAGTATAATCTGGGATTGTATTGCACGTGTTTTACAGTTACATTGACACATCCACAAACAATATGCTGGTGGTTCTTCAATGGGCTGAGGAAAAGTCTTTAAGCAATTATTGACGACGAACGGACGGAAGGACGATCAATGACACAGGACGAGCTGATAGTGAAGTATAGTGCCACCTCCCTACAGCGGCACTCCCAACAACGACTCCCTCCGTACAACGACCCTTGCCGCTATTCTCCAAACTGTACAATTATGTCTCGGGCTTCTACTGCTGCAATATCGTCTGCTTTAAATTTTCGTCTGTTGTTTTCTCTCACAGTTACATATAAGTGGAGATTTTGATAGAATACATAATATATTATAATGACGAGTGACAACAGCTTGAATCAAGATCAGACGCCGCGTTACGCGGCGTCTGATCTGGATTTAAGCTGTTTGCAAATGTAAGTTAACTCTTAATTTTCCCTCTCTATAACGACTTCCCCTGAACAAGACACAGCCTGGCACTGGCTGTGTCTCCCATTGGGTGTCGTTGTAGAGAGGGAACACTGTAAATAACTGGACACTGCATTCAACAAGAACAGATAGGCGGAAATACGCCAAGATAGAAAATAATTGTATGCCGAGTGCCGGTGTAACGAAGTATTTTGACCCCCATCGAAAAATGACCCCCCGGTCAAAATTCGACGACGTAGAATGACCCCCGGTCATTTTTCGATATCGTACAATGACCCCCCGGTCATAATTCGACGTCGAAATTTGACCCCCGGTCATAGTACTATGACTCACCCTCATGAAGTGTTTTGACCCCTCCTGAAATATATCGACCCCCATCGAAAAATGACCCCACCCTTTTTAGCAATTAACAGACACAGTTTAACCCATTGGACCCTTGCGACGAGTATATTAGTCATTTAAAAACAGTCTACCTAGCAATAGTACATTTGTCCTTTGTTAACCGTGTAGACCCAGATCAGACTAATCCCAAAGGAGCTCTCTGATATGTTTGCAATATATGTCAGTTTTGAAATATATTGTATAAAACAACTCTAGCTATAGGTCAAAAGTTGACTTGACATAACTAGAAAAAAATTGCATTGTCCACTTGAAGTTTCAGGTGTGAATAAGTTAAAAGATATATAAAATTTAGATGATAAACAAGTCAAAATGCAGACTTATGATAAGCGCGCCATGGAAACGTACAGTATACTAAATGCTGTTCCCGATGGGTTACGTTAACCTTGTGCCTATCTGTTGGATACTGATGGTAGGGAAACAAGGTGGCTGTGGGTCTGTGGTATAATTCGTGGACAGCTTATTGTCACGTTTGCGATTAACTGCAATTTCCGCCACTGTACCATGTTTTGTTAACTACATATTCGTTAAATGTATATAAAAATGTACAAGACATTTATGTTTAAATTGGTGGTGACTTATAGGCCCACTGGGCCGGGTGCAAATTGTTTGTATTTAAACAATATTTTGTTAAAAACATTTTGTTCTATGCACATGTCACAATAATATAATATTTACTTACTTACTTACTTACTATAAATAAGTTAAGGTAGTAATTCAGTCATGGAGTATGCAGGCCGGTGGGGTGGGAACATGCATGGTGTGAATTACATTACATTACAAGTGTCACCAATTACATTGCTAAAGAGTGTATTATATTACAATTATTATTACGTTTACATTTGTAATGTATTAAATTACAAGTACGTTGGCAAAGTAATGCATTATATCACACATTACATTTTGATAACAGTCAAAAACATTACTGAAAATAACTAATAAGCATATCATATATAACCGATAGGTTATCATTTACAAGTTCTTTGTCAACTAAATAATCAAAGATTCTAAACTTAAGAATACATGGATGCAAGTTTACAGTTTGAATAGTCAAAGCCTTTTTATAGTGCCCACTGGGTAAGGACGTATACTTTTGTAAGCAAGTGTCACCCTTAACCCTTTCCTCCACAGTAGCGCCTCAGGCCGCCTGCACCTACATCTGCAAGTAATAGATACACGACGGGTTTCGCCTTAAAAGTGTAGGGTATTGAATCGTAATAAGACTGTTTTGCAAGGACGGCAACAAATTGTCCGAGGCGAAGCCGAGGACATATTTGTTGTTCGTCCGAGCGAAACAGTCTTATTACGATTCATACCCTACACTTTTAAGGCGAAACCCGTCGTGTATCTGACTTATACGTAGATTTTAATAAATATCTTACACCTAGTCAATAATGATTGCGGTCAATGTAATATAGCAAATTAATATATCTATTTCTAAACTATTAAAATTCACGTAAACCAACTATTATTTTCATTGGTCCTTTTTATACTTTGCACGAGCATTCCGTGCAGCCTGTGTGCTGGGTCATGCCGTAAAATATACTACTACGTATTTATTTATCTGCGCTCAGAATGAGTATTCAGCTAGTATAAGGTAAGCGCTGTATTTAACAATTTAGATGACATATTTTTTTAAGCATTTAGTTTTAAGGTCAATAAATATTTTATCATTTTAGCCCGATATAATTCCTTTCCCGCTCCTTATAACCAAACCAAGGACCAGATATTTTTCTCCTGAACAGGCACACTATTAAATAGCGTTGTTTACTCTTGCACTGTCATATTGTCGTCTGCTTTGAAATTGAAATGCACTTATTTTCCAACGCAAAGTTTCGGGATTTGATTGCACGAATAAAGTGTCTATCAGTTTGGATCCTGTTCAAACGCTGAGTTACTGTGTGTTTGATATTGATCCAAATTATTTGCGAAAGTTCGTTATCCCTTATCGTGCTGAATTGCCGTCTGCATCAAACTTATCGTCTGCGGAGAATCTCAAAATCTTTCTTATACTTTCCAAATTGAATCAAAAATGAAAATCAGTGCCAAACATTTGGATCCAGATCACATGCCGCGTAACATGGCGTCTTCTATGGATCTAAACTGTTTCCAAATGTTAGACAAGCGGTACTGACAGTGGAAAAACGTTATTATTTCCCAATTAACGCGTTTGACGCTTAAACTATATTTTCCATTGCAAACATTTTGGAACCAGATCAGACGCCGGGTAACCCGGCGTCTGATCAGGATCCAAATTGTGTGCCACTCAGATGAAAATAGATGATGAAAAATGTAAAAAAAAAGTTATTATTTTCTACATTTTGCGTTTGCGTTTCGTTTGCGTTTAAACGGGAAAGAATTATGTTTTCTCCACTGTAGCCTCGTCAATTCCCGGGCAGTGCAAGAGTTAAACCGATGACCGCATGCTCACCACGTGCACCACGCCCGTAAAAAGTATCCGGTAACAGAAAGTAAAACTGTCCGGTAACAGAAAAAAGTGTCCGGTATCAGACGTAAGAGGACACTTTTTGAATAGCTTTGCGGGGGGTATCTGCGTATAAATAAGATTAAGATACACTAATAAAATCCAATAATAGTTTTAATTACAGGCGTCAGCTAACAACAAAATGCGTGTAAAGCAGAAAGCATACATGAGCTTTCTGCATAAAATTCATATTGCTGTATGCATTGTCCTGCCTCAATCACAGTAAGACGTAACTAATTTGCAAGCTTGCCTATGGAGCAAAGGGTAAATACAGACCAAAAGTTTTGTACAAAGCTCTTTGAAGTGCTATCTACATATTAAACCTGTTATATGAAATGGCGTGTCTTTTTGCCTGTATACTTCTTAATTGAATTACTGCTAATTACCAAGACAAAATGTATAAATGTTACTGTTGCACATAACATCATTAAAGTTTCAAATACATTGTCTGGTAGATGCATTATGTCAGACCTGATTATTTAACCCTTTACTCCTTAGCCTGTTTCTATTCTTGAAGATATGTGACAATTTATTGAACGTAGTTTACAGTCTATCAGTGGTAATCCATATCAATAAACGTTACGTGAACGAGTGCAAATATGTATCCCCCTTTTACAGAACATGTATTTGTAATATTTACATCGGTTCCAATGACATTCGTCATCTAACAATGTGTCGCAACAGAAACATTGCGGCATGTGACTATGCAAATTAATTAGATTATTGACAGTATATTGTACAACATAGAAGCATCCAATGATTTAGGTAATTAGCAATCTGATATGAATTTACCCTCAGGGAGCTGATCGCAACCATGGCGGGGTTATTCTACGACATTGAAAAATGACAAGGGGTCTTTGTTTGACATCAAATACGGTAATTACCAAATCGGGGCAGGGGTGGCATTCTATGAAATAGAATGATATCAGGGGGTCGTTCTACGACATCGAATAATGACCGGGGGTCATTCTACGACATCGAATAATGACCGGGGAGTCATTCTACGACATCGAATAATGACCGGGGAGTCATTCTACGACATCGAATAATGACCGGGGTCATTCTACTACATCGAATAATGACCGGGGGTCATTCTACGACATCGAATAATGACCGGCGAGTCACACTATGATATCAAATAATCGCCGAGGTGTCAAAAGACAAGCTAGAATAATGACCGGAGTCTTTCTACGACACTGAATGGTGTGATGTGCAATGAGGCAACATAACACAGCTTCCGATTTTGATCGCTTTTTGTTTGCTTGTTTGTTTGTTTGTTTAGTAAATGCAATCAACTTTACACTTAACATGGTAAACTATAAACGCACAACATAGCAAATGTTGACAAAAAGCCCACTCAAAACAACCGACCTGCATTCTTCTTATTTCTTGACAAAAGGGATAAGTTCCGACAAATCAAAACATCCTCTATGAAAATATGTTAAGACATTACCTAATAAATACGAATTTTACACCTTTGATCTTTTTATTCCTCTACTGGAGATAAAAGATCAAATTTATACAGTCATGGATATATACCATAAGAAAATATTTTCTATATCCTAGCAAAGTGTACCTTAAAGCAGGCTGAAGTAAAGCAGAATGCGCAATCTGCTTTACCTTTAACCTGCTCTAAGTGGTCATCTGTCTTTAAAGCTAGAAAAAGGCTGTAGGGTAGTTGGTTAAACCAAAGAAACCGCGACAAGATAGGAAGATTTCTTGGAATGAATGTCAATACGAGCGTATTGTAAATTCTGATCATACGCTTTCTCGGAGACGTGGTGCATGTGTGATTGGGGTTTACTCAGCCTGCTACGTCGAAATAAAATCAATAATCGAACAAGAGTAATTGGTATATCGTAAATGTATACTTGTAAAAGGGTAAACGGTTCTGGGTTCGATACCCATAAGGTTGTCTATTGATGGGCAAACACACTTACAATTCAATCAATATAATTTATTCACTCAAAACTTAGTTAGGTTTAAAACAACTTTAACATATGCAAAACTGACTTTAAATAAAATATCAAGGATTTTTTAAGGGGGGTCATATTTCGACAGGGGGGTCATAATTCGACGATGGGGGGTCATAATTCGACGATGGGAGGTCATTCTACGACGTCGAATTTTGACCGGGGGGTCACTTTTCGATGGGGGTCAAAATACTTCGTTACACCGGCAGCAGAGGCAATTGTCTGAATGTTGATTTATTATCTATACACATTTAACTAGCTAACATAGTTAATTAGATAGACAGTGAATTCAATAGACAGTTTTGATTAAGTAGAAAGTTAATCAAAATATTATACTTCAAACACTGCAACAACAATACATACAAGATATATGATTATGTAATAGATACTGTATTTAGAAGTGAAACGTATGTATAGACCTATTTTTTCACCTGGCAGGGCGGAGCAAACCTTTGGCAAAGATACCGCAGCCATATCAACGAGAAAAGGGTATATACAGTGTTGCCTCTCTACAACAACACTCAATTTGAGACAAAAAATATGTGTTTTTCGGAAGGAGTTGTTATAGGGAGGGAAATTAAGACTTGACTTACATTTGCAAACAGTTTGAATCCAGATCAGACGCCGCGTATAGCGGCGTCTGGTCTGGATTCCAGCTGTTTTCACTAGCCATTATATTCCTTCTGTCAAAATGTCCAAACATGTAACGTTGAGAAAAAACGGCAGACAACAACGGTAAATTCCGATAATAAAACGAACGTACTGCCGCCCCCAAAGTTGAAATACAATGGTCCTCATCGAAACTCTACCCTGCCAGGTCAATAAAATCGGACTATACATCACTCAACCTGTTACACGGTATGGACAACTGAGTGGCATTGGTTTCAAACAGTTTAGATCCAGAATGTTTGACAATCTGGTGGTTATTCTTAACCCATTACCCTCCAAATATTGTTTCTAGATTTGAAGACAGGTGACCACTTCTAGATTTAAAGACAGGTGACCCCTTTTTTCTTTTTCCTACAATGGAGTTGGGCCAATAAATTTGACCATATTATAGACCTCCCTTTACTCCATTGCCTGTTTCTACTTTCGAAGAAAGATGACACTTAAAGTGGGTTGAAAGTAAAACATATGGCCAGTCTAAAAATACCCTCTAAGAAAGTCTTCAAATCTTCGTTTTTTAGATATTTGCCATCGTTTTATCCATAGCGTCGAAAGACGCTATAGAAATTGATCACGGGCTCAGACATAAACCCGAGCAGAATAATGTAGTTGTATGTACTCTCCATCGCTTCACACTGAAATACGTTGAATCGATCCCAATTAAATGAATAGTTCCGTGGCCCAGTGGTTCAAGTGGTTTCCTTATTTTGCCTTATGTCCGCCCATGCCGGGTCCCGGGTTCGATTCCCACCAGAGCACAATATTTTTTTTTATTGAAATGCATTTTTTTAAACAGAATTTCTTATCCTAAACTAATTCTTACCCGTTTATATAAGCGTCTGTAACATATTTACAAATTACTATTTTAATGCTAAATCTGGTTGCGAGTCTCTTTAAGGCGCATTCTGCTTTAATTTCAACCTTCTTTAAGCTACGATCTCTCGTGGTATGTGTAATATTTCTTATGGTACAAATTTACGACTGTATAAATTGGAACTGTTGTCTTAGTGGTGGTATAAAGTAGATGTGCTAAAATGCGCTTATATACAGGTTAACTCTTTCCTCCCTGAAACTTTTAATGGACAATTCCAGTTTCCATTTACGTCTAGTCCATTTCTGACTTTTAAGAGTTGGATTTGTCAATGTTTGGCATTGTGACAAACAGTGAAGACCCTGATCAGAGGGCTCCTATGAGCCCTCTGATCTGGGTCTTCGCTGTTTGCATAGGACAAGTGTACTATTCACATGTACACTGTTTGCAAAGGACGCCAATATGTGGGAATAGGGTTCAAAGGGTTAAAGCACAGGTACTTGACACATAGATCTAGATCTATTAGCAAAAAAACATTTTTTTAACTAGACTTCTATTATAGATACACGGTATCTATAATAGAAGTCTATTTTTGGGGTAATAGATCTATTTCTATGTGTCAAGTACCTGTGGGTTAAAGAGAAGTGGCACATAAGTATGTGAGATTACAGCAAACAACAAGTTTTACGAACAGTAAATTCCTAGCGAACAGATGTAATGATTTATAAATGTAATGCTCTATATGTGTGTATTGTATGGCCATTTATACAATCTCTTATAATTCCTTTGGGGAATGGCGTTACGCTATATTAAAGCTTTTGTATATGTTTCTATTAAAAGTGAAACCTCTCTAAACCGGACATGTTTGGGGACAACATAAATATCCGGTTTAGACAGGTTTCCGGTTTAGAGGGGTTCTAACCCATAGCTTTTTTCTACTATGGAAGATAGCTGATCACTTTAAGCAGGCTGAAAGTAAAACAGAATGCACCTTGATGCGCATTCTGCTTTATTTCCAAACTGCTTTAAGCTGTCATCTAATATAGAATATAGAAATTAGGAGTACAGAGGAGTAAAAAGGGCATACGTATGGTGTAATTGGTTAAAATAAAGAAGGGTTGGAAACGGGACCAACATTTTTGTCCGGTTTAGAGAGAATTCTGGTATTTAGAGGTTTGGGTTTAGAGGGGTTTCTATGTATATTGAATGTGCAATGATGAGATATAAATAAAGATTCTATCTATGTTTAATTTGACACTTTATTCAGCGTTTGGTCTGAGACCAATTGACTAAACTGGTCACACTGGATACCGCATCTGACTAGTTTAACCTTCAAACCACAATTTTAGTTTTCGACTACAAGTGGTTTCGTAATGCTTGAACTGGATTGCCCGACATTGCCCTCAGGATATATAGTGTTCCCTCTCTACAACGACCCTCCCAACAACGACCCCCTCCTTACAACGACCCTTGCAGTAATTTCCTTAACGGGACATACACCCAGTGCAAAAAGAAACGCACATCGTGCTCATGAGCAGAATTAAGAGTCTTTTCTTGGAGAAAATTATACTAATACCATATCTCAAGAGTGATTTAATTCTGTTACAAGTTCAGAAACCAAAAAAACCCAAAAACAATGTGCTGCTTTTCAATCCTTTCACTCTTAATGACGCCAAAGAGCGCGTTTGCAAACAGTTTGAATCCTGATCAGACGCCGCGTAACGCGGCGTCTGATCAGGATCCAACCTGTTTGACACTCGTATCGATATGTTTTAAGTCATACTTCATTGGATCTTAGTTTAAATTGATCTTACAAACAACTCATTTAAAACAGACGTCAATGAAATGGCGAAGGAGTAAAAATCTCACGATTAATTTGGCAGCGAAAGAGAACTGCAGCCTGTTTAAAACATCGCACCGATTTGTTCAGGTTGTGTTTTACAAACATGGATACCCCCAGACAAAACTACTGACTTTAATTAAAATATTAATTCACAAATACGTTCCTTCTACATGCAAATATTGTAATGAAAATTGTGCGTTTCTTTTTGCACTGAGTGTATATGTCTAACGCTTTTACTGCTGCAATATCGTCTGCTTAATATATTGTCGTCTGCTGTTTTATATAAGTTGAGATTTTGATAGAATACATATAATGAAAAGTGACAAACAGCTTGAATCCAGACCAGACGCCTCATTACGCGGCGTCTGATCTGGATTCAAGCTGTTTGCAAATGTTAGCCGATGTCCCTCCCTATAACGTCTCCCTCCGAACAACACACACACTATGTGTCTCCCAATAGGTGTCGTTGTAGAGTGGGAGCGCTGTACACTCAAGGTCAAGCAGTCGGGATCCACATGAGACGTCATGTAATTCCTAGTCCGGCTTAGATCCAAACTGATAAACAAGTATTCAAAAATGTGCCAATAGCGTGCTTACTGTTCATTAATCACATTATTTCATAATTACGCATTTTTAGGTATTCGATTTATTCCTCCACTGAGAAAATAGTTCCAATTTGTACAGTCATAAATATGCACCATAAGAAAAAAGTTACTTTATCCTAGCAGATCGTAGCTTGAAGCAGACTGAAAGTAAAGCACAGTGCGTCTTAGGGCGATTTCTGTTTTATTTTCCAGACCTGCTCTAAGTAGTCATCAAAATTAGAAACCGGCTAAACAGTTGCTAAAATAGACTAGATCATCGATATTCTCTTGTGGTGCCCTCGGGAAATGATTAAACATTTAAGCACATTTTTGACGGAATTTGATGAAATAAAAAGTAGATATGGACAAATTAATCATTTAGTTGATAGTTTAGACTACCTGTTGGATCCCCGTTGTATACCTTTGTCTTTTTATATACGGTAATAGAAGTCTAGTAAAAAAAAACAATTAAAAAGATTAAAAGATCTAGACCTATGCGTCAAGTACCTGTGATGAAGTGAAGGGAAACATGACTCCATTTACCATTTATCGTGCTGAATTGTTGTCTGCTTAACACATTATCCCCTGAAACTTCCAATGGAAAAGTCCAGTTTGCGATAAAGGCTGGTACATTTTAGACTATTTAGGGTTGGGTTTTATTTATAATAAATTGCAAAATGACAAACAGTGAAGTCCATGATCAGAGGGCTCCTGCAGGGGCCCTCTGATCAGAGAGTTCACTGTTTGCATAGGACAAGTGTACTCTTCACAGGAACACATATGGTAAAGGACGCATATATGCGTCACTAGGACTCAATGAGTTAAAATATATCGTCTGCAAAATATAAGATAACAGCTTGAATCCAGATTAGACGCCGCGTGTCGCGGGGTCTGATCTGGATGCAAGCTGCTTGCAGCTCTTATGCTAGACAACAATTGTTCATATGATATGCTAACTTTTAAGGAGAAGAACCTAATAAGCATGCTAAATATGTTTCCGTTCTAATCCTAATTATGCTGTCAAATATGTTAATATTCATGCAATGTTTTTCCTGAATAAAATATGTTTAAACTAAGCTGCTTGCAAACATTAGCAAAGTCTCGCTAAGCACACAATGGGTTAACCCATTACCCCCATAGCCTGTTTCTACTTTGAAGACAGGTGACCATTCAAAGCAGGTTGAAAGTAACGCAGAATGTGCCTTAAGGCACATTCTGCGTTACTTTCAGCCTGCTTAAGCTACCACCTGCTAGAATATAGAAAATATTCATTTTGATACATATTCGGGACTGTATAAATTGGAAATATTTTCTTCAGTGGAGGAATAAATTAAATGTACTAAAAGGCGCTTCTATTGAGTAAAGGGTTAAACCGGAAGTATACGATATAAACCGAACAAATTTATCGGCCCAACCAAATAGTAGGGAAAAGAATAGTCTACATATAGTATAACATACCGTTGCTTGTTCCTTACTGATCCGCTTTAATTCACTTTACGAATAATTGAAAACCAAATATCGACACAAAGCCTTGTACATTGCCAACACTGCAAGTCTGTAAGCGTTATTACACTGTTTATAGGGTCGTATCCCTCATTTCGAAACAAATTAATTACTTCCGCCGCTATTGTAGGATATTTGCATACAGTTGTACATGTTGTACATAATAATTCGCCGATATTTTAGACCTCGAGACCTTCAAAGCAAGAGAATGTTATGCATTTAGACTTTTAGTCCTTGCACGGCCACAACATGATCCATTTAACCCATTACCCCATAAATACGCCTTTTTACGCCTTTAGTTCATTCCTTCAATGAAGACAATAGTTCCACTTCATAAAGTCATGAAAATGTACAGTTAGAAATATTATATATTTTCTACTATGAAGAAAGTGTCTTAAATCAGGCTGAAAGTAAAGTAGAATATACCCTAAGGCACATTCTGCTTTACTTTCAACCTGCTTTAAGTGGTCATCTATTTTCAAAACTAGAAACAGGCCATGGGGTAATTGGTTAAATTATTCAACCTTGAGGACTTTTAATCGACGATCCCAATTTGGTCTATAAAAATCACACACAAAACCAACGTTATGTGATGCATATATACATATGCAAGTGTTCTTAAGAAGTAATGTTACTTGGTCAATAACTTCGATATAATATGTGCAAAATGCATATGTGCTTTACCATTTTAAAGAGCAAATTTCTTTGCCTACACGAATATATAATGCACTATAAGATCATATAATTCGATAAATCAACATGAATCTAAATTACCCCTACTCGAGGACACTAGAACATAGCACTTTCCAGACATTATTTTTGGACGTAATACCTTCTTAAAAAGTACAATTTCTAAAATTTGATTTTTAATAAATCAGTTTATGTCTGAATTTTAATTTAAAACAAATTCATTACAACTAAAAGGTTACGGAAGCCACTTTTACAATTTTTAAAGCCGCATTGTGTTTTTGAGAAAACTGCATCAAACGGTTTTGAACTACGCGGGACGTGATTCTTTCACAAAAACCGGCTTTATCTAAGAAATTCGCTTTTTAAATTTTATTTTTAATATTTTTGTGCAGCACAAATTAAAACGCCTCCCTTGTGAATGGTAAGAAGGACAACTCTGTAAATACAGGGCTCCAGATAACGGAAGTATTTCGAAAACTAAAATCTTTATTTCTGCTTTTAAACCCAATGGTGTTATACTCATTAAAGGTGTCTCGAAGAGACGGTTTAATCAGTAGTAACACCATAGCATTCGGTGCTGAAATGAGTAAGAAAATGTTATATTAATTCAGATTACTCCCGCTTACATGTGTATCTGGAGCATCTGGTTAACCGTTATTCTGCTGCACAGACGTCTGCTTTGACATTGTCGTCTGCAAAATTTGTTCAGTTTAGATTTATGCATTGTTTTAATTAAACAAACCTTAAGACGAGTGTCAAACAGTTTGGATCCAGATGAGACGCCGCGTTACGCGGCGTCTTTCTAGATTCAAACAGTTTGTAAACTCCGTAAAGTTACGACCAGTAGGCACAGGGTTAAACTATATGATCCAGTCAAAATGTGTAAATATTATTCATGGGGGGTGAGCGGTTAAAAAAAATACGGAGAATCTTTACCTTGAGCTTGCTGAAAACGACTGTTTCAGCCTTGTCCGCTCTCTAACTCAAACACTTCTGTTTGGATCTTCACCAAACTTGCTCCAAATGTTTGTTAGTATAGAATCTAGGTCAGGTTAAATAACTAGCAAAATCGCATGAGGCATATCTGAGTTATTGCCCTTGAATAATTAAAAAATGACTGTTTCAGCATTTTCTGCTCTCTAACACAAATACTTTTTATTGGATCTTCACCAAACTTGCTGACAATGTGTATTGGTATTAAATCTAGGTCAAGAAAAAAGGTATTTGTGTTAGAGAGCAAAAAATGGTGAAACAGTCCTTTTTAATACATAAAGGGCAGTAACTAAGATAATCCTTTAGTAATAATCACACTGGACCTAGATTTTATATAAATAAAGAATTTCAGCAAGTTTGGTGAAGATCCGATGAAAACTCTTTGTGTTAGAGAGCAAAAAAGGCTGAAACAGCCATTTTTTCATAATTAAAGGGCTATTACTCCAACATGCCTTGTGCGATTTAAGTAGGATTAAACTTTAACCTTGATTTTATATTAATGAAAACTTTCAGCATGTTTGGTGAAGATTCAAAAATCAGTATTTGTGTTGGAGAGCAAAACTTGCTAAAAACAGTCATTTCTAATACATAAAGGGCAATAACTCAGATATGCCACATGCGATTTTAGTAATAATCAAACTAGACCAAATTTTATATGAATAAATATTTTCAGCATGTTTGGTGAATATCCGATAAAAACTGTTTGTTTTAGAGTGCAAAAATGACTGAAAGTCATTTTCTATTAATTAACAGGCAATAACTCAAAAACACCTTATGCGATTTTAGTACTAATCAACCTAAACCTTGATTTTATATCAATAAACATTTTCAGCAAGTTTGTGGAAGATCGGATAAAAAATAGTCGAGTTAGAGAGCGGACAAAAAAGTGTGATAGTCTAACTGACTGATGGATGGACGGGCGGAGGTAGATACGGTTGCACCCCGTGAAGTTGTTTTCGGCTGTATCACGTGATACTAATCCGTGCGGAAATGTTTATGTCGGACGTTCTATTTTCGGTTTGTTATGATTTTAAATCGCCCTTTTTGTGATTTAGGTCCGTCTTCATCATTTTATGGATCAGTTTGGCCTATAAGAATGTTCAAACATTATTATTTATCAGGCATTAAGAACAGGTCTGAAAACACAATGGGACTTTAAAACAAGAGCCCCATGGGGCATATTTCGCTCACCTGAGAAAAGCTGAAAAAATGGAGATAATGATTTATGTCCAGGACTGACCTAGATATGCAACAGACCGGGACCATTTGAACAAAATATGTAAAGGATATTTAAAAGTGTCACCATACCGAATATAAAAGCTCTGGCCATATTAGTGTCAGAGAAGAAGACGTTTGAAATTTTCTCTATATAACTCTTTGAAAAACTGTGACCCCCGGGGCGTGGCCAATTTTGACCCCAGGGGCATACTTTGAACAAACTTGATAGAGGACATGTAGGCAATACTATATGCCAAATATCTAAGCTCTGGCCCTTGTAGTTTCAGACAAGAAGATTTTTTGAGTTTTCATTGAAAAAAATCTATTTTTAGCTCCTGTGGCCTAGTTATGCAATCGACCATAACCATTTGAACAATTTTGGTATAGGACATCTAGAAGTGTCACCATGCCAAATATCAAAGCTCTGGCCATATAAGTTTCAGAGGAAAAGACATTTGAAAATTTCACTATATAACTCTATGTAAAACTGTGACCCCCGGGGCGGGGTCAATTTTGACCCCAGGGGCATAATTTGAATAAAATTTATAGAGGACCTGTAGATGATGCTATGTGCCAACTATCTAAGCTCTGGCCCTTGCAGATTTTTACAAGAAGATTTTTTTATGATTTCCTTATTTTTTCACTTTGGTTGCCATGGCAACCAGAGTTCTGCATTGTTTTTAATTCTTTGGACACATTTGAAAGAGCTTGACCCAATGAACATTTCTGTAAAGTTTGGTTGAATTCTGCCAAGCGGTATAGGAGAAGATGTCATTTGAAGCAATTGTTAACGACCACGGACGACGCACAACGCACGACGACGGACGCCGGACACAGGGCCATCCCAATAGCTCACCTTGAGCCTTTGGCTCAGGTGAGCTAGAAAAATTATCTTGAAAATTCAAGTTATTTTCTTGAAATTTCAAGGTAGTATCTTGAATTTTCAACATACTATCTTGAATATTCAAAATAATAACTTGAAAATTCAAGATAGCATCTTGAATTTTCAACATATACTTCCTTAAATCTTAATTTTTCAAAAATAACATTTCTTATTTTGCTTAATATAAGAAAAGTCGAACACTATAAAAAAAAAATCTAGATTATAGTTTCAAATTTTGTTCAAACAATTACCTCAGCAATTCACAAACAGGTCCAGTGCCCTTGAGTAGGGGTCATTTAGGATCATGTTGTGACTTATCAAGTTATGTGATCTTATCGTGCATTATATCTTCGTGTAGGCAAAGAAATTTGCTCTTTAAAATGGTACATGAAAATTTTAGTCATTACGCGTAATGACTGATTACACAGATTGACAGTAACATAATTTATAGAAGTATTACCACCAAATGTTTTGCTACGACAATTCATATGGGTATTATAATAGATTACGGCAACTTTGTTGTCGAAGCAACACATTTCCTAGTATATACACCGACTTCGTAGGAATACAAATCTAACATAATACCCATACAAGTTGTCGTAGCAAAACAGTTAGATGATAATACGTAGTTGGCCCCCAGTGTGTATGTACTCAACGTCTAATAATAATAATAAAGGAACTTTCACTTTAAATAATGACTTTATGGTGCACTGACATGTGATAGACTGGTGTATGCTTGTTTAAATATAATACCATCAATATCAATTTATTTTAAATCAACTGTTAATTAACCCTTTGTCTGCTGATCGCGACATCACTTGTCCCATTCAAACAAAGTAGACCAATACCAAAGGACTAATCAGGGTCTATACTGTTTGTCATTTTAAAATATTACAAGCATGAGTTACCAGAAGGCTATAAAGCTCGCCGGTGGCACATTTCGAAACTTAACGGCAGAAATTGAAGTCATGATCACTGGGTTCAAAATGTTCATATGCATGGAAATGTCTCGTTTAAGGGTATGTATGCTGCAAGTATGAAAGCTGTAAGTCAAAGAGTATAGTACATCGTTCCCTCTCTTCAACGACATCCAACGGGAGACAAAAATTGTGTGCGTTGTTCGGAGGGTGTCGTTATAGAGAGGGAAATTTGCACAGGGTTGAATCCACATCAGACGCCGCGTAACGTGGCGTCTGATCTGGATTCAAGCTGTTTGTCACTCGGCATTAAGTTTTTACCGTCAAAAGGTCCATTATGTAACTTTGAGAAAGATCAGCAGACGACAATTTCAAGCAGACGATATTGCAGCTGTGAGTAGGTTTTGCATAATTGTCCTGTTTAGGGAACTACGATAAGGTTCGTTGTAAGGAGGAAGTCGTTGTTGGGAGGAAGCACTGTAGAGCAGAAACCATTAACCCTTTTCAAGGGCTGCCACAAGTTGATCTTGAAGAACCCTAACATTTCCAAATTTTCTATTTTTTAAGCGCGATACTTTTAGCAAATTGAAAGTAATGCAGGATAACGCGATTTCTGCTTTAGTTTCAGTCTGCTTTCAAGTACCATCTGCTAGGATAAAAATATGAACATTTCAGGAAAAATCCGGAGAAAAGGAAGCCCTGCTTTTCTCCATAGCCAAACATTCGCTTTCTCATATAAAAAAAAAATGGTCTGAAGTACCATTCAAAGAATAAGCTTCAGTAAAATCTATTTCAATTCAAAACGAACATGATTATTTAATTTTCAATATTTATGTCATGCCTATAAACATATTTTCGCATAAAGAAATTAAAACAAGACAAACAGGCGCCAGATTGATTTGGAATAAATGAATTTCTAAATATCACCAGCATCGGTTTTGGGATAATGATTCTTTCTTTGTTTATTTCAATGTGTCTAAAAAGTTATTTGCTCGGCATTTTGTAAATTTTACTTACATTTCAAGATTGCTAAATCTTTGCGAACTCATCTCAATGCGTTTAAGTGTGGGTCTGCAAAGTTTGGCTGTGCCTTTTGGCCGTGAACCGACATATATATGTAGAATAACGAGTGGTCTGCATTTAATTTCATTTAATTGAATTGCGTTATTACATTTGTTTTTCCGCAGTTATGGTGATGACATGCAGCAGCTGCCAGACGTTTTGTTGGACAAAGGTCTCCTTGCTGACGGAGTTACTCAGCGGCCGGTTTGCATCCTTATGGCTTATACAGTGTTCCCTCCCTACAGCAGTCCTCCCAACAACGAATCCTTGCCGGAGTTCCCTTATCAGGAAAACATTTTCCCTGCTGCTATATCGTCTTCTTAAAATTGTCGTCTGCTGTTTTTCTCAATGTTACATAATGGACTTTTTGACAGAAAAAACGTATTGACGAGTGACAAACGCGGCGTCCGATCTGGATTCAAGCTGTTTGCAAATATAAGCCCAATCTTAGGGTTCCCTCCCTATAACGACTCTCTCCGAACACGATCTGTGTCTCCCATTGGGTGTCGTAGTAGAAAGGGAGCGCTATACCAAACTTTGTTGTTTGTTATCTATAGTGTATAAGTCCGATATCGGATGTGGTTGATAGGAAATTACACTTATTCAGGTCCTGTAGGCGAAACTATCAAAATGTGATTTGTTTTTAGATTTCACCAAAATTTTCAAATCAATTGAAATCTACAGTTTAATGTTCTTAGAGGTGTTACAACGGGTACAATTGAACATTGAAAGGTGAAACATTGTTTTACCAACAAATAACAGCTCTAAGAACATTACAATATAGAATTCAATGGATTTGCAAATGTTGGAAGCTATGTCATGAGACGTGATAGCGTCAATGCATTGGTACCTATCGAGAGTTTACCCTTGGTGCTTAGCAAGTAGTATACATTGTGTGCAAGTTTAAGACCTATAGATGATGCTATGAGCCAAATGTCTAAGCTCGGGCCCTTGTGGTTTTAGACAAGGAGATTTTTTCACTTTGGTTACCATGGCAACCAGAGTTCTGCATTGTTTCAAATTCTTTGAACAACTTTGAAAGAGCTTGACCCAAGGAACATTCCTGTGAAGTTTGGTTGCAATCAGGCAAGAGGTTTTGAAGAAGATGTTTGAAGAAATTGTTGACACACAATGCACCACTAATCTTGCCTTGAGAACTATGTGCTCAGGTGAGCTAAAAGACTGGATAACAAGGGCCATCATGGCCCTAAATCGCTCACCTGCTACACCATGTAAAGTTAATCTATAGTAACCAAGATTATGACTGGACATGACCCATAATCAACCTTTAGAGTGTTAACAGATTTTTCTATAATTTGACCTAGTGACCTAGTTTGTGACCAGACACAGTCCACATTTGATTTTGACCTAGATTTGATGTAGGCAAACATTCTGAAAATATTTCATTCAGATCTAATGAGAACTGTAGCCTCTAGAGGGTTAACACTGTTTTTCTTTCATTTGACCTAGTGACCTAGTTTTTTACCCGACATGACCCATGTTCGAACTTGACCTAGATATCAATTGGGCAAACATTCTAACCAAGTTGCATTAAAATCCAATCAGATTTGTAGCCTTTGTAGTGTTAAGGTTTTTCTAAGATTTGACCTAGTGACCTAGTTTTTGACCGAACATGACCCACATTTGAACTTGACCTAGATATCAATTGGCAAACATTCTAACCAAGTTGCATTAAAATCCAATCAGATTTGTAGCCTCTGTAGTGTTAAGGTTTTTCTAAGATTTGACCTAGTGACCTAGTTTTTGACCGAACATGACCCACATTTGAACTTGACCTAGATATCAATGAGGCAAACATTTGGACCAAGTTTCATAAAGATCCATTGAGATTTGTAGCCTCTAGAGTGTTAACAAGGTTTTTCTATGATTTGACCTAGTGACCTAGTTTTTGACTAGACATGACCCACATTCGAACTTGACCTAGATTTCATCAAGACAAACATTGTCATGAAGTTTCATGAAGATCGGGTGAAATTTGTAGGTGCTATAGTGTTAACGAACAATTGTGGACGGACGGACAGACGACGGACATTCAGCGATCCTAAATGCTCACCTTGGCACTTCGTGCCAGGTGAGCAAAAAAGTGTGGCCTTTATTGTTAACACAGTTAAATATGGCATTTTCAGCAATTCAAGGGCAGATAACTATTGACCTATTTCAACCATAATCAAACTCATCAAAACTCTTAAGGTCATATACAATCTGAGCACGTTTGAGAATGTGGCCTCTAGAGTGTAAACAAAATTGTTTATGGTGGACACTGGACATTCAAGGATTGCAAAAGCTCACCCCGAGTTAGCTCAGGTGAGCTAAAAATTATAGCAGATCAAAATCCTGTTCACATCTATGGTATGTGTGCAAACACTGCCAAGTTATAAGGTTGTAGCTTGAAACTGTAGGAGTTAGCCGGACAAAGTATTACTGTATGTGGGACAGACGAACAAACGGACGTACCCACAATCTTCATTGAAGTGGCCATTTCCTTCTTTATTGTATCTCTTATGTGGTTAAAATGTGTGTGGTTAGCCACATAAATGAAATCTAACTTTGTTATAGAATGATCTGGAGGCTAACCCTATCTCCCACAACTGGCCAGGTTAATGTCACAAGAAATGGCCTGGTTAATGTTACAAGAAACTGCCAGGTTAATGTTTTTCAATTATGTGTCTGGTTATGGAAGCAAATTTTAGCGACGCAACTATCATTTTGTGAGCACGGACAAACAGGGGTAAAACAGTATATCCCCCCCCCCCCGACTGATCGCCGCGGGGGCATAAAAACACTAGACCTTTCACAAATGGTGATTAATACCCCCAGTCACAAGAAGTAAATGTTTCTGGATAAGGTTGATGTGTGCACTTAAGTGCTCCCTAACTTGGAAAAAACCCAAAGGGCAACAACTCCAAAAATTGATAAAAATATAACAAAGGGCAATAACGCCAAAAATATGGATGACAGAGTAAAGGTTCTTATGCACTGCACTCCTGGTAAATGAGATCTATGTGTATATGAAGTTTGAAGTCAATAGTTTATATACTTTGGAAGTTATGCTCCAAACAAGCCTAAATTGGATAAAAATATAACAACAAAGAGCAATTACTCCAAAAATACTGATGACAGAGTAACGGTCTGTAGGTACTGCACTCTTGGTCAATGAGATCTATCTATATATGAAGTTTGAAGTCAATAGCTCTTATACTTTGGAAGTTATGCTCCAGACAAGCCTAAATTGGGTAAAAATATAACAACAAAGGGCAATAACTCCAAAAAAACTGATGATAGAGTTGTGGTTCTTGCGCACTGCACTCCTAGTCAATGAGATCTATCTGTATATGAAGTTTAAAGTCAATAGCTCTTATACTTTATAAGTTAAGCTCCGGACAAGACTAAATTGGGTAAAAATATAACAAAGGGCAATAACTCCAAAAATACTGATGACAGAGCTATGGTTCTTGCACACTGCACTCCTAGTCAATGAGATCTATCTATATATGAAGTTTAAAGTCAATAGCTCTTATATTTTTGAAGTTATGCTCCAGACAACCCTAAATTGGGTAAAAATATAACAAAGGGAAATAACTCCAAAAATACTGATGATAGAGTTACGGTTCTTGCGCACTGCACTCCCATAGATATCTTAAAATAACCTAGATCGGCCACAGGCCAATCAGCGACGGTCATCGAGAAGCCATCTTGGTTAGTGTATGCTATTCATGTTCCAATGGTCTGGTGCACGTCGTATTGCGGTAGATTTATGACGTTACATGCTGTGCGCAGTAATCCCGTCTACGTTGACGGTGAGTCATTGACTACAGAAGTTGCTAAGAAGCGTTCCATAGTTGCTATGATTAACCGATGATTTTAGTTAGTTAAATAGGAATTACCATCATTTTGTGCTTATTATCGTTTGTCGTTTTACGTTGCATATATATGTTACAAGATGTATGTAGTACGAATTCATTCTTAAATGAAAGTAAATCACATTTTGTCGCCGGAAGGAAAGTGTATGATACACGTACCAAAATGGCGTCTTTCTGACCGTCGACCAATGGAAGCTCAGCGCTAGGTGGCCGATCTAGTCTCTTAAGATATCTATGTGCACTACAAGTCAAAGAGATCCATCTGTATATGAAGTTTGAAGTCAATAGAACTTATATTTATAAGTTATGCTCCGGACAAGCCTAAATTGGGTAAAATTTAAACAAAGGGCAATAACTCCAAAAATACTGATGATAGAGTTATGGTTCTTGGCCACTGCACTCCTAGTCAATGAGATCTATCTATATATGAAGTTTAAAGTCAATAGCTCATATATTTTTTGAAGTTATGCTCCGGAGAAGCCCAAATTGGGTAAAAATATAACAACAAAGGGCAATAACTCCAATAATACTGATGATAGAGCTATGGTTCTTGCGCACTGCACTCCTAGTCAATGAGATCCATCTGTATATGAAGTTTAACGTCAATAGCTCTTATACATGTACTTTGAAAGTTATGCTCCGGACAAGCCTAAATTGGGTAAAAATATAACAAAGGGCAATAACTCCAAAAATACTGATGACAGAGTTATGGTTCTTGTGCACTGCACTCCTAGTCAATGAGATCCATCTGTATATGAAGTTTGAAGTCAATAGCTCCTATACTTTGGAAGAAATGCTCCGGACAAGCCTAAATTTGATAAAAAATAACAAAGGGCAATAACTCCAAATATACTGATATCAGAGTAACGGTTCTTGCACACTGCACTCCTGGTCCATGAGATCTATCTGTGTATGAAGTTTGAAGTCGATAGCTCTTATACTTTAGAAGTTATGCTCCGGACAAGCAGCACGGAGGGACGGACGTGCATCCTTCCATTTGGGCACTTGTTGGGTTTTTCTTTTGTTTAAAAGTACCCAATAGCAACAAAAATACCCAACAATAACAATAGGGCAATCACGAATGAATGGAATCTGTTGTTCTCCCTACACAAAAAAGGACCTTTCGTGCGTGCGGACGGATGGACGGGCATGGCGACTCCAGTATCGTTTGAGGGGGTATAAATATGCCCCCACCCAATATGTGATGTCCGGGAGAAAAAAAACATCAGAAAAGTTTCTTTCCGGATCAAAACTTTCTTTTCTTTACTTATTATTTTAATTCACCACAAACCTACAGTGGACAACACGTTATTCTTTCCCGTTTGGACAAAATCACAATGCAATAAAATGGCAACTTTTTGACAATGCAGCTTCTGAATGTGAATTATATTCTAAACAGTTTGGAGATGCCGGTTCACCCAGCATCTGATCTGACTCCAAACTGTTTGCAAGGGAACTAGTAGATCGAGTGTAAGCGCGTTTATTGGAAAAGAATAACGTCTTCGCCACTGTACACTCCCCATTGAAATTAACCCTTTACCTGAAAACCTATTTATAGTATTGAAGATAGGTGACTACTTAAAGCAGGTTGAAAGTAAAGCAGAATGTGCCTTAAGGCGCATTCTACTTTACTTTCAGCCTGCTTTAAGCTATCCTGTGCTAGAATATAGAAAATATTCCTTCTCTGTAATATATATTCATGACTGATTAAATTGGAACTTTTTTCTTCTGCTGAGGAATAAATTATATTCCCAAAAAGGCACTTCTTTGGGGAAAAGGGTTAAGACTCCAATAGCAAAACAATGCTTTTGATCAGTTTTTTTCTTTTATTTTTTTATGTACATCTCATGCCACTACTGCCTTCTTTTTCAAGGCAATCTGGGCGGCAATTCTGTCAAGGTCACGACGTCCCTGATTTGTGAGTTTTCTGCCACTGAAAGAAAATATAAATGGACATTAGCTAACCCTTCCAACCCTACAGCCCTCTGTAGACATTACTGATTACATATGCAAACAGCGTAGACGCTGATCAGAGGGCTCCTACTGGAGCCCTCTGATCAGGGTCTGCACTGTTTGATATTTTCAATGGTTTTTGTTATCATACCAAAAATATAACAATTGACTGGTTCAAAATATCTGTATTTAGAGCTGTCATCGATTCAACAAACAGCATATCGACGATATCGATATATCGGAATATTGTTTAATTTTAACATGACACTAACCCTTAACCCTTTCCCCCCATAGATATACTTTCTATATCCTAGAAGATGGTAGCTTAAAGCAGGCTGAAAGTAAAGCAGAATGCGCCTAAAGATGCATTCGGCTTTACTTTCAACCTACTTTAAATGGTCACAACCTTCACTTGATTTTAAAACTAGAAACTGGCTATGGGTCAACAAAAAGGCCATGGTGCCTAAAGTGCTCACCAGAGAACTGAGAACTCCACATGGGAGACAAACATTGTGTGCGTTGTTTGGAGGGAGTCGTTATAGGGAGGGATATTGGCTACATTTGCATACAGCTTGAATCCAGACCAGACGCTGCATTACCCGACGTCTGGTCTGGATTCAAGCTGTTTGTCACTCGTCATTAAGTTCTTTTCCTGTCAAAATTACCATTTTGTAACTTGAGAAAAACAGCAGACGACAAATATAAGCATACGATATTGCAGCATTTAAAGCATTAGACATAATTTTCTTGTTTAGGGAAGTGTGATAAATGTCGTAAGGAGGGAGTCGTTGTTGGGAGGGCCGTTATAGGGAAGGAACACTGTAGTTGTCTCCAGAAGCATTTTCCATTATTTGACCAACTGACATGCTTTATTACCCTACATATGACCAATATTCATATGTGACCTAGACATTGTCAAAATGAGCATACTGAGTAAGTTTCCAGAAGTTTGGGCTGAAAATAAGACTGACCTTTTCTTTAAATATAATTTGATCTACTAAGCAAAAGCTCAAATCTGATCAATCAATGATTTAAAACGATCTTACTCTACTTTGAACAAAAGCTTAAATCTGACCAGTCATATGTTTGAGAACGATCTTACTCAACTCAAAAGCTTTAACCTTGAGGCATGCACATTTTCAGCCACTCTCTTTTATGTCTTTATCAAACCCTATAACAAACTGTTAGACTCTATTGAGTAGTCACAACATGAGTTTTGTTGGAAACTGAGGTAAAACTAAAATGAAATTCTCAATACAGACGCCAAGGTTATAAAACTTTCAAGTCGTTCTTAAGCATTTGATTGGTCAGATTTGAGCCTAGGCTCAAATCTGACCAATCAAATGCTTGAGAACAAACTGACGTTTTATAACCTTGGACCCTGGAGTTCATTTTGCAAATGTTAGGCCTTACCCAGTTGCATCCTTCTCCACCAGTTTAAGGGTTTCCATCGCCATTAACAAGCGCCTGGTGACTGATGTGTTTCCAACACAAAAATGGCTGGGGGCTGTTCCACGTCGGAAGCGACCTGAAATAACATGTTATATGCTTAACTCATTGAACCCTAGTGACGCATATATGCATCCTTTACCAAAAGTGTACCTGTGAAGAGTACACTTGTTCTATGCAAACAGTGAAGTCTCTGATCAGAGACTTCACTGTTTGTAATTTTGCAATTTATAAACCCGGACAAAAATAGTCTAAAATGGACAAGTCTTTATTGGAAACTAGAATCGTCCATTGGGAGTGTCAGGGGATAATGCGTTATGTTGAGAACTGAGAATTTGAGGAATAGATAATAATTATAAATTAATACCCCGATTATTTTGAGCAAAGACAATGATATTGACTCTGTGCTGTGTCGCAACTGTTTTTAAATAAGATGTTTACATTGAAATATGACATATTTTAGTTTAGCTGGGTACATCAAAGGCAGATAACTCTAAACACAAGTCTGATTTATCCCACATGAAAAATCCAGAGTGCCCCGACCAGGATTTGGAGGAGTGAGGAGCTTAGTGTTTGTAAGTCAAACAGACTATAATCGCTTGGTTTGTACAAATTTATGTGCTTTCTTAAATGAACATATGAAATCATGAATATGCACGAGAACAATATATATACAGTAAACCTCACTTATAACGAACTCGGTTATAACATACACTCGGTTATAAGGAACAGTTTTAAAATCCCCGAATCTTACCCTTCTTTGTTCTATATAAAATAATACGGTTATAGCGTACTCGGTTATAACGAAAACTCGGCTATAGCATACACCATTTTCCGGTCCCGATTCATCAAATTTCATTAAAATATCATCGGTTATAGCCTACCGTCGATTTCGAGTATTTCAACTGTATGTCGCAGAGTAATTATCGATCGATAATTACCTCACAGGTAAAATGTTTGTCAGCGATCGTCGTCATGCTTTGTGTGTAGGTAGGTGTGAGCGATATTACCAGACAATTATTATGTTGGAATGACTTAAGATATGAGTGTCAAACAGTTTGAATCCTGACCACCCATCGCATTGCGCAGTCTTGTCTGGATCCAAACTGTTAACAAAGTCAGCATTAAGCGATAAACGGTTTGAATAAGTCTACAACTGATCTCTGTGTTTGTTCCTCCAAGTAAAGTGGTTGATTAAAGGCGTAAAAAAGCCCGACATGAAACTGAGGCATTGATGCAAATGGCGACCAGTCGTCAAAGTTCTGTCCGATAAACAATGAAAATAAGACTACTGTAATGTTGAAGGTAAACAAACTTGCAAATTACTGCAATACTATTTCGTTAAAACATAAATATTCTTGTTTGCCAAATTTATGTTTCATTTAACACATAGGTTTACACATGTACACAAGTACATGTCTCGTGTTCGTTATAAGTCCGATCAGTTTGTTATACTAACCTCGCCTATAGGATACTAATTCGCTATACGATTATAACAAACTTCGGCTATAGCGAACACTTTTTTTAGGTCCCGAGGTGTTCGTTATAAGCGAGGTTTACTGTAGATCTATCAATAAATGTTCTGGAAACTGAAAAACCTGAAACAATGTCTGGGGCCTGCTTGGACCCTCCATGGGTTCAGAGCAGCATTTAGGTGAGAGTCTAGAAGGCAGTGAACCCTGAAGCAATTTTATTTTAAGTTTTTCTCATTATAGCCTAAAATACGATAACCCTTTCACTCTCAATGAGGCTTTAAAGGCAAGCGCGTTTGCAAACAGTTTGGGTCCTGATCAGATGCCGCGTTACGCGGCGTCTGATCAGGACCCAAACTGTGTGACACTCTTATCGATATTAATTAAGTCATACAACCGTAAATCTAACTTTGAAATGTGTCTTGCAGACAACAATACTGAAGCAGACGACAATAAAGCTGGGAAGGGGTAAAAAATCTCCAGTCCCGAATAATTTGATCATGAAAGGGTTAATTTTAAATCAAGAGTTGGCATGATTTCCTTGTAACATGAAGATCTTTCTGCATTCTATTGCACAACATGACCATTCAGGTTTTCAATCAATTAATAAACCAGTAGCGTGTTCAGTAAAGAAATTGATGGCCGTCGATAACCATCTATTGCGAGTAGACTACTGGTCTGAAATACAGTGGAGAAAACATAATTCTTTTCTTCAAACGCAAACACATCACAATAAAATAAAGAAAAGGACAACATTTTGACAATTCAGACTACCAGTTTTTATTTTAGTGGCGAACAGTTTTGAGCCTGATCAGACGCCGGGTTGCCCGGCGTCTGATCTGGCTCCAAACTGTTTGCAATGAAAATAATAGTTTAAGCGTACTCGGGGTTATTTGGAAGGAAAACATCATCTCTACTGTACTCTGCACACAGGGCAAAAACTGCTGATCTAAACAGCAAACAATGGCAATTGAACACACTACTGTTAGAGAGGAAAAATATTACAAAATTTTAGACAGGAGCATTCTGCTATACTATTAGCTTGCTTTGAGAGAGGGAAAAGAGCAGAATTGGTAAAATCCCCCAAAATTGTCGACATTTAACCTTACATTAATTATATCTTAAGAAAACCATCAGATAAACAGTTATGTATGCCCTTTACATTTGTAACACATGCCTATTTAAGCAAACAATGTAAACACTGAACACAACAACAATTACAGGCCAGCTTTAACTCACCTCCGTAAATCTTCTTGAAAGCTCCAACTCCTGCTGGGAATCTGATGTACAAATGTCTCAGAATGGAGGCTGAAACAAATCATAATAGTCTATAATACAAGTCAAATTATAATAGTCTACAATAAAGGCTCTAGATAAGGGGATTATTTCAAAAATCAAAATTTTTATTTCTGCTTTTAACCCTATGGTGTCGCTACTCATTGGAATGATCTTGAAGAGAAGATTCTAATGAGTAATAACACCATAGGATTTGGTGCTGACATGAATGACTTGAAACACGCTTTTAGGCGTCAGAGAGTGAAAGGGTTAATTAAACTTGATTCTAACCATAGTTAAAATAAAACTTTTATCAAAACCATTCCAAGTCAGATTCATTAAATCAGTTTTTAACACTCACTGAAAATCATGATTTAATTGTTCATCATTGTGGAATGGTTCTAGAGTATATCACTTTTCCATTCTATTATGGTAATAGCACTTAACAGCTTACACAGTTAACCCATTACCCCGTTGTCTGTTTCTAATTTTGAACAAACGAGACCACTTAACAATTCCAGTTTCCATTTTAGTCTAGTCCATTTCTGACTTTTAAGGGTTGTTTTTATCAATGTTTGACATTATGACAAACAGTGAAGACCCTGATCAGAGGGCTCCGAAAGGAGCCCTCTGATCTGGGTCTTCACTGTTTGCACATGACAAGCTTACTATCCACATGAACACTGTTTGAAAAGGACGCCTATATGCGGGACTAGGGTTGAAAGGGTTAAAGCAGGTTGAAAGCAGAAAATGCCTTTCAGCCTCCTTTTTTAAGCTACCATCTACAAGAATAAAGAAAACATTTCTTGTGCAGGTTTATGACTGTATAGTGGAACTATTTTCTTAAGTGGAGTAATAAATTGTACAAAGGTGTATTTATGGTGTAATGGGTCAATGGATCACTTGGTCGGAATATTTCACTTCACATAATCTTGTTTTGAAAATGGTTGTAAAAAGTAAAATTCTTGTTTTTTAACAAAAATTGAGCATTATATACAGGGGAGAAAAGTCCTTTTAGATTTCAAACTTAATCACTGGTAGTGGATACAATGAAACTTGCATTATGCAATTACAGTCGAACTTCGATATCTCGAACTCGCTTAACTCGAACTATCCGATAGTTCGACACTTGAACTGCATTATTTCATGCTCGGTTCAGTCGAACATACCTATATTTCAAAGTTAAAACGTGGCTTAGCCACATTTTAACTTTGAAATACGGGTATGTTCGACTTCACTGAGTTCGAGATATCGAAGTTTGACTGTATTCAAAAGTAAAATTATGACTAGCCATAAAGACAAGTGGCAGATTAATGCAGATGAAAAGTAAAACAGAATCCCACAAGACTCGTTTCTCTGTTAGTTTTGTTCCACTTGTTTCACTAACCCTTTACTCGGTCTCCATTGATACTCATTTGATTTATTCCTCCACTGAAGAAAATAGTTCCATTTTATACAGAATTGTGTTTTAGACACACGGTGGTCATTTAGAGCTGACATTTTTTAGTCATGAATATGTATCATAAGGAATAATTTCTATATTCTAGAAGATGGTAGCTTAAAGCATGCTGAAAGTAAAGCAAAATGTGCCTGAATTCTGCTGTACTTTTAACCTGCTTTTAAGTTGTCGCCTGTCTTCAAAACCAGAAACAGGCTACAGAATAATTGGGTAAGTAGACAAACATGTGTCTTTAAGACTGGCTGCCTATGAGTCTTGCTGATTTTATATAGTGCCGATTGTATCAAACACGTCCACCGCCATCCCAAATCAGATTCATTAAATCAGTTTTCAACAATCATAGGATATCAAGATTTAATTATTCATCATTCTGGAATGGCATGGCTTGTTTATAACCCATTACCCAATAAATACGCCTTTTTATACCTTTACTTTATTCCTCAACTGAAGAAAATAGTTTCAATTGATACAGTCATGAATATGTATCATAAGAAATATTTTCTTCATTCTAGCAAAGGATAGCTTAAGGCAGGCTGAAAGTAAAGCAGAATGTGCCTTAAGGCACATTCTGCTTTACTTTCAATCTGCTTTAAGTGGTCACCTGTCTTTAAAACTAGAAACAGGCTATGGTCGACAGTCAAGTCCTGATATTTTTCCAGTTCTTCACCCTTTACGGTTTACCCCATAGCCTGTTTCTAATTTTGAAGACATGTAATCACCTAAAGCAGGTTGAAAGTAAAGCAGAATGCACCTTATGGTGCATTCTGCTTTACTTCCAGCCTGCTTTAAGCTACCATCTTCTAGGATATAGAAAATACTTCTTATGGTACATGTTTATGACTCACTGTCTAAATTGGAACTGTTTTCTTTAGTGGAGGAATAAATCTAATGTGTTAAAAGGCACATCTATATCCTGTTGCGCAATATTACTTATAATCCCAAATTTTGGAATAGCCACTAAAGGTGTTGTACATTAATGATTTCTTTATGATTTCTGATGGTGGCCTTTTGGTATTCTGTTATGGTTATATTTTGTTCCTTTTCTGCATGTCTCATCATATGGTCTTTTCATTGCCATTTGGCCATGATTTGGGTACATATTTTGGTATTCAGGACAAACACATTAAGTCCATTCAGAGGCATGAATTATTTGATGTCTGGCTAGTGGCTACATGTAAGTTGTGATGTAATTTTCTTAAAATAGCATTACATTTGTTTACATTGGGTTAGCGTTTCATTGAAATATTTAAATTCAATGATCTTCATCGGAGTAAATACAGAGATCTAGATCAATATATGAATAATATGTATTCCTCACAAAAGCAGCTACCGGTAGTTATACCTTCTGTACCCTAAACGGACGCTCAACATGTGTATATATTGACCTACAGTGGAGAAAACGTTATTCTTTCCCAATAAATGCTTTTACGCTAAAACTATTATTTCCATTACAAACAGTTTGGAGCCAGATCAGACGTCGGGTTACCCGGTGTCTGATCAGGCTCCAAACTGTTTGCCACTCAGATTAAAAAACATAATTAGAAATGTCAATAAATGGTAATTCCCTACATTTAGCGATTTGCGTTTCGTTTGCGTTTAAATGGGAAAGAAGAACGTTTTCTCCACTGTACCCATCTTATCTCTTCCAAACAAGAGTAAAAGTTAAATGTTCACATTTTCTGATATCTCCAAGAAACCCTTTATTGTAAGTCCCGATTCCCTTATTCTAACAAATGTATTTTAAACTATCCTTACCTAGCACTCTGTATTATGGTTCAAATTATTCAAAGTAACAATTCCATATCAGATTCATTAAATCAGTTTTTAGCTCTCATAATATATCAAGCTTTAACTTATCATCACAATGGAAAAGTTCCTTTGTTTCTGTTATACCTGAAAAGCATACTTGATTTTCACAAAATGAAAGGCTCAATCCATTTTCCCATTTTTGGAAAAAAGGCCTTGCCTTGTAACTACTAGCTAACATTGAAGAATAAGTTAATGCACTAAAAGGTACTTCACAACATGACAATACTTACCAGCTCGTATAAAAAACCAGTCAGGGTCATATGGAGACAACTCCTTGAATTTGCCGAGCTTAATGAAATCTGTCCATTCTGGCACCTTCATCTTGCCTGATCTGTAACAGAGTACACGTTACAGTGTCTATATTATAGGGAGTGATGGAGTATAGAACTACTTGAAATAAACAACATAATCATGCTATTATTTGCGAATTTAACCCATTACCCCCTAGCATGTTTCTAGTATTAAAGATAGGTGATCACTTAATACAGGTTGAAAGTAAAGCAGAATGTGCCTTAAGGCACATTCTGCTTTACTTTCAGTCTGCTTTCAACTACCATCTGCTAGAATATAGAAATTATAGCTTTTGAAACATATTCATAACTCTATAAATTGAAACTATTTTCATCAGTCATTCAGTGGATGAATAAAAAGAGGCGTATTTATGGGGTAATGGGTTAAAACAATTCCAAATTTTGAAGACTCCTCTATTGATGCTAATTAAAATTCTATCTTTATCACTCCTCACCAAATATCAAACAGGTTTAAATTCATATATGAAATCACAACATAAAATACAAGCATTTTCTTACTTACTTTTTCAGGAAGGCTGCAAGGCCCCTGTTGAAATCGTGGGCATTCACGTCTTTAACCGTGTAACCCATCTGTACAAAAGAAATAATAATGGAAATCTATTATTACAATACATTTAACCTACAAATTTTAAGCTCAATTTGAAGGTAGCGACGGGATTTTAATATTGCAAGCGGATTTTAATATTGCAAGCGGATTTTTCTAATTTATTTTCATGATTTATTCCCCCATTTTATAGTTGAGTTGTTCGAGTGGCACACATACCACCATAAAAAAGTATTTTATTTTTTTACGTTTTTATAAGACCAATTCAAAAAAAATCAAACAGCGATTTCAAAGCCGTCTTTATTTGTAATGCTTTTGAAATTGCCCAAAATACACTTCATTAAGTTAACATATCTAGGGATCCTTGTCTCAGATTTTTAGAATACTACTTTTATGTAACAACAAAGATTTTTATAACACTTTGCTGTGAACGGCTGGAGAAACTTATCAAAATTCTGAGACACTGTTCCCTCGTGAAGATAATATACTTTCATGTGCTTCAAACCGCATGAAAATCGTACCCCAACTTCGAAAGCTATCTATTCTATGTTAAAAAAGTACCGCTACTTTGAAAATAAGGAGTGCAGAAAACGTCAATTAACTAATAAGCATGTCAATTTGACTGTCTGGCACAGTGCAAATACCCTGGTGTTCAACTTTTGTCCATTTTATTTCAACCAAATTGGCAATAAGAAAAAATACCAATCATATATCAATAATTTGAACAAAGATTTTAAAATGGGGAAAGCCATAAATCACACAGCACTTGGAGCACGCCTCTATCTGGTCAAGTGGCTGGATGACAGGGTGCTTAATGAGGTGCGATTTATTGATCAGATAACCGTGAAATGAGTTTCGTTTGGTGTTGAAGATTTGGTTAATTTGTAGAACAGAATGTCAGCTTAGTATTTGAATCAGCAAAAAAATTAAATACACAAATGTTGCAGTTTTAAAGGTTATAAGACACCTCAACTAGATGTCAATGACATCTATAGGTGATTCAGTCTGCTTTAAACTCCTGACAGACATCACATAATGACCAAATGAGGCTTCTTAATCTTATCAGGATTAAAACTGTTTGAAACTCATGTAACAAGTCAAAATCAGTCAAAATATAAAGACTTAGAATTTGGCACCAAATTTGCAGACAACAAATTTTTGCACACACATTTTTAATATTTCACAAACACTAAAATAATGTTTGAACTTTTATTTTAAATCGGACTGCGACAATTTTAGCTGCAGTACTGTACCTCTAACTCTAGACCAAGGTCTACTAGAGCTACAGTTTGCTAGCATCTCTACAGTGGCGCAAATTCTGTAGCAGTTGTTTATCAGTTATATATGTTCAAACAGTTGAGAATTAATCTTTAAACTAATATTTAACATTATTTTGATATATAACCTTCTTGTGTTAAGTAATAACCCACTCGAGGCCATTTGAAAACTTTTCGGTGTCGACCCACTATTTGTTTTGATTTTCCAAGCCGAGACAGAACTCGCGCATGCGTAAAACGCTGTCCGGTTAACATATTAGGCTTTCATTCATAATTGGAAAACTTACTGAGCTGTGGTATTTTTGATGAATTCGAGGATTATTTTTGCCCAGGTAAACTAAAACATTTATTTTATTGCTAATATGGTTAAGGGTGGCAGCTTAAAAACAAGTTTAAAGCTTAATTCGTGTATTAGATATTTTGGCAATATCCCGGCAAACGCCCCGAGGGGCAGTGATCAAAAACAAGTCTGAAAAGGCAACCCTAGCGAGTGGTTGTTTTTTTATCATGATCATTCAGACGCTTGCACGTCGAAAAACTATCATTTCGTAAGAGTTACACATTTAAGGAAAAAGAATCAAAGATGCAGCTTGTTTGAATTATAATATTCTCATTACTGAATAAGTGTCTGTATTCATTTGAAATCATCACCCGAGGATGAGAAATTTATGCCATTTGTACTGACATGAACGAATCTCGTTTATATACTGTAGACTACTATAGAAGGCATCTAAATTCCTATTAACGGCATAAAGATTTGCATTTAAGCTTCCATCATTTTCAATATCTTTATACGATTTATTCCGTTTATATGCCAAAATAAACACTTTCAACATTAAATAGAGGATAACTGTTTTTTTCAGTGTAAGATCGAAATTTAATCCATTGAGTGAACATCAGACGTTATATTTTCACGAGTGGCGAAGCCACGAGTGAAAATATAACATTCTGATGTTCACGAAATGGATTAAATTCGATCTTACACTGAAAAAACACAGTTATTCTATTTATTTATGCTTTTAAGCCACTTTTTAAACGAAATTGTTTAAAAATTGAAAACGAACGTACATTATTTATCCCGTGTTGAGCCCCACGTTTTATGTGGAACACACACGTGCGTGACAGTTGGCGGTATATTTGTTGATTTGACGTCATCCGAATGACTTCGTTGCTCCCGAGTTTGGATTCGTGCTCTTCCGGTGAGTAGTTCGCGACAAATCGGACTGCCGGAATTTAACGATAAGACACGATTGACTACGATTCTTGGGGAGCCCTACGGGGAAAATTCATATTAAAAGCGATTGGTGATAATCCACTGCAGTGGATTACCAAGTGATCATCCACTGCTATATCGTGGTAATCCACCCAAAAGCATAAATAAATATACATTACAGTCAAAGACTGAGGGACGTGTTCCTGGACTATATATAGAGCGACGAAATTCGTATAAAAGGCTGTAATCACATTTAATCGAGGATTACCTCTAACACACTATCGTAGAAAATGTTGAAAACGGAATAAGTTACATGAAGGATTTATATAGTCCCGTTGTTATGATACCACATGGTATATTCTATTAAGGTAGGCATGACTGTATATGCATATGGATTAAGCCATGTGCGACCAGCATGTCCTTCATTCCGTTATAATAACTCCAGGCAAATATGTTCGGTTAACTAAAATACCGTGTCTGGCATGAGTGAGTGATATCCTATACGTTTAAGTTCACTCAGAATAAAATCGTCGATGTCCCGGGGCATATGCGGATTCAATTTTTCAATTTCAGTAAATTTTGTGTTATTCATGTAGTGAAAATTTTAAAACACTAATACCCCCAAAACTTTAACCAAGCCCCATTTTTTAATATATATATCCCCCAAAGAAAACCCTTTTCCAGGGGGTATCTTCCCCCTGACAAGCAATGAAATTAGTTACATTTTAGAAATCGTTGCTATATATATAGTCCCGGCAAACGTCCCAGGCTAAATGACTGCACTATATATAAGGCATCTAAATGCCTATAAAACGGCATTTTAAAGAAATATTAGTATAAATTTCCATCATTTTCAATATTTTTATACGATTTATTCCGTTTATATGGCGAAATAAACACTTTCAACATTAAATATACATTACAGTCAAAGAATGAGGGACGTGTTCCGGGACTATATATAGAGCGACGAAATTCGTATAAAAGGCTGTTTAACTGTCTGCACGATTACAATTAATTGGGTATTACCTCTAACACACTATTGTACAAAATGTTGAAAACGGAATCAATTGCATGAAATATTTATCTAAATCCCGTTATACGTCCCGGGGCATCTGCGGATTGCAATTTTTCATGTTCAGTAAACTTTGTCTTATTCATTTCATGAACATTTTAAAACACTTATACCCCCAAAACTTTAACCAAGCCCCATTTTTTAATATATATATCCCCCAAAGAAAACCCTTTTCCAGGGGGTATCTTCCCCCTGACAAGCAATGAAATTAGTTACATTTTAAAAATCGTTGCTATATATATAGTCCCGGCAAACGTCCCAGGCTAAATGACAGCACTATGTATAAGGCATCTAAATTCCTATAAAACGGCATTTTAAAGAAATATTAGTATAAACTTCCATCATTTTCAATATCTTTATACGATTTATTCCGTTCATATGCCAAAATAAACACTTTCAACATTAAATATACATTACAGTCAAAGAATGAGGGACGTGTTCCGGGACTATATATAGAGCGACGAAATTCGTATAAAAGGCTGTTTAACTGTCTGCACGATTACATTGCCCATTAATGTGGTAATAGGTTTAACACACTATTGGAGAAAATGTTAAAAACGGAATGAGTTGCATGAAGGATTATATAGTGCCGTTACACGTCCCGGGGCATTTGACGGTACTATAAATATTCAGTGACATTACTGAAAAGCCCTATAAGGGGAAGTTTCCCCGGGAAAAGGGTTTTCTTTGGGGGACAGATATATATAAAAATGGGGCTTGGCAAATATTTTGGGGATTATAAGGATATTTAAAGTTTAAATACTTTGGTATAATGAAAATAAACCAGAAAAAACGGAGATGCCCCGGGGAGTCAACGAATCTGCAGTTCAGCTTACTCAGTATGAAATCAATCAAAATCACAATACATGAATAATAAGGACTAGATCGTGTTCAATACAGGTATATCTCAATTACTTTCCTATCGATTTACACCAAGTTGGTGTGGTGTGCGTGAACAGTTAACTTTATCCCAAATGTACATGAAATGGTTGGATTTTTTATCCGGTGAGCATACATTCATCGGCAAAATCTCGTATAGTTTGAACTGTTGAAATTGCAAAGCTGCACGATCACACTTCACGTACAAATAATTTAGTTACGGTATCACCTTTCCATTCAATTCAGGTAAGTAATTATAACGGAATAAGCATGACATGTTGGGAATTGACAGGTTAGTTTAAGTTTTGCTTATTTTTGGGATTTTCCGTAATAATGATTCGTGAATATCCGACAAATTTCGGAAAAATAAAGCGCCTCAATGATCATGATCAGACGTTATTAATGAAACAATAGATGCTGCCATTCTGTAATTTTAGTCAAATCGGAAGAGTCCCTCGGGGCATTTGCCGGGATATTGCCGATATTTTCCCGCCATTCGTTGACATGCGCGGCGGTTTTACTACACACTCCATATATGGAATACGTAGTAAGAGGTTTATGGGACATATTTTTTCAAAATGGCCGACCATCCCTCGAAGACCGGTGCCGGTTGACAGTAGTAAAGTTTAAATCGGGAGAAACTCAATCAAAGACGTAGGTAACCTGATTTTACACACCCACATTGTCAAAAAATGCATTCCAAACCGATACCTACCTTTTATTTTTCAAAAACGGTAAAAATTAAAATGTTATAGAAACTTATTCAAGCGACAGTGAATCACTGTCGGCCTGCGCCATTGTGGAGATCCTAGCGTGTCGTAACTGTATCCGCAATACAGTTACGATATCGCAACTACGACAATTTGTGAACACATTTGTCTGAATTTTTCGACTATGCCCGAAATCTGAACCTGATAACCAACTTGTCACTAGAGGTTTTTCAATCTTTTCTGAAGTATGCAAATTATATCTCATTTCAATTGAATGGCTCGACTACTGTATTATTCAAAACATGTGCAATTGTAAACCAAGTTCCCCACCCACTTATTTACATAGAAAAGTTGACTTCCGGTGAAATAAATTTCGGAAAATAATGTATTTATAATTTTATGTAAATGGTATAAGGCGATCAGAACTGAAGGTAATGCTTATACTGTTATTTTCTAGGCTTATTGAAAGTTTTCATTTCATAAGACTGCTTTAAACGGAAAATATAGAACTTCATGTGGGCAAACCACCGTCACTCACGTTTACGATGTTGAAAAGAAAGAACGGGGTTCACATTGGCAAAATCACGGCTACCTCCGGTGTATTCGTCCCTAGTTACATCGTGTCAATGCGTTTCGCTCTAAATTACTTGTTACACTGATCAGTTTTTCAAACAATGACGACATTTTAGACACGTTAAAATAGTAGCATTAATGTCACGTAGAAATATAGGATTTTTGTGCGATTTATTTAATTGATTGCTTGTTAAAATCAGAGACAGTGTATACACTGTCTCTGTTAAAACACAGAATTATACACTGATTGTATAATTCCGTGGTTAAAATGATCTTGAACCAACTGTGCAATTTTACATTATGTATGCAGGGCTGCCATTTCTCCGTTTTCCCCCCCGAAATCTTCAGACTCGTATATCCTATCTATCTATCTCTTCATACGGCATGCACCCTCAAATGAGTATTACGTCTCGGGTTTCCCTCAACATGCGTAGCAGATGGTAGCTTAAAGCAGACTGAAAGTAAAGCAGAATGCGCATTAAGGCGCATTATATCTATCTATCTACGGTACCCATACTGCAGCACCCTCGTATTGAGTATTATGTGCAGCATTCTGCTTTACTGTCAACCTGCTTTGAGTAATCGCGTTTGAAAAATAGAAAATTTGGAAATCTTAGGATATATAATTTTCAACTTATAGCAGCCCTGTTATTGCCTGATAAAATACAGTATAAAATCTAGATCTATGTATGCTCGCCGTGTCGGAGTAAATACACATGAGCTCCGAGATGTGTATAATATAACAACATATAGGGAAGCAAAAATAACTAGATCTATATCTAAAAGTAAATGCGGAATTTTAGTCTCACGTTTATAACTCATTCACCCCTGGCTGGACTAAGTCCGATTTCAGCATTACGACATTTCTCAATATTCAAATCAATTTGGAAGCAAAAAGACTTAATTCAAATTCAAAGCAAAAGAGATTTTTTATTTGTTCAGAAAACATTCTTTCACCTCATAACTGTTAAACTATTCGCAGATATTAAAAAGAATACTTTATTTGCGTTCAAAATCAGCAAACTACACATTTTCATTTTGTTTTACTATATGTTTAATGTGTCCGACACTTACCATTTTCAAATCAAAATGGAAGCAAAAAGTCGTTTAAATAGAAAATTAAAATTTACACCATGTGAAAAAGAAGAAAATAAAGTTTATTGCTATAACTGTTAAAATATTGACAAATATATGCAACACCTTAAAATATGACTTTGAAAATTATTCCGTTATATGTTCCATACACGGCAGTCAGGCCAGAAATTTATCGGTATCGACTTTATCGGCGTTTTTCAAGGGGGACAACCTACTTGATTAAGCCAGTCAAAATGGACTGAAAGTTGGGTATGATGACAAACAGTGAAGACCCTGATCAGAGGGCTCCTTAAGGAGCCCTCTGTCATGATTTACACTGTTTGCATGGGACAAGTGTAATACTCACAGGTATACTGTTTGTAAATGACGAGTATACTCGTCGCTAGGGTTGAATGTGTCACAATAACGGCCTACTTATTTTGGTTTGCTTGTCGTCTATCATGAGGCCGCTGAACAAAAGTACTGTAGCTATTTCAACTTACAAGTACACATGTGTGCGCGACAACAAGGTTACTACGATTCAAGAACTATTTATGATCATTAAATGTAGCATGTCTTCGCCAGCCTTTAAGGAAGTCTCTACTGATTCTATGGCTTCACGCACAGCATCCATCAAGCGGTGTCTGGGGGCAGAGCAGGCTACAGGGCTGCCATTAAATGATCATAAAAACCCTTAAAACCTTTTCCCCATAGCCCGTTTCCAGTTTTGAAGGCAGGTGCACGAACACTTACAGGCTTAACGCAGGCTGATAGTAAAACAGATTGTGCATTGAGGCGCATTCTGCTTTACTTTTAGCCTGCTTAAAGCTACCATCTCATTATCTGCTAGGATAAAAACAAGAATATCGTTCCAGAAACAATGGATGCTCTCCAAAAAGAAATACCCACCAAAGTTATGGCATGTTTAGAAAGTGAAGGACAGACAAAACTTTATTTAAATAAAACCCTGAATATTTCGGGGAAATCCTGTGATATGTATTTGTTCTGCAGCTTAGTAAAGGGAGGTAGAGAATGCATCATTCCAATTTTGGTTTTACACGAGTTACCTCCCTTTGAACGTCAAAACTTATATGTGACACAAGGTATAGACCGCTTGTTCTCGGAGTAAGTACACCTGTGCTGTATTGTAATACAAAATGCGTCTGAAACTTGCATGCCTGTTTCTAATACATGTAGATTTACCTTTTTGTACCTTATATTCTTTTTTTTCGACCCTATCGACGAGTATATTCGTCATTTACAAACAGTGTATCTGTAAAGAGTACACTAGTCCTATGCAAGCAGTGTAGACCCTGATCAAAGGGTTCCTTAAGGAGCCCTCTGATCAGGGTCTACACTGTATGTCATTTTGAAATGTATTGTTAAAATCTACCCTAAATAGTTAAAAATGACAATACTTATTTTGAAATTGGAATTGACCATTAAATGTTTCAAGGGTGAATGAGTTAAGTTATTTGTTATGTCATCCGACTATTTTTCAATAACATTTACTTGACTTGACAGTGGACTTCTATTAGTGTTTTCTACTGACATGGCCGAGTTATTTTAAGATTGGAACATTTTAAAACTTTAAAAGGGGATGATCATCGTACTCGATTATTTCAATACAGCCATCTAGGAATACGGATAGCAGTAGTTTGTATGTAATGTACAATAAAGAAGACCATAGGTGTCCGACTCAAAGAGATGCATATGATAGATCTAGCACTACAGATATTAACAAGATATTAACAGGGAAAGACAACATCGACAAAGAAAAGTTACTGCCACAGTCTCATACATCTAGGACAAGAGGACACAACCTGAAGCTGGGAAACAGCATGGACGACTAAATATCCGCAAGCATTCCTTCTGCCTGAGGGTCGTTAACAGTTGGAACACCTTACCAGACTGGGTGATTGGTGCTAAAGATCTTAACCAGTTTAAGACAAAACTCGACTTATTCTGGAAGAACCGTCAGTATGTCACCCGCCCCACGCATGCACAAGGTATTATAACAAGAAGACCAAAGCGGGAGACACAGGCAATAGCCTTTTTCCTGTAGACGAGGTATCAAGGTATCAAGACTAAAAATTTTTTATTTTTAATGAGTCGGACACCTATGGGGAGAAGACATCGTTATTTCCCGTTTAAACGCAAACGCAATGCACTAAACTCACGGTGGAAAATGACTTTTAGAAATTTCTATCTTTTTAATCTGAGTGGCAAACAGGTTGGAGCCTGATCAGACGCCGGGTTAACCGGCGTCTGATCTGGCTCCAACCTGTTTGCAATGGAAAAAATAGTTTTAAATATCAGTTAAGTTAGCGCAGCGGTCTCGTGCTGCACGAGGATCATGCTTATCTTAAGTAGGAAAGTGTACGAATATATCCGATGTAACCTATTTACCATTATGAACTATTCTGTTCTAAAAATAACTCGGATAAAAGTAGAGACAAAACAGTCGACACGGATGGCTTGCAACCCCAAAAAAGACGATTCTGTGAGGAGTTACTCACACACCAAGCTACCAGTAAAAATTGTATATGACGAACCTAGAACACTCAAGATAATTTCTCACATAACTACCCCTGTTTTCTATAGCGAACAACGATGACGAATATCCTTATCTCCAACACGTGTAAGATCACTTTGATGACGTCACTATAACGACACTATTTATAACGGCGTTTTGACGTCACCGGGGTTCCAAAAAATGCAGATTGCTTAAGAAATAGCTGAAATCGTTAGTAATGTGAGGTTCAAGATATATAGGATCTGTCACTCGTCGATGTTTAAGACAAGTTGATACAAACTCATCTAGAATAGAAAAGTTATTAAGCTCGCCAAGGCTCGCTTAATAACATTTCAATTCTAGACTCGTTTGAGATCAGCTTGTCTTAAACATCGACTCATGACAGATCCTATATATCTTGAACATTCAACATACTATCTTGAAAAGTTCAAGATAATATCTTGATTTTTCTCGTTAATATCTTGAAAATTCAAAACACTATATTGACATTTCAAGAAACTTACCTTGAATTTTTAAGATAATATCTTGATTTTTCAAGTTATTAATTTGAATTTTCAAGTTACTATTTTGAATTTTCAAGTACTATCTTGAATTTTCAAGATGATAACTTGAACCACGACAAGGTAGGAAAGTCTCTGGGGAGCATCACCTGTATTAAAATTGTCGCCATCAAAGGTGCAAAAGACAATCACGAAATATGACCGGAGAATGGTGTAGACTCCACTGTGTAATCTAGGCATTATTGTCTGTTTATGCAGTACTACAATGCCCCCTCTCTACAGCGACACCTGGGTGCAGTTTAGGAAATAAAAGTTATAGACAGAAACGTTTGCCTTGTAATAAAACAGATCCTTGAACCTGGGTTACACAACGCGAAGTGGATTAAAACATCGAACTATGCTACAAAATGTCCAATATGTAAATTGGAGAAAAACAGCAGACAACAACTTTATGTAGACGATATTTTTGCAGCAATGATAGCATTTGATATAAAAGTCTTGTTTGGGGAACAGCGACAAGCGCTGTTGTAAGGAGGGAGTCGTTGCTGGGAGGGCCGTTGTTGAGAGTGTTGAGAATGTATTCAGTCGCTTGTTTGTTTTTACCATTTAACCTACTATAATATTGTGTGCTTTAAAAAGTGTCGTCTGCAAAAATATTTAAATTTATTAATCGTGAAATTACAATAGAACAAGCATCGTGGAGTCCTGATCCAATACCAATTTTGCACTTGTATTTGTATACCAGCCTAATGTTTATAGTAACTGTTTGCTACCCCTTTTTGTACAAATATCGGGCTATATAATGTACGCCAAGTAAGAATGTTACTTGACAATACTCATGTTTGCTACCGTGGAGAAGACGTTATTCTTTCCCAATAAACGCGTTTACGTTAAAATTATTATTTACTTTGCAAACAGATTGGAGCCAGATCAGACGCCGGGTTACCCGGCGTCTTATCGGGTTCCAAACTGTTTACCACTTAGATTAAAATAAATAGTTAGAAATAATAAATAACTGTACTTTTCTAAGGTTTAGTGTTTTGCGTTTTGCGTTTCGTTTGCGTTTAAACGGGAAAAATAACGTATTCTCTTCTGTATTTCACATCCGTTTCTGTTTTGAACTCTCGAATCTCTGTTTCATTATTCAAATAGCAAAGAAAAAGATTAACGTAACCCATTTATGCCTGGATAATGCAGTGAACTTTCCCTATGTGCTTATTGGACTTTTGTATTCAGCGGAGCTGAATGGTTTCTATTTAGACATATAATTTGCACATTCTCAACCAATGATAACTGGACAGAAATCTAGGTTGAAAGTCACATGCTTAAAACTGAATGGGCTGATTGGATATGGGGACATACTGATCTATTGTACCCATTTACAAGTTTTACTGGAGATGACATGTTAGTGCAAAATTATAGACACAGTCAAGTGCTATGAAAGCATGTTTCTATTTATGACATCTTTTTTCTAAGAAACTCCATTCATGAATGAAGAGTGATAGAACAGTAGATTCATGCAAGTGAAGAATCTGTGAGTAGCAGGAGACGTTTTAAATAATTGTTTGGTAATTCTGTAGAGGATAGATTTTTAGTAGCTTTATATAACATGAAAGTTACTGTAATTGAATGTGAATTGTTAGTGAAAAGTCTGCAATTGCTATGTAAGCATGTTTCTATTTTTAGATATGACATCTTTGTTTTAAGAAACTCCATTCATGAATGAAGAGTGATAGAACAGTAGATTTATGCAAGAATCTTATGAGCAGCAGGATTCGGTTTGAATTGTTGTTTGGTAATTCTGTAGAGGATAGACCTTTAGTAGCTATATTTTACATGAAAGTTATTGTAATTGAATGTTTTGCTTTTCAATCCAAGGTATTACAATTCTTTGACAACCTCAATTTTATACAGTTTTCACACCCATCTACAGCATTACTTCCAAAACGCTCTCCGCTGAATATCTTTTTTAAAGATATTTCTTGTTACAAATGTACAAGGGTGATCTTAAATCACTATGTGCAGTGTTTGTCCATGCAGCAGAACATTTCATATGACGAAACAAACAGTGCAGACCCTGATGAGACGCCGCGTAACGCGGCGTCTAATCAGGGTCTACACCGAGTCTGTTTGCTGATGTCACTTAAGTAGAAACTAGGCTTAAATGGGTTAAAAACAAAATGCAGACGGCACTTTTAAGCAGACAAATATGGCAGCAAAAGGCTTAACCCCTTCTCTACCATAACCCGAACACAGTGTCATTAAATTTTGCAAACAGTTGGGATCCTGAACAGATGCCGAGTTATACCCGGTCTCTGATCAGGATACAAACTTTTTGACACTTATATTGACGTCCCATCAACTACATTGCCAAAATAACTGCATTGGAATATTTAAATACGGACGATAATTTTTCAAGCAGAAGAATGTCAGTGAAAGGCTTTACAGACCAGTGTTATGAAAAGTGTGTGGTATTCACCACACGTGAACCATTCTTAACCCTTTCACTATCAATGACGCCAAAATGCGCGTTTGCAAACAGTTTGGATCCTGATCAGACGCCGCGTAACGCGGCGTCTGACCAGGATCCAAACTGTTTGACACTCGTTTTGAAATTTCTTCAGTCATACTGCCTTTAATTTAACTTTGAAACGATATTGCAGACAACACTATTGAAGCAGACGACAATATGGCGGTGGAGGTGGTAAAAATCTCACGATAAATTTGATCATGAAAGGGTCAATTTCATTTAATTCATTTCGTTGACCAAACATTCATGAGCACATGTGTTACTATACGTTATGAGTAAGTGCAGTATGTGATATTATCGTAAAGGAGGTTCGTTATTACTTGATTTTTAGGATTTTCCGGTGTGTATATAATATATATCTAAAACTTCGCTTAATGTTATCAGCGGGTTTCGAGATTAATTGTGTACTTACGTTGTGAAGTTTGTTTAAATCTGGTGTTAATCATTAATCAACTTATGCAATTGAACACCTCCGGATTATTTTATTTTCATGACCGTGGATTACACTAGTACATGTACAGGTAAAGGTGGTGGCCATTGTACTCCAAACAATACAGTATAGAACACTGTTATTTACTAATAAATGCGTTTACGCTAAACCTATTATTTCCATTGCAAACAGTTTGGAGCCAGATCAGACACCGGGTAACCCGGCGTCTGATCAGGCTCAAAACTGTTTACCATTCAGATTAAAATGAGCATTCAGAATTGTCAAAACGTTGTCATTTTCTACATTTCATTGCAATGCGTTTGCGGGTTTTTTGTTTTCGTTTAAACGGGAAGAAAGAATACGTCTTCTCAGCTGTACTTAGTAACTCTGTAACCCACATGGTATCGTCTGTTTCAAAGTCGTCTGCCGTCTTTTGAACAGTAAAACCTCTCTGTTACCACATTAAAATAAGGCTAATAGATTATAAAAAGGCAGATGGCAGTAAAAAAGTAGTAAAAGTAGTGGTGGTAACAGAATATTAGAGTAGTAGTAGTAGTAGTAGTTTGTTGTTGCTGTTGTTTTTGTAGAAATACTTGAAATACTAGTAATAGTTGGTATTCTTGTTGTAGTACAGCGCTCCCTCTCTACAACGACACTCTATGGGAGACACAGATTGCGTGTGTTGTTCAGATGGTGTCGTTATAGGGAGGGAAAATTAAGACTTAGCTTACATTTGCCTACATCTTGAATCCAGATCAGACGCCGCGTTACGCGGCGTTTGATCTCGATTCAAGCTGTTTGTCATTCATCATTATATTTATTCTACTAAATTGTCCACTTATATTCCACTTAAAGAAAAACAGCAGACGACACTTTTAAGCAGACGATATTGCAGCAGTAAAAGCGTTAGACATAGTTATTCAGTTTAGGGAACTGTGGCAAGGGTCGTTGTAAGGAGGGAGTCGTTGTTGGGAGGGTCGTTGTAGAAACACTGTAGAAGCATAAGTAAAATACATGTAAGTGGAAACAGAAGAAAATGATTACAATGATGATGCTAACAATGATGATGACAGAAATGAAATCAGTGAGGATTAAGATTATGGTGATGATGATGATGATGATGATAATGATGATGATAAAAACGATTATGATGATATATATGAGAATCTGTGGTGATCATGTTGATTAATTAGCAAATAAAGAGCGAAAATATATTTAACCCATTACCCCATAAATACGCCTTTTTACGCCTGTAATTAATTCCTCCACTTTGTTCCAATTTATAAGGCCATGAATAATCACCAGAAGAAACATTTCCTTTATGCTAACAGGTCGTAGCTTAAAGCTGACTGAAAGTAAAGCAGAATGCACCTTAAAAATGAAACTGGGAATTAGATAATAAATATTTTGCTGCCATTATGACGTAAAACCCCGTCTAACAGCCATTGAAATAATATCGTCTGCTTATATTTGTCGTCTGCTTATATTTGTCGTCTGCTTTTATTAATACTACATGTGTATTTGGAATTTTAAGCGTTTCTAACTTAAGAAATTGGTATGAGAGTCAAACAGTTTGGATCCTGATCAGACGCCGCGTAACGCGGCGTCTGAACTGGATCCAAACTGTTTGCATAATTAATGTTATAGAGCTTGACAGCGAAATGGTAAACTCACGGGGGACCAACTAGGTATTACGATGAAATGTTTCTCTACGACAACCTATATGGGTATTATAACAAATTTGTATTGCTACGAAGGTAATTTTGTTGTTTCTTACTATATCTACACTGACTTCGTAGCTATACAAATCTCTTATAATACCCATATAGGTTGTCGTAGCTATACAGTTTGATGGTAATACGTAGTTGCCCCCCCCCCCCGTGAAACTTGTAACGTCATTGCGTCTTTAACGTCGTTGCTAAGCCAACACGACGTCACTCTTTCAAGATAGTCACTTTTAAGAGGCGAGCAATGGTTGATGTAACATAGAAAGGAGTTCAATATGATAATATTTCAGTTACATTGAAGTGGAGATGTCAGGCAGATATTTCGTAGTTTAATTAAAGAACAACAACAACAATAACACGCGACAAGGAAAACATGATGGAAAGACAATTCCACTCGTACCAACTACGGCCACAGAATCATCCATTCCGAAATTTCATGTGAGTAATTTTATACATTATGCTTCTGCTTTCTTAAACCGGTGTATACATACAGTACTCCCTGTCTACAACGACGCCAAACGGAAGACCAATAATGTATGCGTTGTTCGGAGGGAGTTGTTTTAAGGAGGGAAACTGGTTTACATTTCCAAAAAGCATGAATCCAGATCAGACGCCGCGTAAGTCAAGCTGTTTTTCAATCATCATTAAGTTGGGTTTTTTTCTGTCAAAATGTTCAATATGTAACTTTGAGAAAAACAGCAGACGACAACTTTTTTTTATGTAAATGCACACTTTTTCGGATTACACCAGTAATACAAATGTATGTATACACCGGTTTAAGGATGACATGCATACGTTGATCTTGAAAAATCCTAAGATTTCTAAATTTTCTGTTTTAACTGACAGAGTGGTAAGACTCCACCAAAAAGTGACACACACATGCATGCACACCGGCGCTATATAACCTTGTTTTGTGTCTGTTTGTCTGTACACAACTTTTCCCTAGCCATAACTTTTGAACTACATGTGTACTTACCTCAAGAGCGCAGTACAACTTTTGGTAATGTCCGACAAAGGTCAAGTATATTAAGAGGTAACATTGGGTGAATTTCACATTGGCCATAACTTTAGGGCTGCATGCGATAAAGACTTTATGTTTGGAATGTGTACTCAGCTCCAGAAGCTCTTGAGCTTGGTACTATTGTGTCATGTCCAGCAAAGGTCAATGTCATTTAGAGGTTAAATGCGCTTAATTCCAACACACTTCGCGTACGTCTCTATATAAACAAAGAAGGGATGTATCTAACGTCGTTGAGATGCTGGTAAGTAAACTACTCGGCATTCGGCCTCGTGATTTAATTACTACGTAGCTCAACTCCTCCCCGTGTTTTATTGCCACGATAAAACACTGGTATCATTTTATTATTTCTTAATTTAACATTGCCCATAACCCTCTGATCATTTCTAAATTTAGAAAATAGTCCTCAATATGGCAAACGTTGTTATGACGACAACGTCATCACTACGTCATCATGACATCAAAATGACGTCATGGTGCTATGTTCAATTTAAGAGGTTTCTAGATATTCCGGCTGTTTATTTTACATACATGTAGTTTAAACCGAAAACAAAATTTTAGGGGCTACAATTCCTGCTGTATGATTTTATTTTACAGCCAAATTAATACATTGCAGTGACAAAACACATCGGAGGCATTGTCACTTACTGTTCATTTCAAATAAACACCAATTTTCGAGAGGGCGGGACTTGTGGAAAAGTTTCGAAGGGGAGGCGGGGCATATGCAGTTTTCATTCGCGAATTAATCTTTGGAACTTGGGGCAGCAAACATTTGGCGGATTTTTTCAAAATTTGTTCTTAACCGATCTATGCCTTCCTACTAGTGGAAACCATGATTCCCGACTAATATTCTTATTTATAAATGAGATAAATTGCATGAAAAATTGACATAAGAATCTACCTTATAAACAGCGGCCTATATCTGCGTTTCTTTATGACAATAAAACCCCGATATATTTATCCTACTTTAAAATTACGTCACTTCTAATGACGTCATAAATCAGCATTTTTCGCGCCAAACTGTCAAGTCTAAAATTTAGTTGTTGACAATGGAACTTATTTTTTCTGCTTTCGAATGTACACAGATTCAGTAAATCGGTCATGGCTGTTCCTTATAGGGTACACATTATTCGTGTTATCGACCTCTAATATGGATTAAACATACATGCGTACTGACAAAATGTTTATTTAATGTTAGAAATTACAGCAAATATATTGTAAATATAAGAAATGAATACATTGCAGTGACAAAACACGTCGGGGGCATTTGTCACTGTCTGTGACACCATTCTTGTTTATGATTTCAATGCTACTGATTGACTGTAGTACCGGTACAGTGGAGAAAACGTTATTCTATTATTTCCCGTTTAAACGCAAACGAAACGCAAACGAAATACACTAAAATGTAGTAAATAACAACTTTTGACGATTCTGACTATTGGTATTAAGCTGAGTGGCAAACAGTTTGGAGCTTGGTCAGACACCGGGTTACCCAGCGTCTGATCTGGTTCCAAACGGTTTGCAATGGAAATAAAAGTTTTAGCGTAAACGCGTTTATTGGGAAATAATAACGTTTCTCCACTGTATAATAAAACGCTATTCAACAAGCATCTACGCTGTGTGTATTACCAACAGGGCTTGATACGGCGAGGTTCTTTTACTCTTTTGTGTTATACTTTCCCGTTTAAACGAAACTGGATGCAACCGTAATGCAATACACTAAAATATTTAGGTTTATATGAAAATATTTACATTCGCGCGATTCAATTCCATTGAAAAATTTGACGTTTAATTCGTATGGACGCAATGTATCTAGGGACGGGACTTGTGGATATCTCTCGCAGAGGAGGCGGGGCTTAAGGATTTTTTTCTCCGAGATCCACAGCTTCAATTATGCGGTTATGGCTGTTCCTTCCAGGGTACACATTATTCGTGTTAACGCGATTCATGGAATTTGCCAATCATTTTCTGTCGTATATTTCGCTTAAACGCCGAAAACTAACAGTTCATTTCTTAATAAAATGTTGACTGTCATTATAATCTGAATGTGAACAGTGTGTCTATGGACCGAGCTCAAAAATAAATTTCTTCGGTCCCGAACTGTTTACAGCAGACTAGCATTTCAGACGGTTTCGTTGGGAAAGAACAAATTGTACCCCATTTACTCTCTTTCTCTCTCTCTCTCTCTCTCTCTCTCTCTCACTCTCTCCACACAAACATACGTGGACACGCGCACACACGCGCACCCACACACGTACGCACGCACGATAATTACATGCGCACATCCTACATATACATGTACATGTACTCTGAATTTCCTTACGAATACCGACACTCCGTCGAGACAGATTACAAAGTAATTTAATATCCGGATTAAGTTTTTAGTTTACAGCCTTATTAACTATACCTGATTAAAATTCACTTGTCTGTTATATTGACGATAAATATTTTCATGGATTAATCCCTTTACTGCCCAAAGTTCACTGACATTTGCAAAAAGTTTGGACACATGTAACCAGGCGTCTTTGCAAGATCCAAAGGGTCTGACTCTCATAAAGAATCTTATATTTTCAGGCTAAAGTAAGAAATAATAAATTCATATACCAGTGTTTTATCGTGCAATAAAACACGAGTAGGAGTTGAGATGCGTAGTAATTAAATTACCAGCATCTGAACGACTACCCGTGTTTTATTGCACGATAAAACACTGGTATTAATTTATAATTTCGATTCTAACACTTAAATTCAACCAGGTTAACTACAATTTGTACGGACGCAACGGTGCTACATTTCTTGGCGTACGCATTTTCGGAGCCATATATGACGTCACATTTAAGACGTTACAGCGCGTGAGTGTTTTATTGAGAATTTAAACACAGATACGTTCCTTCTTTGTTTATATAGAGACGTGCGCGAAATGTGTTAGAATAATGCATAATACATTTTCATTAATTTATTATTCATTCATTCATTCATTCATCGACCCACTCACCCAGCCAGCCAATAAATAATTCATATATTCATTCATTCATTCATCTATCCACCATCCATAGTTAATTGATTGATTCAAAAAATAATTATTGCACAAAATCACCAATTTATCCATCTAATAATATAGGATATTACATGAGTGTTCATAATTTATTGGATTTATTAAACGAGCATTTTTTAAACGATTAAAACGAGGCTTTGCCGAGTTTTAATCGTTTTCTAAAACGACGAGTTTGATAAATCCAATAAATTATGATCATTCACGTAATATCCTATATAATAACATAACAGATATAACATAACATAATTCATTTATTCTTTCAGAGATGTTCAAAACACCAAGTCGCTGACAGCAGTAGCCTTGCCAGAGAAATACAGAGGGATAGACTACAGCAAAGATTTCTCCAGGTAACATTGCCTAAACATTTCCTTTACCATCCATCAGTTCAGTAAGGAAAACGATAGCCGTCGATGGCCAGCGATTGCGAGTTGGCTGCCGGTCTGAAATACAGCGGAGAAAACGTTATTATTTCGTTCAAACGCAAACTCATTGCAATGATATATATAGAAAATGACAACTTTTTGACAATTTTAACTACCAGTTTTATTCTGAGTGGAAAACAGTTTGGAGCCTGATCAGACGCCGGGTTACCCGGCGTCTGATCTGGCTCCAAACTGTTTGCAATGAAAATAATAGTTTAAGCGTAAACGGAAAGGAAACGTTTTCTCTACTGTACTCTGCATGCTGCACACGGGGCACAAACTGGTAACCTAAACAGCGAACAGTGATAATTGAACACGCTACAGGTCTCTATCTCTTTAACGCTGTCTCTCTGCCTCTGTCGCTGTCCCTGGTGCTATCGGTCCCACAGTCTCTCTCTATCTGTCTCGCCTGTCTGTATATCTATCCGTATGTCTCTGTCTGTCTCTCTGTCTCTCTCTTTGTCTGTCTGTCTGCCTGCCTGCCTGTCTGTCAGTCTCTCTATGTCTCTCTCTTTGCCTGTATGTGTGTCTCTCTCTCCCTCTGTCTCTCTGTCTGTATGCCACTTATGTATGTATGTCTGTGTCTCTCTTTCTGTCTCTCTCTTTGTATGGCTGTGTGTCTCTCTCTCCCTCTGTCTCTCTGTCTGTATGCCACTTATGTATGTCTGTATGTCTCTCTCTCTGTCTCTGTCTCTGTCTCTGTCTTTATGTCTCTGTATCTCTCTGTCTTTCTCTGTGTCTCTCTCTGTGTGTGTGTGTGTCTCTCTCTCTCTCTCTCTCTCTCTCTCTCTCTCTCTCTCTCTCTCTGTCTCCCTCTCTGTGTGTCTCTCTCTGTCTCTGTCTCTGTACAGTGTCTCTCTGTCTCTCTTTCTCTCTCTTTGTCTGTATGTATGTCTGTCTCTCCTATCTGCCTCACCCCGGCGTCTGAAAGAATAACATGCAATATATTCTGCAGTGTAGTCGGCTAAGATAATATCACCTTTTGAGAATTGTTCTACATGTATATGTTAACAGCTGCTGCTACCCCATTGATACGTCTTTTACGCCTTTAATTAATTCCTCTACTGAAACAAATAGTTCCTATTTATACTGTCACAATTAAAAATCTTAAGAAATATTTTCCATATTCTAGCAAATAATAGCTTAACCCTTTACCTTATAGTAGCGCCTTTTAGCGCATTCCGTTTAATCCTCCGCGGAAGAAAATAATTCCAACTATACAGTCATGAATATGTATCAGAAGTAATATTTTCTTAATTCTAGTAGGTGGTAACTTAAAGCAGGCTGAAAGTAAAGCAGAATGCGCCTTAGGGCGCATTCTGCTTTACTTTCAACCTGCTTTAAGTAGTCACATATTTTCAAAACTAGAAACAGGCTATTGGGTAAAGGCACATTCTGCTTTACTGTCAACCTTGCTTTAAGTATTCACATATCTTCAAAACAAGAAATAGGATATGGGGTAATGGGTTTAGCAAGATATATGTAAAACAGGCGTCTCTTAAATAACCGTTGTGTTGAGCTCGTTACATGTATTCTTTACAAACACACGTGTTTATGCTAAAACGATTATCTCTGTTGCAAACATATTGGAGCCAGACCAGGCAATCAAAATTATCAAAAGGTTGTCAGTGTCTATATTTTGTGTCTGAGATCGTCCTCATGCATTTGATTGGTCATATTTGAGCTTTTGCTAAAATTTGACCAATCAAATGCTTGAAAACGATCTCAGACTCAAATAAATGTAAATTACCACCTGCTCTAAAATGTAGAACATTTAGGACAAGGAGAGGATCATAAATAAGCTTATGCTTTCAATCTCATCCTTTTTTTTACATCGATGTATGTATTTTATCATAGAAATGATTTATTGAGAAATAAAATACATACATGTATGTTTAACTCATTATCCCCTGAAACTTCCAATGGACAATTCCCGTTTACAATAAATGCTGGTCCATTTTAGACAATTTAGGGTTATTTAATATAATATATTACATAATGACAAACAGGAGCCCTCAGATCAAGGTATTCACTGTTTGCAAAAAAAAGTACTCTTCACATGTGCACTTTTGGTCAAAGACGCATATATGCGTCGCTAGGGCTCAATGAGTTAAACTAAACTTTGTTTATATTTGGACCCTGTACATCGTTTGTTAGTACATATCATATGAAAAAGCAAACAGTGCAGACGTCTCATCAGGGTCTTCGCTGTTTATTAATGTTTTTGTTGACGATATGTAATAAGTTGACATGTGAGTAGTCGTTAATGCTGGACTTATTGTATACAGTGAACCCCTTCTAAACCGGACATGTGTCGGGACAACAACAAAATTACGGTTTAGAGGGGTTTCTAGCTTAGAGGGATGTTAACACATTACCAAATAGCTTGTTTCTAGTATGGAAGATAGCTGATCACTTAAAGCATGTTGAAAGTAAAGCAGAATGCGCCTTAAAGCGCATTCTGCTTTACTTTCAACCTGCTTTACGCTATCATCTGCTAGAATGTATAAACTATTTTCTTCAGTGTAGGAATAAACCAAAAGCATAAAAATACGCATTTATGGTGTAATGGGTTAGAATAAAGAAGGGTTGAAACGGGACCAAAGTTTTTGTCCGGTTTAGAGAGAATTCCGGTATAAAAGATTTAGAGGTTCCGGTTTAGAGGGGTTTTACTGTACATGTAGTAATTTTATACAACTTGAATGCGAAAGTATCCCGCTTAAGTCATTCATATTCTTAGTGATTTCACGAACGTTTATGAATATGATCAGAATTATGTCAGTTTAGCGCCCAATGTTTTGTGGGAAACCCAGTAACTCTGATCCATTTTGTTACTCACTCGTGCCGATGTTATGTTGGGTTGAGGATTTTTATCCTTTTCACCGTTAAATTTATCGTGAGGGTTTTACCCCTTCACCGCCAGATTGTCATCTGCTTCAAATATTTTGTCTGCAATATCGTTTCACAGTTAGATAAAAGGCAGTATAGCTGACGAAATTTCAAAACAAGTGACAAACAGTTTGGGTCTTGATCAGACGCCGCGTTACGCGGCGTCTGATCAGGACCCAAACTGTTTGCAAAGGTGCATTTTGGCGTAATTGGTAGTGATCGTCTTGGTGTAGAATAGCCCAAGAACTAGATTGACAAATAAAAGCAGACAACGTATTTTAAGTAGAGGTTATCCTGACATTAAATGGTTTAAACTTAAGCATACGCCACTCTCGACCGTAGAACGGCTTAACGAGAAGAAAACTCACCGTTTGAAATTTGTATATTATCGCGTTTCACCTACCCATTTATAGGAAACTCGATAAGGCTCTCTTTTCACACCAAGTCGAGCACGATTAAGTTTAAAGTGCCACTGTTTCATGCACTAAGAAACTAAGAGCGCCATGTGTTATTAGTGAAACAATGAGCTATGCCTTGGCTTGTTAAAATCGTTTAATTTTGAAATGAATTAACGAAGGGGTGACATACGTAAACTATTAAATAGTAGAGAAATTAATACTATAAAACACGCACGAATGAAATAAATGTGCATATTTGTATAGCCGGCGAAAAAGGATTTAGGAAGAGGATTTGTTCACGAAGAGATTCGTTCAAGAAATAATTAAAAGGAGTTGACAGTTTATGAATGTGGAAAGTGGTTTGTTAAATGAGTGCACGACCCTTTGCATTTTTGTTTGAAGGCTTCTGTGGGATTTGGCTTCAATTGTTGTGAACCTGAGGATTTTAATAAATGAATGAATGAAAGGAGATATTAGGGAACACGTGCGGCTATTTTGTGACATATAGGACAAATGGTTTACCATCAACAAATATGGAACAGATAAATCACATATTTTCTGATAAGTATATTCAAATGTCAGGGACTAAATTTTAATCATATGTAGAAAGGAGATTCTAAACGACTAAGTGGATAGACCTAGACATGGTGACTAAGGGAAGTGTGAAAGTGGTTTCGCCGGTGTCGGTGAAATCTAACGTGTCGGATAGGAGCTGCGTGGTTATCCCGTCGTCTACTCGTATCACGGTTCCGTCGGATGTGCCGCGACCAGAAACCACCAAGAACGAGCGACTACGTATACCTAGATCACTACAGTTAGAGTTAGCAAGAAGTCTAACGTTTGGTGTCTTAGGCGATGACAGGTAGAACATGTTTCGTTCATTCGTGCCTGACTATAGTTGATCCGTGTCATGAGAAAACCTGCTTTATTGCATTGCAAACAGTGTAGATCGAGACCAGCCGCCGCGTCAAAGACGCGGCGGCTGGTCTTGATCTACACTGTTTACCACCGCGTGCATTAAAGCATGTTATGTAGCTGTATTATATACGGTAGTTGACAGTGTAGACCAAACCCAGAACCAGAGCCTGGGTGACACGATGCTTGGTCTGTATAATGTTGCAATACAATAAGACAGGTTTTGTCCTGGTAGGGCTCATTTATATGCCACTCCCTCTCAACCCCCTCTCTTCGAAGCCCAGGTTTGGTAAAGTTTTCATAACTAAACTTCCCCGTGACTTTATCAATAATTTTACGATTCCATAGAATTGGCGAATTACTTGTATCAAACTTTTCTCGTGGAATTTTCTTTATAATACAGCGCTCTCTCCCTACAACTGCCCTCCCAACAACGACTCCCTCCTTACAACGACCATTGCCACTGTACCCTAAACGAGACATTTATGTCCAACATTTTCATGGCTGCAATACCGTCTGCTTAAATATGCCGTCTGCTATTTTTCTCAAAGTTTCATATAAGTGGATAGAATAAATATAACGACGAGTGACAAACAACTTGAATCCAGATCAGACGCCGCGTTACGCGGCGTCTGCTCTGGATTTAAGCTGTTTGCAAATGTAAACCAAGTCTTCATTTCCCTCCCTATAACGACTCCCTCCGAACAACACACACACAATATGCGTCTCCCATTGCGGGTCGTTGTAGAGAGGGAGCGCTGTATACAAATAAACAACATCACCGTGGACCAATAAAATACAAACATTCCAAAGCCCCATTTTCGCCAATGTTGTCCCACACTGGGTATCGACTTACTCTGGGGTTTGTTTGTACCGATCGTTTAATTACTGCGGGAGGTATTAAAGGCTTTTAATTCGGATCCTGTTTGAATTAAATTGTTCCGATAATTTGGAATTATTAATATTTCATACGGTCATTTGTCAATAAAATATTGATTCCGATATTTTTATGCAAGGGCATATACGGTATGGGATGAAAAGTTGAGCACCGTACATAAACTCTACACTTTTCGTTAAGATTATTGGGGACTGTGAAAAATTATCTCTCTCTGTTTGTCTGTCTGTCTGTATCTCTCTCTCTCTCCCTCTCTCTCTCTCTCTCTCTGTCTGTCTGTCTGTCTCTCTCTCTCTGTATGTGTGTCTGTCTTTCTCTGTCCTCCCCCCTTTGTCTCTTTCTTTCTGTCTCTATATGTGGCCTTATATCTCTGTCTATCTCTGTTTGTCCGTCTGCGTGTCTGTCTGTCTCTGGGGCTCTCTCCGTGTGTGACACTTTCTCTCTCTCTTCCCCCTCTTCCTCTCTCTGTTTCTTTCTCTCTGTTTCTTTCTTTCAGTCTCTGTCTCTGTCTATCAGTCTGCTATCGCCCCCTCTCTCTGCCTCTTTCTCTGTTTCTCTGTGTCTCTGTATGTCTGCCTCTGTCTGTCTTCCTGTCCTCTCTCTATTTAGAGTATTTATCTATTCCTCTCTCTACCTTTGTCTATTTATCTCATTCTCTGTATGTCTACTACGGTACTATTTGCATATAACGTTTGTCCTGCAATTAGCAGTCACCTGTCATACGTGCTCTCCTAATTTTTATTCTAAGCACACTTACCACGCATATCTGCTGATAATAATTGAAGGATGTTACACAAAATACACATAATGTTATATTGTCAATGAAAACGAATAGCCCCAATGGACGCCTAATTCCACCAAGTTTAACACAAGGGACATGATTGACACGCATTATGTAGGAGATGTCTTGTCATCGCTACATGCCAAATATCTATACTCAGGGTATTTCGGTTTCGGATAGGATTTTCAAGCACCCGGTATCCATAGATGCAGAGGCATAAAATTATAGTGATTTTCCTGACCGCCTAGCTGTAATTTTGTCCGTGCATCCGTCCGCCCGATCGTCCGTAACAAGGTTAACTAGATTTTACCGTTTCGTCTAGAGCGTCAACACTGCTTACTCAACTTCTTGGTTATTTATAAAGTTGTTACATTGGACCATTCATATTCCACCAACAACCTTGTTTTAACATTGGCCTTGGCCTACTTTGGACTTAAAAAATTGTAAATGGGCAATAATCTATTTCTTGGTTAACTAGAGCTTACCGTTTCGTCTAGCGTCCACAAAACTGACAACAATGCTTAAATACTTGTACAGTTGGTTCCTCAGACCACTACCAATCTACAAATATCACGTAACCTTGATATTTACCTTGACAATGACCTAATTTGGATTTTGAATATTTTAAATGGGCTATTGGTGTTTCTTTGTTAACTAGATTTAACCATTTCGTCTAGCGTTAACAGAACAGAACAGAACAAAACTTTATTTCATCTCAGGCATGGTTACATGCAGCATGAGGTAAAGCATATAAACAAGATGAATATAAACAATGGTACCTAGCATGACTTATTCAGAGTCTGAGTGTTTCAGTATTTGGTGACGAACAATGTAGAGCCAGACCCTATGCAAAGAATAATCGTTTATGGTCTGATTCAACAATATTCGTCTTGCGGTTGATAAAACCGATAGTTGGTAAATGATGGTGGGGGGGGGGGGGGGTCTAAATATTATTAAATGGAAATAGATACATTTTCGGAATACAGTGTTCATATAAGATTTTATGCAGACGATGAGAACACAACTGACTAGCTTAATATTTATACAGTTGTTGTCATGGACGACTACCAATCCTCCCAAATTACACAACCTTGATTTTGACTTTGACCTAATTAAGACATAGAATATTTTGAAAGGGCTATTTCTTGGTTAACTAGATTTTATCATATTGCGTTTAAAGGGAGGTAAGCAGATAGCTCATATGTATGCAGTAAACCCCTCTTATACAGTCCATTCCCTAATCAGTCGGATACGACAGCAGCGCCTAGCTAAGACAATTATTTCATAACAACAGACTGGTAGCTAAACAACTGAGTAGAATTGCTTCACAACTAGCCATATAATATACACTGGATGCCCTAACACTCCGAACCGACCAGGGGAATTTGCATCTATCCAATTATAGTCACTATGTAGGCTCCCTGTTATGGGTTTTCACCTAACATATGCTATATGCATATACTACGTACGAGAGTTGCTGTATCTATAGAGTACACATATGATGGCATATTGCGTATTAAAGGGAGGTAATCAGATAACTAATATGTATGCAGTAAACCACTCTTATACAGTCCATTCGCTAATCAGTCGGATACGGTAGCAGCGCCTAGCTAAGATAACACAGTGCATAACAACAGACTGGTAGCTAAACATCTCAATAGAATTGCTTCACCACCATATACACTGGATGTCCTAACACTCCGAACCGACGTGGGGAATTTGCATCTATCCAATTATAGTCACTATGTAGGTTCCATGTTATGGGTTTTCGCCTAATATATGCTATGTGCAAGCGTTGCTGTATCTATTGGATACACATATTATGATGGCATATTGCGTATTAAAGGGCTGCTGCCGTATCCGACTGATTAGGGAATGGACTGTATAAGAGTGGTTTACTGCATACATATGCAATTCCAGTTTCCAATCCAGTCTAGTCCACCTTTAAATAGATCTATGTAGGATATATTTTGTCAATACACATGTAAATTGTAAAATGACAGACGGTGCATACCCGGATCAGAGGACTCCTTTACTAGACATTTCATTGCGAAATTGATAGTTTGATTGATTGGTTGATTTATTTTGGCAATAGTGGCATACCATGGCAATACAAATGCATACACATATAATGCAATCTATGTCAAATAATGCATACACAAAGTGACATGAAATGCACATTGTATTTTTGTAGGGGTCGGTAATAAATTGGGGCTGAATGTTACGGTAAATTGAAAATGGGGATTTTAAAAGTATTTAAAGTAAAAAACATCGTTCACTCAAACTCGCTTGTTCCCTGGTTAGGTTAACAATTGAACCATATCACTCGTTGGTCACGTATTAGACGCTTTTAATCGTATGTTGTGTCGGATCAGAAGTTTTAGATTTAGAAAAAAGACATTCGCACATAACTATCCATGCTTTCTATAGCGAAAAACGGTCGCGAATATCCTTGTCTCCAACATGTGTGAGATCAATTTGATGGCGTCACTCTAACGTCACTATTTATAAAGGCGTTAAAACGTCACTGGGATTCCAAATAAAGCCTTCTGCTTTAAAAAATAACTTAAACTCGTTGGTTATGTGAGAAAAATTATCTGTCACTCGTCGATGTTTGAGACAAGTTGATCTCAAACTTGAGATCAGCTTGTCTTAAACATCGACGAGTGACAGATCCTATATATCTCATTGAAATGCTTTCTAGAATAGTGAGAATACCAACCACATGTTTCAGATGGAATTGATGAGTCAGTATATTTAACTAGCTCGTATTAGCTCGCGGCATCAGCCAACATTCGATGTCGTATAACTTTGGTCATTATTCTATGTTACAGAATGCCATTCCTGCTCTGGTTAATAGTTCATGTCAAAGAATATCCCCACCATAATCGCGATCAGCTTTCTAAGGGATAATTCATTTCAGATAACTGAATTGGTTATATATTATACCAATTTATAATCAATGTCAACTAAATGAACTACCAATTAACATTAATATTATTAGATACGTCTGTGTTGTATAATATACTGTCAACAGTCTTAAGAGTTTCCATAAAGTCACCTGTTGCCATGTTTCTCTTGTGACACATTGTGAGAGGACGATTGTCATTGAAACGGGTGTAAATACAGTAGCAGCTCTATATTACGACCAATTAATTGTGTTAGATATTAGGTGTTTACGGCAGGTGATTGCTTAAAGCAAGGTGACAGTAAAACAGAAAGCTCCTTTGGAGCTTTCTGTTTTTCTGTCACTTTGCTTTAAGCTATCACCTGTCTTTTATACAATATATTAGCCTTCGTTTTAGTGGCCGTATAAGAGGGGTTTTACTGTTTGTACATATGCTTTGAAATGGGATAAATGTTTTCACTCTTGCATGTCAACTCGTATCGAGAGCCCATGATAGACCATGAACTACGTTTATACCAAGGCAAGAAGTGGGTAATCACAATCTACTCGTATTAATGAAGATATGCGGTTCATGTATATTGCATGTTCCAATGACGCGCTTATTGTTAGTCTGAAATTTGACTTGCTTCTTTAGATTGTATGTATCTTTTAACTCATTCACTCCTAACACTTCAAATGGACACTACCAGTTTCCAGTAACCATTTATGTCAAGTCAATTTTCGACTAGCTAAGGTAGTTTTAAACACTATATTGCAAAACTGACAAATAGTGTATGTCCAGATCAGAGGGCCCCTTTGAGAACCGCCAGATCCACAGGGATCCGACACGATTGATTTTCAAACAAATTGTTACAAAAGGTATATTTAGAAACAAGGGGTACAACTGATTTTCAGTTTATTCTCAACCAATCTAAACACAACTTGTCATATCGTGAATAATAATTGATGAAACAACACTTTTTGTTGCATTTCTGTCTAGCTAACATAACACCCTTCCATAAAAAATAACATAAAACAAACAGTTACTGAAATCATGCAATTTCAACAGAAACTGCGTCTACCCACTAAAACGGCAGACTTTCTGGCGTAAGGACACGGGTGCGTCCTGTGCCGATATAGCACAATATATTATTATCGTCTGTCTCTATTTATAATGTTCAAAGTTTAGATATTTTGACTTAAGAAATATTTGAATGAGTGACGTCGGATCAAGATCCAAACCGTTTGCAAATAACCATTGTACGTGGGGTAAGGCAGTAAAGGTGTTTAGTACGAAGAGGAAGAGCTGTAAATCAAGACAGTAAAGAAGTCAGACAGACATCTCGTGTCTTACTGTACATGTATTTCTAACCTGTCTTAAAGAGCGACAATGGTACACACTGCATTGTCGCTTAAAAGAGGTATACCTGTAGAACACAAAGTAAACTAGCCAATACAAGGCTTTAATCCGGGAATTATATTAATATTTACCCTCTTTACCTTTAACCCCATAAAATACCAGAACACCATCTGCTTCAACAATTGTCGTCTGCGTTCGATTTATCAAAGTAATATATTAGGCGGGTTTATCTATAGAAACAGCGATATGAGTGTAAAACGGTTTGGATCCTGATCAGACGCCGCGTTTACGCGGCGTCTGATCAGGATCCAGACTGTTTTCAAATACCAATGCATTCTGGGTAAGGTGATGAAGGGGTTTAGTATACAATCAATGGTTCTTATCGAGCAATGTTGTCGATACGTTTGTGTCTACAAATCAATGAAAGTTGGCGAAAAGCCTTTCTCTCAGCACATAGGTGATATTAAGTAGGAAAAACTTTTAAACTTAAAGGTTAAAACTAAACATTGAGCAGATAAAGAAAACAATTCAATTACTAGCTATATGCTTTTGAGGGAGCGGTGTATGCAAGGCTAGATTAGTAAGCTATTTAATACTTATCCAGCCATTTTTTCGACTGCATCAAATTTGTCGTCTGCAGCAGTTTGTAAATTAAGTTCTTATGTATTTTAAATAAAGACAGATGAAACAGAGACGTCAAACAGTTTTGAACCTGCTTAGTCGACAAGTTACTCGGCGTCTGATCTGTATACAAACTGTTTGTTACTGCAAGTTGAGGGCAGGCGGATTTGACAGGATAAGTCTTAATACCTAAGAGATTTAAAGAGTCAGATTGAAAAGTCGTGTACCGTAGGCAAATAGTAGAGGGCAAAGTCCTTTAGCAAAGAAGATAAAAAATAAAACTAGTCAATCTTGTTATTAAGCAAACACTTAAAGAATAACTATTACTCGTCTTAAATATAGTGCTCCCTTTCTACAACAACACCCAATGGGAGAAGAAGATTGAGTACGTTGTTCGGAGGGAGTTGTTATGTGAGAATTAAGACTTTACTTACATTTGCAAACAGCTTTAATTCAGACCAGACGCCGCGCATCGCGGCTTCTGATCTGAATTCAAATAGTTTGTAAGTCGTCATTATATTTCTTCTGTCAAAATGTCCGCTAATATGTAACTTGAGTGGCAAACAGTTTGGAGCCCGATCAGACGCCGGGTTACCCGGCGTCTGATCTGGCTCCAAACTGTTTGCAATGGAAATAATATAGTTTTAGCGTGAACGCGTTTATTGGGTTTTCCCCGCTGTACATGTACATGTATATATTTCCCAATATAAATCATTTATTAAACAAGACTGTCAATATACCGTTAAACTTGTAATAAGTGGTCAGTACACAGAAAATGAACTGACAGTGCTACATGCAGATTGCAACTTAATTCAGGACAAAAGTAAAGCAGAAAGCTCCTATTGGAGCTCTCTGAATTACCCTATTTCTGTCTGAAGCAATAGCATAGTTAATAAATATTCACGCTTCTTTAGCGAATGTCCCCTGAACAATAGAGTTACCACAGATCGATATTGATAAAAGATATACATATGATAGCTCCAATTTGAATAGATTGTAAAAGTACATGTTTGTTAAATTGAATGTCATTTGGAATGGTGTAGTATTAGGCATTGTCTGGACACACAATGCTGGTGTCAGTTATATGGCTATCCAAAAGCAAGCAACATTTAGAAAGTCATTAATCATATAGCATAACCTGACCTTGGATAAAGAATGAAATATTGCTATCACTGCAAGCAACATTTAGAAAATCATTAACCATATAGCATAACCTGACCTCGGATAAAGAATAAAATATGGCTATCACAGCAAGCAACATTTAGAAAATCATTAACCATATAACATAACCTGACCTCGGATAAAGAATAAAATAGGGCTATCACAGCAAGCAACATTTAGTAAATCATTAACCATATAACATAACCTGACCTCGGATAAAGAATAAAATATGGCTATCACAGCAAGCAACATTTAGAAAATCATTAACCATATAACATAACCTGACCTCGGATAAAGAATGAAATATGGCTATTACTGCAAACAAAATTTAGAAAATCATTAACCATATAACATAACCTGACCTCGGATAAAGAATGAACTATGGCTATCAAAGCAAGCTACATTTAGGAAATCATTAACCATATAGCATTGCCTTACCTCTGATAAAGAATGAAATATTGCTATCACTGCAAGCAACATTTAGAAAATCATTAACCATATAACATAACCTGATCTCGGATAAAGAATGAAATATGGCTATCACTGCAAGCAACATTTAGAAAATCATAAACCACATAGTATAGCCTGACTTTGGATAAAGAATGAAATATAAACATCAAAAACTCTGTTTGCCCTCACTATGGTTTTAGCTATACATTAAAATCATGCTAATTAGTCCATCAAGAGGAGTGTTACGGTCAATCTTGTATCCCTAGATTTTGCAATCAAGTCTTCCTATGTACTTGCTGGAATATTTCACTACAGATAAAGAGGAATGTTCTAAAGACACTACGCACAATTGTTTAACCCTTTCGGCGCCGAAGTCGCTTAATAGTAGAGGGCATCTAGCGTCAAAAATCGAAATAAAGGAAAAAAAATGCACAGAATTGATTTTTGTGTTTTCATATGCTCCAATATGTACCGAATGACAGAAAAAAAGTCTAGGAAAATCAAACGATGCGAAATATGATTTTTGAGGTAAAATGGTTAAAATAATAGGTGAAAGCAAGAATTTTTGGGATTTCCAAACTGCGATCGTAAAAATCAATATAAAAGCTTGAAATCTACAGGCTAGACAAATATTAATGTCAGCTGTGGAATGGTACTTGTTAAGAAAAACAAATTTTTCAAAAAACTGATTTTTGGGGTGAAATTGTCAAAATATTAAACCAAAATCACAAATTTGAGGATTTCAAACAGACCCTGACATCTCATAGCAAATAAAGGAAATGATGCACAGAGTTGATTTATACGTTATTATCTGCTTTAATATGTTTCAAATAACAGACAAAAAGTCTAGGAAAATCAAACAATGCAAACTATGTTTTTTGGGTAAAATGGTTGAAATAATAACTGAAATCGCAATTTTTTGGGATTTTCCTTCTGTGATGGAGAATATCGATATAAAAGCTCAAAATCTACAGGCTATACAAATACTCGTGTAAACTGTGGATTGGTACTTGTTAAGATAAATAAAATTTTCAAAAAGCTGATTTTTAGGGTGAAATTGTCAAAATATCAAACAAAAAACACAAATTTTGAGGATTTCGAACAGACCCTGACATCTAAAAGCAAATAAAAGAAAAGTTGCACAGAGTTGATTTATATGTTATTATTTGCTTAAATATGTACCCAAATAACAGACAAAAAGTCTAGGAAAATTAAACGATGCAAATTATGATTTTGGGTAAAATGGTTTAAATAATAACTAAAATCACTAATTTTTGGGAATTCCCTTCTGTGATCGAGGATACCAGTATAAAATCTCGAAATCTACAGGCTGCACAAATATTCATGTCTACAGTTAAATGGCCCTAGTTAAGATAAATACAACTTTATAAAAATAATTTTGGGGGTAAAATCGTAAAATTATTTAACCAAAATTTCATATTTGGGGGATTTTTGACAGATTTTGAGATTGAAATCAAACTAATGGAAAAGATGCACAGAATTGATTTATCAGTAATGATATGTTTCAATATGTACCAAATTACAGACACATAATGTAGGAAAATCAAAGAATCCGAAATATGATTTTTGGGTAAAATTGTTGAAATATTAACTGAAAAGCTAATTTTTGGGATTTCCTTTCTGTGACCATGGATATCACTATAAAAACTCCAAATATCCAGGCTAGACACATATTCATGTCTACTTTAGAATGGTCCTTGTTAGGATAAATAAAGGTTTCAAAAAACTGTTTTTTGGGGTAAAATTATCAAAATATTAAACCAAAATCACCAATTCTTGTTTGTAAAACAATCTAGGAAAATCCAATAAAGCCAAATATAAATTTTGGGATATACTGATTAAAACAATTAATGTAAATGCATGTTTTTGGAAATTCCACACTATGGCCTTAGACAGGAATATAGAAGCTACACATTTACAGGTAAGATACATATTACTGTGCACTGTAGCCTTGTACTATTAAGGATGAATAAAGCTTTAATATGAAAACCCTTATCTTTTCACTTCACTACGGTGACCTTAGATATGAAACCAAACGTTCAAAGTCTATAACTTACACACATACACCATTTTAATGTAGCTTAGTTAAAGTAAAGACAAATCAACCGGTAAAACATTTAACCGAGACACATGTTTTTAATGTATTGTGACTTTAAATATGATTAAAAAAGCTCCAAATCCATTTAAAAGGCAACAGGCACCATGAAATAAAGCCTATAGCACTAGTACAAATAAATTATGTTTTCTAAAATTATAAATTTTGGTGATAAGATATAAGTTAAACGAAAACAGTTTTCAAAGAGGATTTTTACAGTGGCATTGGATGTGACCATCAAGGCACTACAGTGTATTTGTTAGCATAGTTATTCACAGGCGTTTTAAACAATCGCATTTCATCTTGGGCTGAAAACAATGATATTCTGACAGACGCCCAATTTGGGTTTAGAAAGGGCCGCTCAACAACAGACGCTATATTTGTGTTGAATGCAACAATTCAAAAAATATTGCGTAATAAGGGGAAATTATTTTGCGCCTTTGTTGATTTGAAAAAGGCATTTGACAGTGTGTATCACCATGGTCTTTGGCTGAAATTGTTTAGGGTAGGTATTAAAGGTAAAATGTTACGGATCATTAAAGAAATGTATTCAATAGTTAAAATGTGTATTAAGCATTGTGATGATTATTCATCCTTCTACGAATGTGCGATTGGTTTAAAGCAAGGGGAGGTAATATCACCGATAATGTTTGCTCTTTATCTTAATGACCTTGAGCTGTTTCTTTCAGACAGAATAAGTAGCGGACTGACTCTTGATCAAATAAACCTTATTTTGCTTTTATTTGCGGATGATATGGTGATATTGGGGTCTGATCCAAGCGAATTGCAGAATAGTTTAGATACTTTGGAAAGGTATTGTGACAGATGGGGGTTAGAGGTCAATGTGAAGAAAACAAAGATAATGGTTTTCAGAAATAGGGGCAGAGTACCGATGGAATATGTTTGGAAATATAAAGGTCAAACAATAGAAATTGTAGATGATTTTACTTATTTAGGCGTTGTTTTTAGTTATACTGGCACATTTAACAGTTATATAAGTACATTAACAGGTAAGGGATTAAAAGCCCTTAATACATTGGTTGTAAACGTTAAAAAGTATTGCTTTAAACCAAAGACTTTTTGTCAGCTTTTCGATGCCTTCGTAGGATCCATCTTGAATTACTCATGCGAAGTGTGGGGCTGCACAAAAAGTAAACAATTGGAGAATCTGCATTTAAAATTTTGTAAGAGATTATTAGGTGTTAGAGCTTCTACACGTAACATGTGTATTTACGGTGAGTTAGGTAGGTTTCCATTGTATATCAATAGGTATAGCAGAGTAATTAAGTACTGGTGCAAACTTGTTCTAAGTGAAAATATTATTCTTCAAACATTGTTGAGTGAAATGGGTGATGATCTTAACAAGGGTAAAACCAACTGGTTAAGTGATGTTAAAAAACTTTTAGATGATTATGGGTTTTCCTATGTTTGGCTGAATCAATATACGGTGGATTTAAATAAGTTTCATGTTGTTTTTAAAGCCAGAGTAGTGGACGTATTTAAACAGTCTTGGTGTGCTTCTATCCAAGAGTCTAACGTTTTATATACATACAAATTTTTCAAAGAAACTTTTGAACACGAACATTATCTTACTGTTTTACCAAAGAAGTACATGTATATTTTAGCTAAGTTGAGATTATCATCCCATAATTTAAGAATTGAATCCGGGCGTTACGGTGCAGGTAGAACTGAAAGAGAGGAAAGGTATTGTGTGTTTTGTTACAAGCATGACATAGAAGACGAGTTTCATTTTGTTTTAGTATGTACTCTGTATACTGACTTAAGAAAAAAATATCTAAAACGTTATTTTTACCAAAACCCAAGTGCTTATAAGTATGTAGAGTTGATGAAATCAAATAGTTCCAAAACCTTACTAAATCTATCAAGGTATATCTATGAAGCTTTTGATATGAGGAAAGCTGCACTGAACTACCTTGATTGATTTATATACGAGTCAGTGTTTTATTATCTAATCATTTACCAAAAAATGATCATTTAATATCTTTTTTTTTTTTTCATGAAAATAGCAGTTCAACCTCAATTCTAAATTTTCGAAAATAAATCTACTATCATTTGAAATACTTTTATTATTATTATTATTATTATTATTATATGCATGTTTGTTTGGCCACTTTGGCCATCTGTAAATATGTTAACGTGTATGTTAATATGTTAAGAGTAACGAGGAATTTGTTAATTCAAGTTACTGATTGAATAAAGAATTATTATTATTATTATTATATAAGTTTCAATGAAGTAATATACATGTATAACTTATAATAGTTAAACAAAAAGACAATATCTTCAGTATATTGTTAGAGCAATATAACATGAAGTAAAACTTAAAAATATAGTTAAGACAAATAGATAAATGGAAACTTTTTATAAGTAAGGATAACTACCATTTTGAATTTCATTACTATAGTCAAACAACTAGGTCTGATGTGTCAAAGGGTGACCGAGTCCATTTATAAGGGAGATCAGCATTTCAGATGTCACCGTGTCAAGTTTTAAAGGAAAAGGTTTGGTTGTCGGTACAAATAAACGAATTAGTTATTGGAAACATAACGTAGTGGATAAGACGTAGGTAGAAGTATATGACCGGATAACATTTTATCAAGCACGGGTTTGAATCTCGCAGCCACCTATGATATTGTTTTGCCAAAACAATATTAAAGATTATATAATTACATTGCATTAAGGTAATGAAGAAAGCCTCCTGAAGAAAGTGACTAAACTTATATTGATATTCATATTTTATCATCGATTTGTTTTGTGAAAGTATGGCTAATATAGGGCTAGAAATCCATGCACCCCTGCCCCAAATTTGACGAACATGTGTATAAATGGTTAGTATAATCACACAGTATGAAATTAGATAATTCATTTTAGATTAAAAAAAGTTTGAGGTCGACGCGGGATTCGAACCTACGCTTATTAAAATAATTCTATCGCAATACACTCTGTGTACCTATATTTACCTACTGCTCTAAAGTGCTAACAATAATATCGCCTTCATTTGTATCTAATAATTATACTAATCTTGATTGTATACAAATGGTCGGAGAACATGCGGAATGCTGCTCTCCTTAAAAATGGACTCTGCTGACCTTTGACACGTCAAGCCCAGTTGTTTGACTATATGACTGTGGATATGACCAGTAAAGCTTCAAATGCACAAATTAGTTATATATTCTTTCCAAAACAACAGCTTACTAAAGATGATAAATACAAAGTTTGAAAATAACTTTTTGAGGAAAACATTAAAAAATATACATAAAACAGCAAATTTTTAATTTCTGTATTGGGGGAGGATATGAATTAATAATAAAAACTCCAAATCAATAGGCTTGACACAGTCCTTTTAAACTAGTTTATCAAAAATCACACAGAGCAATTTATAAATATATAGGGTTTTGGAAAAATACACCCCCTCCGCCAATAAAAAAAATCAAAATATAAACGAACGAACACTTTTCTGCCATGTTGGATTTTCTGCGCAAAACTGGTTGGTTCTGATGTTGGTTGGAAACTAATAGACATGAGCTATCCTGTACTTTGAGCTGTAATAATGGAATCTGACAACTGTATGAAATATCAGCAAATCATAGTATACGCACATTGGGCATACATCGTGCATGTAATTTATGTAATTAGTTGATCTAACAGTGCTTGCTATATATATGAAATAACTGATAGTGTATATATCACCAGGTCAATAACATTCAATATTCGTTTTGTGGTGCTTATTGTCTACTATCAGTGCACACTCTGACTTGACAATCGGCATTTTAAATGCTGCCTCTAAGCTAGTTACGTAGTACACTGGTTTAATTGTCAAAATGCTGTAATTTTACCCTTATTGTGTGCGATGCGAATATAGGTTGTTACTTAACCCTAATTGTATGCGGAACAAGAATATATACCATTTGAGGACCCAAATCAGAGTGAGTATAGCCTACAGTACAAAGTATAATGTGTCTTACCTGTAAATTTGAAGCTTTTACATTTATATCTAAAGCCATGTTGTAGAAATTCCAAAATTTCAAATTTAAACTAATTTTTTTAACCAGTTTACCCCGAAAAGTCATATTTGGCTTTGTTGGAGTTTCCTTTATTTTGCTGTTATTTAATACATATTGAAACATACTAAAACATATAAATCAATTCTCAATACTTTTCCCTTTATTTGCTTATAAGGCTTTATTTGGAATTTTCAGGTCAGGAGATCTCTGCTAAAATCTCGAAAATTGGTGTTTTTTTGTGTAATTATTATAACAACTTTACTGCATAAATCAGTTTTTTGACAGTTTATTCATCTTTATCAGTACCATTCCACAGCGCAATTGAATATTTGTTTAACCTGTAGATTTGGAGCTTTTATTCTAATAGCCACCATCACAGTAGTAAAATCCCGAAAAAGCTCATTTACATTTTATTTTTCAACGATTTTACCCCAAAACACCATATTTGGTATTGTATGATTTTCCTAGATGATTTTTCTATTAGTTTGTACATATTAAAGCATATGATAACACATAAATCACTTTTGATTTTGATGGCAGGGATTGTCTACGAAAATCCCCAAAATTGGTGATTTTGGTTTAATATTTTGACAATTTAACCCAAAAAACCAGTTTTTTGAAAGTTTTATTTATCCTTACTAGAACCATTACACAGTAAAAATGATTTTTTGTCTAACCTGCATATTTGATGTATTTATATTGATATCCACGTTCACAGTAGGGAAATCCCAAAAATTCGCGTTTTCATTTATTATTTCAACAATTTTACCCCAAAATTCATTTTTCAAAGTTTTAGCTATCCTTTATAGTACTATTTCACAATGGAGATGTATAAGTATCTAGCCTGTAAATTTGGAGCTTTTATAATGAAAACCAACGACACAGTACTGAAATCCCTAAAATTGGCGTTTTCATTTATTATTTCAACAATTTTGCCTCAGAAAACATATTTCGCATAGTTTGATTTTCCTAGATTTTTCTTCGGTTATTTGGTACATGCTGTACCATATGAAAACACAAAAACTATTTCTGTGCATCTTTTCCTTTATTTGGATGTTTGACACCAGGGAAGCTCTACTAAAATCTCCAAAAATTGGGGTTTTGTTTAATATTTTCATGATTTTCACCCAAAAAGAACCATTTTTTGAAAGTTTTATATATCCTAATTAGTACTATTCCACAGTGGATATAACTGCCAGTCTAATTTGTAGATGTAAAGCCTTTATGTTAATACCCAGGGTCACAGTATGGAAATTCCAAAAATTATCATTTTCGTTTATCAATTCAATCATTTGACCCCAAAAAATCATATTTCGCATCGTTTGATTTTCCTAGACTTTTTTTCTGTCATTCGGTACATATTGGAGCATATGAAAACACAAAAATCATTTCTGTGCATTTTTTTTCCCCAAAATTTTTAAATGCCCTCTACTATAAAGGCGACTTTACAAACAGTTTTGATCCAGATCAGACGCCGCGTAACGCGGCGTCTGATCTGGATCCAAACTGTTTGACACTCGTATCGATATTTCTTTTTAAGTCATTCTACCTTAAATCCAACTTTAAAACTGGATTGTAGACAACGATATTGAAGCAGATGACTCTGTAGCGGTGAATGGGTAAACATATCACGATTAATTTGGCGCCGAAAGGGTTAAAACAATTGCAGACGCTTCTATGTTGCAGACGTTATTGCATCAAGCGAATAGTTAAAGTAGGCTACTATGAATTTGACAGACTTGTTCATGCCTTAAACGTAACAGAAAAAAGAAAACTCAATTTAACCCATTACCCCATAAATACGCATTTTTATGCCCTTAACTAATGCCTCTTTACTAAAGAAAATAGTTCCACTTTACACAGCCATGAATATGCTGCTTATGAAATATCGTCTATATATCCTAGAAGCTGGTACAGGTAGCTTAAAGCAGGTTGAAAGTAAAGCAGAATGTGCCTTAACCCATTGCCCATAGCCTATTTCCAGTTTTGAAGACAGATGACTACCTAAAGCAGGTTGAACTTCCAGCTACCATTTTCGAGAATATAGAAAATATTTCTAATGACACATATTAATCACGGAATTATAATTCCGTGTATTAATGATGGTATAAACTGGATCTATTTTCATTAGCGGAGGAATAAATTATAGGCGTAAAAAGGCCTATTTATGGGGTAATGGGTTAAGGCACATTATGATTTACTGTCAACTTGCTTTAAGCGGTCACGTGTCTTCAAAACTAGAAACATGCTATGGGGTAATAGGTTAACCCTTTCGCTCTCATTGAGGCTTAAAAGCGCGATTCCAAACAATTTGGATCCTGATCAGACGCCAAACGCCAACCGCCAAACTGTTTGACACTAGTTTTGAAATTTCTGCCATACTGCTTTATTTATAAACTTTGAAACGACATTGCATACAACAAAATTGAAGCAGACGACAATGAAATGGTGAAGGGGTAAAACACTCGCGGAAAATTTGGGAGTGAATGCGCTAAACTTGTTAGTTTTAATAGACGTTTTACTTCTTTCTCAGTAAACAAAAAAGCGGCTGTATAAAGTAAGAATGTCGCTGCAAATATCCAATCATAAGTAGGTTGAATAAATATGGTATAACATAGCTAATATAACCTCTACACTGGTCAGTGCAAATATAATATAGTACTTAACACCTTCACCGCCATGATATCGTAAACTTAAACATCGTCTGCTTTGATTTCTCATATTTGCCAAGAATGTTTAACAGCACGTAATCTTATCAGACGACCAAACTGTTTGAGTTACTCTGCGTCTGATCATGGCCCAAACTGTTTGGAAATGCACGTACATTGTGGCCAAGACAAGGAATGTGTTGATGTCTAAATTGCCCGATTTATTCGCACAAACTTTCTTAATTTGTATTACATGTAACTGTAAATAAAATTATTAAGCATTTCGGCTTATGCTTTTATTCCTTTTAAACTTATTACCATGTTGAATGTTCATCCATTTCAAATCTGGTGCTCCAGTTTTACTAAAAAAAGAAAACTACCAGATCAGACCTCCTGCATCTGGTCATTATTTAAACTGTTTGTCAGACGGATACATGGGATAATATATATGCGAATATGGAGAAGAAAGAATAACGCTCAGTTATAAAAGCAGACGCCATTTTGAGCATATTTATTTAGAATTCAAAGGGTTAAGCAAACAGCTCGTATTTGAATGGATCTCTAAAGCTAGGCATGAAAAGGCTCGAATCGATGCTGTCATTTGTAACGTGCAACTTCCGATTGTGTCTGGTTTAAAACGATTTTAAAAGGATTAGTGGTGTCTGCTTGGATTGAATGTCGTCTGCTGGAATACGCGAAAACTGGTGACAATAAGTGAGGATTGGAACTGTATAAATATGAGATTGAGAAGAATTGGGGATAAGTAATTATTATTTATTGTCAAATTCCATTATTCTACTGCACTTAGTAGTCAAGTTGTCGTGTGCGGATACACTGAAATATCTTATTTTCTGTGTTTTTTGTTTTAGATCATATCATATCAGATCAGATCAGCATTTACTTAAACTTTACAGTTTCTCCTCATTACATAGTAATTTAACAATAAATATTACATGTCACATGCAGAGTCATCATAACTTAAAGAAAATGAAATATGTAGAATTACAATAAAACCTCGCTATTATTACCACTAAAAAGAGGATAATTGATTGTTAAATAGACAGGTGACAGCTTAAAGCAAGTTGACAGTGAAACAGAAAGCTCTTAAAGGAGCTTTCTGTTTCACTGTCACCTTGCTTTAAGCGTTCATTTATCGTAAACAACCTAATAAATAACATACCTAGTGGTCATAGAGAGTTTTATTGTATCAATCAGTGAAAAATATCGATGAGCTGCCGAGTTACAAGACGTCTCATTGGGATGCAAACTGTTCGAAAGTTGGATATCTGTTATCAACCCATTTGCGCCCAAAGTATCCATGCTTCTAATATTGGATTAGTCCATTTTTGGTATAAGGGATGCGACCGTGCGTGGTCTAAATTTTCATCGTCGTTTTGTTTTACAATGTATATTGAAATTCCTATCAGCAAACAGTGTAGACTCTGATAAGACGCCGCATTATGCGGTGCTGTCTACTAAGAGTCTACGCTAGGACGCTAGACACAAATGGGTAAAGATTAAAATTCAAGGCTCTCCCTCCCTACAGCGGCCCTTCCAACAACGACCCTTGTCGCAGTTCCCTAAACAGGACAATTAGGTCCAACCTATTCACGATTGCAATGTCGTCTGCTTAAAATTGTCGTCTGCTGTTTTTCTCGAAGTAACGTGATGGACATTTTGACAGAAAAAAACTTAATGACGAGTGACAAACAGCTTGAATCCAGATCAGACGCCGCGTTACGCGGGGTCTGATTTGGATTCAAGCTGTTTGCAAATGTAAGCCAATTTCCCTCCCTATAACGACTCCCTCCGAACAACGCACACAATCTTTGTCTCCCATTGGGCATCGTTGTAGAGAGTGAGCGCTGTATTTATAACGATACAAGTCCGGTCTACGGCCAAGGCCGTTTGAAAAGAGCCTAGCTTATGTTGTGAATTTGTGATACTCCGAAGAAATGGATGATAAATCTTACTTTAAAAAAAATTGATCTTCGTACAGTGAAGAAAACGTTATTCTTTCCCAATAAACGCGTTTACGCTAAAACTATTATTTCCGTTGCAAACAGTTTGGAGCCAGATCAGACGCCGGGTAACCCGGCGTCTGATCAGGCTTCAAACATTTTACCGCTCAGATTTAAATGAGTGGTCAAAATTAGCCCAAGGTTGGTATTTTAAACAATTTATTGTCATGCGTTTGCGTTTTACTTGCGTTTAAACGGGAAAGAATAACGTTTTCTCCACTGTAAGAAGTCCAAGAACAATCAATCATAGGCATTAAACGGTGAATAAAAACGCTTAACGTCAAGAGGATTATAAGAAATAAAACATGGTGTGATAAATTTAGACATTTTACTTTCAAACTATGTAACTGGACGGATGTTTCTTTGATGTGAATAGTGTCATGGAAAATGAAATTCATCCATGTCAAACATGGAGATGATTAAGAATTATTATGAAGACGCGATTCTCTTGGTTTATCTGATCAATAAATAGCCATGAATCCCCATGTCTGTGTGTGTGTGTGTCTCTCTCTCTCTCTCTCTGTCTCTCTCTGTCTGTCGGTCCGTCTCTGTCTGTCTGTCTGTCTCTTTTTCTGTCTGTCTGTATGTCTGTCTGTCTCTCGCTCTCTCTGTCTATCTGTCTCTGTATGTCTGTCTGTCTGTCTGTCTGTCTGTCTGTCTCTCTCTCTCTCTCTCTCTATCTCGCTGTCTCTCGCTTTGCCTCTATTTCTCACTCTTTTTCTCTCTCTGGCATTCTGTCTCTGTCTGTCGGTATGTCTGTCTGTCCCTGTATCTCCTTATCTCTCTGTCTCCCATTCGCCTTCTCTATCTCTCTGTCTCTGTATGTATATGTCTCTCTCTTTCCCTGTCTCTCTGTCTCTGTCTCTGTCTGTCTGCCTCTCGCTTGCTCTCTCTCTCTCTCTCTCTCTCTTTCTCCATCCCTCTCTCCAATACTATGTCCAATACTGAACAAATAAAATAACAATATTTTACAAAATGTAGTTTCGCTTATTTTCAGCCAAATTTACCCCAGTTCAAGATGGGCAACAGAGAACCGGAAGCAGTATGGCGGAAAGCAGATGGAATCCCCGCGAGCGAAGCCAGACTTCACAATAACGTCACTAGACACAAGAAAACACAACCCACAGACTACGCAAATATTTCACATCAGACGTATAAACAAAAAGGTATTGACGATGTAACTCAATATTCCGACCACTTTTTTTAAAAAGAAGGCTAATTGACAGTAGACTGTATGAGAATCAGGTGACAGCTTAAAGCAAGATGAACGTACAGTAAAACAGACAGCTCCTACAGGAACTGTCTGTTTTACATTAAATTCTTTCTTCCCTGAAACATAAAATGGACAATACCTGTTTCCATTTTAGTCTAGTCCATTTCAGACTTATAACATTGCTTTAAGCATCCATCTGCCTTATACACCTGCTAATTATACACAATTTAGCGGTCGTAATAGAGATATTTCACTGTATTCATATACCTGAATTTGCCCCCGCAACGAGCATACTGTTTTATTCCTGTCCGTCCGTTCGTTCGTCCGTGCAACTTACTTTAGTATTTGGCCATTTGAGTTGACTGTGAACATACATGTATATAGGGCGATTGGCAGTTAACAGTTAAAGGGACATGGTCCCTTAACTGGTTCTTAAAAATGGCAGAAATGACATCAGAAGGCCTCAAGGAAGGTAAAATAAATACGTTTAAAAGAATTGCCCATACCACACATGTCCATAATCTGTCCATATGTAGGGGGATGACTTCAAGGGGAGATTTTGATTGCTCAGATAATAGCAATGGACCTATTGTGGCCCATTAACCCTTTCACTGCCAACCCTTTCGTGAGAGTTTTACCCCTTCACCGTTTCACTGTCGTTTGCTTCAATTCTGTTGTCTGCAATGTCGTTTCAAAGTTAATCTAATAAGGCAGTATGACTGAAGAAATTTCAAAACGAGTGTCAAACAGTTTGGGTCCTGATCAGACGCCGCGTTACACGGCGTCTGATCAGGATCCAAACTGTTTGCAAACGCGCTTTAAGCTTCATTGAGAGTGAAAGGGCTAACTTAGACAGCTGCCCCTTTAAAGTTTTGCCCCTTAGGTGATGGCCCTTAGAGCTAAGTTAGAAGAACGCCCGACATGATAGGTTAGAGTCAGGGTCTAAACTGTGTGCAATGCAATTTCTCTGTTTTTTCTCATGACACACGGCTGATATGTACCTCCGATTTTCTCACATAACTACCCTTGTTTTCTATAGCGAACGACGATCACGAATATCCTTGTCTCCAACATGTGTGCGATCAATTTGAAGACGTCATTATAACGTCACTATTGATAAAGGCGTTTTGACGTCACTGGGGTTCCAAAGAAATTGTCTATTTGCTTTGAAAAGAAGCTTATAATCGCTGGTTATGTGAGAAAAAGAATCTGTCACTCGTCGATGTTTAAGACAAGATGATCTCAGAATCGTCTAGAATAGAAAAGTTATTAAGCGAGCCTAGGCTCGCTTAAAAACATTTCAATTCTAGACTCGATTGAGATCAGCTTGTCTTAAACATCGACTCATGACAGATCCTATATATCTTCCCCTTGCAGCCCGTATGCAGCGTGCAGGCGTCGTTTGAGGAGGGTAAATTTGCTAGTGAAGACAAGGACCATACGTCAGTGTACTCCTCGTCCTATCAGGGATCAGATGGCACAGAGTCACACATACACAGACAAGAGAAGAAACGAGCCGAGGGAATAAGTGAGTGAGCCATTCGTTATAAAAAGTCCAAACTATTATTCACATACTTAGGCCAACGGCCCATCATACACACATTTTCAAAATACATCTAATACATGTTTTAGTCTTACATTACGTTGATGTGTTTTCAAAAGAACACAATTCTTTAACTTAGGAAAGAGTTGTCTCCTTTTGGAAGCACACCAGCAATCTTGCACATGTAAAGTTCAGCACATAGTAACTATATAATTGATTTTCTAAGTTCAAACGCAGCTTGTAAAAAATTTGCAAGTTTCAAAATAGCACTTTCGTTCTAGTTTGACAGTAGTTGGTTAAACAATATAACAATACAGTGTTCCCTCCCTACAACGGACCTCCTCACAACGACTCCCTCCTTGCACCGACCATTTCCACAGTTCCCTAAACAGGGAAATTATGTCTAACGCTTTTACTACTGCAATATCGTCTGCTTCAAATTGTCGTCTCCTGTTGTTTCTCAAAGTTAAACATAACTGGACATTTTGATAGAATACATATAATGACGAGTGACAACCAGCTTGAACCCAGATCAGACGCCGCGTTACGCGGCGTCTGATCTGGATTAAAGCTGTTTGCAATTGTAAGCCAAGTCTTAATTCCCCTGCCTATAACGACTCCCTCCGAACAACACACTCAATCTGTGTCCCGAATTGGGTGTCGTTGTAGAGAGGGAGCACCACACAAACAAACTTGTGTCAAGAAGCACGTGTCGTTTTACAAAATGTAACCCTTTACACTGTCAATCTCTTATAACACTAACAAATGCAAACAGCTGTGACCCAGATCAGTCGCCGCGTAACGCGAAATTCGATCAGGATCCACGCTGAAATTGTAAACATAATAACAGACGATATTATGTCAACGACTATGTACAATGGAGAAAACGTTATTCTTTCCCTATAAACGCGTTTACGCCAAAACTATTATTTCCATTGCAAACAGTTCGGAGCAAGATCAGACGCCGGGTTACCCGGCGTCTGATCAGGCTCCAACTGTTTGCCACCAAGAAAAAGGTGAATTATCAGAATTGTCCAAAAGTTGTACTTTTCAACGTTTTGGTGTTTTGCGTTTCGTTAGCGTTTAAACGGAAAGAATAGCGTTTTCTCCACGGTAAGACGGGTTTTTACGCCATAATGGCATCGAAAGGGTTAACAATAGGTGACGGCTTAATGTTGGATAAAGGTTACACAGAAAGCGCCTGTATGTAAGCGCTCTGATTTACTTTTGTCTTCCATTAAGCAGTTACCTGTGTTGATAACTGAAAAAATAATATTCCATTAAATGTCCACTGAGCACAAATGCTTTAGTCTGTTATCTTTAAAAACATTTCCTCAGCCGTTTGATGGAACCCCCCCCCCCCCCCCCCCGGATTGTTCTCGATAGTCGTGAAAGTAACTGTAAAAGCATGCAGCATATGCTATACCAATCTCAGTCTGCCTAGTGTGGCACAGACATACTCATACGGGTTTTAAATGGTTATTTCTACCCAAACTATTATACGCACTGTCACGGCGTGTTATAGGCATACATGTACATGTTTAGTGTAACCCTCATATGCTTTTTGATGGTTTCAAATCTTTGGAACCACCTATAGTGAGCTTCGAGTTCAAAACGTTCACTCAGTCTAATTAATTCGATTAATTTTGAGAACTACTTAATAAAAAGTTAGATGAAACGATTTGAAATAATAAACATCTAACGAATAACCAATTACATTCTGAAGTAATAATGGTTATCGTAATATTAAGTAGAATTTACCCTCACTGTGTTTAGTGTATGGATAATTTCCGGACCAGGAAAATGGCTTGTTGCTCTGACACGCGGCGGCACCAAGGGTAGTCGATTCCGTGACTGTTGAAAAGAGCTTCCTTGAAATTTAAGAACATATTATATATACAGTGGTGAAAACGTTATTCTTTCCCAATAAACGCGTTTACGCTAAAACTATTTTTCCAGTACGAATTGTTTGGAGCCAGATCAGACGCCTGGTTACCCGGCGTCTGATCAGGGTCCAAACTGTTGCCACTCAGATTAAAATAGATAATTAGAATTGTCTACAAGTTGTCATTTTTACGTTTAAGTGATTTGCGTTTGCGTTGCGTTTTGCGTTTAAACGGGAAAGAATAACGTATTCTCCACTGTAATCTCCAAATATGCTTTATATGATATTCAAGAGTTTTAATCATTTAAAGAATATGAATTTGGCCAAATCTGGGGTGGGTTTTTTTTTCAGAATCGTTACAGTTTATCGGAATCTTTACATACAATATTACAAGTTCCCTGTATAAACTAAATATAGACTGTTACTATTACTACTATCGAAGGCGTTTACAAAGAAATAATGTTTTCAGAATGTTCACAATTAATCTCTTGTGATGAGTTCAGTAAAGAAATCGATGGCCGTCGATGGCTATCGATTGCGAGTTGGCTACCGGCCTGAACTACAGTGGAGAAAACGTAATTATTTCCTTCAAACGCAAACACATCGCAATGAAATATAGAAAAAGACAACCTTTTGACAATTCCTACTACCAGTTTTTATTTGAGTGGCGTCTGATCTGACTCCAAACTGTTTGCAATGAAAATAATAGTTTAGGTGTAAACGTGGTTATTTGGAAAGGATACGTTTTCTTTACTGTACTCTGCACGCTGCACACGGGGCACAGACTGCTAACCTAAACAGCAAACAGTGGTTATTGAACACGCTACTGGTTATTTTTTCATTCCATACATATCTATTTCAGATTGAACCCATCATCATTACAGTGTTCCCTCTCTACAACGGCACCCAATGGAAGACAACGAGTATGTGCGTTGTTCGAAGGGTGTTGTTATAGGAAGGGAAAATAAAGACATGACTTATATTTGCAAACAGTTTGAATCCAGATCAGACGCCGCGCAACGCCCTTAAGACGTATTCTACTTTACATTTAATCTGCTTTAAGTGCTCACCTCTCTTCTAAACTAAACCAGGGGTCCGTTTCATAAAACTTCCTACGACAAACGTGTTTGTAAATCAAAACTTTAAAATACATTAAATTTCTGATTTCTGTATCTAATCCTGTCTTGTGACATCTCTATGGAGAAATGAATAATAATTGAGACTTTTATAATCTGACTTACGACAACATTTGTCGTACAAAGTTTCATGAAACGGGCCCCAGGTTATTAGCGATACTAATGTTTTCCCTACTGTGACAGCTGGACTTGATTGAATAATGTTTTTTCTTTTTTCCAGTTCCCTTCAACGAACAAGGGCCAAACATTGACATCAGGACAGAGATGATGCTGCCTGTCTGTGATTCTGTAAGGTTATATTACACTTTCATTGCATTCATTATCGCATGTTTTACCGGCAAATAAATAATCTCTTACAATGTACACTTTTACCACATTCGTTATTGCATGTTTTACCGGCAAATTGATAATCTCTTACAATGTACACTTTAATCGCATTCATTATCGCATGTTTTACAGGCACATAAATAATCTCTAACAATGAGCACTTTCATCGCATTCGTTATTGCATGTTTTACCGGCAAATTGATAATCTCTTACAATGTACACTTTCATCGCATTCATTATCGCATGTTTTACCGGCAAATTAATAATCTCTTACAATGTACACTTTCATCGCATTCATTATCGCATGTTTTCCCGGAAAATTAATAAAATCTTACAATGTACACTTTCGCCACTTTCATTATCGCATGTTTTACCGGAAATTTAATAATCTCTCACCATGTACACTTTCTTACCGGCAAATTAATAATCTCTTACAATGTACACGTTTACCACATTCATTATTGCATGTTTTACCTGCAAATTAATAATCTCTTACGATGTACACTTTCACCGCATTCATTATTGCATGTTTTACCGGCAAATTAATAATCTACATTCATTATTGCATGTTTTACCTGCAAATTAATAATCTCTTACGATGTACACTTTCACCGCATTCATTATTGCATGTTTTACCGGCAAATTAATAATCTCTTACTATGTTCATTTTCACCGCATTCGTTATTGCATGTTTTACCGGCAAATTAATAATCTCTTACTATGTTCATTTTCACCGCATTCGTTATTGCATGTTTTACCGGCAAATTGATAATCTCTTACAATGTACACTTTCGCCACATTCATTATCGCCTGTTTTACCGGCAAATTGATAATCTCTTACAATGTACACTTTCGCCACATTCATTATCGCATGTTTTACCTGAAAATTAATAATCTCTTACAATGTACACTTTTACCACATTCGTTATTGCATGTTTTACCTGCAAATTAATAATCTCTTACAATGTACACTTTTACCACATTCGTTATTGCATATTTTACCGGCAAATTGAAAATCTCTTACAATGTACACTTTCGCCACATTCATTATCGCCTGTTTTACCGGCAAATTGATAATCTCTTACAATGTACACTTTCGCCACATTCATTATCGCATGTTTTACCTGAAAATTAATAATCTCTTACAATGTACACTTTTACCACATTCGTTATTGCATATTTTACCGGCAAATTAATAATCTCTTTCACCTTCACCGCATTTATTTTCGAATGTTATACCGAAAAATTGATAATCTCTTACAATGTACACTTTCGCCACATTCATTATCGCCTGTTTTACCGGCAAATTAATAATCTCTAACGATGTACACTTTTACCACATTCGTTATTGCATGTTTTACCGAAAAATTAATAATCTCTTACAATGTACTCTTTAACCGCATTCGTTATTGCATATTTTACCGGCAAATTAATAATCTCTTACAATGTACACTTTTACCACATTCGTTATTGCATGTTTTACCGGCAAATTGATAATCTCTTACAATGTACACTTTAACCGCATTCATTATTGCATATTTTACCTGCAAATTAATAATCTGTTACAATGTACACTTTCACCGCATTCATTATCGCATATTTTACCGGCAAATTAATAATCTCTTTCACCTTCACCGCATTTATTTTCGAATGTTATACCGAAAAATTGATAATCTCTTACAATTTCATCGCATTCATTATCATATGATCTGGCTCCAAACTGTTTGCCACTCAGATTTAAGTAAGTTTCTACATTTTGTTACTATGCGTTTCCTTTGCATTTAAACGGAAAATATATAGGATCTGTCATGAGTCGATGTTTAAGACAAGCTGGTCTCAAACGAGTCTAGAATTGAAATGTTATTAAGCGAGCCTTAGCGACTTAAAGACTTTTCCTCAGTCCATTGAGGGACCACCAGCCCATTGTTCTGGAGGTGTCAGTGTAACTGTCAAATCATGTTCAAATCACGTGCAGCGCAATCTCAGTTTACCTGGTGAGGTCCAGATAATACTCATGCTCTAGTGATTTTAAATGGTTATTTCTAACCCAACTATCAAATATAAAGGTAGAGTCTCACACGAGAAGCTTCAACGGTTCTTTGCTAACGGTATGTCCACAAGACCCATGCTCTTTGCAAGGAAATTGTCTGGCAAGGTGTTATGACCAAAAGGTCGTCAGGAGATGTCTTTAAACATCGACGAGTGACAGATTCTTTTTCTCACATAACCAACGATTTTAAGCAATTTTTAAAGCAATATTTTGGAAACCCGGTGACGTCAAAACGCCTTTATAAATAGTGACGTTATAGTGACGTCATCAAATTGATCTCACACATGTTGGAGACAAAGATATTCGTGATCGTTGTTCGCTAAAGAAAATAGGGGTAGTTGTGTGAGAAAATAACGTTTTCTGCACTGTACTTGAACTTCATTTCAAGTTGGCATTCTTTTAAGAGGTCGCAATAGAGGGGGTTTACTTATTTTATTAAAAACCTCAATTTACAGATATCATACAATCGAGGCATTCACTGACATAGATGGATTAATGTAAGAAGTATGAATGTTATCAATTGATGGCCAGGAAATTCGTCTTTTAAAGTCGCCAATATAATAAAAGAAAACTGATTATGTAAACAGAGGTTATTTACAGACCTACAATCATCACACTATCTTTAACAGTTACAGGTATAATTATTAACTTTTGACAATACAGTTTGTATTATCTGAGTGTCAACAGTTTTAATTCCTTTTAATTTATTTCGAAAATTGACACGTATGGATAAAAACAAGTCCCGCTATACATAACGATCGCTAATAAAAATTTCGTTTCGCCTTTTAAAATGGGTTGCTGCTTTAAGCAATATGGAAGAAGGTAGAAAACTACGATATGAGCTTTCTGCTTTACTTTATTCTACTTGAACCCTTTACCCCATACCCGGTTTCTAGTTTTGAAGACAGGTGCGGGAACTTAAAGCAGGTTGAAAGTAAGCAGAATGCGCCCTAAGGCGCATTCTGCTTACTTTCACCCTGCTTTAAGCTACCACCTGCAAGGATATACTAGAAAATATTTCTTTTGATACATGTTTATGAATGTATAAATTGGAACTATTTTCTTTAGAGGAGGAATAAATCAAATCCGTAAAAATGTGTATCTATGTAGTAAAGGGATGAATGTGTCTTCTACTGAATGGTGGTCATAACTGTACTGTAAATGTAATTATCTTTATTTCAGACCGTTATACCGTCCGCCCACAATCCACATAGATACCTATTAAGGAAGAGAAAAGTACCGCCTCCTTACACAAGTAAGTCGTTTTTCTGTTTGCTTAGTTTTGTTGTAGATCACATTCAAATGAAAAGAATGAATTCAATCATAAATTTATACATAGTTTCAAAAAGAAGTGGCATGAGAAAGTTCAACAGTTACAAATTACAATGCAGTGACGCACCTAGTACAGTGACAGCCCTCTAAACCGGAACCTCTAAATACCGAAATTCTCTCTAAATCGGACATAAGCTTTGGTCCCATTTCCAATCTTTATTTTAACCAATTACTCCATAAATATGCCTTTTTACGCCCTTGATCAATTCCTTCACTGAAGCAAATACATTCATGAATATGTATCATCAGAAATATTTTCTATATTCTAGCAGATAGTAGCTTAAAGCAGGTTGAAAGTAAAGCAGAATGCGCCTTAAGGTGCATTCTGCTTTACTTTCAACCTGCTTTAAAGCGACTCGCAACCAGATGGTGCATTAAAAATAGTAATTTGTAAATATGTGTCAAACGCTTATATAAATGGTAAAGAATTAGTTTAGGATAAGAAATTCTGTTTAAAAAAATGTATTTCAATAAAAAAAAAATATTGGTCTCTGGTGGGATTCGAACCCGGGGCCCGGCATTGGCGGACAGAAGGCAAAATAGGGGAAACCGCTTAGACCAATGGACCACGGAACTACACGTTTATCTCGGATCGATTTAACGTATTTCAATGTGTAGCTATCGAAAGTGCATACAACTTCGTAATTCGGCTCGTGTTTATGTCTGAGCCCGTGTAGAGAAGCAACAACAACAACTATACCGTCTACTAGTCGGTATAGAAAAACGATGGAAAATATCTAAAAATCTAAGATTCGGTGACGATTCTTGAGACTTTTTTTGGACTGATCATATTTTTTTAATGTCAGAAGCCAAATAATGCCACAAATTTGCTTTTATTTGAGTATTTTATTTTATTTTGACAAGTACACCATCCGGTTGCGAGTCCCTTTAAGTGATCAGCTTTTTTCCATTCTAGAAACTAGCTTTGGATTAAAACCCCTCTAAACCGGAAACCCCTCTAAACCGGAATTTTATCTTGTCCCCACACATGTCCGGTTTAGAGGGGTTGTACTGTATTACGACCAGCCTAACGAACAATTACCAATGGTGTTAACCAATTCATACCTAACGTCTACAAAAGTAGACATTAGCAAATTGTGTAGACCCTGGTGAGACACCGCGTAATGCGGCGTCTTATCAGGGTCTACACTGTTTGTTATTGCATATGACGTAATCTCATGTATAGACAAATAATTCCGTGGACAAACACTGCAGTGCCAGTAGACCACTCTTGTACATGCATATCGTTAATGTAATATTCCAGCAAGTATATAGGTAGAGCTCATTGCAATATCGAGGCATAGATGGGTTTCATGCATATTTTTTCGACTCTACACAAAGAGTATATATTTAACCCATTACCTCATACCGGTCTTAGTATTGAAGATAGTTGCTCACTTATAGTGGGCTGAAAGGGGGGCACATTCTGCTTTACGTCCAGTCTGCTTTAAGTTACCTACCATCTACTAGGATATAATCAAAGTACTGATAGTACTGATGTGGCGTTTGTCTGTAAAGTTGCGGAATTTACCAGCAGTCCAAAAGTGATAAAAACTCGAAAACCTAGAATTCAAAGTCGCTTCTATTTCAGTCATATCGAAACATTCAGCTAAATGCAGGTAAAGGAAGACCTAAGATGTCCTTAATACACTGGGTAGAACCTCCAATCTTTTGCAAGTCAGCTGGAAGGCTTACTCTCATAGAAATTGGAATTCAGAGATGAGTGATTGTCACAATGACTTTAAAACCACTGGGCCAATGGGGTCATGCATGTAACTAAAATCACGAAGATGTATCAATATCTGAATCGCAACTGCAATACTTGGTCCATAATATTAAACGCTTCTCTGCCTTACCAAAAGTTATGTTTATTTGCAAACAGTTTGTATCCTAATCATAAGTACTAAATTAGAGAGAGAAAAAAACTAACAATGGGTGAAGTCATATCAGTGAAATGGTTAAAAGAACAAGAGGGTCATGATGACCCTTTATCCCTCCCCTGAGTAAAATGAACTAAATAGTTTTATATTTGGATTTCGCCCATAACCCAAATCATCTGAGGACTTAAAGTCATATATAAATATATAGTTTGTCATATTTTCACTGATTCTAGACGCTAGCGTGTAAACACTGTGGCATCTAGAATGTTCACAAGGTTTGGCTATGATTTGACCTAGTGACCTACATTTTGACCTCACATAACCCACTTTCAAACTTGACCTAGATTTTGTCAAGAACAACATTCGGAGCAAGTTTAGTGAAGATTTGCCCAAAAGTGTGGCTCTACAGTGTTCACAATTTTATTTTTAAGATTTGACCTAGTGTCCTACTTTTTAATCCCTTATGACTCATTTTCGAACCAAAAATTGTGGTCTCTAGAGTGTTCATAAGGTTTTTCCATGATTTGACCTAGTGAGCTTCTTTTTGACCCCACATGACCCACTTTTAAACTTTACCTAGATTTTATCAAGAACAACATTTGAAGCAAGTGTGTTGAAGATTGGTCTACAATTGTGGTCTCTAAAGTGTTCACAAGGGTTTGCTATGATTAGACCTAGTGACCTACATTTTGACCCACTTTCGAACTTGACCTAGATTTTGTCAAGAACAACATTTGGAGCAAGTTTGATGAAGTTTGACCTAAAAGTGTGGTCTCTACAGTGTTCACAAGTTTTTCAATGATTTGACCTAGTGACCTATTTATTGATCCCACATGACCCATTTTTAAACTTGACCTAGATTTTGTCAGGACCAACATTTGGAGCAAGTTTGATGAAGTTTGGCCCAAAATTGTGGCCTCTAGAGTGTTCACAAGGAAAAGTTTACGGACGACGGACGCCGACTCCGGACACACCACGGTCACAATAGCTCACCATGAGCACTTTGTGCTCAGGTGAGCTAAAACAAAGCTAGTGAAGGTCAAAGGGATAAAATCATTCTGAACTTAGAGCTGCAATGTATCATATCAACGTCAACGACAGAGCTAAAATGAAATCCTCTTTTTAAAGCTTCAGATGTACAAATATGGGTAAACACTATATGCCATGCACTACTTTGTAGCGTGGCATAAACATGCTTTTTTCAACTCATACAGGGAAAACGCATATTGGCATTACTGAACAACAAGATCATATGTCTTCTCAAAATTTTAATAAAGTAATAATTCTACATGAAACTAGTGTATTGAGTCAGCCAATAAAACATGTAAAGTAATAGATATTATAAGATCAATAAAACTTGTAAACACGCAAATGCTTCAATAGTCTTCTGCCATAGGTTTATGTTAATGGCTAGCATGGCAGTACATTTTGTAGTTTTGAAAACATGTGACCACATAAAGCTAGTTGTAAGTAAAGCAGCATGCTTTACATTCATCTTGCTTTAAGCTGAAACTTAATTTCAACACATTACTGAATATTTTTTTTCACAAATTTTCAAAAATAGAATCAGGCTATGGTGTAATGGGTTAAAGCGCTCTTATGTGAAGGAAAGGGTAATATAATTGACGATTTAACTCCTTCCAAGTGGCTGCTAAACTTCCTCAGTCCAGAAACCTATATAACCCAATCTTATTTCTCAGTTCAGAAGCATTCGAGTTTCAGGTTTTACGTAATAAATACTACACATCCCATTATCACGACAGCTTACGAATGTCATTGATTCGGGTACCGGTAACCTATCTAATCCGATATTTTTTCTCAGTCCAGAGGCATTCGATATTCAGAGGTTTGATTGTAATAAATACTACACATCCCATTATCACGACAGTCTTACGAAAGTGATTCGGGTATTTGGTGAAATAAATGCTTCAGTTCCTTTCTTTTCCTCATATACAAACAAGTGTCTAGCTATTACACCTATATACTGTCGTCACGTCATCAAGAGTGACTGTCTTCTGTTTCCATGTCAACCTGACTTGTTGTCTGTTGCTGATGCTGTGTTTTGAGGAACTTCTTCAGCAAGTGTTCAAGAGATTTTATAGCTTTGCCCTCATCCTCCAGTTCTTTGCGCATTCCTTTCTGCTCCTATAAAAAATAAATGAAGGCAATTTGTGAAATTAGCTTTTCAGAGTTCCAGATAAGGGAAGTATTTTAAACACATAAATCTGTATTTCTGCATTAAACCCAAAAGTGTCACTCATTAGAAGTGTCTCTTTTAGTCACACCATGGGATTTGGTGCAGAAATGAAGGAGAAAATGTTTGAAAACTGGAGTTTACTCCTCCTTATCTGGAGCCCTGACTTTGACTTTGATATGCACTTTTAAAAGGTGTCTGAAAAGATAGAGTCTTCTATATACATGTATCTGAAATTTACTTTTCCATGCCTACCAGTGGGTTCCAGATAAGAGTGACTGAACTAAATATTTTCAGCATTTCCTCCTTAACGTTTAACTTTGTTTTGACTACTCAATAAAATTGTCTCTTCGAGAATGAGTAGTCACGCCATATATTTTTGAGCAGGCATAAAAATTTGTTTTCAAAATATTCCCCTTGTCTGGAGCTCTGACATGGGATGTGCATGTACAATTTGTCACACATTTTTCATCTACCGGTAGATAAGATTAGAGTTACTTGACAACTCATAACAATTTGCAAAAATCATCAATACCATTTTTACCTGATTAGCTCTTAGAATGCACACCTTGTAACCATAGTAACCTATGCAAACAGTTTCGATCCTAATGGGATGCCAGGTAATGTGGTGTCTTATTAGAATCCAAAATGTGGGACACACTGACCATGTTTTGAAAAGAAATTTAGAAAAGTCTATTTTTAGAACAGTAGCAGACGGCGATAGTTTTAGAGCTAGGAGGGTTGGGGTTAACCTAGTTTACTGGTTCCAGCAATAAATACCAATATCAAAAACTTTTGCAAACAGCTTGGATCCAGACCAGACCCCACTGAACTTGAGACTTGATCAGAATCCAAACTATGTCACAAAGTTCCTGTTTCTATAAAATAAAGGTTGAGCCAAGTTTTAGAAGTATAGCACACATCATTTTCATATGGCAGTTATTCAGTGTTGAATAAGATAAATACACCTTTTAATGCCTTTACTTTATTCTTCCAATAAAGAAACAAGAGGGCCTGAAGGCCCTGATATCGCTTACCATTTATAATGAAGCCTTATATATATAGCTTTACCTTTGAATTTCACCCATTTTATTCTAAATCCATTTACGTTTGTTGAACTACTCTAGTATAGTAGAGTACATCAAAGGCAGATAACTAGAGCCTAAACAATACTGAAATGAAGCCTTTTTCTAGCATTTCAAACTATTTCAAGGGCAGGTAACTATTGCCACAATGATTAGATTTCAACAATAATTGCACTCCTTCAAGAACGTATAGCTATATAATTTGTGTACAAGTATAATCAAAATCCATTGAAAACTGTATTTGCAAGAGTGTAAATGCTGTAAAATATGACATTTTCAGCAATTCAAAGGTAGATAACTCTTGATCTATTTGTTCGATTTTAACCATAATCACCTTTTCTTGAACTCTTATGGTCATATATAATCTGGACAAGTTTGAGAGAGCTTGGATAAATATTGTGGCCTCTAGACCGTAAACACTGTTAAATATATCATTTTCAGCAATTCAAAGGTAGATAACTCTTGACTAATCAATCCGATTACAACCATAATTGAACTCATCCGAAGTCTTATGGTAATATACAATCTGAGTAAGTTTGAGAAAGATTAGATAAAATGTGTGGCCTCTAGAGTGTAAACACCCTTAAATATGGCATTTTCAGCAATTCAAAGGTAGATAACTCTTGATCTATTCGTCTGATTCCAACTATAATCTAACTTATTTGAACTCTTATAGTCATATACAATCTGAGCAAGTTTGAGATAAATTGGATAACAATTGTGAACTCTAGAATGTAAACATCGTTAAATATGGCATTTTCAGCAGTTCAAAGGTAGATATAACTCTTGATCTATTTATCCGAATTCAACTAAAATCGAACTCATTCAATCTCTTATGGTCATATACAATCTGGGCAAGTTTTAGAAAGATTGGATAAATATAGTGGCCTCTAGAGTGTAAACACTGTTAACTATGGCATTTTCAGCAATTCAAAGGTAGATAACTCATGACAAATTTGTCTGATTTCACCTATAATCGAACTTGTCCGAACTCTTACGGCAATATATCATCTGAGCAAGTTTGAGAAAGATTGGATGAATATTGTGGCCTCTAGAGTGTAAACACTAAAACTGTTGACGCCGCACGACGGACGCCGGACATTCAAGGATTGCAAAAGCTCACTCTGAGCTAGCTCAGGTGAGCTAAAAAGTCCTGAATACAGTATCAATATAAGAAATACATGTATTTCTATATCCCAGAAGGTCGTTGCTTAAAGCAGGTTGAAGGTAAAGCAGAATGTGCCTAAAGGCGCATTCTGCTTAGATTCAGCCTGCTTTAAGTGGTCACCTATTTTCAAAACTAGAACGGCTATCACTAAAGGTGAAAAATAACCCCACTATAAAGCACTCTGTCACACTCTGCAGACGTTTTCAATAAGGTTTTACACTAAGGTCAAAGGTGTAAGCCAAGGTCAAAATGATTTAAAAATGGTATATGACACTCTGCAACTCCTGAGTAACATTCATGCCAAGTATCAAGTAAATCCGGTTGAAAGTGAAGGAGGAAGTCGCCGTACAAGATTATGCCTGCCAATTTTAAGACCAATTCAAGGCCAAAGGTCAATGTCACAGATATTTGAAATTTGTGTCTTGCACATCTACTACTCCTGAGTAACATTTATGCCAAGTATCAAGTGAATCAGGTTTAACGTGAAGGAGGAGTTCAAAGTACAAGATTTTGCCTGCCAATTTCAAGACTGATTTCAAGGAAAAAGGTCAAGGTCAAGGTCACAGAGACCTGAAATTTGTGTCTTGCACATATACTACTCCTAACTAACATTTATATCAAGTGAATCAGGTTGAAATTGAAGGAGTTGTTCAAAGTACAAGATTTTGACTGCCAATTTCAAGACCAATTTCAAGGCCAAAGGTCAAGGTCACAGAGACCTAAAATATGTGTCTTGCACATCTACTACACCTGAGTAACGTTTATGCAAAGTATTATGGCAGAAAACTACTCCTTTTTGTGTAAAAAAAAACTTCTTACAGATCGGACATTTTTACAGTTATATAGACGTACAGAAGTAATTTTCGCAAAATGGCGGTTAAAGTGTCTTCAAGGCGGACCATTCCGGTCAGGTTATTCTTGTGATAAAATGTTAATAATTGGTCAGTATGAAATCGAGAGACTTTTTAAGTTTGTGTAAATGAAATAAGCAATATAAACTACTTCAGATTTGATACATTAATGGTGGCTGTTGATATAGTGTAGGCGTTATTACGGTATCCGCTGGTAGCAAGAAAGGTCCGTGTTTTACACATGGCCTAGGTCATTTTGGCTCAGTCGGAACACCTCACACGTTTCTGCTATACTCCTGTCCAGAGTGCTTTGCCAACAGAATTTGGAATTGGCTAAGATGTTACAATGGGGTCCTTAGGATAAGTCAACACCCGATTTGAGCGTGATTAACCGACAGAAAAGGTTTATGAAAAAATATCAAACATGTCAAAGCTAATTTATGGGGAGAAAAGACAATTTAATAGATCATACACATTATTTTCCACTCCTCCTGCAGGACAAACAAGAAATATCTTTAAAAAAGATATTCGGCGGAATGAGTGGTTGAACTAAGGCTATATAGATGGGTGTGCAAAATTGAATTAAATTGAGGTTTTCAAAGAATATATATCTTGGATTGAAAAGCAAAAAATACAAGTATTCAATTGAAACAGTAACTTTTATTTAAAATGCAAAACTATCATGTACAGAAATGCAAAACAAAACAATAATTTAACTCATATCCTAGCTACTGGTAGGAGATCCTCACATTAATCTATTGTTCCATTCATAGAGTTTCTTGAAACAAACTATAGCATACACACATGTACAGATACAACAATCTACTGTACTTCACTCTTGTAAATAATGATGAAACAACACAATTGTGTTTAACTCACTTGAGGCTATTCATAACAATTAAAACAAATTGGTTGTAAACTGTGTTAAAACAATTATGAAACACCTAGCTTCCTCTGTATATCTATAAATAGATTTCAGATCATATCTTAAAATAGAAGCATAATTTGTGGAAACTTCTGTGGCCTAATTCATCAGACCAGTAGTAAACAGCCAGCCTGTATCTCTAAATTTTACACCCACAGTCCACATCATGTAAAACTGTAACGGGACATAAACCAGCCTACAGGGCTCCAGATAAGAGTGAGTAAACTAAACAAATCACATTTTTTCACCTCTTTTAGCACCAAACCCTATGGTATTACCACTCATTTTGATTGTCTTGAAGAGACAATTCATATGTATAGTGACACCACAGGGTTTAATGCACAAATAAAGATTTCAAGTTTTGAAACAATTCCCTTATCTGGAGCCCTGGCTACTATCCAATCAGACTATTCAGTTTCAACAGGTGCTCTTAATTCTAAATTTCTGATCAAATATTATTGGTTGAAATGTGTGGCCAAATATAAAGTGTGTCTAAATAGAAAACAGTCAGCTCCGCCGAAAAAAGGAATATACCAAGTTATAGTCTACTTTCAGTCTGAATGACCGCTCAACCGACTGTACATTTAACTCCCCTGATCTTTTAGCCATCTTACCTACAATATTGAGCACTGCTAACATATGGCGCAGTCAAATGCAGCCGCAGTACCAATTCAGACCCTTCACATGTACCCATGTTAACCCCTGGGTGGAGAGGAGCAATTTGCGGTACATGTCTTGCTCAAGGACATTCCTGTACATCATCGGGGACTCAGAAAATATCCCCTAGTCAGACCACTCGTCCGGCGTGGGATCGAACTCACGACCCCTGGTACCGTAGTACTGCATCTCATCTGGAGCCCTGATTTAACCCATTATAACAACATTTTAGAAAAGATCTAATGCTTAATTTACCTTCTGAATTCATCATCTCCACTAATGATGCATCTGCAAGGTATGTTGTAGATTCACCATCTACCTCAAGAGTGACGTAAAATCTGTAAAATCTGTAAAAACACTAGTAGTTTTAATGTAATTTGCAAAGAAATCTTTAAGCACTGTGGTATTTTACAAAATGTTAGGAAAATATTTTTTTTTTACTTGGGAAAGGGGGGCGAATATCTCTTACCGGACCCCAAAAATGTCACAAAACTGGGCTGCCATAGAAATTAAATGTCATTCCAGTTTTATAGTTTTTGTTAGCGTCAAACTCTAAGGGGTCAAAACTTTAACTTGAGGTCGAGTGACAAATTCCATTTCTTTTATCCCTGTATCATGATACTAAAAACAAGAGCCCCATGGGGCATATTTCGCTCACCTGAGAAAATAGCTGAAAAAATGGCGATAATAATTTATGTCCAGGACTGACCTAGATATGCAACAGACCCGAACAATTTGAACAAATTATGTAAAGTATATTTAAAAGTGTCACCATACCGAATATAAAAGCTCTGGCCATATTAGTTTCAGAGAAGAAGACGTTTCAAATTTTCTCTATATAACTCTATGTAAAACTGTGACCCCAGGGGTGGGGCCAATTTTGACCCTAGGTGCATAATTTGAACAAACTTGATAGAGGACCTGTAGGCCATGGTATGTGCCAAATATCTAAGCCCTGGCCCTTGCAGTTTCAGACAAGAAGAATTTTTTAAGTTTTCATTGAAAAAAATCTATTTTTAGCTCCTGTGACCTAGTTATGCAACCGACCAGAACAATTTGGACAATTTTGTTTAGGACATCTAGAAGTGTCACCATACCAAATATCAAAGCTCTGGCCATATTAGTTTAAGAGAAGAAGATGTTTGAAAATTTCACTATATAACTCTATGTAAAACTGTGACCCCCTGGGCGGGGCCATTTTCGACCCCAGGGGCATAATTTGAACAAACTAAATAGAGGACCTGTAGGCGATGCTATGTGCCAAATATCTAAGCTCAGGCCCTTGTAGTTTCAGACAAGAAGAATTTTTAAGTTTTCAATGAAAAAAAATCTATTTTAGCTCCTGTGACCTAGTTATGCAACTGACCAGAACCATTTGAACAATTTTCCTATAGGACATCTAGAAGTGTCACTATGCAAAATATCAATGCTCTGGTCACATTAGTTTCAGAGAAGAAGACGTTTGAAAATTTCACTATATAACTCTATGTAAATCTGTGACCCCCGGGGCGGGGCCAATTTTGACCCCATGGGGCATAATTTGAACAAACTTGATAGAGGACCAGTAGATAATGCTATGTGCCAAATATGTAAGCTTTGGCCCTTCCAGTTTTTGACAAGAAGATTTTTTAAGATTTCCTTATTTTTTCACTTTGGTTGCCATGGCAACCAGAGTTCTGCATTGTTTTTAATTCTTTGAACAAATTTGAAAGAGCTTGACCCAAGGAACATTTCTGTAAAGTTTGGTTGAATTCTGTCAAGCGGTATAGGAGGAGATGTCATTTGAAGCAATTGTTAACGACGACGGACGACTAACGACGGACACAGGGCCATCCCAATAGCTCACCTTGAGCCTTTGACTCAGGTGAGCTAACAAGCTATGGGGCAATGGGTTAAGCGGGTTATGGTCAAAGCGTACCGATTCAAAACATACCATTTTTGGTCGAAGCGTACCACATAGAGGCCGGATAAAAGGATATACATATAGGGAAACATTCAATTTGTTATAAGTTGATGCCCAGACAAAGCATTATCTTTGAAAATTTAGTAATTAGGAATAAATTTGCCATTATGGTCATCAGTTCACAATGTTTCGAAATATTAATATTAGTGTCAGTGTCAAGAATTATGTTGATCCTGACAACTCTGTTTTCCAGTGCTACGTCATACTCTGTTTGTTTACACTAAGCGAGCATGCGCACTCGGGGACAACAAACCCAAAATCTACATATAAGCTAGTATACAGCGTCGCTTTTCATCTCATTCATTTTTACGCATTATTATCTGAATAGGTCCTATGAATACTACAAAGGTCTTAAGGGGTCATTTCACCAAGAAATCTTCCCGGAAGACTGAGCTGCGATCTCAGAGCGTGGCTTGGTCGTCCCAGGTCGCACGTAGTCGACGGTTGACCGAGGGTTGGTCGCACCTTGGTCTCCTGTGGTCGCACATGGTTGGGGATTGGTCTCCTGGAAAAATAGATCGTAGCTCGAGCCTCGATCTAAAAGTCGCACAGAGAGCGTCGAAAGAGCGAGCATGGTCAAGGAAAGAACGTATTGGTCGAGAGACGATCGAAACTAGAGCGGGGGTGAGCAAGGCTCAGTCTACTCAAGCGAGAACTGATCGCGCGCATGGTCGTGCTGCTCGACCACTGTTCAATCCTCGCTCGATCCATGTGATCTAGCTTCGCTCTTTTGCGATCAAGCCTCGCTCCACGCGACGTATCCCAGACCTTCCCTAGTCCCTGACGCTCCATATTATTTCTATTGGCATGATTGGATCGAGATAGAAGGATTAAGGTGCGACCTATGTACGCTTAAACTTCAACCAATAAAGTAACTATGAGTAAATGAATGTAACCCTTGGCAATTATTGTAAATAATGTATTTTTGCGTAAATATATTAAATATTTTATAAATCTTGTTTTATTATACACTGGTTTCTTTGAATCATGAATAAAATGAAAAGATAAACCCTATCATTGCCAAGACCGTAAATATATTGGATCCTGATCAGACGCCGCGTAATGCGGTGTTTGAATATAATCCAAATCATTTGACAGTCATATCAATGTTTCCTAAGTCCAAATGCATAAAACAGAAATTTTAAAAGTTAAAGAGAGTGACAAGTATAAGTCGATATTATAACAATGCAGCGACAGTGTAAGATGGCTATTTCCGTCATATTGGCAGTAAAAGGGTAAAAAAGACAAAAACAAACAATAGAAAAAAAAATCAAAAAAATCTTTCCCACAAAAAACAAAAAATGCTACCCAAAACAACTACAAAATCACACACACACACACCGTCAACCAAAAATAGAACAAGAACCCCATGGGGCATAATTTGCTCACCTGAGAATAACTGACAAAATGGAGATAATTATTTATGTCTGGAGGAAGGGGTCATTTTTTACCCGAGGGGCATAATTTGAACAATATTGTAAGAGGACCTGAAGATGATGCTATGTGCCAAATATCTAAGATCAGGGTAGAAGGGTTTTAGACAAGAAGATTTTTGTAAGTTTCCATTGAAAACAAATCTATTTTTAACTCCTGTGACCTACATATGCAACAGACTGAAACCAATTGAACAAAAAAGGTAAAGTATAGCTAGAAGTGTCACCATGCTGAATATCAAAGCTCTGGCCATATTAGTTTCAGAGAAGAAGACGTTTGGAAAATTCAGTATATAACTCTATGTTAAACTGTGACCCCCCGGGGCTGGGCCAATTTTGACCCAAGGGGCATAATTTGAACAAACTTGATAGAGGACCCGTATGTGATGCTATGTGTCAAATATCTAAGCTATGGCCCTTGTAGTTTCAGAAAAGAAGATTTTTTTAAGGTTTCATTGAAAAAAATCTATTTTTAGCTCCTGTGACCTAGTTATGCAACCGACCAGAACCATTTGAACAATTTTGGTATAGGACATCTAGAAATGTAACCGTGCCAAATATCAAAGCTCTGGCCATATTAGTTTCAGAGAAGATGACATTTGAAAATTTCGCTATATAACTCTTTGTAAAACTTTGACCCCGGGGCGGGGCCAGTTTTGAACCCAGGGGCAAAATTTGAACAAAATTGATAGAGGACCTGTAGGCGATGCTATGTGCCAAATATCTAAGCTCTGACCCTTGCAGTTTCAGAGAAGAAGATTTTTTAAGTTTTCATCGAAAAAATCTATTTTTAGCTTCTGTGACCTAGTTATGCATCCGACCAGAACCATTTGAACAATTTTAGTATAGGACATCTAGAAGTGTAACCATGCCAAATATCAAGGCTCTGACTACATTAGTTCCAGAGAAGAAGACGTTTGAAAATTTCACTATATAACTCTATGTAAAACTGTGACCCCCGGGGCGGGGCCAAATATGACCCAAGGGGCATAATTTTAACAAACTAGGACCTGTAGATGATGCTATGTGTTAAATATCTAAGCTCTGACCCTTGCAGTTTTCGACAAGAAGATTTTTTAAGATTTCCTTATTTTTTCACTTTGGTTGCCATGACAACCAGAGTTCTACATTGTTTTTAATTCTTTGAACAAATTTGAAAGAGCTTGACCCAAGGAACATTTCTGTAAAGTTTGGTTGAATTCTGTCAAGCGGTATAGGAGGAGATGTCATTTGAAGCAATTGTTAACGACGACGCACGACACACGACGGACAAAGGGCCATCCCAATAGCTCACCTTGAGCCTTTGGCTCAGGTGAGCTAAAAACAAACAAGAGGGCCATGGCCCTTAATTCGCTCACCTGAGGTCATTGTGCCTGAGCTTAATAGGCAAGACAACATTTTAATATAGCTGTAAATGGAATTATCTTGCAGACAAAAAAAAAACATGACAAATTGGAATAACTTAAAAAAATATTGTTGGCAGAGTTATGGCCCTTATCCATGACACTTCTTCTTATCAAGCTACATGTATTTCCATATGATTATTTATTGCGCACTCTGCTTTACTTTCAACCTGCTTTAAGTTATCATCTACTAAGATAGATACTATTTCTTATATCTTACATGTTTATGACTGTATAAAGTGGAATTATTTTCTTTAGAGGAGGAATAAATTAAAGGCGTAAAAAGGCATATGTATGGGGTAATGGGTTAACATCAGTAGAACTGGAGTTATCTCAAAGACAAGAAAATATGACACTGGGAAATATCTCAAAAATGACATTGACCTTTGTAGGACATGACCCAAGTTATAAAGTTTCTAACTTTAACAAAGTTATGGTTAAGATTAAAGTTGTGGACTGACAGACAAACAAATGGACAAACAGACAAAAAAGCAGACAGACAAAAACAATATGCCCCCAACTGCAGGGCATAAAAATATAGCAGACAACACCATATGCTGCTGTTTACAGTGAACCTCATCAGCTGACCAGCTGACCTGAGTTCAGTTATGTAACTCTGCCAGTAGGAAATTTGACTAGGGTCTAACTCATATAATGCTGAATTGCTGTCTGCTATACATATTTTGAATGTGAATTATGACCTAGATATTTAACCGACCAGAACCATTTGAACAAACTAGGTAAAGGACATTTAGAAGTGTCACCATGCCAAATATCAAAGCTCTGGCCATATTAGTTTCAGTGGAGAAGACGTTTGAAATTTTCACTATATAACTCTATGTAAAACTGTGACCCCCGGGGCGGGGCCAATTTTGACCCCAGGGGCATAATTTGAACAAACTTGATAGAGGACCTGTAGATAATGTTATGTGCCAAATATCTAAGCTCTGGCCCTTGTAGTTTCAGACAAGAAGATTTTTTAAGATTTCCTTATTTTTTCACTTTGGTTGCCATAGCAACCAGAGTTCTATATTGTTTTCAATTCTTTGAACAAATTTGAAAGAGCTTGACCCAAGGAACATTCCTGTAAAGTTTGGTTGAAATCTGTTCAGCCGTTTAGGAGAAGATGTCATTTGAAGCAATTGTTAACGACGACGCACGACGGACGCACGACGACGGACGACGGACACAGGGCCATCCCAATAGCTCACCTTGAGCCTTTGGCTCAGGTGAGCTAAAAACCAAGAAAAAATCACCCTCACCAAAATAAAACAAAAAAAACAAGAGCCCCATGGGGCATATTCACTCACCTGAGAATAATTGGAAAAATGGAGATATTGATTTATGTCCCGGACTGACCTAGATATGCAACAGACCGGAACAATTTGAACAAAATATGTAAAGTATATTTAAAAGTGTCACCATACAGAATATAAAAGCTCTGGCCATATTAGAGTCAGAGAAGAAGACGTTTGAAATTTTCTCCATATAACTCTATGTAAAACAGTGACCCCCGGGGCGGGGCCAGTTTTGACCCTAGGTGCATAATTTGAAAAAACTTAATAGAGGACCTGTAGGCGATGATATGTGCCATATATCTAAGCTCTGGCCCTTGTAGTTTTAGACAAGATTTTTTAAGTTTTCATTGTAAAAAATCTATTTTTAGCTCCTGTGACCTAGTTATAAAACGGACCAGAACCATTTGTACAATTTTGGTACAGGACATCTAGAAGTGTCACTATGCCAAATATCAAAGCTCTGGCCATTTTAGTTTCAGAGAAGAAGAGGTATGAAAATTTCACTATATAACTCTATGTAAAACCGTGACCCCGGGGCGGGGCCAATTTTGACCCCAGGGGCATAATTTGAACAAACTTGATAGAGGACCTGTAGGCGATTCTATGTGCCAAATATCTAAGCTCTGGCCCTTGTAGTTTCAGACAAGAAGATTTTTTAAGTTTTCATTGAAAAAATCTATTTTTAGCTCCTGTGAACTAGTTATGCAACCGACCAGAACCATTTGAACAATTTTGGTATAGGACATCTAGAAATGTAACCGTGCCAAATATCAAAGCTCTGGCCACATTGGTTTTAGAGAAGAAGACGTTTGAAAATTTCACTATATAACTCTATGTAAAACTGTGACCCCCGGGGCGGGGCCAATTTTGACCCCAGGGGCATAATTTGAACAAACTTGATAGAGGACCTGTAGATGATGCTATGTGCCAAATATGTAAGCTCTGGCCCTTGCAGTTTTTGACAAGAAGATTTTTTAAGATTTCCTTATTTTTTCACTTTGGTTGCCATGGCAACCAGAGTTCTGCATTGTTTTTAATTCTTTGAACAAATTTGAAAGAGCTTGACCCAAGGAACATTTCTGTAAAGTTTGGTTGAATTCTGTCAGGCGGTATAGGAGGAGATGTCATTTGAAGCAATTGTTAACGACGACGCACAACGCACGACGACGGACGCCGGGCACAGGGCCATCCAAATAGCTCACCTTTAGCCTTTGGCTCAGGTGTGCTAAAAACACTTACAGAAACACTTAATATCAGAGTCAAACTAGATGGGCAGCTAAGTGGTTAGCGCACATGATTCTCACTAATGCGGTCCGAGTTCGATATTGGCAGGGTTGGAGGGTGCAGTGATAGTGGAGTTTCTCCAGATACTCCGGTTTCCCTTCCACAATTTAGTCACCACAAACGCCTTAAGGAGCAATCTGCTTCACGTTCAACTTACTTTAAGCGGCCTTCAAATCTAGAAACAGGTTAAAGGGTAAAGGAATACTTAAAGTTTTTTGTGTTTTCAGGGATGCTTTTTTAAATGTTTATCCAATTATGGTGTGATATGGGTTTTTTGGTTTAGTTTGGATAAAAAAGTTAATACAATCAAAATTTCTGATAATGTTGAGGACCCCTGATAAGATCAGACCAAATATATGGACTCTACGAACAGCGATAGGCCATTATCGTCACTGCCGATTTGTTCCGAACCAAACCAATAACAAATGCAGAGCGGTTTGGTCCATGATTTCCCTTCGGAGACTGGTCAAAAACTGAAGGTCGTCCATCGATCGCCAGACCTTTTATTAAGATCGCAAAAAGTCGCGCGAAAATCCACGCAACCATAACGAATTCGCGCGAGACTCTGTCGAGAAAAGATCGAGAATGTGTTGTCTGAGCGAGGCTAGAACGTTCGAAATCGTATCTAAGTCGTATTGCTCGAGGGTACATTGCAACTCGGACGTAGCTAGATCGGCCGGGCATAAGTCTTGGTTGGCCGAGGTCGCGCGCTTTCGAGGATAGATCGTCTAGAGGTCGAGGCTATGTCGTAGATTGGTCGAACCGAATGAGTCTTGGTCGTGTCAAGATCCCTTCAGATCGAGTGGATGGTCGTAGGTAGAGCGTATATAGAGCATATTGGACGAAAGTAGAGCGTACACATCGAAGGTCAAACGAGCTAACATCGAACATTGAGCGTACACGGAAAATAATGTGGTAGGTCGCACGGTTTTTGCCCGCGACTTCGGGAAAACCGAGCTGCGATCACGTGCGACTTTTTCAGGTCGTACGAGTTCGGTGAAATGACCCCATTACATAAGTTGCAGAAGCGTGATTTTACTGAAAAATTTTTCTCCAAGTAAGACCGACGCCATCCGAATGAAGGACCAAGAGTATGCATATGACATTAAATGCCCGGATGACTGGAAAAGAGAATATGCCGCCACATACGTCTTCTGATCAGGATCCAAACTGCTTGAAAATAATTTGAGCACCTATCATGCAAAAGATAGTCTTTCTTTATGCAGCTTCTGATCAGGATCCAAATTGATCAAAAAGTAATAGTAATAGTCACTACCAGATATATTTATAAAAAGCATTAAAGCAAATATAGTCTGTTCTAAAACTAAGTGTCAATAGCTCTACACGGCTTCTGATAAAAATCTAAAAAGTTTGAAAGCAAATCTTTCATCCGTTAAAAGGTGGCTTTTGATCAACGAGCTTTTCTTGAAAAGTCGTCTGTTCTAAAACAAATAAAAAAATGTCAACCATTGTGGATTCTGATCAGATGCCGCTTGACGCGGCTTCTGATAAGGATCCCAAAGTAATATTGCATCCGTGAAAAGATGGTTGTTACGCGAACATAAACGACTGTCACTTTTTCCCCCCACCCACTCCGTAACGAGCTAAGGCTGGGCAATAAGTTTTCATAAGGCCGTATTACTAATTCATCAACGAAATTCAGCACATAAAACATTAATAAATTACATAGAGAATTTGACTGATCAGTTTAAATTGTGTATGTTGGAGTAAATTACGAAAAATTGATATTTTTTACCTATTACGAACTGCTTGCATCTCTGGAATCAAAGTGAACCCAAGCGGAACGCTGGGTCGGGGTAGAGTTCGGTTCAGAGGTATAATGACGTCATTCGAGTACGAACTCGAATAGTATTTGTTCACCTCAGGAACTTGGGTCAACCCGAGAGTCTCAGGTGAACACGCTCTTTGTGTTTCGCTGACCTGTTGTATCGCTCCGCGCACGGCGCGATGCCACTTCTTAGCATAATTTTTATTTGAGTTTTTCTTGTAATTGTTTTTATCACAAATACAAATAATTTTAAGCGTACCTGAGTGGATTTATTGCCAGACGTACTTTCTACGTTTTATGTGATAAATTAGTTAAGCAATCGCCCATATATTCAGGGTCTATTTGTTAAATACGTCGGAATATTAGCTGTTATAAGGTATCAAACTCGGCCACAGTAATGCCTGGTGTTAGCGAGCATGCAATGAGGTAGCAACGTGCACATAAAAGACAGATGGCTTTTTATTCAGGTCAGATGTAGTGAATAACGGTCTTATGGGAGCGGTCTGCATTTTTTCCAACCTGCAGTAAGCAGTCACCTGTCTTTGAAACCTAGATAACCTCATTTTGATGGTCGTTAAAGACCGACTGTAGCATGTGATACGATTGTTGAAATTCAGTACTGACATTGTGGCGTTGTCTGACGACAAACGCCACAAAAACATATTTCTTATGGTGCATATTAATTAATGACTATATAAATTGGAACTGTTTTCTTCAGTGCAGGAGAATGGCGTATTTATGGGGTATAGGTTTAATGGAGAGCTTCTGTGTACGTTTTGCAGTTTATCTTGTTTTTAATCCTGACGAAGCTCAGTGTTGGATTTGTTTCACTTGAGCATGCTCAGTGTGGACACAGATGTGAGGCGTTTTCTGGAAATTTTCAAATCTGAATTAACACTAGAGACAGAGTTGGTCAGTTTGGGTTTAGATCTAGTTAATACTCTAAGAGACGTCTTTTCTGTTTTGTTGTAACTTGTTTTGTTTATAGATCTATAGAAGATAACTGTATGTAATTCTTTTATGGAGGGCCTCATGAGAGATTGGTCGTTTGACTAAATGAGACACCCTCGTTAAATAAAGTCATTCATTCATTTCATGCCATTTTCAGACCTCACTGGTCAAAAATAATATATTCAATCTTTTAAAAGGGGTTTGATCATATTTAAGAGTGTGGTTTTGTTTTCGAATCACTACATATTAAAGTGAATATTAACTTGCTGACGTTTCAACCTCAGCTGAGGCCATCTCCAGAACCACGATTTGGTTCAAACGTCAACAAATTAATATTTATGTATGTAGTGATTTGAAGAAAATCTTAAATAATGTTGGACTACTACTGCATGATGAACTCATTCAAGGGTTTTCAGGGCTCCAGATATGATTGATAATAAACTGAACAAAACCAACATTTTCTCACTTATTTCAGCACCAAATCCTATGGTGTTACTACTTATTAGAATCGTCTCTTCGAGACGATTCTAATGAGTAGTGACACCATAGGGTTTAATTTTTAAAATACTCCCCTTATCTGGAGCCCCTCAGGGTTTTGATTTTTGTAGCGTCGTCAGTTAATAATGGAGACCCCGAATGACGAATAATTGTTACTTATGGTATTCGCAGTATATTTGTTAGGATTTTCGCTTTACTCTTCTTTTTGTTTAAAAAAAAACACCTGATTGTGTAATGTTTTTTATAAAAGAATCATGTACGCCTACATTTGGATATTTATATTGTTGTATGATTTACAATATTTAGTCTCCCAGAGAACGAACCCGGTTACGCATGGTAAGAAATTTGTTGTTGAACATTAGCTGCTAGAATTATACTCTGCTTTAGATACCCCAGCTACTGTAGTTTATTATCACTTATCCTGCTACATAATCAGGGCCCCGTTTCATAAAACTTCGTACGACAAAAACGGTCGTAAATCAAAACTTTAAAATACATTTAATTTCTTATTTGTCTATCTAATCCTGTCTTATGACATCTCTTTGGAATCGTCTTTTCAAGACGATTCCAAAATGATGTCACATGGCAGGATTAGACTGAGAAATAAATAATAATTGAGACTTTTATAATCTGACTTACGACAACATTTGTCGTACCAAGTTTTATGAAATGGACCCCTGCTGCTTCAAATGTAGTGTGGAGAAAACTTTACTCAGGTTGAAATTTCGTGCTATTTATTTTAGTCTGATTGGAAAACAGTTCGGAGCCAGATCAGACGCCGGGTTACCCGACGTCTGATCTAGCTCCAAACTGTTTGCAGTGGAAATAATAGTTTAAGCGTAAACGCGTTTATTGGGAAAGAATAACGTCTTCTCCACTGTATCATATTATGCAGATATCTTTAACCTTTAGTTATTGAAAGTTTGAATCTGGTGTTTTTATTTAGTATATTTTTTTAAAAGGAAAGACTATCAACGAGTGTTACAATGTACCAGATACATGTATGAACCTGATCAGACACCTTTTTATTTGTTGTCTGATCAGAATCAAAACTGTTTTTAGTTTTAGGCACATAGCAGTAGAAGAGAAAGTAGTATAGCTACATGTTATTGTATTAGTTTTAGATACTTTTTTTTTTTTTTTTTTAAATTAAGGGTGTAGCTCAGCCATGGATTATACAATATCAACCAAACAACACGGAGAGTATTGTTTTAAACATTCGTTTTACGATTTGTGAACTACTCTCCGGCTCTACACTGAAACAAACAAAACAAACAAAATCAACAACAAAACAATCACTATTTTTAATCATGCCATTGATCTTTTAATTATTTGACTCATTTTAAAGTTGACTTTACAAACTAACTATTGAAAGAATTTCAATGTATCCATGTAACTCCATAATGTTTCATGTTTATTGTGAATGTAGTTACATGTATTTGTCTTTTCTCGCTTTGTGGGTACATTTATATAATTTCATGTGAAGCGCTTTTGAACGCACAACTCTTTTGTGAAAAGAGTGCTATATAAATCGGGTATAATAATACACGAATAAGAAACGGTTATAGTTGAACCTCGTCACAAGAAAATTTCAAGCAACACTGACGAAGTAAAACAGTTGTACTTTTTATGCGCCAAAGCGTATAAAGGTGCATGTAGTCGCCATCCTATCCGTCCGTCCGTCCGTATGTCCGTGCTTACGGGAGGGTACTTATGTGACTAAAATTCTTAGCCCCATAATTGAAAAAACATTAACCTGGCCGTCTCTTGTGGATTTAACATGGCCATTTCTTGCGACATTAACCTGGCCAGTTGTGGGATATAGGGTTAGGGGTAGGTTTAGCCTCCAGATCATTTTTTCCAAGTTAGAGCAAAAATAAATTGTCGCTTGTGTGGCTAGCCATCCAAAAGAAAACAATAGAAAATAGCCACATAAGTATGCTCCCGTTAGAACGTCCGTGTTTACGGCCGAACGTGAGTGCATTGGTCATTTCGTTCGTACGCCCATCCGTCAGAATTTCCTTCTTCATTTTGTTTTTATATTTTCAACCACCGGAAATGGTCTTGATTATATTAATGGGTCTGTGTAGCTTTCCATGTATGCATGTATAGAAGTAATAGTAAAATATAAGTTAAATGTGTTGAATACATGTAATGATATACTCCATTTTGTTTTTATTGATTACTGGTCACAGCGATTCTATGCTTAACATGTTCAGTGTCCTTTAATAACTTGGTTCAAGAATTTTGCCATTTTGAATGTTTGTTTTATTATGACATCTATAGTTGACAAGGATCGAGAACAGGACAACTTTTATAAACCCTTATCATGCTAAGCGCGACTTGGCTAACATTTGCAAACTGTTTGGATCCAGATCAGACGCCGCGTAACTGTTTGCCACCACATGTTCAACTTTACTTTAGTTTTATAAAACCATAAAACCAGATTATGAGTTTTTGCACAGACGATATATTCATAGCAGACGATAATTCAGCATGATAAGGGTTCAGTGACCATTCGATGAGGAGACAGTTGGATAGCCTTGATAGCTCGCTGATTTTCAGTATTTAAGGATTTAGATGTGTAATGCTCTCCGAAACGAATCCGCAAAAGCTATACACCATCTTATTCAGTATTCAATTCTACATCATTTTCCAGAGTTAAAAGATTTTTCACCACCTATAACTGAAATTATGAGCATATTTTGTCTTGGTACCCTACTTTTCGTCCTAAAATGACTACCCCTCTTTTTTCTTTCCGAGGATAAAAATTACAAATATTAATAAAAAGATCAAAATTTATTTACGCATTTATACCCAAGACATTGTTTTATACTAATACAAGCAGAAAAATTAAATATTTTGCATAATACATTAAAATAAAATCTTATATTTCGGAAAAAATAATTTATGAGTCCATTTTTTTCTCAAAAATCATTTTTTACATTTTACAAAAATTAGGCAGGGGCATTCATAGTGACCACACTTAGAATTATCTACCATGTCTCTAAAAAAAAAATACCAAAAAAAATAGGAGGGTTGACCTCATGTAACTTTTCCACTCAGGGCTCGATTTCTTACAGGGCCCCGACAGTCACACGATTGCTTTTTGAGAGAGAAAAAAACGTCAGAAGTATATATACCTTCAGAGAAAAAAAAAGCAACCGTGTCGGGCCCCTAAGGCAGTCAAGCATTAGATCTACACATCTAAGACCTTAAGCTCCCAACTGTCAGAACGCAAGCTTCTTGCCCATTTGAAGTGTTAGGGGTCTGCGAATTAATACAAGTTTGAATGTACCTGTGCCACAACTAATATTGTTGTGGAAGAAAATAGAGTGGAGATGTTATTCTTTCCTGTTTAAACGCAAACGAAACGCACAATCATCGCAATAAAACTTAAAAAAATGACAACCTTTCGACAATTCTGGCTACATGTATAATTATGTATTCTTATTAATCTGAGCGGCAATTTGTTTGGAGCCTGATCAGACGCCGGGTTACCCGGCGTCTGATCAGGCTTCAAACTATTTGCAATGGAAACAATTGTTTTATCGTAAACGCGTTAATTGGGAAAGAAAATGAGCCGTGCCATGACAAAACCTGCCTAATTGCATTGCAACATTGTACAGACCAAACACCATTGTCATCCCTGGCTCTGTATCTGAGTTAGGTCCACACTACTAAATACAGTATATAATACTGCTCAATATAATGTTTTAGATGATTGTATGTGTCTAATAGAGTAGATCAAGAACAGCCGCCGCGTCAAAGACGCGACGACTGGTCTTGATCTACACTGTTTGCCATACAATAAGGCAGGTTTTGTCATGGCACGGCTCAATTATATAACGTCTTCTCCACTTTAACTCCTCATAGGCTGTGAGGACTATATGTTTTTTAATGCTTTTTGACGAATGTATTTGTTAATGGTAATTTTGTTTGAATAATAGTGAGTTTGGGTGGGGATCCTGGGAACAAAATGCAGAGTTGGGATTGGGAGAAAAATTGTCAGCAATTTTTTTCGTTTTTTCTTTTCTTTTTTACAGTAACCTTATTCTAATTTTATTTTATTGTCAAACATAGTTTAAATTCAACGAAGCTCCTTTCTGTCTCAATATCATTATTGTCTAGATTCCGAATTTCCATTTTGCAAATTGAAGACAGAGAATATCGAAAGAAAGTAACATTTATATTGTTTACCAACATGTTTGTGACAGTATGGGAAGGGCCGAATCTAATGTTGCAATAACTTGTGGTCCAACCCTTTTGTTTATATTAAACAAATTACATGATGCTTGTGTGAATATGTAAACTAATTTAACAATAAAATATTATTAAACTAAAAGACTTTAACTCCAACTGAACAACTCCCACAGGTTCCGGTGTCGTGTATCCAGCTCTGGAGCGGCCGAGGATGGTTCACTTTCAGCCAGGTATGGTCCAGACCGGGGATCTTCCATTCGAGAACGAAATGTCCAGTAACCTGCCGCATGTCCAAAATGAGAGAATCAGTGTGTCCAGTCTGTCGGGGCTAAGTTTTACCAGAAGAAAATGTATCCCTCCGCCACAAAATAATATAATAGCCGGTGAGTGAGTCTGTTTATTTTTTGATGATATTTTCAGAACGCAATCGTGTATTTTGTACATATACCAGACAAAAAAAGAAACGTCTACTTTTTTTAAAAGTGTGTGACCTTTTCATTGACTTTTATTTAACATTTTGGCGAGAATTGCGAGCCACATGTATCAATTAGACAATTAAAATTGTTGTTTTGATACAGAAGAAGGATGTCTGCATCAATAAAAGAAAACTTTAGTTAAAATATGAAGTAGTTATTTAGCTCTGGTGCTATGTAGTGAATCACTATATATTATAGTAGACGTTACTTTTTTTTGTCTGGTATACAATTATATATTATTTTTCTTGATAATATATGAACATAACAGTTGAAGGAAAATCAGCTGTTTAGTTCTTCAAGTGAATTAATGGAAGTGGTATTTGCACAACAAGTTTTATCGTCCGCTTTAATAATCTTACCACCAAAATATCGTCTGCATTGGTAGTATGGTCTTCAATATTTTTAAAGTCAGGCTTAGGGCTGCTTTGACTTAAGAAATGTTGGAACGAGTGTAAAACAGATTGGATCCTGATTAGACGCCGCGTTACGCGTCGTCTGATCAGGATCCAAACTGTTTGCAAAGTCGCCTTTTGGCGCCGTTGGCAGTGCAAGAGTTAAAGGTTAAACAAAACACAGTTAATACAAAATATGTTTTTGGGGATAATCGGACACTGAGCTTAACCACAACGCAATTTCTCATGTTTTTTTTTTAATATCTTCGTACCAGTTTCACGTATGATACAATGAATTCACTGTCAAAAACAACAACAACAAACAACAAGTGCTTTTAAAAATTCAGTTATGACAATATACAGTTTATGCTATAAACCCTCTATTACGGCATATGAAATCAATACCAATTTATGGTATGTACTGTGGAGAAAACGTTATTCTTGCATAAAAAGCCGTTCCCAGGGGGTGCATTAACGAGTACTTTAACGTGTATTAACAAGGCGATTCACGTGCACACGCGCCGTTAATGCCCGCTATAGTTATGATTGTTCCGGGGCCCAGTATAAACAATAACAATGACGGTTTGAACAGCGTTCTGGCCAAACTGCAGCCTACACTGTCAGTGCAAAGATGCTGGTGAATGCATTGTTATTGAAATTACAAAATAATCACCGTGCGCCAAATACACATAACGGTCATTAAGGCGAAATGCAAAAGGTTTTCACAGTAACAACCCTAAGTATTTGGACAGACAATAGCTAACAAATGGTGTAGACTCCTGGGGGAGCATTCTGGTTGGGATCTAAACAGTTTCCCATTCAGTTTGCACCTTTTGAACTCATTACTATTTAGTTACCCGGCGGCTGATCTGTTTCCAAACTGTTTACGATGGAAAACTATATTCAAATATAGTTTTAGCATTAAACGAGTTTATTGGGGAATAATAGCGTCTTCTCCATAGTATACAGTCCAACCAAACTTGTACAACTAAATAATTCTGTTGACAGGTGACATTATTAGGTACAGTGGAGAAAACGTTATTCTTTCCCAATAAACGCGTTTACGCTAAAACTATTATTTCCTTTGCAAACAGTTTGGAGCCATATCAGACGCCGGTTAAGCCGGTGTCTGATCAGGCTCGAAACTGTTTGCCACTCTGATAAAATGAAAGGTCAGAAATGCCGAAAAATTGTCCTTTTCTACATTTTAGTGTTTTTCGTTTTGTTTGCGTTTAAAGGGGAAAGAATAACGTGTTCACCACTTTAGGATGGATACAAAGCAGAACACATCATATAAGTAAATACACTAGGCAAAGTAACTTTTGATTTATTATTAAAACTTGCAGTTAACTCAATAAAAGCGATAACAAACAGCTTGAATCCCATTTCTCGTATACGAGTTATTTATACATTGTACCGTAATTGTGCACATACATGTACATATTTTTAAAATGCCGAACTTTCGACGGCAGCGACTTGCTATTATAGATGACATGAAATTGACACAACATCGGTGCTATTATGACAACCTTTGTGTCACAGTTTGCGGCCGTAAACCCAAATCAATCAATTTTGAAATTGACAAAATCGGCCATCTGACACTCCAATTGGTCTACAACCAGATAGTTCATTTCACTAAAATGTCCATGACAGCGACTATTTGCATACGTTGGCCACAGTTAGGCGAAATATCTCATTCAATAACCACTTGAGATTTAAATGTACATTTAAAATCAAAATAAAAGTTTGTCCATCTTGTTTAATTGCGTTCAGTTTAAAGTATACATGTACACCGATGCATTGAAAATTATTCTTCGTGTGGCGACCTTGATCAGAGGGCTCCTTTAGGGATGTTCTGTTCAAAGTTTACACTGAGGCAGAAGACAAGTGCATTCCTTGTAAGTACACTGTTTGTAGTGAAGCATGATACTTGCAAGATATACAATTGGTGTGCAATTAGAATAAAGGAAGCTGTGATATGGAAGAAAATGACTGATATTAATAAAAAAAAATGGAAATGGATCTCAAATATAAAGACAAAAGTTCTTGTTATTATTTATATCTATGCAAAATTGTGCTTATTGAAATATATTTTATTTGAAATCCTGGTTTTGTACACATATTTCAAGTACTTAAAAAATTACATAGCCCAAGATAATAAATGAACTTGGTAAATATACTGAAGCACAATGTAATAGATATGTTCTAAGAAGTTTGAGTAGCCAAAGTAATGCATTTAGGAAATAATTATTTTTTAGAAATGGAATTAAAAATGAAAAATAGACATTTAGAATATTTGAAAATAAGATAAAATCATGCCTTTTACCTGTAGCTCTGTAGTAATTTGATCTTTCAGACTATGTCTGTTTAACCCTTTACCCTTAATCCAGGTTGTTTATTACAGCATGTTGAAAGTAAAGTAGAAAGTACCTAAATTAGTAATGGTATATTCTGCTTTACTTTCAAAATGCTTTAGGCTCCTTATAGTGCATACATTCATGATTCCATAGTGTTGAACTATTTTGCTCAGTGGAGAAATAGATAAGAGGGGGAAACTGCATATTGATTGAGTGATAGGTTAATGTGCAATCAAATTATGTACATGTACATGTAATAGATGTCTTGGGTTAGCTGCTCCTCATTAAACTAAGACTTTTCCTGTTATTTTGAGACCAGCCGGGTGATGACTTTGTGTAAACATAAATTCATCATGAGTTAAACTTTGTTTTGTTAAATCTGGTTCATTCTCGTTATTGTTACTGTTCTCTGTTGAGTAAGCACCAAACACATTCTGTTCACAGTCAATGAGAAAGGATGACTCCAGGGTTAATATTGCAGACTTCTCAAGATTTAGACCAACATCCAAGGCTGATGGCCAGTGACATCTGGTGATAGAATCTGAAACAACAAACATGCATGCAAATAAATAATAACAGTTTAAACATATAGACAGCTTTATCATCTTATTTAGAATTTTTTTTTATTCTTTAATGAAGGCAATGATTGAATGAGACAATTCAAATTCAAATCTTTATTTAAAACCTACAAGTAAATCTAACAGACACACACATTTAGAATCTATAACGGCAATGTTGATAAAATAGCATGTCAACCCAAATTCCGTTCTGCTATTTCAGTAACTGACTCTTACATGTAGTACGCTCCTAATATTTAAATGGCTTACAAAATTATCAAAACATATATTCAAAATTATTCTAAATTCCTAGACAACTGTAGTATAAAAATGGTTACCAAGCACAATCACAGTTAGACGTATAGAAAGTTAAAACTTTTAAGTTGAGTCTTATATGGTTCTTAGACATTGATAAGTCAAATTTCAGTTTTTGCTCATCAAAAACTCAAATCTGACCAACCAAACGCTTTAGGACGATTTCAGACTCAACTCAAAAGCTTTATAACCTTGGAGCCAGGGTCTCTGACGTAACATTCTAGCACTCTAACGACTGAGCTGTAGGGACTTGTTGAGTTTCTACATAGATAACAGTGGAAAAAAACGTTATTCTCTTAAACTATTGTTTCCATTGCAAACAGTTTGGAGCCAGTTCAGACGTCGGTTTTGGAGCCAAATCATACGCCGAGTAACCCGGTGTCTGATCAGGCTCCCAAATGTTTGGTACTCAGATTAAAATAAACAGTCAGAAGTATAAAAAAGATGTCATTTTCTCCATGTTAGTGCACTGCGTTTGCATTTCTTTGCGTTTAAAAACGGGAAAGAATAACGTTATCTCCTCTGTGCCTGTGTTCGACAGGTACAGTCCCAATGGTGCACCTAGAAAGTGCCCCTTCTCATAATCATAAGAATTGATGGCGTAGAAGTAATAAATAGAAATAGAAATAGACTACACTCGATCCCGCTAGACTACAGTATGGAGTTATAATGAGTTAAATAACTGCAATCGACTGCTGGTAATCCATTCATGTGTCTGATATTTATTAATAAATATAGCATTATAAATAAAGTCCTACCCTAAACATGCTAAACTGTAAATCGGTGTACCTGTATTTCCATCGAATTGGTCTAGAGAAAGTCTCTGACGTTCTGTGTTGCGTCGCACCTGATCGGTCTGTATGCTAGTCTCACGTTGTACCAGACCAACTCATTCAACGTTATTCCAACATCCAACCACATTTCTCCTCATATCCAGATATATTTAACATTTTCAAATCCTTGAATTAACCGACGAAGAACAGCATGATGTCTGTTGAGTGCCAAGCGTAAATTATTTATTACACATGCGAATCGAGTCGCTTTTAAAAATGGCCGACATTGATAAATCAGGTGCATGTGGCCCTGTATCTAAGCCGTTGATATATAAAATACATGAACATTTTGTAAACAAACTTGACCTCTCTAGGTGCGCGTATTCTGTCAATGTATTAGAGAACGGAGTTAGGTGAAATCCAACAAGAAGGGGAAATAGACATATTTTTATGCAAGAATAGTGTCAATACACCTGTTTTTCGTGCATTAACATCTGCAGAAGCCCTTGTGCTGTCTTGGAGCCCTCGGCTAAAGCCTCGGGCTTCAAATACAGCCCGCGGGCTTCTTCAGATGTTAATGCACGAAAAAAGGTGTATTAACCCTATATTCATTCGCAATAAACGCGTTTACGCTAAACATATTGTTTCCAATGCAAACAGTTTGGAGCCAGATCAGACGCCGGGTAACCCGATGTCTGATCAGGCCAAAAAACTGTTTGCCGTCCAGGTTAAAATCAACATTCAGAATTGTCAAGAAATTGTAATTTTCTTCATTTTATTGCAATGCGTTTGCGTTACTTTTGCGTTTAAACGGGAAAGAATAACGTTTTCTCCACTGTACGACTCTTCCATGTTGTGTTTTGTATGTCTATTCTATGCTGACTTCTCTTATGCTGTCTCTGTTCTGTTTTCTCTATCTCTATCTCTCTTTCTGTCTCTCTCCCACTGTCAATAGATCATGAACCCCCAAGATCTCTCTCCCCTCTGTGTGTGACCAAACTGGCCGGCCAGAAATTTACAAGGAGGCGAAAGTTGAAACCGCCCGAATGTGAATTAACCTGTTGTAAGTATACCAAACTGCCTGATTTTGTAAAATGACCTTGAACTTTTATCTTTTACTCGGCCACCACGACTTGACATATTTTCAAACAGTATAGAGTCTAGGTTAGACGCTGAGTTACTCGGCGTCTGATCAAGATCCAAAATGTTAGAGACTGTTTATACGTTTACTCTCAATAACATTGTTATTAAATTGTTTCTCATAAGTGAAATGTTTCAAATATTAGAATTCGTATTTCAAATATACGACGTATGACGTCATAAGAATTATTCATTTACTTTTTTATCTCTGAAGAAGGCCACATGCCGAAACATGTTAGAAATAAAACAAACTAAATTTCAATCTTTTGAGTTTTTCTCTGTTATAAGTATATTTCAAATATCTAATTTCGTATGAAAATGTTTTGTTGCTTTTCAGTAAACCCTTTCCCACATAAAACAACCTTCAAGCGCATTTGATTTAATTCTACACTGAAGAAAATAGTTTAAAATTGTACAGTCATGAATACGTATTGTAAGAAATATTTTCTATATTCTAACAGTTGGTAGCTTAAAGCAGGTTGAAAGTAAAGCAGAATGTGCATTAAGGTGCATTCTGCTTTAATTTCAACCTGCTTTAAGTAGTTGCCTATCTTCAATTCTAGAGATAGGCTATGGGGTAAAGGGTTGAACTCATCACGAAGATGCGACTCTAATGAGTCATTACAGCATCAGACAGGTTTTTTGAAAATTAGTAGAAGTTTGGTTCACCGTCAATGGTACATGTATTTGGAGCCTAAGTGTATACAATAACAAGTTCTTCTAATACGAACACATAAAACAGATTCAAGCTTAAAGAAATATAGAAGAAAAACGGATAGCTCAAATAGGAACTTGTTTTGTAATTCTATCGACTTGTTTTAGAAAACCACATGCCTTAAACATTTCAGAAAATCACTTCTAATTGGTCAAAAAATCTGCACTGGAGTGAATTATTTTGAACTTATACAAAAGTTACCAATTACGACATGCATATCATTGGAAATAGTCTGGATTCGTTTTCATAATTTCATAATTGTGTTCCCTCTCTTCAACGACCCTCCCAACAACGACTCCCTCCTTACATTGTCGATGTTCCCTAAACAGGACAAGTATGTCCAACTTATTCACGGCTGCAATGTCGTCTGCTTAAAATTGTCGTCTGGTGTTTTTCCCAAGTGACATAATAGCCATTTTGACTGAAAAAGAATAATGACGAGTGACAAACAGCTTGATGCCGGATCAGACGCCGCGGTACGCGGCGTCTGATCAGGATTTAAGATGTTTGCAGATGTTTGCAAATGTAAGCCAGTTTCCCTCCCTATAACGACTCCCTCCGAACAACGCACACATTTTCTGTCTCCCGTTGAATGTCGTTGTAGTGAGAGAGCGCTGTAAATGAAAACAATAATTTCATTGACCATGTACCGTCGCTCCGATATTCAATCGTAATTACTTTGCCAGTTCCGACTTCCTTCGGAACCATTTACGGGAATCGTTGAGGTAATCTCATTTAGTCCATTTTGTCTTTTTCTCGTTTTAGGTTTTGATGGGGGCGTTCCTGCATGTACAAGCACTAAATTCGATGACAAGTATTTGCCGTTTATACGAGCCAAAACTATAATTTAGAGTATTGTTAACATTTTATGTACTTGATTGTGCAGTTTGTTGAGTATTTTGTATTATTTGTAATTTACTAGTATATTATATATTTAAAGCTTAAAAGCAACGTAAAGTTTGTGTTATTATTGTTAACCTATTTTTGCCCACGATTCCATATATGGGACAAAGGCAGACAGTGTAGACTCTGATCAGACGCCGCATAATAGGCATCTGATCAGAGTCTACACTCTTTGCTGATAGGAATTTTAATATAAAACAATATGAAAATGAAAAAATTTGACCAGGCATCCCTTTGATAAAAAATGGACTAATCCAATATATAAACATGGAATAATCCACTGGGCACAAATGGTTTTATTATTGTCAAATTGTTATCTTGTAAGTTTCTTACTTAACCTTCAGAGCGCTATGTAATTGTTGTCTGCAACACTCTTGAAAATCCAACGAGGAAGAAGAAGGATTCTTTAAGGGCATATTGGAGATTAATGCATAGCAAACATTCTCTACGTCTTATATTAACCCTTAGCCCGCCAATAAATTGTTGTCTGCTATATTTCTCATCTGCTTCATGTTTCAAAGTGCTTCAAAGTTGCTCAAAATTGCTGAAAATGTTGTCCGAGTGTCAAACACCTTGGATCCAGATGAGACGCCGAGTTACTCGGCGTCTCATCCGGATCCAAGCTGTTTGCATATGGAGCTATAGTCGTGGGTGGCAGGCTAAGGGTTAACCTGTCTCGTGCCTTTACCCATTACTCCATAGATACTCATTGTTACACATTTAATTTATTCCTCCATTGACGAAAAATGTGCACTTTACACAGTCATGCATATAGGGTATCATAAGAACTACTCTTTGTAATCTAGCATATGTTAGCTTAAAACAGGCGGAAAGTAAATCAGAATGCGTCATAATGCTCATTCTGATTTACTTTCAACCTGCTTTAAGTGGTCACCTATTTTAAATACTAGAAACAGGCTATGTAATAAAGGGTTAAAGAGAGACAATTGAAATAAATTATTTGCAAGAAAGTACTGCCTTTGTGTTTTGTAATATTCTGTTCACAAATAAATTTGATATACATATGCGTATTGTTTATGGTCTTACGTTCTATCCAACCAGTACATGAAGAAAGTTTTCCGTTTACACTCAGTGCAAAAAGAAACACACAACGTGCCCAGGCGCAGATAAAGAGACTATTATTTAAGAAACCTAGAATACTAAAGCCATATCTCAAGCTCCATTAAATTCTGTAACAAGTTCAGAAAAAATACTCAGAAACAGTTTGCTTGCATTTTAACCCTTTCACTCTTAATGACGACAAAAAGCCCGTTTGCAATCAGCTTGGATCCTGATTACGCGGCGTCTGATCAGGATCCAAACTGTTTGACACTCGTATCGATATGTTTTAAGCAATGCTACAATGAGTCTTACTTTGAAACGATCTTGAAAACAACAACATTGAAGCAGACGACAATGAAACGGTGAAGGAGTAAACATCTCACGATTAATTTGGAAGCGAAAGAGTTAACAACAGTCTGTTTAAAACACCGCACTGATTTGTGCAAGTTGTGGTGTTACCAATTCAATAATAAACCTCCCTTTTTCAACATTGATAACGCCAGACAGAACTATTGACTTAATTCACAAATACGTTCCTTCTACATGCAAATAATGAAATGAAAAATGTGCGTTTCTTTTTGCACCGAGTGTTTGTCTCTTTCAATTTGTAACGTTTGGAAATCAAACATACCCGTACTCACTGCAATGACTTTCAGCCAACATAATGTACATACAGTGCTCCATCTCTACGCGGCCCTCCCAACAACGATTCCCTCCTTACAACGACCATTGACGCAGGTTCCCAAACAAGACAAATTATTTCTAACCATTTCACTGCTGCAGTAACCTCTGCTTAAAATTGTCATCTGCTGTTTTTCTAAAAGTTACATAATCATCATTTTGACCAAAAAAAGCTTAATGACGAGTGACAAACAGCTTGAATCCAAATCAGACGCTGCGTTACGCGTCGTCTAATCTGGATTCAAGCTGTTTACAAATTAAAGTCAATTTCCCTCCCTTTAACGACTCCCTCCATACAACGCACACAACGTCTGTCTCCCATTGGATATCGTTGTAGAAAGGGAACGCTGTACATATTTTCAAAAACAAAACGAGAGTATTCCTTTGTCTATGTTTCAAAAACCTTTTCACTGCCAAGGGCGACAACACTGACATTTGCAAACAGTTTGTAACCCGGCGTCTGATCAGTGATGAGTTCAGTAAAGAAATCGATGGACGTCAATGGCCATCGATTGCGAGTTGGCTACCGGTATGAAATACAGTGGAGAAAGCGTAATTCTTTCGTTCAAACGCAAACGCATGCAATATAGAAAATAACTTTTTGACGATTCTGACTATTGATATTAAGTTGAGTGGCAAACAGTTTGGAGCCTGATCAGATCTGGCTCCAAACTGTTTGTAATGAAAATAATAGTTTTAGCGTAAACGCCTTTATTGGGAAAGAATAACGTTTTCTCCACTGTAGATTAAAATGAACAGTCAGCATTATTGAAAAATTGTCACTTTCTACATTGTACTCCAATGTATTTGCGTTTCGTTTGAGTTTAACCCTTTCAACCCTTCAGCCCTCTGTAGAGATTACTGATTACATTGCAAACAGTGTAGACCCTGATCAGAGGGCTCCTATAGGGTCTGCACTGTTTGATATTTCCATTGCTTTTTGTTGACATCAAAAATGCAACAGTAAACTGGTTCAAAATACATGTAATAGAAGAGTCAAAAAGGATAATGAAAACCCACGAGAGATATTTAGGGTTGAAAGGGTTAAACGGGAAAGTTACATGTATGTCTTCCCCCATTGTATTTTATCGTTGAGAAAAGACCTTTACCATCCCACCCCATGACCCCACCCATATATCTCCGATGACATCAGCCGCGATACCACAAGGAGCATGGATACCTGTGATTCTACAGGTCTGCAGGTACTGGCCATCTTCAGAAAACACCTGAACACTGTCCCTCTTGTAATCCGAAAGAAACAACAACCCTTTGCTGAACGCAATACATGCATGCCTGAAAACATTGCTTGAAAATGCCGTCTTGATTTCGCCTTCCTTATCGAATACAGAAATACTCTCCGATGTGAAGTCCGTGATGTATATGTCTTGACTGTCACTGATGCCTATTTTCCATGGATCGTTTATTCTTGCCCCAAGTCTAAAGCCAAGATGGCGGAGATCTAACTCTTTCAGGTGTTTGCCTTTCTGTGTGAACACAGATACTCTTCGAGCGTCTTTGAAGCATATGATGATATTGTCTATTTCATTGAATTTCATGTCACTGGGCTCATGCGGAAGTTGAAACAGAAACTTTGGCGATAACCTGCTATTAATCACCTTCATGCACGATTTACAAGCTACAAAGATGGTCCCAGTAGAGTTGCCGTCTATGCACATCACCAGCTCATCGAAATCTAACCTAATCCCATAACTCCCGTCTTTACTACAAAGTTGAACGTATTTTCGGAAGCCGATCCATGCTCGTATTGAATCGATGGGAAATACGCTACTGATGTGTTTAAACAACTGGAAAGAACACATTTCAACTAGCTCAATAGGTCTTTGAAGAGAGCACTCGATGTTAATTCGTCCGATGGAAGATTTAAGGCTGTGGACCATGGACATGTAATCCATTCGAATACACTGCGTCGGTGGAGGTTTCACTGATTTGCGTAAGTCTAAGGCAAGCGACTTTAGATGTGGATATTTTTCGATCAGTTCAATATCCCTTGCACGATCTAGAATCCTCCCCATTGTTTCTAAGGAAAGGTGCGTAGATCTCAGCTTCACTTCCGAGTCTTGGGCTTTCGCATTTAATGTTGTCAATAACGTGTTCTCTTTCTGTTTTATTATCTTAATCATATCCTTCTCAAACTCACCAAGCTCGTCTTTCAACCTGCGAACATGGAGCTGAACATCTTGAACAGCTCTGTCAATATCAGCCTCCAAATTGCCCCGTTCCTTTCTAGAACTATGCATGTTATCGGCTATATCTCTCGTCAGTCGTGTCGCAATGCCAGCTGTGACGATACCCTTTAAGTCAGTTCTCATATCGCTAGCCGCTACTTGTGCGTCTTCAACCACGTGGTTATTATGTTTCCCTATTGAACATCTACCGCACACAGGCTCAGAACAATTGATACAGTACAGGCTCAGTGTGAAAGGGCTATGCTGTTTACAAACGGTTTCCAGTGACGCTTTCCCCACCATTTCTGCCGCAACATTTACGATATAGTGTGATCTCTCTTTCTGGGTGTTTAAGTGTTCTTTAACACAGTCGTTGCAGAAATTTTGTTCGCATTCGGTGCATCTGCACTTAGGAACTGCTTCAGAGCATGACTGACACTTGTCATTTTCAGATATAGAAAAGTCTGACAACTGGAAATAAACATTATCTTCAAAACCATCAACGCCTTTGTGGCTGAATTCTGTTTTTCTTTTGCATAAAGGACATTTTATCCATGAAAACCTGAAATAGACAATATTTATAAATACAGTCAATTCAGAAACTACTCTTTTAAAGAAATTCGACTTATTAATGTAGGAGAGACAAGTTAAGCAAAATTCTCCTAAAGTCCAACATTCAGCTACAAACAGTCTTCAAACTTTACAATTTACATCGTTTCAGTGAGTGCTTGATATTATAAAATCAATATTTCCACAGTTTGATTTTCAATGTATTTTTTTTTCTTAATCTTTAACAAGCAACAAACTTGCTGATGGATCTTATAACGAAATACGTGAAGTTTATTTATAATTGACATAAATTGTCCATACCCGAAATACAAATATAAAGTGTTTAATTGTTAAATAATTGAAAAATTAGTTGGAAAAACGTTTGACATAGTATAATTTCGTTTATTACATAGCAGATTGCACGAGCATTGAATAACACCCGTTGTTTATTTTTCGTATATTACTAGTGGTATAACTATGCAAATGAGGTATGTGACAGTGTGTACTTATGATGTCATTGCAATGCGTTCTATAACCTATGCCATCACTCCTTCATGTACACTGAAAGGATTTACTAAACGTCCAGTCAGATTTAAAGGTGCTACTCTAAACACATAGTAATCCGGATGACAAAAAATACATGTTCCATTAGATGAAGATGTTTTACAAATGGCAAAAATGTTTCAATAAAATTTATCACCAATTATGGAAAATATGAATGAAATTGGAACGTAACCCGAAATTGAAAAGTCAAAATGTCATGAATGACATGTGCCTGTTGAGCTACCAGCTTTCAACGTGCCATATGTAGCACTTGAATGATTAGTTTGAACAAATACAATGTAAGTATTGATGGAATATTGTACAAATGGCACTGAAAAAAATACTGAGGCAACTTCTGGTCTGTTTTCTTACAATATGTAAAATACCAAAACTGCCACTAGCTGTCAGCGGTGGCTTAGTGACATTTACAGAATACCTAAAACATGCTATCCTAAACGGCTTCTGCGACATGCAATGTTAATGTATCAATGAAAAAAAAGTGAATTTTGAGCCGCCGAGTTAAAATTTTGCATTTAAACAATTGGCGCCGATGCCTTTAACGCAGTTACGTTATTTTGACATATTCGACGGTCCAGACATGCACGAACAGTCACCGTAGACGCGTTGAAACATACGAGCGAGTGTGTGATGACCAAAATGAAAGATTCCGTATAGGTGAGGTTTTTTTCTGTAGGCGCTAATGCCGTTAGTTTCTACACTGCCGGTCATACAAAATTTCCTCAAAACAAGCAGATATTGGAGAACAACATGTTGAATTGAGTTACAGTTGGTGAAATAAGATATTGATGTTAAAAAAGCTTATGTACAGTGGAGAATCTGTTATTCTTTCCCAATAAACGCGTTTACGCTAAAACTATTATTTGCAGTGCAAACAGTTTGGAGCCAGATCAGACGCCGGGTAACCCGGCGTCTGATCAGGCTCCAAACTGTTTGCCACCAAGATAAACAAGAATTATCAGGATTGTCCAAAAGTTGCTCTTTTCTACGTTTTAGTGATTTGCGTTTGCGTACGTTTGCGTTTAAACGGGAAAGAATAACAGATTCTCCACTGTAAACTATTTTAGGGCACATATGACGTAAAACGTCCATGACGTAAACGTGGTAGTTCAGGTTGGCTCTGATTACAACATTTCGAGTGCTCTTTTGATTCGTACAACCCGACATCTCGACATGTTAAACGTTTTTCTGTTAGGACCATTGATGACCAACAAATAATGAAAAGCTGTGTTTACCAATGTCCTCATACACGCTTCGCACGTGCAAAATACCTTAATCGTCGAATTTGGAGATGTGACGTACCGTAGAGAGAGACTCAAAATTCAAGAATTTATTTCAATGCACATTAAACCTAGTATTTGAAATAAAACAGCTTACGGCAGTGTGCCAATTCCTGTTTCGAAACATATGAGTTTAGGACGGTTAGAAAATCCTCTCAGTGTAGATCTACATGTAGATTTAAAGTTTTATGTAATCAACCAATATTAAATCTGAAACTCTTTATTAATATAATTAAGAAGATTAGGCTTAATCTATCTACTGAGTTGATGAAGTGAACTTGGAACCGCTATTACTATTTCGCACTTAGCTTTATTTTTATCGTTTTTTAAAAGTCTCGTTTAGTAAATCCAATAAATTATAAACGCTCATGTAATATGCTATATATAGATATATATCAAATATATAGCAGATAGTGTATGGCCCTTGTTAAATGTTTAGACAGGGTATAACCTTTTCACGTGCATGCCTACCTGGTGGCTTGTCCTATCTGCTTCTCTAGGCATTCAGTACAGAAGGAATGCAGACAAGGCAACAGCTTTAGCCTGCTTTTATCCTGCCCACACTCAGCGCACTCATTCAAAGCTTTAAAATGAGTTTCACCCGCGTCTCCAGCAGGATCGAGTGACCTTGAGGTTGACATTATTCTGGTCCATCCTGGTTTCGGCTCGCTAGTTCCTGGTGGTATACTGTTCGTATCACTATTTACCTTACCTCGCCGTTTTGCCGTGTCATGTTCTTGGTCCTTATGTTTATCAATAGATGGTCCGTCAACAGCGTTAGTGATATTATTAACACTTCTCTCTGTGTGTGGTTTTCCAATATAAACGTTGCTATTGTAACTGCGACTCTCCACGCCCCTGTACGTCTTGGCTGCTCGGCGTGATGAATGTTTCTTCGTTGATTTTAAATCTACAGACTTTGTACTTTGCAAGCTGTCGGGCGATGACAAGAGAGTGAATTTTGAACGTGTCCAGCCATTGTTTGGTAGTGACTGTACACTATACGAACTATCATTTGATGCCATTGATATATTCTGTGACATGCCGTTGACTAGCTGGCCACGAAGACCTGCCAGTTCGTTTTTGTCATGGTGCTGTTGCATCTTTAACAAACTGAAACAATCAGAGTTGCAAATTGTATCCGCAAATACTATCGAGCATGGAACTTTCTAAAGACACGGGACTGATAAATATAACTTGTAAATGTAGAGCAGAAAACCCTTGTTGGAGCTTTGTGTTTTACTTTTGCCCTGCATTAACCTATTACCCCATAGATATGCGTTTTTTCGCCTTTAATTTATTCCTACACTGAAACAAATAGTTGCACTTTTTACAGTCATAAATATACATGGACAGTGTTCCCTCACTACAACGGCCCTCCCAACAACGACTCCCTCCTAACAACGACCATTGCCGCTGTTCCCCAAACAAGACATTTTTTCAAACCCTTTTACGGCTGCGAATGTCGTCTGATTAACATTTTCGTCTGCTGTTTTTCTAAAAGTTACCTAACGGACATTTTGACCTAAACTAAAACACATAATGATGAGTGACAAACAGCTTGAATCCAGATCAGACGCCGCGTTACGCGGCATCTGATCTGGATTCAATCTGTTTGCTAATATAAGCCAAAATCCATCCCTATAACGACTCCCTCCGGACAACGCACAATCGTCTCCAAGGGAGCGCTGTATATGATAAAAAATATTTTCTATATTTTAGCAGATATTAGCTTAAAGCAGGCTAAAAGTTAAGGCACATTTTGCTTTACTTTCAATCTGCTTTAAGCGGTCACCTATTTTCAAAACTAGAAACTGGCTATGGGGTAATTGGTTAAGCTGTCACCTGTAGTGAAGACTGCTAGTCCATATTTGATTCAACGGCCGCTTAACCCTTTCCCCCATAGAAGCGCCTTTTAGCACATTATATTTATTCCTACACCGAAGAAAATAGTTCCTATTTATACAGTCATTAATATTTATCATAAGAAATATTTTCTTTATTCTAGAAAGTGGAAGCTTAAAGCTGACTGAAAGTAAAGCAGAATGCGAATTAAAACGCATTCTGCTTTACTTTCAATCTGCTTTAAGTAGTCATCTATTTTCAAAACAAGAAACAGGCTATGGGGGATAGGGTTAATAATGTTTTGAAGTTTTGTCGATCTTTGATTAACTTTTGTCCCCTTTTATCGGTAAAGTAGTTCCATTAGCTTTGACAAAGATTAAACGTTGTCATTCAAACTATTTGATTTTTCATAATTATTCACCTATATTACGTGATTTCAATTAACCTACAACTAGAGAAAACTATACGAGTGTTATGGCTGGACGCTTAAACAAATAAAAGCGAACTGCAGTTTGGGGATAGTCGTTTATTTTCATTTATTGTTTCTTTATAAGATTGATAGCACCTAGGAACTCTCTCAAACAATAATGTTACCAAGAGTTACAATTTAATAATAAAAGTGTTTACCTTTTATCATATTCATTTTGATATCCACGGTAATTTTTGTTATTACACAAATTTAAATCGGCCAATTATTTTGTTTTTAAACTCTATTAGATACAAAACACTTTAACAATGTTATCGACGTCACGGAACGGGTTCAATTGTGTAGATTTTCCACGGTCATGCTCTTTACTTGTAACTTTTAATTTGTTAGATCTATAACAGTCGAACTTCGATATCTCGAACTCGGTTATTTCGAATTTACCCGTGTTTCAAAGTTAAAACGTGGCTAAGCCACGTTTTAACTTTGAAACACGAGTATGTTCGACTTAACCGAGCATGAAGTAATGTAATTCATGTATCGAAATATCCGATATTTCGAGGTAAGCGAGTTCGATATATCGAAGTTCGACTTTACTTTACCCCTTGACTGCTTTACCCCGAGTACGCTCGTCATTTGCAAACAGTATGGATCCGGATTAGATGCTGCGTAATCAGGATCCAAACTGTCTGACCTCATTTCAATATTATTATGTCAAATACCTTATACATGTACATGTATTTAAATTTGAGAAATAAAAGCAGACGACACTTATTTAAAGTTGATGACGTAATGGCAGTGGAGGGGTTAAAGAATGCCACTTTCATACCCCAGTGATTTAGTTTTGATTGACAGTAAACTGATTTAAGTTTCCAATATACAGTCACACTTGTGTAAAGACATATGGTTACTTGACCCCTTCGTTGCCATGACTTCACCAATTTTAAACAACTGTCGTCTGCTTTTATTTATCAAATTTAGAATTTGACGCGTGACGCGGCATCTGATAAGGATCCAAACTGTTTACAAATATTTAGTTGTACTCGGGGTAAGGCAGTTTAGGGGTTACATGTAACACTAGACAAGCGCTAAACAATATTTATTATACCCGATATGAGCGTTACACTTTAACTTTAATTTGCATTTAATTGCCATCTATTGAAAAACAAAGATTTTATATTCTTCTGAGTGTGCACGTAACACAAACTAACCATTAGCACGCTGGCTGGAGATATCATCGATATCGGTTCTACTATATTTCTGATATAGTGTGCTAAGATTTAACCCATTTATACCCAGTGGATTCTTCCATGTTTATATATTGGATTAGTCCATTTTTTATCAAAGGGATGCCTGGTCAAAATTTTCCTATCAGCAAACAGTGAAGATTCTGATCAGACGCTGCATAATGCGGCATCTGATCAGAGTCTACATTGTTTGCCTATGTCCCATATATGGGATCGTGGGCACAAATGGGTTAAATTAATTAAACTAAATAACATAGGTTATGGTGTGCGTTTAGGCTCGAGATGTTTATAGTTGGATAGAGACCATCATTTAAATCTGCAAAAAGCACCATACTACATGTACAGTGGAGAATCTGTTATTCTTTCCCAATAAACGCGTTTACGTTAAAACTATTATTTGCAGTGCAAACAGTTTGGAGCCAGATCAGACGCCGGGTAACCCGACGTCTGATCAGGCTCCAAACTGTTTGCCACCATGATAAACATGAAATATCAGAATTGTCCAAAAGTTGTTCTTTTCTACGGTTTAGTGCTTTGCGTTTGCGTACGTTTGCGTTTAAACAGGAAAGAATAACAGATTCTCCACTGTATATTGATACAGTGAAACTTGTTTTGGCGACCATTCAGTGAGGAGGAGATGAGATGGCTATGGTCAGTTGACTGCTTCATACAGTGAGAAGCGTACAGAAACCCTAAACGAGTAGTCATATATACCATAGGTCTATTAATCACGCATAATAATCGTACTATACACTCAGTACAAAAAGAAACGCACACCTTTATTACAATATTATCTGTATGTAGAAGGAACGTATTTGTGAATTAATCTTTTCATTACAGTCAGTAGTTCCGTCTTGGGCTATCAATGTTGAAAATGGGAGCTTTATTATTGAACTGGTATCATCACAACCTGTACAAATCGGTGCGGTGTTTTCAAAAGGCACTAGTTAACTCTTTCGCTGCCAAATTAATTGTGAGATTTTTATCCCACCACCGTTTCATTGTCGTCTGCTTCAATTATTTTTTTTTGCAAGATCGTTTCAAAGTAAGATTCAAAGTAGTATGACTTAAAGTATATCTATACGAGTGTCAAACAGTTTGGATCCTGATCAGACGCCGCGTGACGCGGCGTCTGATCAGGATCCAAACTGTTTGAAAACGCGCATTTTGGCGTCATTAAGAGTGAAAGGGTTAAAATACAGCACAGTAATTTTAAGTATATGTTTTTCTAAACTTGTGGCAGAATTAAATTGATCTTGAGATATGGTCTTAGTATCTTAAAAAAGTCTCTTAATCTGCGCCTGAGCACAATGTGCGTTTCTTTTTGTACTGAGTGTATATCTTATTTTTGTTTTCTTTCACCTGTTTTATTGGATTGAATGGCTGAAGCTTTTTGCAGAATATTATGACGATTGATCAGATAAATAAATCATAAGCAAAGTCCACGATTTACTGGGACAACCTTCGTATATATAGAGGATCTTAAATGAGTGTTCATATTTATTTGATTTATTAAATTCGTCTTTTTGAAACGATGAAAAACGAGCTTTATTTGATTTATTAAATTCGTCTTTTTGAAACGATAGCGAGTTTTTTATCGTTTCAATAAGACGAATTTGATCAATCAAATAAATATGAACACTCATTTAAGATCCTATAACCAACACACACTCTTATTTACAGCCAATATCACAGGAGTAACATAGGTTGTAACAAAGTATTTCTTGTATAGAAACTATCAATGGAAGGCGTAATGAGGTTTTCTAATTGATAGGGAAAAGTAGTTCCAAACTTCTCAATATTTTATTGACTTATTGTCACAACATAAAAGCCATTATTAAATTTAGATTTAGATTTAGAATCTTTCTGATAATTAAATAAACTGTGAAAGTTGATTAAAATTCCATAAAGAAACACGTCTAAATACATTTTGAATTACAGTTACCACATCCAAACACGTCACATCTTAACGTCACCAATCTTTTCCATATTGGTAAAAACAGTCGTAACACATGTACAGTGGAGAATCTGTTATTCTTTCCCGATTAAACGCAAACGTACGCAAACGCAAAGCACTAAAACGTAGAAAAGAACAACTTTTGGACAATTCTGATATTTCATGTTTATCATGGTGGCAAACAGTTTGGAGCCTGATCAGACGCCGGGTTACCCGGCGTCTGATCTGGCTCCAAACTGTTTGCACTGCAAATAATAGTTTTAACGTAAACGCGTTTATTGGGAAAGAATAACACATTCTCCACTGTAACACATGTAGCTGTGTAACGTGCGCGCCGCCTTTTGTTCAACGTTTAAACGAAGACACACACATACATTTTGTATACTCACACCTGCCTCTGTCGATGTGGTTTCATAACCCGTCTTTGTTTTGGAAGATTCGACCTTTCATCTGTGTTATTGTGAATATTGAAATTTCAGCCATAAATAGGAGCGCCACAATGTTGTTGAAACCGCCAGAGACATGTAGGGTTAATGACCTAGATTCTGTATTAATATGCATGCATGGGAGAAATTTCGCGATCAGCTGTGTTGGAATATAAAATTTTCTAAATCTGTTTGAGCTGTGATGGATTTAGATGACTGTAGTTGTTGAACGCGATGTTTTTATGACCTGATAATTGCATTATTTGATTGGTTAGGATGTTGTCATTTTTATTTTATTTTTTTAATCATGTACTTTCGAGCAGAGTGAATGGTGAGATCTCTTGTTGGGATTCAGATCTACTTTCTGAATGTTTCAGTGTGGTGGCTTACTTATTGATTTCTACAGGATTTCTTTTAAACCAAAGATCCTGCGGTGAAATAAACGGTACACATGTAGTTCTGGGGGTCATTTCTCGTGGCTGGCAATATAGAACCAGCGTAGCCGGTAGGTCTTTTTTCTGCATAAATGGTTTAAAATCTTGTAGATGATGATATTAACTGGACAGCGATCAGGATTTCTATGATTTGACCAAAGTTTAGGCGGACCAACTCCAGATAACTTACGTCCCTTGGGTTTTCGCCTGACGTACTGGTTTAGGTTTGCCTCTCCGTAAACTGTAGTTAAAATACACCTGTGCTATTATCCCATTCAAAAACGCTCCATTTTTTTTCAGGAATGGAGCGTTCGGAACAATAGGTCTCCATTACTTTTCCCTACACAAGTGTGTAATAGTTACACAATTGTGTTGGAAAAAGTAATGGATACTTATTGTTCCGAACGCTCCATTCCTGAATGCAGTTGAGAATGCGTTATTCTTTCCAATAAACGTGTTTACGCTAAAACTTGTATTTCCATTGCAATTAGTTTGGAGCCAGATCAGACTCGGGTAATCCGGCGTCTGATCAGGCTCCAAACTGTTTGCCACTCAGATTAAAACGGATACTCAGAATTGGCATTTTCTCCATTTTCTCCATTTACTGCAATGCGTTTGCGATTGGTGTGCGTGCAAACGGGAAAGAATAACGTATTCTCCATTGTAAAAATGGACTGATAAGCGACACTGACCGAAGATGCAGGGTGATCTTTTAAGGGGGTTGCTACTAAACGCAGGACGAAAATAATACAGAAGGCTCCTAGATGAACATTCTGAATTACTTTTGTCCTGCATTAAGCTGCAACCTGCAGTGAAAACTACAAATACTTGTATGTCGATATCTAGTGGTAGCTGAAGACAGGTTTGACTGTGTATACAGTAAAACCTCCGTATTACTACAACTAATTCTTTGTTTACTATTCGGTGTATAAGTCCGGTGACTAGATCCATTCAAGGAAAGTGAAAGTAAAACAGAAAAATCATTTTGAAGCTTTCTGTTTTACTTACATCTCCCTTTACCTGTCACTTGTATTTTAAGTCGCCTTCAGCAAGCTACAAACGACTAGACACTTAAAGCGAATACCATTACAAAAAGCTTGGAATGTAATAAGATGCCGACAAATTCGGCGCCTTAACAGAATCCAATCAATTTGACATCAGATTATAATAAATTTGCAAACAGCTTGGATTCAGCCTTGGCACCAAATACGTCGATGTCTCATGTGGATCCATACTGGTTTACACCATATTAATAGATCCATATCCTCAAATATACGTGTAACTGATATTGGCCAGCTTTCAAAGTGAAGCAAACGATAACTTTAGCAGACACTTCTGGCTTTGGTATACAGTAACACCCCTCTATTACGACCACTAAACTAGGTTATTTTAATTTCTTTGTGTTTTAAGTCAGGTGGCTGCTTAAAGTAAGGTTGATGTAAAATAGAAAGCACCGTTTGGAGCTTTCTGTTTTACTTTCATCTTTATTTAAGCCCCTCCTGGGTTTTATACAATCAATTACTATTTAGCCTTTTGTTTATAGTAATCGTGATATAAGGGGTATGGGTTGTAACCCGTACTTACAATTGTGACCATAATAACATGAACAAACGCCTCAGATCCAGATCAGATGCCGGGTAAGTCGACGACGGATCCGGATCTAAGATGTTTGACTAATTTTACTTAGAAGATATTTTCAAGCTGCTAAATATCACTCATACACAAGCATAAGTCCCATTTGAAAGAAAGAAAATCCAGATTATGAAATGAATCCAACGTTTACAAATATTTTTCCGGTGTCATATTAACACAGACTGAGAATAGCCAGATAGGTTCTGGTCATCCATTGTCTACAAAGATTTTACACGAAATGACCAGCTAAAACACTGTACACAGTCATTGTACACGGCATTCTTTAAGGAATGTAGAGTTATTTCTAATTGCCAGAATATCTTGAAAAAAGCATGCTCATCAGCATGAGTATCACTAACAGTGCAATTACACAATATTTAGCTGAGGGTACAAGTGGGAATACATTTGTTATTTACAACACTAAATTCATGTTAGGTGTATTTTAAGTGGGAGAATGAACTCGTATCTCTCCATTCCTGAAAAATAATGCAGACTCGGCCCCTTTGGGGCCTCGTCTCCATTATTTTTCAGGAATGGAGAGATACTCGTCCATTCTCCCTTACATATTCATGGTCAATCGCACCGTATAAACCGTACCGAAACCACTGAATACCGTTGATTTATTGTTCCTAGTCCCCCTCCGTCTATTACATGTATCACTCGATCGTTGCCAGCTAGGTCAGCGTCTGTCATTTGGTTTGTTTTGACAGCGTGTATGAATATAATTAGACTGTTCGAATGTGATAAACATATGTGTGTTACCAAAATTGAATGATATATTTATTCACGCGCAGAGCCGTGGGTTATGTTATAAATGCATATGTTACAGTCAATCTTTCAAGAAATGACAAGTCAATCTGTGAAATGACGTTTTTAACATAATCCTCTAATGATACAATTTATGATGATATACAATGCTACCTTCATTAGGTCAAACAAAGTTTATGATTAAAAGGTCAAAGAGTTCATGCACAAAGCAACACACTCACTTAATCACTTAATTTGTCAACATTATTTCATATTTACAGTGTTCAAGGTCTAAAACATCATTTCACAATTAGACTGAAAAAAGATGTTGTGTTTTGTGTGTGAAATATTTAAACTTTTTAAAAATGTAATTGTATCACGAATGAATAATTGTTATTCATTCGTGATTGTACATGTATATCATCATAAATAGTTTCATAAAGGACTTTGTGAAAAACTCATTTCATAGATGGACTAGACATTTCGTGAAATTATGACTGATTACACAGATTGACTGTTATATGTAATATTATTGGGCCGTGCCATGACAAAATCTGTCTAATTGCATTCGGTAACATTTTACAGACCAAGCACCGTTGTCATCCCAGACTCTTTATCTTAGTGTGGTCTCCACTGCCAAAATCCGTATGTAGTTAGATGCATGTGGGTATCAAACAGTGTAGATCAAAGCCGTTACGCGGCGTCTGATCTGGATTCAAGCTGTTTGCAAATGTAAATCTATTTCCCTCCCTATAACGACTCCCTCTGAACAACGCACACTATTTTTGTCTCCCTTTCGGTGTCGTTGTAGAGAGGGAGCACTGTACTAGTATTAAGTCCTACAAGGTACAACAGGAAACATGTAAGAGAATATGATAACTTTAATCTCTGATATTTCAGTAACATGTAACAAAATAAATGAACTATGTCAGGGAATGCTAACTCTTCCCCTGCAAAGCACCACTTCAAGTCAATTACATTTGAAAACAGTTCGCATCTTATTAGACTACACGTAGGCTAACTGTTTTACACTCGTCAATAGATTTTTTCATTCTATATTTAAGAAATAATAACTTCATACCAGTGTTTTATCGTGCAATCGAACACTGGTAGGAGTTGAGATCCGTAGTAATTTAATCACGAGGCCTTTAGGCCGAGTGGTTTTATTACAAACATCTCAACGACTACCCGTGTTCGATTGCTAGATAAAATACTGGTATGAATTTATTTTTTCGATTCTTACACATAATTGAACCTTAATTTGCACCGAAGCAACGGCGCTACATTTCTTGGCGTACGCATTTTCGAAGCCATATGACGTCACGTTAGAACGTAACAGCGCGTTCACGAGTTCTTTATTAAAAATTCAAACACAGATATGTCGCTTCTTTGGTTATATAGGGGCGTTCGCGAAGTGTGTTAGAATTATTCATTTTAAGGTTGGGACCTCTAATGATGTCGGACCAATGATTGTCAATATCGATACTCTACGGAAAGCGATCGGCCAATCTATTCCATTGTCGGCTTGTTCCGACCATGCTGAAGCTAAAAATCGTAAGGTTTACGAAAATGGCCTATCGCTATACGTTGAGGAACGATTTTGGTCTGATCTCATTAGGGGTCCTCAACCTTAAACTTTGGGGAAATAAGAAATAATGAATTTATACCAGTGTTTTATCGTGACAATAAAACACCGGTAGGAGTTGAGATGCGTAGTAATTAAATCTTATTACCAGCATCTCAACGACTACCCGTGTTTTATCGCACGATAAAACACTGGTACTAATTTATTATTTCGATCCTAACACTTCAATATAACCAGGTAAACCACAATTTGCACCGACGCAACGGCGCTACATTTCTTGGCGTACGCATTTTAGATAGCTATATGACGTCACGTTAAGACGTTATAGCACGTGCGTGTTTTATTGAGAATTTAAACACCGATACGTTCCTTCTTTGTTTATATAGAGACGTGCGCGAAGTGCGTTAGAATAAACCAAATTGCAAATTTAAAGACAATGAACTGGCATTTACAAAACAATTTAGAGCCAGGTCATACGCCCAAAACACCGGCGTCTGCTGATGAACCAAACTGTCTAAAGGTTACCTCAAATAAAATTTTAATATTTACATTCTCCCCATTCAATTCCATTGAAAAAATGTCGTTCATTTCGTATAAACAGCATTTCTCGAGAGGGCGGGACTTGTGGATAAGTTTCGAAGAGGAGTCGGGGCACATGATGTTTTCATTCGCGAATTAATCTTTGGAACTTGGACAGCAAACATTTGGCGAATTTTTCAAAATTTATTCTCTACCGATCTATGCCTTCCTATTAGTGAAAACTATGATTCCCGCATAAAATTCTTTCTTATTAATGAGATGCATTGCAAGAAAATTGACATACCTTATCGACAGCAGCCATCTGCGTTTCTTTATGACATAAAACCCCGATATATTTATCCTACTTAAAAAATGACGTCACTTCCAAATGACGTCAACTCGGTATTTCGCGCCAAAATGTCAAAGTTGTTGACCTTAGAATGTAAACAATGGAACTTATTTTTTTGCTTTCGAATGTACACAGCTTCAGTAATTCGGTCATGGCTGTTCCTTATAGGGTACACATTATTCATGTTATCAACCTCTAATATGGATTAAACATACATTCGTACAAACAAAATGTTAATCTAGTTAGAAATTACAGCAAACACATTGTAAATATCAGAAATGAACTGATTTTTGCTTAAATAAAAACAACTTGATTTGAGTCCACAATCTGAACGCAGACGATCTTTTGGCGAGAAATGGATTAACTTCTTCACTGCCTTACACCGTTTACAATTGTAAAGTTGCATACAGGTTTGATCCTGCGCGTTATGCGGCGTCTGATCAGGATCAAAACAGTTTGACGCTTATTTCTCTTAATTCAAAATACCTAATATAGGTAAAACAGCGCTCCTTCTCTACAACGACACCCAATAGGAGACAAAAATTGTGTGCGTTGTTCGGAGGGAGTCGTTATAGAGAGGGAAATCAGTTTACAGTTGCAAACAGCATTAATCCAGATCAGACGCCGCGTGACGCGGTGTCTGATCTGCATTCAAGCTGTTTTTCACTCGTTATTAAGTTGTTTCTGTCAAAATGTACTTTATGTAACTTTGAGATAAACAGAAGATAACAATTTTAAGCAGACGATATTGCAGCAGTAAAAGCGTTAGACATAATTATCTTGTTTAGGAAACTGCGACAATGGTCGTTGTAAGGAGGGGATCGTTGTTGGGATGGCCGTTGTAGAGAGGGAGCACTTTACGACAATTGTTAAACGCTGATGACGTCATGGCAGTGAAAGGGGTTAAGAGAACAGTGTAGACCATTGGTCACCATTCTTCTACGACTATCTGAGGTATCTCTAGCGCAGGTCTGATGGTTGATGATTGGCGGCGCACGGGCGAGTGGTCTTCTTCCGCTTCAACCCATTCCTGATTGTCCGGTGCTGTAAGATCCTGCTCATCGATATACCTAAGAAGAGAATGATATTAGTGTTTTCTTCTGACTTGTCAAAGTTATTTTTAGATTGGAACAATTCTAAAACTTTAAAAGGGATTAGTTTTCTCTACAGCCAGTTAGAGATATGGAAAGCTGTATTTTTTGTGCGTAATGTACAGTAGAGAATACATTATTCTTTCCCGTTTAAACGCAAACGCAATGCACTAAAATGTGTAAATTTGATTTTAGAAATGTTGACTATATTTTTAATCTGAGTAGCAAACAGGTTGCACCCTGATCAGACGCTCGGTTAACCGGCATCTGATCTGGCTCCACACGGTTTGCAATGGAAATATTATTTTTAGCGTAAACGAGTTCTTTGGGAAATAATAAAGTTTTCTCTACTGTAACACATAGTAAGGTTTTGGAAATTATAAGAAAACTGTACAAGTCATTGCTAATTACCCTTTCACTCTCAATGACGCCTTAAAGCGCGTTTGCGAACATTTTGGGTCCTGATCAGATGCCGCGTTACGAAAGGAGTTTTCTGTTTTACTTTCACTTTTCTTGAAGCGACCAACTATATTAAACGCAAAATAATTAACCCTTAGCCTGCCACTCACGACTATAGCTCCATATGCAAACAGCTGGGATCCGGATGAGACGCCGATTAACTCGGCGTCTCATCCGGATCCAAGCTGTTTGACACTTGGACAACATTTTCAGCAATTTTGAGCAACTTTGAAGCACTTTGAAACTTGAAGCAGACGAGAAATATAGCAGACGACAATTTATTTGGCGGGCTAAGGGTTAAATTAATTCAGTGTTTGTTATAGAGAGGTTTTACTGTAGTGTAAAAACTTAACGTTGGAGCTAAATTCACAAAACATCGATGCTCTGGGAAAGGCAACCATTTACGAGACAAAACATCTATAATCTATATAAAAATCACTGTCAGCATACCAAAAACGGACATTTAAACTTTTGTTTATGTGCCCATGTTGGTCTCTCATTGCTACATGCTTTGCATTAACATAGGACATTACCTGAGCGTTTTTATCGGGGTCCCAATATCAATCAATTTGTCAAATTTATTTTTAAACATAAAAACAAATACAAAAAAAAACATGTGGCATTACATGAAAAGTATTATATTATATCATATTTACAGAGTTCAAAGTCGAAAACATCCATAACAAACTGACTGACATAGGATGTGAAATAAATGTGGTGTTTTGTGCACGCAATCTTTGAACTTTTAAAATATCATCGTATATCGTCATAAAGTGTATCATTAACCCAATACCCCATTAATACACTTTTTACACTTTTAATTTATTCCTCCACTGAAGAAAATAGTTTCAATTTATAAAGTCATGAGTATGTACGTATTATAAGAAATAATTTCTATTTTCTAGCAGATAATAGCTTAAAGCAGGATGAAAGTAAAGCAGAATGCGCATTCTGCTTTACTTTCAACCTGCTTAAAGTAGTCACCTATCTGCAATACTAGAAAGAGGCTACAATGTATGGAGTAATGGGTTAAAGGACTATGTGAAAAAGTAATTTCACAGATTGACTGTAACATATACCACGTGTCCTCGACAAAAGCAGCATCTGTCAGTTCCTCCTCTATCGTGGTAGGTATACAGTCTACTACTGTGTCAGGGTGTTTGTCCATCTGCTCCAGGGAACTACACGATAATGATGGTGTAAGGTCCTGAAAGGCAATGCCGTGATAATGTGGAGAAAGAATTCATAAATGTACTCATTACACACTACTTATAACTCTTCATTAATAATTCAACAAATGATAACTTTGTTTTTTCAGAAGAATATGGAATGTCATTCATTAAAGGATAGTTTCTTCTCTCAGAAGGCAAACACATTATTGCATATTGTCTACAAAAGTAGACATAAGCAAACAGTATATACCCTGGTGAGACGCCGCGTGACGCGTCGTCTCACCACGGTCTTCACTGTTTGCTTTTTTATATTAAATGTTCTGCTGTATGGACAAACACTGCAGTGTCTTTAAACACCTTTTTAATATCTCTGAAGAAACAACTTCCATCCAGGCATAGAATAAGCGTCCTGCAACTGTCATTGAAGGTATATAGCTACTTTTTAATTTAATTAAATATAGGTAAACGAATCGCAGAGAGGAGTAACGAGTTGTCTGCTTTACATCTGCTCTGCATCAATGTTTTGATGTTCAAGATGCGTTACACGAAGTCTCATCACGATCCAAATGGTTAGTTAAGATTGTTAAGAATTTATGAACTCGTCAACAACGTGTTGTGTGAGCGTTAGACTTACCTTCCAGCTCCCCTCCTCTATGGCTGACTACACTGGCGGTTGGGATACAGACATGTGGCTCATGTGTTTGTCAACAACGTGTTGTGTGAGTGTTAGACTTACCTTCAAGCCCATGATGGTGTTGCCTTCTTCTATGGCCGACAACACTGGCGGATGGGATACAGCCATGTGGCTCATGTGTTTGTCAACAACGTGTTGTGTGAGTGTTAGACTTACCTTCAAGCCCATGATGGTGTTGCCTTCTTCTATGGCTGACAACACTGGCGGATGGGATACAGACATGTGGCTCATGTGTTTGTCAACAACGTGTTGTGTGAGTGTTAGACTTACCGTCAAGCCCATGATGGTGTTGCCTTCTTCTATGGCTGACAACACTGGCGGATGGGATACAGACATGTGGCTCATGTGTTTGTCAACAACGTGTTGTGTGAGTGTTAGACTTACCTTCAAGCTCCTGATGGTGTTACCCTCCTCTATGGCCGACAACACTGGCGGTCTGGATACAGACATGTGGCTCATGTGTTTGTCAACAACGTGTTGTGTGAGTGTTAGACTTACCTTCAAGCTCCTGATGGTGTTACCCTCCTCTATGGCCGACAACACAGGCGGTCTGGATACAGACATGTGACTCATGTGTTTGTCAACAACGTGCTGTATGAGTGTTAGACTAACCTTCAAGCTCCTGATGGTGTTACCCTCCTCTATGGCCGACAACACTGGCGGTCTGGATACAGACATGTGACTCATGTGTTTGTCAACAACGTGCTGTATGAGTGTTAGACTAACCTTCAAGCTCCTGATGGTGTTACCCTCCTCTATGGCTGACAATACAGGCGGTCGGGATACAGACATGTGGCTCATGTGTTTGTCAATGATCTGTTTGTTTCTGGAATGTTTGGAAGTGTCTATCTCGTGGTCCCATGATACTGGTTCAACGGTGAATCTGTTATAAAATAATAACGAATCTAAATCGCTATAATGTCAAATGGATCTGAAATTGTTTAACTCTTTCTCTGTCAGTGTTATCGTCTGCTTTTTATTTCTAACCGCCAAAATTTCGTCTGCATTGATAGTGTCGTCTGCAATATTTTTAAAGTCAGACTGTTTTGACTGAAGAAATGTCGATACGAATGTCAAACAGTTTAGATCCTGATCAGACGCCGCGTTACGCGGCGTCTGATCAGGATCAAAACTGTTTACAAAGTCAACTTTTAGCACCGTTGGCAGTTAAATATCAAAGGTATTTGATATTGCTATAATGTCAATGGAATTAAGTGATGCTTTGCGGTCAATTGAATCTGAAATTCATAATGGTTAATAGAAACGGGTATTGCTTACGATCAATCTAAATCGAAATCTCTCAAAGGCATGTGAAATTGTTAAAAGGTCAAACGAACTTAACATCGATTAATTTTTGTTAAAAATAATGAAGAATACTGATTCACCTATGTACCAAATGTATATTGATCAATGTAATAATGTTAATGGTAAATGTTGGGCTAAAAGAATCAACTCAATAGTTGATCATCTTGGATACACTGAATTAAGACACAATTTTAACATTAATGTGTCTTATTTACCCTCAATTAAAATACGCATAAGAGACCAATTGATACAAGAATGGAATACTTCAATAACAAATATGTCCAAGCTGACATTTTATTGCAAATTTAAAAAAGAATTCTGCTACGAGCCATATCTTGATAGAATAAGATATGACTCTAACAGAATTAAATTAACTCGGTTAGAAATAGAATCAGGAAGATATAGAGGTATTGTAAGAGAGGATCGTTTTTGCAGGATGTGTAATTTCAACTGCGTTGAATCAGAATATCATTCTGTATTATGTTGTCCAAAATATGCAAGTTTACGTCGACAGTATTTAGGAAATGTTTCTTGGCCATCTATAGGAAAATTCAATTCATTGCTTAGTTCTAAAAATAGAAATGTAATAAATAAGCTTTCAATTTATATCAAGAAGGCAAATAGTTTACGCCAAAAAACCCTAGAGTCTTTAACTGTTTCGTAATTCTGATGGAGAATCTATCTTGTTGGATGAAGTGTTTGTATTTGATATATTTGTTTGTGTAAGCATATTTACTGTATTATGCCATGTTCTTTATCTGTATGTATAATTAGCCAAAGGCAAATTTGTTGCCGATATGCAAAAAAAGCTGAAACTGAAACTGATAAATATAACATACCACTGTTTTCGCAAACGACAACGAACAAACGTTCCAACTGTTTAATCATTCACGACGAAGTCGAGTGATCGTAAAAGCGCGAGTTTAACCCACAACCACATAGCCAGTCTCTAGGTTTTTAAGACACGTCACTACTTAAAGAATGTTGAAAGTAAAGCAGAATGTGCCTACCTGTTTTGAGCTACCATATGCTAGGAAATGAAACATATAATATATTTAAAAAGGGCATATTCATCACTATATAAGTTGCAACTGTTCTTTCAGTTGTGAAATAAATTAAATACGCTAAAGGGTACTTCTATGGGGGAAACAGGTTTATGTACCTACCTTGTATTTTGCCGTACTGGAAACTGCTGTTGTGACTGGTCAAGCAAAGGTTGAGAATCCCCGCCCACCCCGCCGACGCGGGCTTCAAATGAAGATATGGATAGATTGTCGGAATAGTGTGAGATTCTCTCAGATATATCCCGTTCTTGTTTCCGACGAAGTAAGCTAAGGGGAAAGCTCCATTTTCTTTCGCGGTCGCTGTCTTCGTCGCATACCCGTTTAAGTGGTTTGTGGTCCGCAACAGTGCTGGCACGTGCTCGGCGGAGAGGAACATACTCTGGGGGAAGTTCATCAGGATTGATATGATTTGGTATGGTCTGGGAAAGTACACGACAAAATTTGACCGATAAAGCATACATAACTTTAGTTATACATGTACAGTGGAGAATCTGTTATTCTTTCCCAATAAACGCGTTTACGCTAAAACTATTATTTGCAGTGCAAACAGTTTGGAGCCAGATCAGACGCCGGGTAACCCGGCGTCTGATCAGGCTCCATACTGTTTGCCACCAAGATAAACATGAATAATCAGAATTGTCCAAAAGTTGTACTTTTCTACGTTTTAGTATTTTGCGTTTGCGTACGTTTGCGTTTAAACGGGAAAGAATAACAGATTCTCCACTGTACTAGTATGTGTTACAGGGATAACGTGTAATCAAGGAGTACACCAAATCACTGCAAAAACAGGGATTTCACGAATACCCTAAATATCCAAGGGAAAAGGCGTTATATATTTTCGTTGAATTTTTATAAATATTTGGCAGTTACTTTTGGTGAAAGTAATGAATAACTTGTTTAGTACATTTAGTTCAAAGGCAACACTTGTGCGAGAAACTTTGTATGAACTTTCTTTAGACCATTATATTTCATGAAAGCATGGTGTTTTCAACCAAACGAAATAAATGATGGAAAAAAGGATATTTCATCAAAATTCCCTAAAACGTTCAGTGATTACGCGTAATACCTAAAACGTTCAGTGATTACGTGTAATACCTAAAAAGTTCAGGGATTACGCATACTCCCTGATTACAAATTTTCCCTCTAACATATATATATAGACATAGAACGTAGTCTTGACCTCGAACATTGCCAACAATAAATTTAACGGTAAACCCCTTCATTACATTATCCCGCGTACAATAGTTATTCTAACTTATTTGCTAACAGTTTGTATCCCTACCAGACACAGCGTAACGCGACGTCTGGTCAGGATTCAAGCTGTTTGACACTCATTTCAATGTTTCTTAAGTCAAATATATAAATTTTATATTTGAGAAATAAGATCAGACGACATTAGTTTTCTGTTTAACGCTTTCCCTTATAGAAGCGACTTTTAGCACATGCATTTTATTCATCCGCTGAAGAAAATAGTTCCAATATAAACCGTAATGAATATGTGTCATATTTAATACTTTCCTTATTCTAGCTGGTAAAAGCTTAAAGCAGGCTGAAAGTAAAGCAGAATGCGCCATATGGCGCATTCTGCTTTACTTTCAACCTGCTTTAAGTAGTCACCTATTTTCAAAACTATAAACAGGCTATGGGGTAATGGGTTAAAGTGACGTTATGGCAGTGAATTGGTTGAGTTGTAAGTTGAGCATTGCTGTTATAACATTACTTATATTTAAGACACGGTTTATGTTTATGATTATCAATTATTATTTAAGGTATTTCAATCCAGAAGATCGCATGTGTCCGTTCTATCGTTGAATTATTGGTGTCCTAATGGATTTAATTAAAGGGAATATACTCCAATAACACAACTGACGACAATTCCTCTCTTTACAACCGAAAGGGTAATGTTAGACACGATCCGAACTTAGTCCGACACTTTACAAATCTTTCTTGTAATTTTTATATTGCTTTCTCAGCAAGAGTTCAAAATAGTTTTTCTTGTAAATTATGCTTTTTAAAATAGATCATTTTCTTAAACTTCTATGTAGGTGTTTACAAATGCGCCTTAAATCTATATACAAAAATATCTTTTAATCCATATTTAATTTTCAGTTTCAATACAGTTTGCTTTAAGCTACCATCTGCTAGGATATAGAAAATATTCCTTACGTTGCATATTCCTGTATAAATAAAAAACATTTTCTTGTCTTGAGGAATAACTTAAATGTGCTAAAATGAATATGTGTAGAGTTATGTGTTAATCTAACATTATACACTATTATGTACACAGGTACCGGACATACCTACCACTGGAGTCTGTTCAGAGTACGCTATATTGGAATGGAAGCCCGCTGGGCCATACCCGTTTGGTATAGTGGAAGATGATTTGATGGTATCACGTGACTCAGTCAAATGAGCTTTGCTGAAAAAGTCCAAACCAATACAACTACATATGTATGTGTATTTAGGATACAGTTTATTATATAACCTATGTCATGAGTAGGAAGGCCCCTGGGACATTAAACAAGATAAAACAAGATAAACACATACTTAAATGTCAGACATCTGTTTAAGGTCTGCCTCATTGGTAGTATTAATTCATTATCCCCTGAATTCCAGTGGACAATTCTAGTTTACAACAAAGGCTGATCCATTTTAGACTATTTATGGTTGGTTGTTTCTTTTAACAAATAGCAAAATACCAAACAGTGAAGTCTCTGAACAGAGGGCTCCTGCAGGAGCCCTCTGATCAGGGAATTCTCTATTTGCATTTGGTAAATGACTGATATATGCGTCACTAGGGCTCAATGAGTTAACAATGGTTTTCTCTCAACTTCTGTTGCCCTGATCAGACAACGGGGTGACGATCTTGTTCTAGACGGACTGAAATGTCTGGGGTCCTTTCCTTGCAGTTAGTTTCTTACAGGACTTTACGATTTAAAAGTCAAAATACGAAAATATATGCATTGGATTCCTAAAACGTGAATTCAATTGCACATATTAAGCCATTACCAAAATTCCGGATTAATCTTTACCATGTGCTTTAAATACTGCTTTTATTCCTCAAAATAGAATTTATGTCACTGTGACAGAATACTAAGAACTGTAATCAACATGTTTGAGTTTTATGGCTAAAGAAGTTTGGGTGAACTGCTAAAAGCATAAATCACAACTTTCCGAATTTGATTTGTTTCGACATGTATTAAGCTGCCATGCCAAACGGTCGAATTGCCGATAAATTGTTTCATAGTAAAGACATAACAAGCATTTAAAACGATGTAATGCTTTAAGTGTTGAACGCACATGCCTGTATGTACAATGTTTTATAAGGACTAGTAATGCATAGGGAAAACTTTAAAAATAAAATAAACAAGAACCGTGTCACAGTGACAATTGCCCTAAAGTGTCGTATTGACTATGGGATGCGTTTTGTTGTTGTAGACAGACAATTAGTGTTCCTTGCTGTTGCTGCGAAGAAGATTTAAACTCATAAGTTTTTCTAATAGTGAGGTTAATGCCTAAGTGTCCTGAAAATCCCTAGCTTGTGTGGTATAGAAAATATACTAGACGCATTTTTTTCTATAACTTTGATCAAAGGTCAAGGTCACAGCAACCTATACTTATTACGCAAAACTCCGACATCCCAAAATGCACTAACACGTACTAACATAGTTGATGTGGTATAGTAAATATGTTCCGGACATTTGTTTTTTTCTGTTAAGGTCAAATGTTAATGCCACAGTCATGACAGTGACATGAAAAATGTATTAGACATTCTACCATCCGCCCGATGTTCTCACGCACCATTTTGATATCCCCAGTTGATGTGGTATAGGAAATATGCTCGGAAAAGGAGGTAAACACACATGCGCTCGCATGGGACGGATGGACTCGCACGCTAACACACAGTTCGAATACTATATGCCTCCAAAAGCAAACGAAACGCAAACGCAAATCACTAAAACGTATAAAATAACAATCTTTTGATACTTCTGACTATGCATTTTAATCTGAGTGACAAACAGTTTTGAGCCTGATCAGACGCCGGGTTACCCGGCGTCTGATCTGGCTCCAAACTGTTTGCATTGGAAATAAAAGTTTTAGCGTAAACGCGTTTATTGGAAAGAATAACGTTTTCTCCACTGTAGTAGCGGGTGGTTACTGTACTGTGGGTATTGTCTTACTGTAAGTTTGGTTTCATTGCGAACAGACTCCACACGGAACCGCCAAACTGACCGGCTGTTGTGTGAGACCTCAGCCTGGGCCCCGACTGCTGAGGTATGTCTAGAAGGTTGGAAGCAGGAATCACCTTCTGTTCCTGCACACTAGGTCTCCTGAAAATACATTCCTGCTACATGTATTAGGTTTAGATGACATCAATTTTAACCTATTTGCGCCCACTGGATTCTTCCATGCTGATATATTGGATTAGTCTATTTTTATCTATGGGTGTCTGGTCTAAATTTTCACTTTTCGTTGTGTTGTATATTGAAATTCCTATCAGCAAACAATGTGCGCAATCCATCGTCTACAGAGACGGACGGAGGCCGATGATGATGATGATCAGCAAACAGTGTATACTCTAATCAGACGCCGTATTATGCGGCGTCTGATCAGAGTCTACATTGTTTGCCTATGTCCCTTTTATAGGACGCTAGAAATAAATGCGCTAATTAAACTATTAAAATGGGCAACAATAAAGAATGGTGAGGTAACCCTGTCCAAATCTCAATATGTGTTGCACGTAGGCAGTCACACATCTCAACAAAACGGTTCGAGTAAGACAATTCGTTCATTCAATTTTCTGAGCGTAAGTCGAACTTTGTACACAGACGGCACTTTCTGGTGGTATTGTATAGTTAAAGAAAGACACTATGGTCATTTAGTTGTCTGCTGTTTTTCTAAGATTTACATATTGGACATTTTGACAGAAAATAAACATAACGACGAGTGACAAACAGCTTGAATCCAGACCAGACGCCGCGGTACGCGGCGTCTGATCTGGATTCAGACTGTTTTCAAATGTAAGCCAATTTCCCTCCGTTTAACAACTCCCTCCGAACAATACACATAATCTCTGTTTCCCATTGGGTGTTATTGTAGAGATTGCGTACTTTATAGTTATATAGTCAAACTTACATCAAATTATAAGTCGAACCCAGGAAGTTTGGCCTGCGAGACGCCATTGAGCCTTCTGTATACGGCAGGTCGGTAATAACCTCATTAAAGTGAGCATCCTTGACCAAGGGTGGTGCGTAACCATAGCAATGATCTACCAAACACATGGCGACCTACAAAGACGGAATACAGTTAAGACACGTTACTGCAGACTGCATAATACATGCTATATATACAGTGCAGTTGGAAACGCAATGCAAGATGTTATAGTTTACTTTTAACTCATTTGAGCCCATGGTCCCATATATGGGACATAGGCAAACAGTGTAGACTCTGATATAAAATGTGGCGTCTGATCAGAGTCTACACTGTTTGCTGATAGGAATTTCAATATAAAACAAAATTGAAATTAAAATTTTGACCAGGCATCCCTTTGATGAAAAAATGACTAATCCAATATATAAACATGGAATCCACTGGGTATAAATGGGTTAAAGGTTAAGAAAGACAAAAATGGGAAGAAGCCAAACCAAGATACATGATGTCCACTTTTATCTGACCGTATATTTTATAATAATTGAACTGTCTGTAGCGAGGTTTAAAACATAGATCTACTGCGTCCAAATCGGAGTAAAACATGCGACGGAGAAATCCAACAAACTAAGATGCAGTGGTTTTCTTGAGGATGTTTTTATACCGATCACATTTGTTTAATTCCATAGACACGGTAGTGCCACACATTTGCTCTGATTTTAGGAAAACACCCATATGGTTTTCAGTTTCTTTAATACATTCTTGACTTACAATCTTCACAATAGTTTTTAAGGAATATTTATTGTATTCATGGAGGTATTAAAATAAAACCTGGTCACACTGTATGAAACCGCGAATTGTATTAACGGAGGTGTGAAAATAAAACCTGGTCACACTGCTCGTATGAAACCGCGAAGCGGTTTCATACAAAAGTGTGACCAGGTTTGTTTTTTTACCTCCATGAATAAAATAAATATTCCGAATTATTCCTTATAGTTTAATATCACTACTAAATTCAAGAAAGTAGTTAAATAGAGAATCTGACACGGGTGTACATTATTTAACACTTTTAAAACGTAGGTTGTAGTCCCTTCGCCATATATATGTTCCGCCAAAACGCGACGTTGTTTTGTAGTAACGTCGTCGTCAATGACGTCATTGGGCGTCCTGCAGCGCTCGTGAAGAACAGTTAGACTAAAGCAAAGCCGTCCCGACAAGGCGTGGCCTGAATTTTATTTTTTTCATAGGGGTATGAAACAAAAATTACAGCCAATCCCAGCTTTCCAAAAGTAATGAAAACAAACACTATTAAATTATATAGACTTACAGTTGTGTGACGGTCGATCAGCCAGTTCATATCGAAATCATCATCGTCCTCCCCAAATGGATTGATCAGCTGCTCTGCAACCTACGTAAACACTTTCATCGGTTTAGTACTGTTTCATATTAGAGTATTGTTCCATATTCAACATTTTTCTCCATTAAAAAGACTTTTTACCGCATTTAGTTTATTCTTCCACACAAGAAAATAGTTCCAGTTTATACAGTCATGAACATGTACATGAACAATAACGAATAGTTTCTTTATCCTAGCAGATATTTATATAAACGACCATAGGGACATCACTACTTGTAACCATTTTAAAGGAGTAATTGAACCTGTTCATGGATTAGTAAGAATCAATTTTTAATCAAAATAGTAAGATACACTTTGTCAAATATAAATAACAACAGGAAAATGGCCTCAAAATTGAGCCATCTAATCAGGGCTTTAGTGTTTTCCTTTTAACTGTTTATGGAATAAAATGGTTCTATTGATCGGGGGCCCGTTTTACTAAACTACTTACGCAATTTTTTTGCGTAAGTCAAAATCGTTGTACTCTTATTTTTCGAGCATAAACGTTTGCAAACAGCAAATAGCCAGATCAGAGGACGCGCTAAAAGCGCGTCCTCTGATCTGGCTACTTGCTGTTTGTAGCAAGTGATAAAAAAAAATAATTAAATTTTGACTTTAGCAAATAATTTGCGTACGTTGTGTAGTAAAACGGGCCCCATACCTTTAGCCACCCCATGTAGAAGAAGAACTGAAGTAGTGTGAAGAATGGTACGTATAAATCTGGGTGGCTCTCTTCTCCTTCTACATACTGTCGTCCCACTAGACACGCCCCGAAAAACATGTAGACAGCCAGAGTCACAACCTGAAGACACACCAACAAGCTTTAAACCTAACTATATAGATAGAATATATAGCACAGTGTAATGTTACGACGTACATGTCAGTTTAGTGTAACGGTGTAAAGAGTAGTGCAAGGATGTACATGCAATCATGCATAGTGTAATAGAGTAATAGAATTGTATACAGGCTAGTTTAACCGGATTCAACATAGTTTTCGGTGTATAAAGAGCGTGGTGGTGTACAAAGTAGTGTAATATTGTAAACATGTGGCAGACGGTGTACATGTCAATAGATAATAGTAATATAATAATAACAATTCTTTATTCAATCAGTAACTTGAATTAACAAATTCCTCGTTACTCACAACATATTTACAGATGGCCAAAGTGGCCAAACAAACATGCATATAATAATAAAAAAAAAAGTATTTCAAATGATAGTAGATCTATTTTCGAAAATTAAAGATTTCGATCGATTATAGAGTAACGCATTTTGTATAGAGTATTGTACATATAGTAGTGTCACAGTGCACAGAGGGATGTCACAATGTGTGGAGTAGTGTAATGGTATACAGAGTGGCAAAACGGAGTATATATTTATGTAGTGTGTGTTAAGTAGTGTAACGGTGTATAGATTAGTGTAATTATGTACAGAGTCGTGTAACTGCATATAGAGTAGTGTCATTGGGTATAGAGTTGTTAAACGATGTACAAGGTAGTGTAACCCTGCATAATGCGTGCATGGTAGTCACATGGTACCTGTTTTTATAACATCAAACATACCGAGTACAATCCATTTGAGTGCCTTAAAACGCAAACTTTCATAGTATACTGTATGGCTATAAGAAAATGATAGGCCTCTACTTCAACCTTGAACAAAACAGTTTATGTCATGTATTTACCTTTTTATTATGTGGCGACATGTATCTAAGTCGTAAAACCACAAATAATCACACTGTTTGGCTACGCTTTTATAAGTACAGTAAAACGTATATACACCAGTCTCTTAGAAGCAACGAGATCGTCTCATGAAAAGGTGGCAGCTAATTCTATAAAAAATTAACCCATTTGTGCCCACGATCCCATATATGGGAATATGGGATTATGCGATGCGGCGTCTGATCAGAGTCTACACTGTTTCCTGATAGGAATTTCAATATAAAACAAAATGAAAATGAAAATTTTGACCAGGCATCCCTTTGATAAAAAATGGACTAATCCAATATATAAACGTGGAATAATCCTACTGGGCACAAATGGGTTACTATGAAGTTTTCTTTATTACTGCAGCGCCACATAAATGAGTACTCCGCGTTACGTGATTTTCGTAACACTACGTGAGTGTCTGAGGTTTACATCTAACTGTACATGTATAACTAAAGATGTGTAAATAAGTACATGTATACCAAAACATGAGTTTGTGGTGTTTTTTCATTGACAGAATAGTTTTCAGTCGACGAAAAACACGTTACTTATATCGGGGAAAACCACATTACGATATTGTAAGGTGTATACTTATATACCTTGATCTTTGACCACGCTCTATATGTAAGTGTAGTCTTTATGTGTGTATGCTCATAGTAGGCTCTGATCTTGGGCCACGCTGCGTGGGTACTAATAGACTCTCATCTTGGACCACACTTTGTGTGTACTTATAGACACTGGTATTGGACCACACTGTGCTTGTACTTATATACTCTGATCTTGGACCACACTTTGTGTGTACTTATAGACACTGATCTTGGACCACACTGTGTATGTACCGTTAGACCTTGGCCTTGGACCACACTTTGTGTGTACTTATATACACGTGTCTTGGGCCACACTGTGTATGTGCTGGTAGACCTTGATCTTGGACAACAATGTGTGTGTACTTAAAGACACTGATCTTGGACCACACTGTGTATGTACCGGTAGACCTTGGCCTTGGACCACACTTTGTGCACTTATATACACTGGTCTTGGGCCACACTGTGTTTGTACTGGTAGACCTTGATCTTGGACAACAACGTGTGTGTACTTATAGACACTGATCTTGGACGACACTTTATGTGTACTTATATACACTGATCTTGGACCACACTGTGTATGTGCTGGTAGACCTTGATCTTGGACAACAGTGTGTGTGTGTGTGTATCTGTAGGACCATGGTCTTGAAGCACACTGTTTAAATACTTTAATGTCGATATTGTAACACGAGCGATACTTCTGGCCTGTGTTGTTGTTGTTTTACTTTACTTCCCCTAGTTACGCATCATAACGACGGATCCAGGACATAGAGTACGGGGACGGGTGGGGTTGACAAACCGATCAGGACAACACTTGCTGAACAAGTTTAACTTTTAATAAAGGGTTAAATAACTTATGCAGATCTATATCAAAAGTAATAAGTGCTAGAGACGCTTTGTAGTATATATACAGACTTCACTATAGAGTCTTAACAGAGTCAGGTTAAATGTCCGAGTTGCGTCTATAGAGTCCTTGACAAACGCCAGAGTTAATCTCGTTATAAATATTAATAAGGGCGTCTATTTATTATATTGTTACTGTTTATGGGTTTCTTCTTTGTAAAGTTTATAATTACATTTCTGCGGGGCGGCTAATGGTAGTCATCTTAATATTCCTGTTTGGATATTATTAGAGTTCTTGGTAAGTAAGTTTACTAGTACTGTTTACAGTAACGATAGTTTGGTAGCTGACATTATGAGGTTTGCCGCGCTCTTATATAGACTGTTGCGTCATGATATTTGTTGGTTGCATCACAGCGGTAATTCGCCTCACCATCCAATGAGAATGCGGTATTAGCCCATTCCGTCATCCTCATCCAATCGGCTGCAGTGCGACGAAATCCGTACGGAATACCCATCCGCCGCATCAGATATAGCTCTCCGATTATCTCTAGTTAAAATGGACTAACACTGTCCGAAGTCAATATTAAACACATACTAAGAATTCATTATACAAGAGCAATGTAGTTTAGACCGCTACAGTGTAATAAACATACAAAATCCTGAGTAAGGAAGGCGCCAATAGTTGAACGTGAATTATCGGTGCCCCGCTTACCAACAGGAAATGGCGGTTTCTGAGTGTAAACAAGCTGCAGATTCTCGGAGTTATTATGGTAATTCAATACATACTAAGGTAAGACCGAGATACGCATTGAAGTACCTAATACATCCAAATCATATAGATATCTACAAGTGTCTTAAATACTCGTAAAACGAGCAATGGTCAGTAGTTTTGATTCAGGGTAGAAGTGTCAACGCGAGGTTCTCGTATGTTAACACACCCTTCTAATGATCAACTCTTATGCGTGTACGCCGATATTCTGCAACGGAATACCCCTGTACACATACACACAAGTGTTTATCTTTATTCAACTTCACAATGGTGTGGCATAAGGGTACCTTTCATTACACTTCCCCCTCCCTTATTACATAATCCTCCTGGATTATATACATAATTAAAGCCAGTGCATGTTCAAAATATGTAATTTCAAATGCTCTATGAGCTCACATAAAAAGATAAAAATGAAAGATATCATGGCTTTGTTGTTTTGCCTTCCTCAAATAGTATATACTATTAAACCCTAAGTTTGACATTGGCGTTGTCTAGAAGTTCTGTCAGTTTGTCAGTGTCTCTCCATCTTTCAGCGCGCTCCATTGAGCCTATAACTCCCTGCGACATCCTGGAGTCCTTGATTGATCCCTTAGCTACATCTCTAGCAAATTGAAAGTTATAATAGCGAATCTTCGAGTCGATTTTATGCCTGCTGCTCTCAGGCTTTGGCCTGGCAGCGACTTCCAGGGCCATGAAATTGTACTTGTCCAGCAGGGCCCTCCTGCTCAGCTCCACAGGAAAATCCTTGGACTTGGATTGTTCTAGGAACAGGGCCGCATACTCCTGTGCAATCAATTTTTGATCTGGCGACATATTCCTCCAGTTCTTTGGGGGCCATACCATGCTCCCATTGCCCCCCTCAATCTTGACTTCAGCGATTAACGACCAATCCCGCTGGGCAGGAGGACAAATGGGCATGGCACCCCTCATCAGAATCCGTGTGGCACGTACCCTCAACTGGTCTTGTAGTATTGATCCTGAGGCAGATGATATCTGACTATCTACCTCAGACTCACTGTCGGAAGAATCAGTTTCAGATTCTTCCAAGACAATGTCGTCCTTGTAGGCTCTAAACTCCTCCTCATCACTGTCTTTCTCTTCCACTCTTTGCTTCTTCTTTAGGCTGCTTTCATCTTCCTTCACAATGCCTAGTTGCCTCTTCTTCACCTCCACCCCTCCGTTTACACTCCCACTGTCTTTCTGCATTACCTTAACTCTGTTTACATTATCCCCTTTCCCATCAATCCTGTCCATGCTTTGCCCTACTGGACTACTCCTCTCCACCACTGTCCTCCTATCTTCACTCCTCTCCACTGACCTGCTCTTACTCTTCTCTGTCCTACTCCTCTCTCTTGACTTACTCTCCTCCTCCACTGTCCTCTTGTCTCCACTCCTCTCCACTGATCTGCTCTTACTCTTCTCCTCCTTCTTCCTTCTGCCCACCTTCTCCTGACTCCTACTCCTTCCCGTGTCCTCTACCTTCCACCCCTTGTTTAATCTGTCTAACCATGCCTTACTATCCTCCTGCTTCTCCGCCCACTTCCTCATCAAACTCCTCGCCTCTGTAGCGTCCTGGTCTCCATATCCCGCCACATAGTCGACCAGTCTCACGTAGTCTGCTGGGTGCCTGGCAAAATAGAACCCGACACCTCGGCTGAAGTGCCGGTCCTGCACCCCTTCCAGCTGGTGGATGTTAAACGCATGGGTCTTCATATCTGCTATTCTGGTGAAGGTCTTCTCCACCCCCGTGCACCAAGGACAGATTACAGTCATCCGGGTATGGGCTGGCCCGACCAAATGCTTCTTCAATGCTGCCCAGGAAGTAAACATCGCATCACACAACCAGCATTTTTCCCTGAAAACACACACAAAAGGTGCTTTTGAGCCAAAGAGAAAAGGATCCCAACTTAGCAAATAGAGTGTCCTTACATTATCGGTTTGCCCAGCATCTTTAAAGATACAACGTTTATCTGGTCAGGTCACAAAGGTAAGGGTGAGGAGTTATGGGATGGCATAACTGGCACAGCGTACAATATGTTAAAACGGCTTGTTAAACGCGCGCAATCTCGAACTTACGCGTGATCAATTTATTTGATTCAGCAACGATTTCGCACAATATTTTTTTTTCAAAGTATTTTATTTTACAGTTTGTAATTTATATAGTTCATTTACACTACTTTAATTTACAATCCTTAAGTTATTGGTCTACACACAAATATTTATATACATATGTTATATACACACAATGTTATTTGACAGAATACACAGGTAAATTGTTTTTGTCAACAAAACAAGTGGAATCGTGGATTCGTAGGCGTGCACTAATTATCCTGCGATTCTCTTCTCATGCGCTCTAATTCTCTTTTAATCCATAAAGGAATTCTATTTCCTTGATATGGGTATAGTCTGTCAACATGGTATGCCTTCGGTGAACCTGAAGATGTTCTCTTTACCATGCTTATGAGATCATCGATAGCTCTAGTGATGATAAATGGACCTTTCCATTTGTTTACTAGTTTAGAGCTGACACCGACTTTCCTGGCTGGATCATGCAACCATACAAGTTGCCCTGTCTTAAATGTCTTCTTCTTTGAATTAGAATCATAATGTTTCTTTTGGTAATTTGCTGCATGCTTAAGGTTTTCTCTAGCTATTTCATGACACTCCTTAAGCTTATCTTGAAGGTTGTATATAAAGCTTTCTTGCTCTTCTTCTTGGTGTTCCTCTTTAGGACGACAAATGACTGCCTGCATGGGAAGCACAATCTCACGCCCAAATACCATTTTGTTAGGCGTTATTTTTGTGCTGCTTTGAGGAGAAGACCTATAAGCCATCAACACTTGCTGGAGATACACGTCCCATTCATTCTGATCAGACTTGCAGAAACACTTCAGCATAGAGATCAGGGTGCGATTGAATCTCTCAATTAGACCATTTGCCTGAGGTCTCATAGATGTGGCATGTGTTTTCTCTATTCTTAGCAGCTCACATAGCTGCTCCATTAGTTTGGACTCAAAGCAACTTCCCTGGTCAGTATAGATCTGAAGAGGTGTACCAAATCTAGTTATAAAGTTGTCTATAAGTGCTTGTGCTACTGTTTTTGATTGCAAATCAGGAATTGCAACACATTCGGTCCATTTGGTGAACCAGTCAGCAATGACTAAGATGTACTTATTTCCTCTACAGGTAACCGGAAGCGGGCCCAAGATGTCCATCATGACCCTCTCCATTGGTTCCCCCACTAAATACTGTCCTAACGGTGCTTTGTTTGAAGCACGAGAGAGCTTCTGTGCCTCACAATCATCACACCGAGCGCAATATTTACGGACTGAGTCTACCATTCCAGGCCAGTAGAATGTTTGCCGAATTCTACTCAATGTTTTATCAACACCAAGATGTCCAGAGCTGGGCAGGTCGTGGTGATACTTCATAATGTCATTCTGGCGACTCTTTGGTGCAACTAACTGATGATACATCTCTCTGTTATCATCAAACTTTCTATACAACATACCAGCTCTTACTTCCAAACGGTCCCACTGACGCCAGAGTGTCTTGAGCTCAGAGACCCCTGGTGAGACATCGGACCAAGTGGGTCTAGGTTTATTCTCTTGGACGGCCATCTTAATTGGCCCAATATAGTGATCAGCATCCTGGTCACATGCAAGCTCGACTGGATCCCAGCCATTAAGTAATGTTTGATTCTCAGTGAGTTCAGAAGCCTGTCCCCTTTTGGCTTCACTTCTAGTGACTACTCTAACTTCCTCAAGAATTTCTGACTGTTCCATATTTTCACTTTCAGTTTCTTCCTCCGATTTCTCCTGAAGTTCTTGTTGGCGTTTGCATGCTTTACATGGCATTCTTGATAGAGCATCTGCGTTACCGTGGCTTCGGCCACCACGATGTATAACAGTCATGTTATACGTATTCAACTCCTGTAACCACCTAGCAACTTGGCCTGAAGGTACCCGAAGTGTTCTTATCCAGCTCACAGCTGAATTATCTGTCCTAACCAATATTTCTTGGCCGTAAAGATAGTTATGAAAATGTTTCAGAGCTGTTATAACAGCTAGTAGTTCCTTCCTGGTTATGCAATATGACCTTTCGTGAGCATTCATGGATTTGCTCATATATGCTATAACTTTCTCGTCTCCATCTTGCACCTGCGAAAGGACTGCTCCTACCCCTTCGTTTGAAGCATCAGTGTCCAGTATGAATGCCGACCCTATTACAGGGTACGCCAAGATTGGTGTAGTTGTAAGAGCTTCTTTTAACTTGTCAAATGCATCTTGGCATTCTGTGGTCCAGTTGAACTTCTTGTTCTTTTCGCATAGCTTGTGCAAAGGCCGTGCAATGTCTGAAAAGCCTTTTACGAACCTCCTGTAATACGACGCTAGTCCTAGAAAGCTTCGGACTTCTTTTACTTTAGAAGGTTTTGGCCAGTCCTTTACGACTCTGACTTTTTCTGGGTCAGTCTTCACACCATTTTCAGTTACTATATGGCCTAAGCACTTGGCTGATTTCTGAAAGAAGATACATTTGGACGGCTTCAGTTTCAGGCGTGCTGCCCTTAACCTTTGGAACACATGCTCTATGCGTTCGAGGCATTCGTCTACAGCCTTTGCGGGTGTTATAATGTCGTCCATGTACAATAATGATTCTTTCCACTGCAACCCTCTCAATACGTCTTCCATTAACCTCTGGAAGGTCGACGGAGCGTTGACAAGGCCAAATGGCATGACCTTGAAGTGGTACAGCCCCTGACTGGTTGAGAACGCTGTCTTAGCTTTATCGGTTTCATCCATCTCTATTTGCCAGAAACCCGAACAGAGGTCCATGCAATTAAACCACTTTGATCCTGAAAGGGCATCAAAGCAGTCGTCTACCCTCGGGATAGGGTATGCATCCTTGACAGTGACGTCATTGAGGCGTCTGTAGTCAACGCAGAACCTGGTTGACCCGTCGCTCTTGGCAACAAGCACCGCAGGGGAAGACCATGGACTGTTTGAGGGTTCTATTACTCCCTTCTCCAACATCTTTTTCACTTCTTGAGTCTCCGTGTCTCTTTTTCCATATGGTTGTCTCCTAGGAGGTTGGCGTATTGGATTTGCATTACCCGTATTTATTGTGTGCTTCACCCTATCCGTACACCCAAGGTCATCTGAAGATTTTGCAAAAACATCTTGATACTTTAACAGTAATGTTGTAAATCTATCTCTGTCTGTCTTACTTAGGTGGCCAACTGACTTGTTGAACATTTCCTTTAAGTAATCTGGAACATCAGCTTCTTGGCCTATTTTAGTTACATTAACAGAATTAACTGCACACCGTTCATATTCGGTTTCCTGTTCCTTGTCTTCTTCTATTTCATAACAAAGTCCTAGTTCTAGGCCCTCAGTTATGGTAGTGACTTGGTCTGAGTGATTCATGACTCCTATGAACAAATTGTCATCACACGGTGTGATAATGCCTGGCATTATCTTAAATTCTCCATATTCTTGTGTTTCCTTTCCTCTACTATTGATAAATGCTATTTCTGGAAGGGTTGTTGACTTGGGTACTTCTACTGGTACCAACATGCAGCTGTGCGAAGGTATTTCTATCATTTCTTTGGCTATTACTCTGCAGATCCCCTCTGAGTTGCACCCTGAACTACAGCGTATACTACTTCCATCTTTAGTATAAAGATCCAAAGATTCCAAATCCCAGTACTTGATATTTTTCCTAATGAAATCCTGTCCCAAAATTCCTTCAATCGAGACATCGCACACAGCAAATGTCATTTCTGTCTCAAAATCGCCTAGATTTAAAGGAATATCTGCATAGCCATGCACCTTAATAGTCGTGTCATCAACACCCTTGATAGAAACGTCTCTCTGGTAGAATGGAACATTGCTTTTCCCCCAACATCTGTCATAAGTAGCCTTTGACAGAATCGTAATAGTGGCTCCACTGTCCACTAAGAAATTTATTTCATGGTTTCCAATAAACCCTCTTGTATAAAACCCATTATCTTGACTACCTATCTTAGGCCTACTATACATGGGTCCAACTCTCGGTTTTGTGATTGGTAGTTTTGAAAATTTAGTCTGGCTAGGTCGATTTGAATCAGAATTCACCACATCACGACCTACTGATGTGATGGACTCCCGTTTCCCTGGCTCCTAAAGGACCTCCACCCGTTTGGCTTTTTCTTGGGACAGTCCCTAAAAAAATGGTCGCCGGATCCACATTGATAACATGTTCTAGAAGAATTCAAATTCCTTGACTGACCCTTAGTCTCTAATTTCTGTAGACGTTGCTCTATATCTCTAAGGCTACTTTTTATCCCCTCCATTTCACCCTCTGGCTTCCCACATTCACTCTGATCAATGTGGCTATTTTTGCCTGATGAAAACTCCGAGCTAGATATACTTCGAACTTGAGACCTAGCATTCACATCCGTCTTCCCCATCACCTCTTCATAACGCTCAACAATCTCTACTGCCTCCCTGATGTTCCTACAGTCTCTATCCATGAGTCTGCATCTCATCTCAGGCGAGACATTCTTATAAAACTGTTGCAACGCCAGCATCTCTTGTGCCTCCCTGTCTAAGGTCACATATGCCTTTTGTGAATACAGACGGATCTCGTCCCCGAATGCTCCTATCGTCTCGTTTCTCCCCCTAGCTCTATTCTGTAGCTTAGAAATCCAACGGCTCTGTTGCCGCCCACTCCCAAAGCGCTGTCCTAAATTAGCTATCAAAGACCTATATGAATTCTTCTCCCCACGAGGCAGGGAACTATAGTGTACCATAGCCTGCTGCTTCAAAGAGGTTGCCAAATACAACAACTTTTCCCATTCGGACCATTGGCACAATTCAGCACATTCTTCAAAGTACGAGATATATTGGTCCCAGTCCTCTTCTCCCGTGTATGGATCTGGTTTTATGTGCGGAGCCGCCTTGCGTCTTAGGTTACCGTTTCCCCTATCCCTTCTGGCATATTCATGATCACCAGGATCCTCCATGTCACCCCTATCATTCTCTTGATCAGGATCCGTTCGCTGATTGTTGTTAAAATTGAAAATGATTTCAGTCTCGGAGTCCTGGTTGTCTGACATTATTGTGTGATGTTAGTTGAGCTACCTATAATAATGCAGACAATTACCAACTCTGCAGGAATATTAAAATGACTAAAAAATGCTTCAATGTGTGTTGAGAATAATTGTTTTATCCAACAACTGTACACCTGGACACTACCAAAGTACTTCAAAACGTGTGAATAGGAAATCCTCGCTATATGCAGTTGCCTTCAAAATGACCGTGTATCTGTGCCCTTTCTCACTACGAATCCGCACAGGTAGGATCCACGAGGTTTACAAAATCCGCACGTCCGGAATTCCGCACAAGTCTCCGGAAAATCCGCAAGCTAAAATTCCGTACAGTCAAAAATCCGCACGATCTACCGGCCGTATTTCCGTACAGGTAAGATCCGCACTCAGTAAAAATCCGCACGGCCAAAATCCGTACAGTGCCTTAGAAATCCGCACGTCCGGAATTCCGCTCTATTCTCGGGAAAATCCGCACTGTTGAAAATCCGCACAATACCGGGCCGTATTCCGTACAGGTGAGATACGCTGTCAGCTTGAGATTCCGCACGTCCGAAAATCCGTAGATCTACAATATCTAGATCCGCACGCTATTAATCCGTATGCAGGTTGGCTGCCGTGGCCTGTTTTAAAATATCTGTAGGCTCGTACTTTGCGTTAAATTAAATTAACATCCCTATCTTCTGACACCAATGTAACACGAGCGATACTTCTGGCCTGTGTTGTTGTTGTTTTACTTTACTTCCCCTAGTTACGCATCATAACGACGGATCCAGGACATAGAGTACGGGGACGGGTGGGGTTGACAAACCGATCAGGACAACACTTGCTGAACAAGTTTAACTTTTAATAAAGGGTTAAATAACTTTGTAAATAGCTTTGTAGTATATATACAGACTTCACTATAGAGTCTTAACAGAGTCAGGTTAAATGTCCGAGTTGCGTCTATAGAGTCCTTGACAAACGCCAGAGTTAATCTCGTTATAAATATTAATAAGGGCGTCTATTTATTATATTGTTACTGTTTATGGGTTTCTTCTTTGTAAAGTTTATAATTACATTTCTGCGGGGCGGCTAATGGTAGTCATCTTAATATTCCTGTTTGGATATTATTAGAGTTCTTGGTAAGTAAGTTTACTAGTACTGTTTACAGTAACGATAGTTTGGTAGCTGACATTATGAGGTTTGCCGCGCTCTTATATAGACTGTTGCGTCATGATATTTGTTGGTTGCATCACAGCGGTAATTCGCCTCACCATCCAATGAGAATGCGGTATTAGCCCATTCCGTCATCCTCATCCAATCGGCTGCAGTGCGACGAAATCCGTACGGAATACCCATCCGCCGCATCAGATATAGCTCTCCGATTATCTCTAGTTAAAATGGACTAACACTGTCCGAAGTCAATATTAAACACATACTAAGAATTCATTATACAAGAGCAATGTAGTTTAGACCGCTACAGTGTAATAAACATACAAAATCCTGAGTAAGGAAGGCGCCAATAGTTGAACGTGAATTATCGGTGCCCCGCTTACCAACAGGAAATGGCGGTTTCTGAGTGTAAACAAGCTGCAGATTCTCGGAGTTATTATGGTAATTCAATACATACTAAGGTAAGACCGAGATACGCATTGAAGTACCTAATACATCCAAATCATATAGATATCTACAAGTGTCTTAAATACTCGTAAAACGAGCAATGGTCAGTAGTTTTGATTCAGGGTAGAAGTGTCAACGCGAGGTTCTCGTATGTTAACACACCCTTCTAATGATCAACTCTTATGCGTGTACGCCGATATTCTGCAACGGAATACCCCTGTACACATACACACAAGTGTTTATCTTTATTCAACTTCACAATGGTGTGGCATAAGGGTACCTTTCATTACAATATTTCTCCTGACACCACTATTTCACTTACCTGAGTATAAACTAAAGGAATGGTAATCCAGTCGTACACAAAACACAACGAACATTTATCCCTGAAATCTGCAAGTTGCTGTTGAGAAAAAATAAACAATGTCGTTAGTAAGAAAGTACTCATATTAAACAAACCATTGTCCATGCTAATAAAGCGTTTGAGTTAAGATTTAAATCATTCTCAATTATTTGATTGGTCTGATTTGAGCCTAGGCTCAATTTTAACCAATCAAATGCTTGAGAACGAACTCAGACTCAATTCAAGTGCTTTATAAGCGCTGGGCCAGGTTTACCTAGATCACCCGCCGCTTGGGAACCCCGGCGAATGATCAAAGTTTTTCACCGTTTGTTCAATGGTTGTTTTACTTTGTTTACTGCTATTTCTGCTTATATTGTTTTCTACGAGACCTAGATCAAACACCATACTTTACTTTCCACTCTGACTTGTTGTTCACCTGTTGAACACTTTAGCCCACTTTCTGACCCTAGATTTTAAGACTGAGACTATTACTTAAAGTAGGGTGAAAGTAAAACAGAATAGTCATGAAGCAGCATTTTGGTTTACTTTCAGCATTCTTTAAGCTTCTAGCTGGAAACAAATAAAATGCTACCAATGTTTTTTTTTCTCGCTGTGGTGCAACCGTACGGTTGAAAACTGTTTAGACACTCCAAGATGGCGTACGCAACGGAACATGAAAGGTAGGTGGTGCATTTTGACACTTACATGTGTCTAACTGGGTAAGAGTCATATAAAGCTCTGTCATCTGTATTAAACAATAAATATAATAATATCCCTTTTCGGTGCATCACTTAGTAAGAACATTGTTGCAGTTTTATGATATGAATGGTCTGTAAAAAGGCAGAATCCGAAAGATCAGAAATCGATTCGAAACAATGAACATATTTAACTGCAAAATTATGAGGTAACTAACAGTCCAGTGACTTAGATGTTGATATTGCACTGCAATGCAAACGCGATGCGCTAAAATGTAGAAAATTACAACTTTTTTTTTCATTTCTCACGATACATTTTAATCTGAGTGGCAAACAGTTTGGAGCCTGATCAGACGCCGGATTACCCGGCGTCTGATCTGGCTCCAATGTGTTTGCAATGTAAATAATAGTTTTAGCGTACGGTTTATTTGGATTTATGATGGAGTTTGGATTTACGGCACCGGGACACATAAAGAGCAACTTCACGTGGAACTATAGTCCGGTCTATAGTCGTCTATAGTGACTATAGCACCAACAGAACACAAGTTGGTTCGACCCGCACACGGCCCATTCTAAGTTTTCATTGGTTCGACAAACGGTGTTCTTCTGTCGACCTTACTGCGCATGTGCCGGCCTCACTTTCGATTGACTATAGACCGGACTATAGTTCTACGTTAAGTTGCTCAAAATGGTCATATGACGCCGTGAAAGAATAAGGTCTTGTCCCCTGTACACTTACCTCCATAAGGAGCCGGAAGCCAATGTCAGAGTCTATACGCCCCTCTTTCCGTGCCATGGTGAGGACATTGTTGGCCCATAACAAAGGTACCCAGAACTTATTGTACTTACAGTTAACGTTGTCATACTCCGTCGCTTCTTCGCTTGTAATAAAACCTGCACAAGAAACATACAAATGTAACGCAAAAGTTATCCAGTTCGTGCAACAAATCAAATCTTAACCGTTTCACTGACAAAAATGATCAACTTGTGTCGATGGGGCCGTAAAACACCACTCATCCATTTATTCGGTTTTTCAAGAATGTTTTTTTTAATCTGAATGGCTACATTCTTAAGGCAATGTTAGACGACGGTTACCCGGCGTCTGATCTATCTCCAAACTGTTTATATTGGACATTATTATTTTAGCATAAAGCAGATATATTGTTTGGTTTTATTGACCTGTCAAAATTTAAATATTCATACGTCACGGAAAGAATATATTTAGCTTCGGTATAAAAATCTGAATAAGTGGAGATCCTGTGAAAGCACAGAAAACAAAACAAATACTGAAAATTGCAGACTCGGTTTAATTGAGTCTGTTCATGAGCAATACTGAAATATGCAACAGTGCTCACGCCCCCTAGCACCGGCTTAAGCGGAATTCAACTTCAACTGTAAATGCGCTGAAATCAATGATTCCAAAGGACCAGAAAGTATAACAACACTGAGAATAGTTTCCGTTTTGGTTTACGGATAGGAACTGAAGGATATTGTGCATTCTGTGTCGAATTTAAATCAATAATCGAGTTAGAGTAGTTGCTAGCGAGTACGGGTACTTGTAAAAGAATAAAAGGTTGTTGGGTCGATCCCTGTTAGTTTTTTTGTTTTTTTTACAATTTTTTTTTCAAACAGTTAGTTTTCTTGAATTGTTCAACATGGTGATCTATAATACAAAATGTGCAATTATTTAAAGTTTGACAGGTTAATAAAACATAACAATATAAATGTGAAACAGTAAACAATGCCATACTAGCCAGAATAACCAGGCCATGGTTATTTGCAAACAGTATGGATCCTCATCAGACCCGCGTAACGCGACGTCTGATCAGGATACACTCTGTTTGACACTCATTTCAATATTTCTCAACTCATTAATTCTAAATTTCAGATATAAAATCAGAAGCCCATTGTTAAAAATTGATGACGTCATGACAGAGGTTGATCCAGATTATGACGATACACACATCAACGAACGCTGTTTTATATTTTAAAACAAGTCATTATCCTAAATCTTTTATGAAGTTTTTACCCCATAGCCTGTTTCTCGTTTTGAAAATAGGTGACTTCTTAAAGCAGGTTGAAAGTAAAGCAGAATGCTCCTGAATGTGCATTCTGCTTTACTTTCAGACTGCTTCAAGCTTCCACCTTCTAGAGTACAGGAAATATTCCTAACGATACATATTCATGAATGCATTTAGAACTATTTCCTTCAGCGAAGGAATAAATTAAATGCGCTGAAAGGCGCTTCTATTGGGGAAAGGGTTAATATGTACAAATGACGTTATACAATCGAACCCCGATAACTTAACATAATTTTCCAGTTAACTCTTTCCTCCCTAAAACTTCAAATGGACAATCCCAGTTTCCATTTTAGTCTAGTGCATTTCTGACTTTTAAGGGTTGTTTTTGTCAATGTTTTGCATTATGACAAACAGTGAAGACCAAGATCAGAGGGCTCCTTTCGGAGCCCTCTGATCTGGGTATTCACTGTTTGCAAAAGACAAGTGCACTTTTCACATAAATACTGTTTGAAAAGTACGCCTATATGCGGGACTAGGGTTCAAAGGGTTAAACTCAACTAACCTGAGTTCGCTTAACTGTGAAATACAGTGTTCTCTGCAACAACACCCGATGGGAGACAAAGATAGTGTGTGTTGTTTTGAGAGAGTTGTTATACAGGTGACTACTTTCAACAAGGTGACAGTAAAACTGAGAGCTCCTTTAGGAGGACCCTAATATCTAGCAATGTGTATTAACTCACTGCCAGAATACCGTTTGCTTAAAGTTTACTTTATGTTGGGTTTTTTTGTTGTGGGGTTTCTTCTCAATTAAAAGTGTAAGACCATTTAGCTGCAGCTACAATAATAGTTTATATATACAGTCAGATAGTCGGCGTTTGATCAGGAAACTTGCAGTTTTGAAGGAGTTAATAGTAACAAATATAGTTTACCCCTTAATTCGAGACATTGCTGTACAATATGATATGCTATCACTATTATAATTATCATTATTGTATATAGATCTATAGTTATAAATATCATATTTGTATAGAGTAAAGCTATCTATATCAAAGAAACCTGCATCTACTATGTGGTCGATGGTGGGGTATCTCTTCATGACGGCCACACTGATGGAGCGGAGGATCAGGATGAGGCCAAACATCATGTACCTAGCAACCGTCCTCCGGGTAATCCTCCCTCGCTCGTCCTGGCCCTGTACGTATGTGCCCATGATAAACAGGGTCCTGGCAGAGTAGATACATTACAAACAAGTTATAGTGCTCCCTCTCTACAACGACACCCAATGGGAGACACATATAATGTTATAGGAGTCGTTATAGCGAGGGAAAATTCAGACTTGACTTACATTTGCAAACAGCTTGAATCCAGATCAGACGCCACGTAACGCGCCGTCTTTTGTCACTCGTCATTATATTTATTCTATCAAAATGTCCACTTATATGTAACTTTGATAATAAACAGCAGACGACAATTTTAAGCCGACGATAGCCTAACAGTAAAAGCGTTGTCCTCTTAAAGGAACTGCGGCAAGGGTCGTTGTAAGGAGGGGTCATTGTTGGGAGGGCCGTTGTAGGGAGGGAACACTGTATTGTCAAAATCATCAGCATCATCATTATTAACATCTAGTTGAGCATAATGTTTAGTTTTAACCATGATGAGGTCCCCTTTAACCGTTACCTTTTACCCCATAGCCTTATTCTTGTTTTGAAGCCAGGTGACCACTTAAAGCAGGTTGAAAGTAAAGCAGAATGTGCCTTAAGTCTGCTAGAATATAGAAACTATTTATGGTGGTACGTTTACATACCTGTATACATTGGAATTATTTTCTCAGGAAGAGGAAAATAGTTCCAATTTGTACAGTCATAAACATTTATTAGATATACTTTAAACCTGCTTTACGTGACCCCTGTCTTCAAAGCTATAAAGAGGCTACGAGGTAAAGGGTTAAATATCAATTTCACCTTGGACAGTTGTTGTTTTCAAATGTATAACAAAAATAACTTAATGTTATTCTGTTTGTATTCTGTACCTATGGTTTGAATAAGTTTGCTCTGCAGTAACAATTATTAATTATCTGTATGCAAAATATGACACAATTAATACTCCGTCTTCGTTATTCTCGGAAGGCGTATGAATATTTCATAAGATATCTTCAACTTATTTACTGCCAGAAATCAACGTAAGTCGTTTTTTTCTCAAATTTGTAGTTCATGCAATTTGACAGAAGAACATTATATAAGTATGCGACAGTTCGGATTCTGATCTGACGCCAGATTACGTGGCATCTGGTTGGATAAAAACTGTTTGAAATAAGCAACACAATCATATTCGGGCTATAAAGAGGTTAAACATGTGCAGTTCATTACACTAGCCACATTTACTACCAATACCATAATGCATCTTAAAATGTTTTGTAAGTTTATATTTCAAAGGACAATGTTCACGAGGCCTCCGTTTTGGCCCTGTAAAAATCTTTTGTTTCCAATTTATAATTTAGCTTTATTTTCTCTGTATTCGTTAATTTCAGATATGATATTAATACGTCATATTATACATAAAGTATTGACAACTTTATAGTTTCTTGTAAATGAACCACGAGGTCAAAAAAGACCAAAAAGGCAGATTTTTGGTACAATTCACGGTATAAACCATAGAAATAAACAATGAAGGCACTAACGCGACACAACGGTATTAATAATACAACGGTATTACAATAATATTAAAGTTGAAGTAACATATCCAAATTTTGAATTGTCGCATGCGTGCCTTCATAGTTTATTTTTAGGATTTGCATGTGTTTACCGGGAATTGTACCAAAAATCTGCTTTTTTGTCTCTTTTGGCCTCTCGGTTCATTTACAAGAAACTACAAAAGTGTCAAAACTTGACTTTCGGTCGTTTTTCTGTACATTATGGAGTATTAGTATCTGATATTGAAAAATAAACAGAAAATAAAGATAAAAATCTTTCTTGGAAAAAATATCTTTACATGGCCAAATAAGAGGCTTCGTGAACCCTGTCCTTTAGACTTTGAACATTTCGATTGTGTATTCGGGTCATATTATGCCAATGCTAGTGTACTCTGACCATAGAATGCCAATGCTAGTGTACTCTGGTCGTAAAGTGCCAATGCTAGAGTTCATTGTACTCTGATCACAGAATGCCAAATGCTAGTGTACTCTGACCATAGAATGCCAATGCTAGTGTATTCTGAACGTAGAATGCAAAAGCTAGAAGAAAATAATGTAGAATGTCAATGTTAGTGTAATCATAGAATGCCAGTGCTAGTGTACTCGAATATCAACGTCAGTGCACTCTGAACATAGAATGCCTATGCTAGTTTGGTCATAGAATGTCATAGTTAGTGCACTCAGATCATAGAATGCCTACTACTAGTTTACTCTGAACATAGAATGTCAATGCTAGTTTGATCATACAATGCCATAGTAAGTGTACTCAGATCATAGAATGCCTAATACTAGTTTACTCTGAACATAGAATGTCAATGCTAGTTTGTCCATAGAATGCCATAGTTAGTATACTCAGATCATAGAATGCCTAATACTAGTTTACCCTGAACATAGAATTTCAATGCTAGTTTGTCCATAGAATGCCATAGTTAGTGTACTCAGATCATAGAATACCTAATACTAGTTTACTCTGAACATAGAATGTCAATGCTAGTTTGATCATAGAATGCCATAGTCAGTGTACTCAGATCATAGAATGCCTAATACTAGTTTACTCTGAACATAGAATGTCAATGCTAGTTTGATCATAGAATGCCATAGTTAGTGTACTCAGATCATAGAATGCCTAATACTAGTTTACTCTGAACATAGAATGTCAATGCTAGTTTGATCATAGAATGCCATAGTTAGTGGATTAAGATCCTACATGTAGAATACCTAATACTAGTTTACTCTGAAAAAAGAATTAAACTGTGTGTACTCTGACCTTAAACTGTCAATGGTAGTGTACTATGATTATAGTATGGCAATGCTAGGAAACTCTGATCATAGAATGTTAATGCTAGTTTAATCTGAAAATAGAATGCAATCATTAGTGTAATCTGACCACAGAATACAAATGCTAGAGTACTCCGATCACAAAAAGCCACAGCAAGTGCACTCTGACCATATTTAATGCCAATGCAAGTGTTCTCTGACCATACCGTAGAATGACAATGCTAAAGTACTCTGACGATAGAATACCATCATCATCATTATCATCGTTATAATTATCATTACTTGTTATGTACTGTATATCACGGATCGTCATTATAGGAAGAAATATTAGTGCTTTTTCTTCTGACTTGTCCGAGTTATTTTAAGATTGGAACATTTTCAAAACTTTAAAAGGGATGAGTATCGTATTCGATGATTTCTCTACAACCAGTTAGCGATACGGATAGCTGTAATTTTTGTGCGTAATATACAGTGGAGAATACATTTTTCTTTACCCGTTTAAACACAAACGCAATGCACTAAACTGTGGAAATTTACTTTAGAAATGTTTACCACATTTTTAATCTGAGTAGCAAACAGGTTGCAGCCTGGTCAGACGCTCCAACCTGTTTGCAATGGAAATAATAGTTTTAGTATATAAATGCGTTTATTGGGAAATAATAACATATCAGTAAAGTTAGCGCACCAGTCTCGTGCTGCATGAGGATCATGCTTAGCTCAAGTAGGTAAGTGTACGATTATATAATCGATGTTACATTGCTTACCTATTTAGTATTTACCATTATTAACTATTCTGTTCTAGAAATAACTTGGACAAGTCAGAAAAATCGGATAATAGCCATACCTATCAGGCCAGGGTACGTTAGTGAACTGCTGCCACCACCTGTGGACCACTATGGAGACATAGAACCCCAGCACGAACGACACGGGGATCAGTGTAGTATAGCTGTTACAGTATAACACTATCTTCTCAAACACCCTGAAATAAATACCAATAATGCATCAAGTGTCTGTAATATAAGCACAAGCAAACAATGACTCATTAAGATGTTCAAGGTAGGTGTCTGCAAGCAAACACTGACTTGTTAAGATGTTCAAGGTAGGTGTCTGTGAGCAAACAATGTCTTGTTAAGATGTTCAAGGTAGGTGTCTGCAAGCAAACACTGACTTGTTAAGATGTTCAAGGTAGGTGTCTGCAAGCAAAATATGACTTGCTAAGATGTTCAAGGTTGGTGTCTGCAAGCAAACACTGACTTGTTAAGATATTCAAGGTAGGTGTTTGCAAGCAAACAATGACTTGTTAAGATGTTCAAAGTAGGTGTCTGTGAGCAAAATATGACTTATTAAAGTGTTTATATGTTCAATGTAAGTGTCTGCCATCTAACAATGACTTGTTAAGATGTTTAGGGTAGGTGTCTGCCAGCAAAAATGACTTGTTAAGATATTTAAGGTAATCGTCTGCCAGCAAACAATGACTTGTTAAGATGTTTAAGGTAAGTGTATGCAAGCAAACACTGACTTGTTCAGATGTTTAAGGTAGGTGTCTGCCAGCAAACAATAGCTTGTTAAGATGTTTACGGTAAGAGTCTGCCAGCAAAAAATAACTTGTTAAGATGTTTATGGTAAGTGTCTACAAGCAAACACTGACTTGTTAAGATGTAAGGGGTAGTTGTCTGCCAGCAAAAATGACTTGTTAAGATATTAAAGATAGGTGTGTGCCAGCAAACAATGACTTGTTAAGATGTTCAAGGTAGGTGTCTGCAAGCAAACAATGACTTGATAAGATGTTTGAGGTAAGTGTCTGCAAGCAAGCAATGACTTGTTAAGATGTTTAAGGTAAGTGTCTGCCAGCAAACAATAACTTGTTAAGATGTTTATGGTAAGTGTCTGCTAGCAAGCAATGACTTGTTAAGATGTTTAAGGTAGGTGTCTGCGAGCAAACAATGACTTATTAAGATGTTTAAGGTAAGTGTCTGTCAGCAAGCCATGACTTGTTAAGATGTTTAAGGTAAGTGTCTGCAAGTAAACAATGACTTGTTAAGATGTTTAAGGTAAGTGCCTGTCAGCAAGCCATGACTTGTTTAGATGTTTAAGGTAAGTGTCTGCAAGTAAACAATGACTTGTTAAGATGTTTAAGGTAAGTGTCTGTCAGCAAACAATGACTTGTTAAGATGTTTAAGGTAAGTGTCTGTCAGCAAGCCATGACTTGTTTAGATGTTTAAGGTAAGTGTCTGCAAGTAAACAATGACTTGTTAAGATGTTTAAGGTAAGTGTCTGCCAGCCAACAATGACTTGTTAATATGTTTAAGGTAGGTATCTGTCAGCAAACAATGACTTGTTAAGATGTTTAAGGTAAGTGTTTGCAAGTAAACAATGACTTGTTAATATGTTTAAGGTAAGTGTCTGCCAGCAAACAATGACTTGTTAATATGTTTAAGGTAGGTATCTGTCAGCAAACAATGACTTGTTAAGATGTTTAAGGTAAGTGTCTGCAAGCAAACAATGCCTTGTTAAGATGTGTAAGGTAAGTGCCTGCCAGCAAACAATGACTTGTTAAGATGTTTAAGGTAGGTGTCTGCCAGCAAAACATGACTTGTTAAGATGTTTAAGGTAAGTGTCTGCAATCAAACAATGCCTTGTTAAGATGTTTAAAGTAGAACGAATGTTGTAAGTCGGTGCTCAAAATAGCAAATACATGTCCTTGTTTCAGTTTTTGTCTGACACATTTGTATCCAAAAGGAATAACACTTGCATACCTGAACTATTAACTGTTATATAAAAGCACATAGTTTTGATGAAACTGCTTCTGTTACCTTAACACTTTCATAGTCAAATTATTCGGCAAAATTTTACCCCTTCACCGCTTTATTGTCGTTTGCTACAGTATTGTTGTCTGCAAGACACGTTTAAAAGTTAGATTTAAGGTTGTATCACTAAATTACCGATAAGAGTGTCAAACAGTTTGGGTCCTGATCAGGACCGAAAACTGTTTGAAAATGCGCTTTAAGGCGGCATTGAGAGTGAAAGGGTTAGGTGACTTTTATGACTTATAAGTTGCAACCGCCGCGATCTCACAAAAAAAGCCCTTACTGAACATTTTTCGAGTTTAAATTGTTTTTGCAGTTTTTTAATATTTACTCCTTTCTGTGCAAAGAACTGAGGTATTTTTTCAAAAAAACTCATTATTGATTAAAATGCGAATAATTTTAACCCTTTCACTCTCAATGCCGCTTTAAAGCGCGTTTGCAATCAGTTTGGGTCCTGATCAGTTGCCGTGTTACACGGCGTCTAATCAGGACCCAAACAGTTTGACACTCTTATCGATATTTATTAAGTCGTACAATCTTAAATCTAACTTTGAAACATGTCTTGCAGACAACAATGCTGAAACAGACGACAATACAGCGGTGAAGGGGTAAAATTCTCCCGAATAATTTTTACCATGAAAGGGTTAATTACCCACTGTCACAAGTTTGTTTTCTAGAGTGAACGCCATAGTGACTTCGCCTAAACTGTTGCGTCAACGTGGTTTAAGGTATGCCAACCCAGAAGATTGGGTTGTTTTTTTTTTAAAAAAAAATGTTAATACTATCAAGGGGATTGAAGGGAAAGTTTTCCCAAAGTAAAACTAACGACAACTGCTTTTGCAAACACACAAGGATAATGTTAGAAGCGACGCAAACGTAGTCCGAAACGTTACACGTTTACTAAACAACTTACGCAAATGTTTTGCGTAAGTCAAAATTTTAAATTTTAATTTATTCTTTTCATTATCACTTGCTACAAACAGCAAATAGCCAGATTAGAGGACGCGCTTTTAGCGCGTCCTCTGATCTGGCTATTTGCTGTTTGCAAACGTTTATGATCGAAAAATAAGAGTTAAACGATTTTGACTTACGCAAAAAATGTGCGTAAGTTGTTTAGTAAAACGGGCCCCAGGTCTCCAAGTTTGTTGAACTAAACATTTTTATAGTAGTAGAACAGTACAGTAAACCCTCTCTATTACGACCACTAAAGCGAAGGCTGATTGATGTTACATAGACAGTTAAAGCTTAAAGCAATGTGACAGCCAAACAGAAAGCTCCTTAATGAGCTTTCTGTTTTACTGTCACCTTGCGTTAAGCAGCCATCTGACGTAAACGCCTAATAATTAACACAATATAGTGGTCATTATTAGAATTTTTACTGTATTTTGGTGACTCGTAAGTTAGTGTATTATAATATGCTCACTGTGCCATACGGGTTAAACAGCGCTGTATACTGTTTAGGTTTATTTGATTCAATGTTAGTAAACTCTCTTAACTCATTGAGCCCTAGTGACGTATATATGCGTCCTTTACCAAAAGTGTACATGCGAAGAGTACACTTATCCTATGCAAACAGTGAAGTCTCTGATCAGAGGGCTCCTGCAGGAGCCCTCTGATCAGAGACTTCACTGTTTGAAATTTTGCAATTTATTACCAAAAACAACCCTAAATAGTCTAAAATGAACCAGCCTTTATTGCAAACTAGAATCGTCCATTGGAAGCTTCAGGGGATAATGAGTTAAAGCTTATCATGCTTAATTGCCGTCTACTTCAAATACATTGTCTGGGAATAAGCTCAAAATTTTTAATTGTTTTTAAAATAAAGAAAAGTTTTGTATGACTGCCAAACAGTTTATGTTTAGAACAGTCGCTGTAAGTATATGTACGCGGCGTCTGTTCTGAATTCAAACTGTTGGAAATTGTAACCCAAGTCGCTCATAGCATTATAAGGGTTAATTTCGCTATAAAAGACTGGTTAAATAGAACATCAATATCTCAAATAACAATACAGTCGAACTTCGATATCTCTAACTCGGTTCAGCCGCGTTTTAACTTTGAAACATGGGTATGTTCAAATAGACCGAGCTTGAAATAAAACAAATTCATGTTTCGAAATATCGGATAGTTCGAGTTAAGTGAGTTCGAGATATCGAAGTTCCACTACATATATATAGACATTCTTTAGACTTACTTTCTTTGATCACTATTAAGCGCCTGTCTATAGACCATACTGATCACGCTGTAAACAAGACAAAAAATAAGCGTCTCCTTGAATATGAGCTTGTAGACACTTCCTTTCCAACAGGCCAGAAGCTTGAAAAATCCGAACAAAGAAGCAGTGGCGATCTTGTATTGGTAGATTATCGTCATATTTTGTGTTCTGTAACCTGTCCGCTTGCTGGTGCGGGGATATTATTTGGATCTACAGAGTAAATGGATATTTAATTAGTTTTGTGATAAATGGTCATTCAATAAAATCTTAGAGACAGGACGGCTGAAGGCAGTATAAAAGTGATGCATGATAAATATCCTATACGAAATTTCTGCATTTCTTTCACCCTGCATTAAACTTGTCTGTCTTTAGATTTCTTTTATTATTGTTCAAAGATACGACCACTTTATACCAGTATCAGTGTTTGTTTATTTGATGCTAAACACTGTCTGTATCAAAACAGCATTTACATCTTAATAAAACACAACCTATCCGGTTTTTGTGAGTTATTTCTTTCCCTTGTTGTAATTTAAATCGCTTGTAATAAACACCTTTTATAAACAAGTATCACCCATTTCATTTTCACGTATTTTAACCCAATTTTCCATCACCAATCATATATCCACACTGAAAAACCATTCAATTAATTCACCATTAATGTCCGTTGCCAAAGGTATCCCTGTATAAATATGAGCGTAAAAACAGTAACACTCTACTGTTGATATGTGTTTGATGTTGACAACAATCTTGACTTTATGCTGCTGTTTCTGACAGCTTCATATCCACAGAATGACTCCTTGCACTGTACCTCCGAGGTGAGAAATGTTGTTTACGTCAACTGTCCCCTCATCTCTTACTTAATTGTTATACACCGCAGTCCGGGAAACAATTGCATGTTAAAAACCTACAACACGTATACATACAGTGGAGAAGACGTTATTCTTTACCGTTTAAAAGCAAACGAAACGCAAACGCATAGCTTAAAATATTGAAAATTAAAACCTTTTTGATAACTCTGACTATTTATTTTAATCTATGTGTCAAAAAGTTTGGAGCCTGATCAGATGCCGGGTTACCCGGCGTCTGATCTGGCTCCAAACTGTTTGCAATAGAAGTAATAGATTTAGCGTATAGATTTAGCGTAAACGCGTTTATTGGGGAAAGACGTATTCTCCACAGTAGTGTTAGATCTGATTCGAGTTAAAAAGGGTCTTGAAGACAGCCCGCTACTTAAATTAATGTTAAATAAACGTAATGCAGACATCTCCAGAAAGAACCTGTCCGCAAGACATACATTTATTCTACATTGAACATTCAGCAGTTTAATAGATTCTGATTGCCTTGCTATTATACTAGTACTTGATTGTGGTTGAGAATAGGTTTGCCTGTATGCTAAAGCTATTACAACACTCTCTAATACAGACAGGTGTCGCTATCAGGGTCACTCGTACTAAGAATTCTAACCGGTATTTAACCAGAAAACCAGAAAGTTGATTTCAGCGAGGTGAAAATAAAGCTGGACGTCCCTGATTTAAACTTTCTGTTTTACCTTTTTTGCCATAAAGCTACAATAAACGTCTTTAGCGTCATCCATAAGCCTTCTCTTGGGTGTTGGTAATAGTGAGACTCTACTGTTACGCAAAATGAAATCCATCACTGGTATAATTTACATTGTATGTCAGCCGCTGACAGGGCGCAGTCTTTAGCCCCGTCAAAAACTATAGGTTGCTTCCAAAGTTTATCCACTGCACGTATATCTTATAACTGTAATCATCTCAAATTGACAGAAAATAATATTTACGAAATTTAATCATTGGATACTCTTTCAATAAATTCAAATATTTTAGTTTTAGAGATTGAAATCACTCAAAAGGCGGATTTAATTTCACGAGTCGGTATTTTAAAGGTTTAACAATTAACATTTGCGCTTCTTTTATCGGTACAGAGCAATAATCAAAACCTAAACAGTAACGGTAGGCAAAAGAGGAACAGGGTTACGCAATTAGATCGGTGCTCCCTCCCAACGACGACCCCTCTTTACAACAACCCTTGTCGCAGTTCCCTAAACAGGACACTTCTATCCGACCTTTTCACGACTGCAATGTCGTCTGCTTAAAATTATCGTCTGCTGTTTTTACATATTGGACATTTTGACAGAAACAAACAATTAATGACGAGTGACAAACAGTTTGAATCAAAATCAGACGCCGCGTTACGCGGCGTCTGATCTGGATTCAAGCTGTTTGCAAATTTCCATCCCTATTAAGACTCCCTCCGAACAACGCACACAATTTTGTCTCCCGTTTAGTGCCGTTGTAGAGAGGGATCGTTGTAGTTGTATAAAGTTACGTAACAGGAAGGCGTGAGTCAGTTACAGGATTGAACACAAGTTTTGTACTTTCTACATACAGTGGCGAAAACGATATTCTTTCACAATAAACGTACATGTATTTACGCCAGATCAGCTACCGCGTCACGCGGTGTCTGATCAGACTCCAAACTATTTTCCAAGCAGATTAAAAGTCATAAGTGTACAAAAAAGAAGTCAATTTCTACTTTTTATCGCACTGCGTTTGCGTTTCGTTTGCGTTTAAACGGGAAAGAATAACGGATTCTCAATTTTACGCCAACGCTAAACGCCCTTACCTGTTCCGTTACCCTTTCACTCTTAATGACGCCAAAAAGCGCGTTTGCAAACAGTCTGGATCCTGATCAGACGCGGCCTAAAGCGGCGTCAGATCAGGATCCAAACTGTTTGACACTCGTATCGTTATGTTTTAAGTCATACTATATTGAATCTTACTTTGAAACGATCTTGCAAACAACAGAATTGAAGAAGACGTCAACGAAACGGTGAAGGGGTCAAAATCTCACGATTAATTTGGTTGCGAAAGAGTTGACCCAATTGTACCCACGATCCCATATATGGGACATAGGCAAACAATGTAGACTCTGACCAGACGCCGCATAATGCGACGTCTGATCAGAGTCTACACTGTTTGCTGATAGGAATTTCAATATAAAACAAAATGAAAATGAAAACTTTACCAGGCATCCCTTTGATAAAAAATGGATAAATCCGATACATAAACATGGAAGAATCCACTGGGCGTGTAAATGGGTTAAAGAGATTCCGATAATGACTCTGTTCTTATACTTGAACTACACATGTATAGGAGAAAACATTGTCTGTATCATTTTTGGTGGCTGCTTAACGCGGACTGAAAGTAAAGCAGAAAAAAATATCTATAATCGATTTTCTTTTTTAATCATTTGTTACCAGGCTTGTTAACATGTGCATTACATTGTATATCTTCTTTCAAAATCATGTCTTCTTTGTACTTATTAAGCATACATAACTTGACACAGACATCAATACCCATCCATACATATAACACCTATATCGTATAATGTTACTGTCATTTTGATGTTAGCACTACTTGGGTATTAAGTTACAAAAATAATTGTGAAGCGATCCCATTGATTATAAAAACAATCTGTAGAATATGTAGAATCATTTTCAATAGCTATCGACTTAAATAAGTTGTATTTAAAGGATAAGTAGTTTTTTATACCTTGTACTGTAGTAAGGTATTTATTGTTGCTACTGTTGATACTTTGAAAAAAAACTTCTGATGTTGTTGTTTTGTGTTGCTGTTGATGCTGTGTAAGGATTTCTGATGCTATTCTTGCTGCTATTGATGATGTTCTGGAATTCTGATGCTATTCTAATTGTTGTTGCTGTTAATGTTCTGTAGGAATTATGATACTGTTCTTATTCTTGTTGCTGTAAATGTTCTGTAGGAATTCCTTTGCTGTTCTTATTGTTGTTGCTGTTAATGTTCTGTAGGAATTCTGATGCTGTTCTTATTCTTGTTGCTATAAATGTTCTGTAGGAATTCCTTTGCTGTTCTTATAGTTGATGCTGTTATGATGTTTTGTAGGAATTCTGACGCTGTTCTTATTGATGTTGCTGTTAATATTCTGTAGGAATTCTGATGCTGTTCTTATTGTTGTTGCTGTTGATGACGTTTTGTAGGAATTCTAATGGTGTTCTCATTCGTGTTGCTGTTGATGTTCTGATGCTGTTATTATTGTTCATGCTGTTGATGTCGTTAAAGGATATCGTATAATATTGCTATTGTTGTTGCTGTTGATGTTTTGTAGGAGTTCTGATGCCGTTCTTATTGCTGTTGCTATTGATGTTCTGTAGGAATTCTGATGTTGTTCTTATTGTTGTTGCTGTTGATGTTCTGTAGGAATTATGATGCTGTTGTTATTGTTGTTTCTAATTGATGTCATCAAATGATTTCTGATGTTGTTATTATTGTTAATGCTGTTGGTATCGTTAAAGGATATCATATAATATTGCTACTATTGTTACTGTTGATGTTGATGTTTTGTAGGAATTCTGATGCCGTTCTTACTAGTGTTGTTGTTGTTGTTAATGACAATGTTTTGTGGGTGTGTCAGTGAGGGTGTATCAAACAAACTATGTAGGGAATGGTTGAAGAAGTTTTTGTGTACGAAATTCTCAACATTGTTTTTCTCCAGCTAAGTGTTGTAAGGCCATACATCATGTTTTTGTTAACCCTTTATATGTTATAATGTAGTCTACATCAAAATTGTCGTATGCTTTTTCTCAAATTTAGCTTTGTCTTTTTAACTGATATCACAATTCATACAATTTTCAAACAACTTATAACCTGGTTAGACGTTGACTGAGCTATTCTGGATCCGGATTCAAACAAGAATAAACTATCTCAATTACGAGCACTAAACGGAAGGCTAATTGATTGTATAAAAGACAAGTGACAGCTTAAATCAAGGTGACCGTCAAACAGAAAGCTCCTAAAGGAGCTTTCTGTTTTACGTTCACATTGCTTTAAGCAGTCACCTGCTTTATATAGAATGATAAATAACACAATTTAGTGATTGTAACAGAGAGATTTACAGTATTTGACAATACAAGTCAAGTGATGCAAAGCCAACTGAAGGCTAAGCGTACGCCTTGACAGCAAAGTGTCTTTTCATTCGTTATTTAATGGTACACATTATCATTATGTCATAATCTTGGGTTATAAAGAAATAATTATCATACAGTAAAACCGCTAAAACCCGATCTCATACGAGCAAAACATAACGCTAGATTTGAAGATATTTTCGGATTTTTGCTGGTTTAATATTCGTTCATGAGAATTGTGAACCAAGTGAATGTTTATCACATTCAACCCTAGCGACGAGTGTACTCGTCATTTACAAACAGTTTACCTGTAAGTATTACACTTGTCCCATGCAAACAGTGTAGACCCTGATCAGAGGACTCCTTAAGGAGTCCTCTGATCAGAGTCTACACTGTTTGTCAACCCTAAATTTGTCAACCCTAAATTTTCAAAAATGAACTTGACTTATTTTGAAGTTGGAATTGTCCATTAAAAATTTCAGAGGTGAATGAGTTATGGTAGGTCAACAGTAATGGAGAAATCGTTCTGTATAACGCATTATTTAGAGATCGATGGTCGTTGATAGTCAAGCAGAGCGATAGTTTTGTGATAATTGTTCGGTTTTCGGAAACTAGAAACAGTGAATTTTAAGATGGAAAACTGGAATGATGGGGTGTAGCATACCAAGGTCCGGCCACTGTTATATTGTCCTCGACGTTTGACCTCAGTTCTGGGTTTTTTTAAAGCTAATCCGGACCACATTTCCAGTATTACATCAGCTATGAAACCCAAGTTTGGTGCGTGACTACATCTTGGGATTGTGCAGTTGCACTAACACATTTCTGGTTACTCTGACATTGACTTGTGATCTCAGTTACGGCTTGTCTGAAGAGTTTTAAATACACAGTTAATAACCAGTTACTTTGAGCCTGCTTTAACTCTTTCCTCCCTGAAACTTCAAAAGGACAACTCCAATTTCCATATTAGTCTAGTCCATTTCTGACTGTTAAGGGTTGTTTTTGTCAATTTTTGCAAGATGACAAACAATGAAGACCCTGATCAGTTTCAGTTTATTCAAAATATGCATAAGTCCTGCTATTTGCAGGCAACATCAGCGACAAAACATATGATATAAACATCAAATCAGCTCCTTTAGGAAACCTCTGATCTGGGTCTTCACTGTTTGCACAGGAGTATTTCTCAAGTGCACACTGTTTGAAAAGGACGCCTATATGCGGGTCGAATGTTCAAAGGATTAAGCTTCCATCTGCGAGTAGAAAATATTTCCTATGATAAATAATCATGATTGTATAAATTGGAAATATTTTCTTTAGTTGTGGAACAAATTAAAGGCGTTCAAGTGAGTATCTATGAAGTAATGTTTCTTTAAAAAATCATCACTTCACTTTAGTTTGGCTTTTAAACACAGAAACTTTTGACTGTTTAAAAGTGAAAAAATCTCCTCTTTTAAGTATACGTTCGTCGCAAGCTTCACTATACAGTAAAGCCTTTGTATTAATAATTAATTGTTTACGAAAGATGACAGTTTAAAGCAAAGTGATATTATAAAAAGAAAGCTCCTTTAGTAGCGTTCTGTTTTACTGTCACCTTGCTTTAAGCTATCAACTGTCTTTTATACAATAACTAGCCTTCCTTCTAATGTTGGTTATAGAGAGTTTTTATTGTTATAAATGGATGTTCGAGTTAGAAAACATTGTGCTATATTTATCCTACATCACAAATCATGTACTAAGACATCGAATCGGTGGTGTAAGACAAGTTTCTTAGACGTTAACACCATCACTACAATGACGTCATCAATTTAAAACAAAACGTCGTCTGCTTTTATTTATCAAATTTAAAATTTAGGTATTTTGACTTCAGAAATATTGAAATGAGTGTCAAATACTTTAAATCCTGATCAGACACCGCGTTACGCGGCGTCTGATCAGGGTCCAAACTGTTTGCAAAAACTATTGTACTCGGGGTAAGGCATTGAAACAGTCGTCTGCTTAAAATATATTGTCTACGAAAACCTCAAACTCAGTTTTTATGCTTTTATACTTTAAACTGTATAAAAGTTGAGTATGAGTGTAATACTCTGCGTCTGATTGATCTGTATGGAATGTTATATTTAAGTAAAAATTACATTGTGCTTTCTTTACCTCCCATCTTGCATTCTGACACTTATATTACTCTTTCTGTCATTTGTCATTATTGTTGTTATAATTACATCATGCTTTGTGCATATTCCTTTCTTGCATACTTTCATTTCTATTCAACATTCTGCATTGGGAAAAATTGTATTCTGTTTGCTTAGATCTACATCAGGCTTTCTTCATAGATATATTCCTGCTTCCATTCTTACAGTTTCCATCTTCCTCTTTGAAACAAATTCATTTATAGTTTATATTTAGCTGCATTCCAATGTTTTTTTACCCTTAGCCCGCCAAATAAATTGTCGTCTGCTATATTTCTCGTCTGCTTCAAGTTTCAAAGTGCTTCAAAGTTGCTCAAAATTGCTGAAAATGTTGTCCGAGTGTCAAACAGCTTGGATCCGGATGAGACGCCGAGTTACTCGGCGTCTCATCCGGATCCAAGCTGTTTGCATATGGAGCTATAGTCGTGACTGACAGGCTAAGGGTTAACTTTCTTTACCTCATCAGCAGGTATGACTTATCTGTACGTCCAGCAGTTCACCGTTATCTTCTATTAGAGATTTCGATGATCTCCAAAGGCATCTTCCAGCACCATCACATCCAAATAAATGGAATTATAATCATCTTGGAACTCAGGGCGCTGTTCATTGTACATACAGGTATATACAGCATTTTTCTGTCAACGAAAGTGTCCTGTGTTAGTGCGCATGTGCGACTATTCCGAAATCCAAACGTCATTTTTGTTTTTTAACAGTATTAATTTGATCCTAACCTCGCGCCCAAACCTGATTTTTAAATTGAGATATATCAAATGCGTGATTAAATTATAATTTATTTCTTGAATTTGATACCTTTAAGCCGAAAAATAGTTTACGACAGCGGACAGGCATACGTCCGTGTTTTATTCCTAGTCGCTGAGCTACATATGTGTTTATATAGTGAAAATGACTACGTGTTTTGGTTTTGAAAATTAACAAAGTTTTAAACTTAATTGACACGTGTAAATGCATTACCAGAAAAAGGACTATCACAGCAAATAGACATCAAGTGTTTTCTGGCATTTTAGATAAGTCATCTTTATTCTATTTGAAAGAATCATGAGCACATTGGCAAATGCTGTGTGCATATTTTGTGTAGGGACAAAAAGCCTGTATCAACATAAAGAAGGCATTGCCATATAAAAACGAGAGATTAATAGCCACTGATGACGATGAGAGATCTTCTTCAACAAGAGCAAAGCTCGCCTAATGCAACCCTTTCTTAAATAGGTAACTAATACAATAGAAAAGTGCATCAGGCCCATGTCAATGTTGTCGCCTTAGTTTTTCTGTGAAATATGTTACAAAATTAATTTCATAGGGAGGCGCTTCATAGCTATTGACCCTGTTTAGCAGAAGAATACATTAGCAATCAAAATCAGTCAGTGTTTATACTAAAAATATTTGTGGAATAGTAAATCTACTTGAAAAACGGTATGTATGTACACATTCATATAATATGGAATAGGCAAAGCCTATAAGCGAGCACTGCTAAACCACAGGGGACCGTCACAATATAAGTCTGAACCCCCCCCCCCCCCCCCCAAAAATGTATAAACACTAGATATATAGACTTTGTATACATTTTTTTTCTTTTGGGGTTCAGACTTCTATTGTGACGGTCCCCAGTGTGCTAAACCATCTTCAGAAAGCAAAGAATGAAGATTGTAACAAAATAGTATACCAAATATCCTCGATTCTCACTAGTCGGAAGCCTATCATGAGTCCGGAAGGATCACAAAAACGCTTGATATGGCACGTGCGGTTTGCTTACGTCATCGCAAAAAGCCGTTCCGTTTAGGTATTAGATGCGGACAGATAATAGCCGAAACAAAATGCTAAAAAACCTTGGAATTTTAGTGAAACTTTGAAGAAAATTATATATTCAAAAAATGAATACCAAAATTGACCACGTACCTTATTTTTTTAATGTCCCTTTGTAAAATGATTCCGAATAACACATTTTCCAATATAACTCTAAATGTTTATTACGTGTAGCAAGTGTCTGGAAATTGAACTTTCATATGCAGTATAAATTTGACCCAGTTGTGTACAAGCGCCTTTGCTACCCGGATGATGACGTCAAACTTCCGGCCTAGTAAGAATTCGCGGCGCTGCATTTACAGCCAAAGGTTAGTTTGAATACCTGGTATTTGTTTAACAATCAAGTTGTTTGATTACTTTAAATGTTATTTTCAGTTAGAAAACTGTTTTTTCTCCATATTCGTTCAATGTATCTCCCAGTTTCCATTTAAATTGAGTACCTTTATAGTCCGTTTTTGCTAAGGGGTCCGGACTAAAGAGTGAAGAGGATAAATACGATTATGCATAAAACATGTTTTATATATCTACTTAAGATAATTTAAATTTAACAATAATTTAGCTGTGTCCATTCTGTATATGTTATGGGTCTAATTTTTAGTTCTGGGGTTGTACCGTTGACCAATGCCTGTCCGGTGGATCTTTGATGGTAGGGATACAACTCTGATCTCTTTTGAAACCAGCTGGCGGGATCTGTGGTACAATTCTTGGACAGCTTTCACCATTTTTAATCATGTTATTGATCTTCTATAGAGTTTTTAGTTATGGTCGCATGCTATTTTTCCTAGTTATGTTACATTAGATGGTCTGCATTGGGCGCTCTGCGATTATTTCTATTTGTCGGCAATCTTTAGCCGGTTTGCTCATTGCTGATTGATGGGGGTAGTGTGATCGCCATTTGGGGGCTGTCTTTTGTATGTTTATTCATGTTTATTTTAGATCTAATTATAGTTATTTGTGTTTTGTCGATGGCCTGCTTTTGGCTCTATCAGTCGGCAATACTTAGTCGGTCGGTTCATTGCTGATTGATGGGGGTAATGTGATCGCCGTTTTGGGGGGAATGTCTTTTATATGTTTATTCACGTTTTATTTCAGATCTGATTGTAGTTATTTTGTTTTTTCAAGATTTGTAGATACATATATCATGTTATTTCATGTAAAGCGCTTTTAAACGCACAATCCCTGTGTGAAAAGAGCGCTATATAAATCTGGTATAATAATAATAATAATAGCTACATGTATCATGAAATAAGCAAGTGCAGCTGTACATTTGGAGCAAATTAAGAATATGTTTGCACTAGAATCATTCCATTAATGGTTGCTCCATTAGACTAACCTTTGAACAGAATGACACTTAATACCCAAACCCTATTCCTACTGAATGAGGGTCAAATTCATTTAAGAAAGGCTACGGTGGAATTAGCCTTTTTGGTTATTTTATTAATGTTGAAACCCCATCTCAGGTCTTCTGATATTGTCACGCGTAGGTAAGGGTTCTCCTGGACCTGCTTTAGGATTTGGTTGTCTAGGGTGTAGAAATGACTGTATCTGTTATTGACACTCATGTCATGATGAGATAGCACTTCTTGGCATTGAAACGCATACCCTATGTGGAGGCCCAGGCCTCCATCCCACTCAAGTCCCTCTGCAGCACTTCATGATCCTCCTGACTCCGGATTGTTCTGTACAGAAGGCAGTCATCTGCAAACAGCCGGACTTGCGATTTAACGGAGTCAGGTAGGTCATTGACGTGACAGAGGTACAGGATGAGAAATTTAAGGTGATTTGATTCGGGGATCTATCCATTGAAATAAACTGGCAGTTTGTCGTTATATTTTCTGTGGTGAGTCTGTGTTTGTTTTTGTTGTTTGTTTTATTTAGATTATCTAAGAATTAGATGTATGTACATGTTCATACTGTTTTTATCTTCATTCTTGTAAATTTCAAGAAATATTACTCTGAATTGAATTTATTTGAAAGCCAGAATTAATTTCAATCAGGTGTAACTAACTATGTATGTACTTCATAAGTTCATAGTCTACTAGCTAAGACCAAATGTGGTATTGGTCACATTTACATTGCGTTTTAGAATATGATAAAGGTGATTAAACAAGTGGACCAGTCTCAAAAACTGCCTTTAAGGTCAAATTTAACAGACTTGTATATTCTGATCGATCAATAATTCTGTGATTGTATGAATATTTTGCTTTGAAGGGAGATATAGAGAAAATTGGACACTTAAATTTGAGTTTAATGAGATACCATTTGATTTTTTCAGGTTTAATGGCTCTAGAAAAGTGGATATACATTATTAAGATAGACAGTGATGTGCTTGATGGAAAAGAATCAATTTTGGCCATGTACCAGAGTGACCAAACATTTACTGACTCTTAATTACCTTCACTACCAGTTTGCTGCACATATCTTATATACTTATATAGATATCTAATAGTTACTTCGTTTTTTGTAAACTGCATTTTGTGTAAGAGAAATAAAAATATTTATTTGCAAATTCTATTGTTTTATTTTCTCACAATGTCAAATGAAATCTATTTAAAACTGGAACGTATTTTTGAGAAAAGCAGATGTCTCCCCTGTATTCCCTATCTCGAATGATTTCAGTCAAAATCTATTTTAATAATTGATCATGTGACCTTTGACCTCAAATGCAACCCCATTCATCCCCTCATCATAAGCAACCAGTGCACCAAAAAATGGACATTAGAACAAAAGGTATTGTCCGTATACCAAAGGAAAATCAAAATTCTATTTAAGTAACAGATCATGTGACCTTTGACCTCAAATGCAATCGACTGCATCCCCTTGTCATAAGCAACCAGTACACCAAAAATGGACATGATTTCTCTATAAGAAAACAAGTTATTGTCCGGAAACCAAAGCGTAACAGACAGACGGACAGGCATAAGTTTGGGAGCTATTTATATAATAGCATGTGTTAAAGATGTAAATCAAATAAGTAGTTATCTGTATATGTAACTAAAATAAAAGATGGCCAAATATTGAACATAAAAAAGATGTCACTGGCTAAGAATTGTACCATAAATAAATACTTTATAGGTTTTTGCCAATAATTTACTCTCACTTAGTGACTCTTGAATATTCTTTTTTTAGCCTGATTAGGGTTAACACTGTACATGAACAGAATTCAAGTCGATATCCATTTAAAAAACGTTTAATTTTCTGATATGTAAATTTGACATGATAAAGAAAAAAAAAGTAAAACTGCGCCGAAACAACTGAGGTCGAACCTACACAGGACCGAAAAGATCCGGAATCTATAAATAGAACGTAAATATTTCATGAGTATATTGGTTTTGAAACAATGGTGAAAGCACGAAATAATACATTCCTTTTTTAACGGGACAAAAAAACGTACAGTTTTTATGACGGAAAGATATCTCTTATAACTAACGAGTACTTATATCGGCCACGGAACCTTTCGTTCGACTGGAGAACGAATGCGTTCCGATCGTCCGGTGATGGGGCGCAGGTTTTATACACCGCCACATCCGGTATTCGGAATACTCTCCAAATGGAGGTAAAGCTTCCGGTTGTACCAGTCGAGATTGAAATGCAACACTGGTCAACTCTATTTCAAGTAAAAACAGTAACTTGTTAGAGTAAACGTGTAAAAATCTTTAAATTAGATACAGAACCAGTCCTTGAAAATATTTTGGCAAGTAGATCCGCCGGAAGAACGGAATGTGACGACTGAAAATCAATTCAATGTACATACAGGTAAAAAACCAAATGAAATTAGCTTGAAAATGAACCCCCTTACCATAAATGCTTCGCTTTATCGCGAAACTGTTGCTCGCTATTAAATCTAAAGGAAAAATCAAAACGTGTGTTTTGAAATCACATGTGATAAATATAGGACCATAATATAAACAGCAACACTAGCAGAGTGAGATGTATTTTAATGACACTTACATTCAAATAACAATATGCTACCTTTAATGTTTAGTGCTAACAGTAAATTTTGCGAGCATTTTTATCTGTGTCTCCTGTATAGGCAATCATGAACATTCAAAGATAAAAGCCGCAATCATTACAATTATAACAAACACTCGAACGTCTAAGATTCATCCAAAGCATAGGAAAAATAAATGAGCAGATACAGTTGGTGGTATAAGATTTTCCAAGAGAAAACAATTCTCGGATATTTAACCATTATCGTGCTATGCGAGACTTGGCTAATATTTGCAAACAACCTGAATCCAAATCAGACACCGCATAACGCGACCTTTGATCTGAGTTTGCACTGTTTGCTAACAGGAATTTCTAACAAAAATTAAATTAACTCATTACCCCATAAATGCGCCTTTTTACGTCTTTTATTATTCCTTCACTTATGGAAATAATTCAAATTTATACAGTCAAAAATATGTACCATAAGAAATATTTTCTAATTCCTATCAGAAAATAGCATAAAGCAGGCTGAAGTTAAGCAGAATGTGCCTTACTTTCAACCTGCTTTAAGTGATCATCTTTCTTTAAAACTAGAAATATACTATGGGGAAATGGGTTAAAAATGAAAAATTAGACCAGGTACCCCTTAAATTAAAAATGGGCTCATCCAATATATAAGCATGGAAGATTCCACTTGACATAGAAGGGTTAAATAACGTCTATTGCGTCATCAGTTTCAAACGTTACCTAGGAATCTCCTGCTAATCATTTGGATTTGAAAAGCAATCATAAACTCTCAACGCAAAACAATGACCAATAGCAGGTTACTAGAAGGATAATTATGTAACATGTATCTACATTAACCCATTACCCCAAAAATACGACCTTTTACGCCATCAATTTATTCCTTCACTGAAGAAAGTAGTTCAACTTTATACAATCATGAATGTATACCATAATACAAAATTTATATTCTAGCAGATATTTTCTTAAAATAGGCTGAAAGTAAAGCAGAATGTGCCTTAAGGCACATTCTGCTTTACTTTCAACCTGCTTTGAGTTGGCACCTAATCTTCAATACTAAAACTGGCTATGGGGTAATAGGTTAATAGTGTAGAGGTAAATACGAAACCTTTCTATAACGACCACGAAATTAAGTGAATTATTTTAACTGTAGAGCAAGTGAATGCTTAAAGCATTGTGAAGGTAATACAGAAAGCTGGATGAGCTTTATTTTACTTTCACGTTGCTTTAACTCTTATTGTGCTAAGGGCAACTAGGCTAACATTTGCAAACATTTTTTATCCAGATCAGACGCCGCGGCGTAACGCGGCGTCTGATCATGATCAAAACTGTTTGTCAATCATATTCAATTTCACCTTAGTTTATATTATTAAAACCATTTTGATTCTTTTCGCAGAACTATTTTGATTATTTTCGCAGACGATATATTTGAAGCAGACGACAATTCCGCATGATGAGGGTTAAGCTGTCACCTGTCTTTCATACAATCATTAAGACTTATTTATAGTGGTCGTTATAGAGAGGTTTCACTGTATCTACGAGAGACGACACACAAATAATAAATATCGTAAAGAATTCTAATTATGAGAATAGGAAAATCACAATAGTATCCCTTGATTTTCATTTTCGTATCAATCACAATTATGAACGTTCATAATAATTCCAGAAATCATTTGACCATAAAATGACAACATACATGTACATGTAAACTATAGAAAAATGCCACAAACAAAGCGCGGTTCGACCACGATAAGTTATAGATGCAGACAACTCCTATGTATTGTCGATGATGTTTGTACTGGCACTTTATGCATAATCCGCATTTTCTGTAAGCTATTTTTATCTTCCAGAAAATGGAGAATTACTCACTGAACAATGACTACATCGTAATTTGTTACATAGTCGATAGTAGCTCAGTGGTTCAATCACCGCACTGCCAATATCAGGGTCGTGAGTTCGAGCCCCGCCATAGTAGTTTTACATACATGTGACTTTTTCGATACATACATATACAATGTATTGTATATTAAAATTCTTTTATCCTTTTGAATTCTGTACAGTGAGACTTGTCTAACACAAAAATTAAAGACGTACAAGTAATAAAATCCAACATTCCTGCTGAAAGCACTAGATACTGTACGCGTTACGCAAAACGTTCTTTAGAAGCGCACTGTGTTACTTTCTTTATTTCGTCAAGGAGTAGATTATACTAGGTTCTGATATAAGGAGAGAATAAATTCACAGTAAAATTTATATTTTCGAGGAAAACAAGCAACAAAGTATTGGGGAGTTTAAATTAGATTTCACCTAGATTCAAACCCATGACCTGTGTTCTTCGAGTAAGCGACACATACCACTGAGCTAGTGTACCCGTGCTGCTGTTCAAATGGTGTGTATTATATGTTGCTAGGTACATGTACTTATTGATTTAACGGAAATTCCCGACTTCATCGACAATAATCGACGGAAAGTGATGAGTGCCAGTTCAAATAGCATCGACAATATCATGCATTTAGCAAAATATTAGGAATTAACATTAAGATTCCTTTTGATATAGATTAATTATATCAGCTTAAGTGGATGCATTTGTGTGAAACATACAGTATACAAGGAAGAAAACTAAAACAACAAGTCAACAACATAGTAAATTGATTGAATCCAATTCCAGCGTAAGTAATACTGATGCTGGTATCACGTGACATATATTGAACCATCCGTTTCAAACGTCACCATATGAATTTCCTGCTGATCAGATGGACTTGAAAAGCAATCATGAATTCTGAACGCAAAACGAATGGCACATGCAATCTTGAAGTAGTAGCAGTAATTTCAAATGACAAATTCCACCGAGTCACTGTATGTCATGGCTATATTTGGCATAAAAGTCATATCAACTTTACGCGTCACTCCTCGTCCTGTTTCTAGATTTGAAGACAGGTGACCACTTATTTAAAGCAGATTGTAAGAAAAGCAGAATGCACCTGTTTTACTTTATAAAGCCTGTTTATGTATTGCGATTTGAGTATGCTTAACTTGTCCTAAATGTAGCTACAGTGGAGAAGACGTTATTCTTTCCCAATAAACGCGTTAAATCTAAATCTCTTTTATTTCCAATGCAAACAGTTAGGCTCCAACCTGTTTGCCACTCAGATAAAAAATGAATAGTCAGAATGTTAAGAAATGTGTCATTTCCTACATTTAAGTGCATTGCGTTTGCGTTTCGTTTGCGTCTAAATGGGAAAGAATAACGTATTCTCCACTGTACTTCCCACACCGTAAAGCCTGTTTATTACCACTAAAATAAGGCACATTAATTGTATGGCAGACAGGATGCAGCTTTAAAGCAACGTGAAAGTAAAACAAAAAGCTCATTTCACATTGCTTTTAGCAGCCACCTGCCTTAAAACAAAATAATTACTTTGTTAACGTGGCCGTTATGGAGAGATTTAATTGTATTCAAGACTGGTGATTCTTCTCATTTGAAGTGACTGCTTAAAACAAGTTTCACCTGAACTAGATCTACAGTCATTTGAGACTAAACAGCTTCAAGTGCATTCATTTGTGCAAAATGGACAATATTTATAACAAAATCAATCAGACTAACATATTCAGTGGAGAAAACGTTATTCTTTCCCGTTTAAACGCAAACGAAACGCAAACGCAAATCACAATAAAGTACAAAATGACAACATTTTGACATTCTTTATGATTTATTAAAAGCTGAGTGGCAAACAGTTTGGAGCCTGATCAGACGCCGGGTTACCCGGCGTCTGATCTGGCTCCGAACTCTTTGAAATGGAAATAATAGTTTTAACGTAAACGCGTTTATTTGGAAAGAATAACGTATTCTCCACTGTAATAAGTATTCTAATTAGTTCGACAAAATACATATAACAATTTCCTCGGCAAACCTAATAACTGCTCTAGCACTAGTTGGCACATTTTGGCTATGGGGGAACGTGTTATTGACACAATACTAAATGCAAGTTAACCGTATTGATCAGGATACAAACTGTTTGACATTCCTTTTAATGTTTCTTAAGCTAAAATGGCTAAAACTTCAAATTTTAAAAGCTATTACAGACAACTAAAAAGCCGACTATATCGTACATTGGAAAAGATGCTAATATTTCCCGTTTAAACGCAAAACAAAACGAAAATTTCGCGTTGCAATAAAATGTAGATTTTTTTGACAATTCTTACAGTCTGAATTGTCAAAATATTCTTTTCTATATTTTAAATAGTCAATGAATATTCATTTTAATCTGAGTGGAAAACAGAATGGAACCTGATCTAGCTCCAAACTGTTTCTAATGGAAAAAATAGTTTCAGCGTAAACGCGTTTACTGGGAAAGAACAACGCATTTGCCACTGTAACAGGTGAAGGGTTCAGTATAATTATACACATCACCAGTTGGCAGTGCGATACAGGGTGATGTATTCAGCTCGAGACGTTATTGGTGGAAATAGCTGATCTGACGAGCGCCTTGGTGCGAGTCTGGTCGGTTGTTTCCGCCAAGAACGTCGAGAGCTGATTACAACGCCCTAGTTATAACGCACCGCCAACTGGTGATGTGTTTATTAGTATATGCCTTCGATATACACAAGCATTTTAAGCATTTTATATCAAGAAACATTAAATATTTGAAGTAGAACATTTTGTTACAAGTATTATTCTATGCCACAAAGAATAACGCGGAACTTGTACATGTACGAGTACGTGGATTCTACATGACGTCACGCTTAACCGAAAACGAGGTCGGATTAAAATATAAAGAGTAAAATACAAGGAGTAAGATACAGACTCTTGTATCTTACTGTGCAGATACACGCGGAAAAGCTCGATGGCAAAAAAGGCATATGATAAAGCTGCGTATCTGGTCACCTGTTTCAAACGTTCCCTATTGAATCTCCTGCTTATCATTTTGAGCTTGAAAAGCAATCATGAATTTTGAACGCAAAACAGATGACCAATAGCAAGCTATGGTGAGGACATCAGGGCTGCTATTTCTCCTGATTTTTCCGAAATCTTCGGAGTTTTATCCTAGCAAATGGAAGCTTAAAGAAGGCTCAAAGGAGAGCAGAATGCGCCTTAAGGCGCATTCTGCTTTACTTTCAACCTGCTTTAAGTAATTGCGCGCTTGAAAAATAGAAAATTTGGAAATCTTAGGATTTTTCATTACAAACTTATGGCAGCCCTGTCTATAAGACAGATGAAAAGGACAGCTATACGTTAGACATGTTATACACAATACATATCACAGACATTGTACATGGCAAAAACTATCAACCATTGAATCTTCAAGGGAAATGTTAATTTGCCCCGTTAAAACGAAACGAAACGTATTGACGAAAGGTAATAAAAATTAACTCAATGTTAAAAGTCTGCAACCTAGTGTTACTCGATCCAATGAGTTTGACATTGCCTGTCAGGACGGGATTCGCGCGATTTGAGTTAAATGCTGTGTACAAACTTTGACTAAAACTGTAGCACCAATGGATAAGCCCTAGCTTGTCATTACCGTCTGAAAGATGTTCCGTCTAATAAACCCTTTACTCCATAGCCTGTTGCTAGCATTAAAATATTTCTCACATAACTACCCCTGTTTTCTATAGCGAACAACGATCACGAATATCCTTGTCTCCAACATGTGTGAGATCTATATGATAACGTCACTATAATGTCACTATTTATAACGGCGTTTTGACGTCACCGGGGTTCCAAGTAATGCATATTGCTTTAAAAAAAATTTAGACTAAAATCGTTGGTTATGTGAGAAAAAGAATCTGTCACTCGTCGATGTTCAAGACAAGTTGATCTCAAACTCGTCTAGAATAGAAAAGTTATTAAGCTCACCAAGGCTCGCTTAATAACATTTCACTTCTAGATTAGTTTGAGATCAGCTTGTATTAAACATCGATTCATGACAGATCCTATATGTCACCACTTAAAGCAGGTTGAAAGTAAAGCAGAATGCGCTATAAGGCGCATTCTGCTTTACTTTCAACCTACTTTAAGCTACAATCTGCTATAATAAAGAAAATATTTATTATGATATATTTATATTCATGACTGCTTAAATTGGAACTATTTTCATCAGCCAAGGAATAAATTAAATGCGTAAAAATGCGTTTTCTGTGGAGTAATGGGTTAAGACATTATTTATCTGTTTCGGAAAAAAATCTTCAGATTGTCAAAAAGTTGGATCCAGAGAAAAACGCCGGCTTTCTCGATGTATCATTTGGATCAAAACTGTTTGCAATTATTGTCACACATTTGCCTGCAGTGTACAAAAAGTTCATCACTTTGTCTGTCATTGGTTGATAATTAAGACCATATGCTGGATCTGGTCGATGGTATGGATATCTATCTGGTTAGTATTCCATATACTCTGTAGATTTTGTTGAGCTTCCGGCTGATTTCCCGCCACCCCCGAACACCTTTTCTCCATATTGAAATCGCTTCTTTCTCAGGGTACCATGGAAACGATCAAACAGCAACGTGTTGAAACCAAAGTTACAGTGGAAATGCCTGGAGAGAACAAAATAATAACAAATATTTTTATTCGTCCTATTCATTTCCATTGAAAATACCTGACGTTTAATTTGTATGGATGCAATTGCTCGAGGGGTGGGACTTGTGGATATCTTTCGCAGATGAGGCGCGGATTATGGATCTTTTCTACGCGAATCAATTTTTCAAAATTCAGACATCAGATATTTTTTCAAATATGCTTTTTAACCGATGAATGCCTTACTTTTAACGGAAACCATGATTATCGACCAAATTTCCTTTATTATTAATAAGACAAACGGCATTTTCGCGCCAAACTGAATTACGATAGCATTTCTAAAATATTAGTAATGTTTTGATCAGTATCTAAATCTGTAATGTAGAGCCATGAAACATTGTTATCGCTATAAGCTCGTAGCCGCCTAATGTGCGACAAAAGTAATGCAGGATATTTGCAAAGAAGACATTACATTGTACTTTCATTCGGCGTTATGATGGCACATTAACCCTTTCCTCTACAGAACTGCATTTTTAACGGTAGCTGAAAGTAAAGCAGAATATGCCCTAAGGCGCATTCTGCTTTACTTTCAACCTGCTTTAAGTGGTCACTTGTCTTGAAAACTAGAAAAAGGCGATTGGGTTATGGGTTAAAAGACCGCTAATTATTGCATCTTACTTTAAAATATCGCACACTGTATGTTTACAACTTTACAAAACAAAATTCGTTAGAGTACCTGTGATGGTCATCATGGAACATAGACGACGGTTGCCATGGCCACATTGCGTCCATTTTAATGCCGGAATGGTCCATCATGCCATAGTAGTAGCCGTAGAGGAGGTTGCCAACAAATACCACTGTTTCAAAATCAATAAATACTGCTGCTAATATAGTATACGAGGGTTGTTCAAATAGTTTTGATACTGCGATCTTATCGGCAAAGAATTGTTCTTTAAAATGATATATCACACATGCACTTTGCACTTATTATAATGAAGTTATTGATCCAGTATCAAAACTTTTTGAACTAACCTCGTAACAGTAAAACCTCTTAATTACGAACTAATGTTAATTTTTGGAGTTTTTCTCTGTTACAAATATAGTATTAATTACGAAAACAAACTTGTGTTATTTGGTGTTAACGACAATTGACTGCTTAAAGCAAAGTGACAGTAAAACAGATGTTTTCATTTCATCTTGCTTTAAAGGGACTCGCAACCGGATGGTGTACTTGTCAAAATAAAATAAAATACTCAAATAAAAGCAAATTTGTGGCATTATTTGGCTTCTGACATTAAAAAAATATGATCAGTCCAAAAAAAGTCTCAAGAATCGTCACCGAATCTTAGTTTTTTTAGATATTTTCCATCGTTTTTCTATAGCGTCAGCTGACGGTATAGTTGTTGTTGTTGCTTCTCTACACGGGCTCAGACATAAACCCGAGCCGAATATGTATAAATCAATCGCTACCAGTGAAGTACGTTAATTCGCTACCATATTGATAGTGAGCACCAGTAGCCGTGTGGTTAAGGCGTTTGCCTTTGTTTTCATGTTTGTCTCCGCATGGAGGGTCACGGGTTCGAATCCCACCAGAGCTTCTTCCTCTTTTTTTTGAAATGCATTTTTTAATTGAATTTATTATCCCAAACTAAATCTTACCCATTTATATAAGCATTTGACATGTATTTACAAATTTCTATTTTTAATGCTAAATCCGGTTGCGAGCCTCTTTAAGCTGCGACCTGTCTTTCACACACACTCAATTAGCATTCTTTTTAGTGATCGAAATCTAGGTCAATTTAGACGCAAGTCAACGACAATAGAGGCTGAGAATCATTTTTTCAAATTTTATTAAATGATATAAAATGGAAAATGTATTATACCGATGAAAGACACATGGCCTGAGATATGTGACGTCATATATCTCTGGTCATGTGTCTTTCAACGGTGCTTCCATCGCCTAGGGATCAAAGTGCATATTCAACAGCCTCTATTGTCAAGACCAACAGTTTACTGTATGTTCAAATTCTATATAATCTTTAGGTTCATCAAAGATATTAAGTTAGGATGTCGCCCTTTCGTTAAATTATATTACCTCCCTTTGTTGCCTTGCCCCGAGTAAAATGGTTACTTGCAAACAGTTTATATTCTGACGACCTGGCACCGCTAAGCGCGGCACTTGATAAGCCTCCAAACTGATTTGCATTCATTACAATATTTAGTAAATTTAAAATTGAGATATATATAAGCGGACGGCAACTGGTTCAAGCAGATGACATAATGTTTGTTGGTTGTTTTTTTTTTTTTTTATTTCTTTATTTTAGGGTATTTTTTTGTTATTTGTTTGATTTTGGTTTAACGGCACTACGAGTGATTAGGTCACATGATTATTCCAAACAGAAGCAAAATCTAAACTTTAAAGAGACTTGATTGCTATTTGCAAGCAATTTGCATCAATCAATTCTGAAAACTATTTACACCAACACTGGTTTACTATCATTTCAACTATTTGAACAAATTCTTCCTAACCCGTTTCCAACATAGGGTCGCAGTGCCGTAATAGCAATCAATAAATAAAACAATCAATCAATCAATCACTCTTATCCTTCTGTAATAGTAGCTGCTTTTAAATTGATTTCTGCAAAGCTTGTCAAAGTGGTCGCCTGTCTTCAAAACTAGAAATAGGCTAATGGATTAAGGGGTATAAGTGAATGTTAACATTTCTATAATGTATTATAACCTACCCGGATGGAGAGGCACGATGAAGGCGGGGATGGCAAACATTGTCTGGTACATCATGAACTCCGCCGTGTGCATAGCCGTGGCGCTGTATAGTGTCGGGCTCCCGTATCTATGGTGGACTTTGTGAATCTTCTTGTATAAATAAGGATTGTGGAAAAACCTATGTGGATAGTAGCTGATGGCTTCATTGTATAGAAAGAGTAGAGGAATTGACGTCAATGTATACAGCCAGCCTTGTTCGCTGATGTTTGTGTAGAGAGCATTTCTTCCTGAAAAATATCAAAATACATACAATATATTTTAAATGAAAAGACTTTCATTAATATATTCAAACAACGTTTAATTGATATTTTTTACCAAAGTTGGTATTTAGACAAAGACAAAAGTGAAGTATTACAGTTATATAGTAATATTAAAGAGGTTTTTGGTAACGAAACATACTTAGATATATTGCCATTTGATTTAAGGAATTATATTTGTAAAATTAGACTGTCTGCGCATTCTCTGCATATACAAACCGGTCGTTATGGAAGAAATAGAATCCCTAGGGCTGAGAGATACTGTGTGTGTTGCAGAAGTACAGAAATAGAAGATGAATACCATTTTATCATTAAATGTCCATGTTTTTGAGATTTCAGAAAGAAATATATAAAGAAATATTACTATGTTAGACCCAGCATGTTTAAATTTGTAGAAATGCTCAAAACTGACGATTATAACACTTTAATCAATCTTGCTAAATATCTTAAAGCTGCTTTCTCTTTTCGTTGTAACTTTACTCATAACACGTAATTCATCCTCTATTTGCTTAGCACTACTTAATATTGTTTTACTCTACCGTAGATATAGAGAAAAGGTATACAAATAAAATCAAATAAAAAGTAAATATTGATAAATTAATCATTTCACGAGGGCACCACAAGACAATATATGGGGATCTGGTCGATTTTAGCAACAGTTTAAATTGACAGTTTAGACTACCTGTTCGATTCCCGTTGTATAACTTTGCTCTATATCTACGGAAGAATAACAATATTATTATTTTTAATGTGTCAAGTACCTGTGTGTAGATCTTACACGTGTACAAATTATGTATACTAAACTGTTAGTATAAAGTAAAGAGGTAAACAACATTACATATTGTATCAGTTTTTAAAATCAAAATTAGAAGTAGTAATAGCAGTAAAATTAGCAGCTGAAGTGGTAGTAGTAAACTTTTGTTGTAATATAGTCGTTTCGACGTCGTTGTCGTAGATCTAGTAGCAGTAGTAGTAAAATAGCAGAATTAGTAGTAGAAGTAGTGGCAGTAGTTGCAGCGGTAGTGTTGTAGTAGTATTTTTTGTTGTTGATGACCCCAGTGTATAAATGACGAACAATGTTTTACATATTTTGTTTTTGTTGTTGTTGTATTGTAAGTTGTAGCATTACATCTCGTCTAACTTTAGGTTCGCTAGAGAGATTAATTGTGGTGCATATTTATACCTGCTCGGATATCTAACATATTTATAATATCTTTGTTTAATTATGAAAATATTTGTAACTTAAATATTTGTAATAATGCCCCTGTTATGTTATTTGATGGTGATTTGTAAAACTGATTTTGTTCTGTAACCGTATTATGTAAATCTATAGCTCTTCATTATTGGAGGTAAATCAATAAATAACAATATATGTTCTAGTATCTGTTGTTAAAGTAGTGTTAGTAGTAGTGTAGTTGTAGTCATGGTAGTAATGTTAGTCGTAGTGTAGTTGAAATAGTGTTAGTAGTAGTGTAGTCATAGCTATTGTAGTACTGTTAGTTGAAGTTTGAGTAATGGAAGCAGTTGTGTAGTTGTAGTCATGGTAGTAATGTTAGTTGTTATGTAGTTGGAGTAGTGTTTGTAGTTGTAGGCATGGTATTAATGTATGTTGTAGTGTAGTTGAAGTAGTGTTAGTAGTAGTGTAGTTGTAGTCATGATACTGATGTTAGTTGCAGTGAGGTTGAAGTAGTGTTAGTAGTGTTAGTAGTTGTAGCCATGGCAGTGATGTTAGTTGCAGTGTAGTTGAAGTAGTGTTAGTAGTAGTAGAGTTGTAGTCAAGGTAGTGATGTTAGTTGTTGTGTAGTTGAAGTAGTGTTAGTAGTAGTAGAGTTGTAGTCATGGTACTGATGTTAGTTGGTGTGTAGTTGAAGTAGTGTTAGTAGTAGTGTAGGCTGTAGACATGGTAGTGATGTTAAGTGTTGTGTAGATGAAGTAGTGTTAGTAGTAGTGAAGTTGTAGTCAAGGTAGTGATGTTAGTTGTTGTGTAGTTGAAGTAGTGTTAGTAGTGTTTGTAGTTGTAGTCATGGTACTGATGTTAGTTGTTGTGTAGTTGAAGTAGTGTTAGTAGTGTTTGTAGTTGTAGTCATGGTACTGATGTTAGTTGTTGTGTAGTTGAAGTAGTGTTAGTAGTTATAGTAGTTGTAGCCATGGTAGTGATGTTAGTTGTTGTGTAGTTGAAGTAGTGTTAGTAGTAGTAGTGGAGCTGTAGTCAAAGTAGTGATGTTAGTTGTTGTGTAGTTGAAGTAGTGTTAGTAGTGTTTGTAGTTGTAGTCATGGTAGTGATGTTAGTTGTTGTGTAGTTGAAGTAGTGTTAGTAGTGTTTGTAGTTGTAGTCATGGTACTGATGTTAGTTGTTGTGTAGTTGAAGTAGTGTTAGTAGTGTTTGTAGTTGTAGTCATGGTACTGATGTTAGTTGTTGTGTAGTTGAAGTAGTGTTAGTAGTGTTTGTAGTTGTAGTCATGGTACTGATGTTAGTTGTTGTGTAGTTGAAGTAGTGTTAGTAGTTAGTGTAGTTGAAGTCATGGTAGTGATGTTAGTTGTTGTGTAGTTGAAGTAGTGTTAGTAGTGTAGGCTGTAGTCATGGTACTGATGTTAGTTGCAGTGTAGTTGAAGTAGTGTTAGTAGCAGTGGAGTTGTAGTCAAGGTAGTGATGTTAGTTGCAGTGTAGTTGAAGTAGTGTTAGTAGTGTTTGTAGTTGTAGTCATGGAACTGATGTTAGTTGCAGTGTAGTTGAAGTAGTGTTAGTAGTAGTGGAGTTGTAGACATGGTAGTGATGTTAGTTGTTGTGTAGTTGAAGTAGTGTTAGTAGTGTTTGTAGTTGTAGCCATGGTAGTGATGTTAGTTGTTGTGTAGTTGAAGTAGTGTTAGTAGTGTTTGTAGTTGTAGTCATGGAACTGATGTTAGTTGCAGTGTAGTTGAAGTAGTGTTAGTAGTAGTGGAGTTGTAGACATGGTAGTGATGTTAGTTGTTGTGTAGTTGAAGTAGTGTTAGTAGTGTTTGTAGTTGTAGTCATGGTAGTGATGTTAGTTGTTGTGTAGTTGAAGTAGTGTTAGTAGTGTTTGTAGTTGTAGTCATGGTAGTGATGTTAGTTGTTGTGTAGTTGAAGTAGTGTTAGTAGTTAGTGTAGTTGTAGCCATGGTAGTGATGTTAGTTGTTGTGTAGTTGAGGTAGTGTTAGTAGTAGTGGAGTTGTAGTCATGGTAGTGATGTTAGTTGTTGTGTAGTTGAGGTAGTGTTAGTAGTGTTTGTAGTTGTAGTCATGGTACTGATGTTAGTTGTTGTGTAGTTGAAGTAGTGTTAGTAGTAGTGGAGTTGTAGTCATGGTAGTGATGTTAGTTGTTGTGTAGTTGAGGTAGTGTTAGTAGTAGTGGAGTTGTAGTCATGGTAGTGGTGTTAGTTGTTGTGTAGTTGAAGTAGTGTTAGTAGTTAGTGTAATTGTAATCATGGTACTGATGTTAGTTGTTGTGTAGTTGAAGTAGTGTTAGTAGTTAGTGTAGTTGTAGCCATGGTAGTGATGTTAGTTGTTGTGTAATTGAGGTAGTGTTAGTAGTAGTGGAGTTGTAGTCATGGTAGTGGTGTTAGTTGTTGTGTAGTTGAAGTAGTGTTAGTAGTAGTGGAGTTGTAGTCATGGTAGTGATGTTAGTTGTTGTGTAGTTGAGGTAGTGTTAGTAGTAGTGGAGTTGTAGTCATGGTAGTGGTGTTAGTTGTTGTGTAGTTGAAGTAGTGTTAGTAGTTAGTGTAATTGTAGTCATGGTACTGATGTTAGTTGTTGTGTAGTGTTAGTAGTTAGTGTAGTTGTAGCCATGGTAGTGATGTTAGTTGTTGTGTAGTTGAAGTAGTGTTAGTAGTTAGTGTAGTTGTAGCCATGGTAGTGATGTTAGTTGTTGTGTAGTTGAAGTAGTGTTAGTAGTTAGTGTAGTTGTAGTCATGGTAGTGATGTTAGTTGTTGTGTAGTTGAGGTAGTGTTAGTAGTAGTGGAGTTGTAGCCATGGTAGTGATGTCAGTTGTTGTGTAGTTGAGGTAGTGTTAGTAGTAGTGGAGTTGTAGTCATGGTAGTGATGTTAGTTGTTGTGTAGTTGAGGTAGTGTTAGTAGTAGTGGAGTTGTAGTCATGGTAGTGGTGTTAGTTGTTGTGTAGTTGAAGTAGTGTTAGTAGTTAGTGTAATTGTAGTCATGGTACTGATGTTAGTTGTTGTGTAGTTGAAGTAGTGTTAGTAGTAGTGGAGTTGTAGCCATGGTAGTGATGTTAGTTGTTGTGTAGTTGAAGTAGTGTTAGTAGTGTTTGTAGTTGTAGTCATGGAACTGATGTTAGTTGCAGTGTAGTTGAAGTAGTGTTAGTAGTAGTGGAGTTGTAGACATGGTAGTGATGTTAGTTGTTGTGTAGTTGAAGTAGTGTTAGTAGTGTTTGTAGTTGTAGCCATGGTAGTGATGTTAGTTGTTGTGTAGTTGAGGTAGTGTTAGTAGTGTTTGTAGTTGTAGTCATGGAACTGATGTTAGTTGTTGTGTAGTTGAGGTAGTGTTAGTAGTAGTGGAGTTGTAGCCATGGTAGTGATGTTAGTTGTTGTGTAGTTGAAGTAGTGTTAGTAGTTAGTGTAGTTGTAGCCATGGTAGTGATGTTAGTTGTTGTGTAGTTGAGGTAGTGTTAGTAGTTAGTGTAGTTGTAGTCAAGGTAGTGATGTTAGTTGTTGTGTAGTTGAGGTAGTGTTAGTAGTTAGTGTAGTTGTAGTCATGGTAGTGATGTTAGTTGCAGTGTAGTTGAAGTAGTGTTAGTAGTAGTGGAGTTGTAGCCATGGTAGTGATGTTAGTTGTTGTGTAGTTGAAGTAGTGTTAGTAGTAGTGGAGTTGTAGTCATGGTAGTGATGTTAGTTGTTGTGTAGTTGAGGTAGTGTTAGTAGTAGTAGAGTTGTAGTCATGGTAGTGATGTTAGTTGCAGTGTAGTTGAAGTAGTGTTAGTAGTAGTGTAGTTGTAGCCATGGTAGTGATGTTAGTTGTTGTGTAGTTGAGGTAGTGTTAGTAGTAGTGGAGTTGTAGTCATGGTAGTGATGTTAGTTGTTGTGTAGTTGAGGTAGTGTTAGTAGTAGTGGAGTTGTAGCCATGGTAGTGATGTTAGTTGTTGTGTAGTTGAGGTAGTGTTAGTAGTAGTGGAGTTGTAGTCATGGTAGTGATGTTAGTTGTTGTGTAGTTGAGGTAGTGTTAGTAGTAGTGGAGTTGTAGTCATGGTAGTGATGTTAGTTGTTGTGTAGTTGAGGTAGTGTTAGTAGTAGTGGAGTTGTAGCCATGGTAGTGATGTTAGTTGTTGTGTAGTTGAAGTAGTGTTAGTAGTTAGTGTAGTTGTAGCCATGGTAGTGATGTTAGTTGTTGTGTAGTTGAGGTAGTGTTAGTAGTTAGTGTAGTTGTAGTCAAGGTAGTGATGTTAGTTGTTGTGTAGTTGAGGTAGTGTTAGTAGTTAGTGTAGTTGTAGTCAAGGTAGTGATGTTAGTAGTTAGTGTAGTTGTAGTCATGGTAGTGATGTTAGTTGCAGTGTAGTTGAAGTAGTGTTAGTAGTAGTGGAGTTGTAGCCATGGTAGTGATGTTAGTTGTTGTGTAGTTGAGGTAGTGTTAGTAGTAGTAGAGTTGTAGCCATGGTAGTGATGTTAGTTGTTGTGTAGTTGAGGTAGTGTTAGTAGTAGTAGAGTTGTAGTCATGGTAGTGATGTTAGTTGCAGTGTAGTTGAAGTAGTGTTAGTAGTAGTGGAGTTGTAGTCATGGTAGTGATGTTAGTTGTTGTGTAGTTGAGGTAGTGTTAGTAGTAGTAGAGTTGTAGTCATGGTAGTGATGTTAGTTGCAGTGTAGTTGAAGTAGTGTTAGTAGTAGTGTAGTTGTAGCCATGGTAGTGATGTTAGTTGTTGTGTAGTTGAGGTAGTGTTAGTAGTAGTGGAGTTGTAGTCATGGTAGTGATGTTAGTTGTTGTGTAGTTGAGGTAGTGTTAGTAGTAGTGGAGTTGTAGCCATGGTAGTGATGTTAGTTGTTGTGTAGTTGAGGTAGTGTTAGTAGTAGTGGAGTTGTAGTCATGGTAGTGATGTTAGTTGTTGTGTAGTTGAGGTAGTGTTAGTAGTAGTGGAGTTGTAGTCATGGTAGTGGTGTTAGTTGTTGTGTAGTTGAAGTAGTGTTAGTAGTTAGTGTAATTGTAGTCATGGTACTGATGTTAGTTGTTGTGTAGTTGAAGTAGTGTTAGTAGTTAGTGTAGTTGTAGCCATGGTAGTGATGTTAGTTGTTGTGTAGTTGAGGTAGTGTTAGTAGTAGTAGAGTTGTAGTCATGGTAGTGATGTTAGTTGTTGTGTAGTTGAAGTAGTGTTAGTAGTTAGTGTAGTTGTAGCCATGGTAGTGATGTTAGTTGTTGTGTAGTTGAGGTAGTGTTAGTAGTTAGTGTAGTTGTAGTCATGGTAGTGATGTTAGTTGCAGTGTAGTTGAAGTAGTGTTAGTAGTAGTGGAGTTGTAGCCATGGTAGTGATGTTAGTTGTTGTGTAGTTGAGGTAGTGTTAGTAGTTAGTGTAGTTGTAGCCATGGTAGTGATGTTAGTTGTTGTGTAGTTGAGGTAGTGTTAGTAGTTAGTGTAGTTGTAGTCATGGTAGTGATGTTAGTTGCAGTGTAGTTGAAGTAGTGTTAGTAGTAGTGGAGTTGTAGCCATGGTAGTGATGTTAGTTGTTGTGTAGTTGAGGTAGTGTTAGTAGTGTTTGTAGTTGTAGTCATGGAACTGATGTTAGTTGCAGTGTAGTTGAAGTAGTGTTAGTAGTAGTGGAGTTGTAGACATGGTAGTGATGTTAGTTGTTGTGTAGTTGAAGTAGTGTTAGTAGTGTTTGTAGTTGTAGCCATGGTAGTGATGTTAGTTGTTGTGTAGTTGAAGTAGTGTTAGTAGTGTTTGTAGTTGTAGCCATGGTAGTGATGTTAGTTGTTGTGTAGTTGAAGTAGTGTTAGTAGTGTTTGTAGTTGTAGTCATGGAACTGATGTTAGTTGTTGTGTAGTTGAGGTAGTGTTAGTAGTAGTGGAGTTGTAGCCATGGTAGTGATGTTAGTTGTTGTGTAGTTGAAGTAGTGATAGTAGTTAGTGTAGTTGTAGCCATGGTAGTGATGTTAGTTGTTGTGTAGTTGAGGTAGTGTTAGTAGTTAGTGTAGTTGTAGTCAAGGTAGTGATGTTAGTTGTTGTGTAGTTGAGGTAGTGTTAGTAGTTAGTGTAGTTGTAGTCATGGTAGTGATGTTAGTTGCAGTGTAGTTGAAGTAGTGTTAGTAGTAGTGGAGTTGTAGCCATGGTAGTGATGTTAGTTGTTGTGTAGTTGAGGTAGTGTTAGTAGTAGTAGAGTTGTAGCCATGGTAGTGATGTTAGTTGTTGTGTAGTTGAGGTAGTGTTAGTAGTTAGTGTAGTTGTAGTCATGGTAGTGATGTTAGTTGTTGTGTAGTGTTAGTAGTTAGTGTAGTTGTAGACATGGTAGTGATGTTAGTTGTTGTGTAGTTGAAGTAGTGTTAGTAGTTAGTGTAGTTGTAGTCATGGTAGTGATGTTAGTTGCAGTGTAGTTGAAGTAGTGTTAGTAGTAGTGGAGTTGTAGCCATGGTAGTGATGTTAGTTGTTGTGTAGTTGAGGTAGTGTTAGTAGTAGTAGAGTTGTAGCCATGGTAGTGATGTTAGTTGTTGTGTAGTTGAGGTAGTGTTAGTAGTAGTGGAGTTGTAGTCATGGTAGTGATGTTAGTTGTTGTGTAGTTGAAGTAGTGTTAGTAGTTAGTGTAGTTGTAGCCATGGTAGTGATGTTAGTTGTTGTGTAGTTGAAGTAGTGTTAGTAGTTAGTGTAGTTGTAGCCATGGTAGTGATGTTAGTTGTTGTGTAGTTGAAGTAGTGTTAGTAGTAGTGTAGTTGTAGCCATGGTAGTGATGTTAGTTGTTGTGTAGTTGAAGTAGTGTTAGTAGTAGTGTAGTTGTAGCCATGGTAGTGATGTTAGTTGTTGTGTAGTTGAAGTAGTGTTAGTAGTTAGTGTAGTTGTAGTCATGGTAGTGATGTTAGTTGTTGTGTAGTTGAGGTAGTGTTAGTAGTTAGTGTAGTTGAGGTAGTGTTAGTAGTTAGTGTAGTTGTAGACATGGTAGTGATGTTAGTTGTTGTGTAGTTGAAGTAGTGTTAGTAGTTAGTGTAGTTGAAGTAGTGTTAGTAGTTAGTGTAGTTGAAGTAGTGTTAGTAGTTAGTGTAGTTGTAGCCATGGTAGTGATGTTAGTTGTTGTGTAGTTGAGGTAGTGTTAGTAGTTAGTGTAGTTGTAGACATGGTAGTGATGTTAGTTGTTGTGTAGTTGAAGTAGTGTTAGTAGTTAGTGTAGTTGTAGTCATGGTAGTGATGTTAGTTGCAGTGTAGTTGAAGTAGTGTTAGTAGTAGTGGAGTTGTAGCCATGGTAGTGATGTTAGTTGTTGTGTAGTGTTAGTAGTTAGTGTAGTTGTAGACATGGTAGTGATGTTAGTTGTTGTGTAGTTGAAGTAGTGTTAGTAGTTAGTGTAGTTGTAGACATGGTAGTGATGTTAGTTGTTGTGTAGTTGAAGTAGTGTTAGTAGTTAGTGTAGTTGTAGCCATGGTAGTAATGTTAGTTGTTGTGTAGTTGAAGCAGCAATGTTAGCAGTAGTGTAATTGTAGGAGTGGTATTAAAGGTAGTTGTGGGATATGTGTAGGTGTCATGGGGACACAATGTGATTGCATCAGTCATTCGACCTTAATGATAATTATAAAGGTCACGTGATATATTCCCGGCGCTGATAATGTTCGTTGTCTGAGTATTTCAATACACTCGTTTAAATTATCCACCATGATAGGCGACTGTAGCAAATAGTTAGGCGCATTCTGCTCATACTTTCAACCTGCTTTAAGTGGTCACCTAATTTTAAAACTAGAAACTGGCTATGGGGTAATTGGTTAACTGAGTGACACTTGTATGAATATTTCCTCAGCTAAAACTGCAGATGATCTTAGTTTGATTTAGAATACAGACAACAGTTTAAAGTAAATGTTATCAGGGCGGTAAAATTAAATAAATATGGCGATAACAGGACTAACAAGATTACTACGTGTACAAGTGAAACCTCTCAATACGACCGCTAAATTGCGTTAATACAGTAATTAGGCATTTAGACAGGTAACTGATTAAAGCAAGGTGGAAGTAAACAGTTTTACTTCCACCTTGCTTTAAGCTGTCATTTGTGTTTTATGCAATTAATTAGCCTTTTTGTGACCGTAATAGAGAGATTTTACTTGTACTTTTATACTTGTGTTGGGAGGCTATTCTTTGAAGAGACATGTATATCTCTAAGGACACGTCTTTAATGCAGGGCAAGTGTTAAACAGAAAGCTCCTACAGAAGCGTTCTGCTTTATTTCTGTTCTGCATTGAGCTGTTGCCTGTATAACATAAGTATATAGTAAAACCTCTCTATAACGATCACTAAAAAGAAGGCTATTTTACTGTGTAAAAGACAGGTGATAGCTACAGCAAGGTGAAAGTAAAACAGAAAGCTCCTTAAGGAGCTTTCTGTTTTACTGTCACTTTGCTTTAAGCAGTCCGCTGTCTTAATCACCTAATAATTAACACTATTTGGTGGTTGGAATAGAGAGGTTTTACTGTATGTTTTTTGAGTGTCCGCTTAACTCAAACTTGACTGTTTGTTTGTTTGTTTGTGTATTTGTTTGTTTGTTTACTATGTCGTCTTGTCACCATGAGATTAGCCCTTCTCCTGCCGTTTGCTTTGAAATTGTTGCAGGGTTCCAGATAAGGGGGAGTAAACTGAACAAACCCAGCATTTTCTCACGTATTTCATCACCAAATCCTATGGTGTTACTACTCATTAGAATCGTCTCTTCGAGGCGATTCTAATGAGTAGTGACACCACAGGGTTTAAAGCAGAAATGAAGATTTTATTTTTTTAAATACTCCCCATATCTGGAACCCGGTTGTTGTGTGCAAATGTGTGTTTAAATCAACATCTGTACATTTTTAAAAAAAAATTTGAAGAAATCTCAAGACCAGTGTCAAACAGTTTGGATTCAGATCAGACGCCTCAATACGCGGCGTCTGAACTGGGTCAAAATTGTTTGCAAATACAAGTAATGATCGCCAAGAAAAAGAGGTTACAACGTGCTAATTTCGGACCTGAGGAATTCCTCGAAGTTACAACGTGCTAATTTCGGACCTGAGGAATTCCTCGAGGTTACAACGTGCTAATTTCGGACCTGAGGAATTCCTCGAGGTTACAACGTGCTAATTTCGGACCTGAGGAATTCCTCGAGGTTACAACGTGCTAATTTCGGACTTGAGGAGTTTCTCATTAGATTAACCATCTCCACGTCCCATATTTTAGCACTGCCAATTCCGTCATATTGTCTCACATTTTCATATGAGATATTTTGACTGATGAAATATCGAGAAGAGTGCCCAAAGATTTAGATTCTGATCTGACGATCGATATGGCAAAGCAGTTTCAGTTTAAGTTTCAGTTTATTTCTCTCTCCGCTTGCATTTACATACAAAAACATAAGAACAGTCCCATACATACAGTTAACAATTTATACATGGTCAAGGAAACACGCATATATAATATATGAAGAACCCGGTTATGTATGTAGATATACCGGTATCATTAACTAATGAATAAATAATTAATTATATTAAACATACTAATACTGCTGTAAATAATAATACTAATAATGATGACCGTAATAATACGATTACATGTAAGTCCGGGCTATTGAGGTCGTGGAGGGTAAATGTTTTATATTATACAGTGGAGAATCTGTTATTCTTTCCTGTTTAAACGCAATCGAAACGCAAACGCAAAGTACTAACACGTAGAAAAGAACAATTTTGGGACAATTCTGATAACTCATGTTTATATTGGTGGCAAACAGTTTGGAGCCAGATCAGACGCGGGTTACCCGGCGTCTGATCTGGCTCCAAACTGTTTGTAAAAGAAAAACTAGTTTTAGCGTAAACGCGTTTATCGGGAAAGAATAACAGATTCTCCACTGTATATTCCAAAGGGAGATAATATGTCTACACTCTACAGTACGTCTTGCATCAAAAGAAATATTGTCGTAAGAATCATAACTTTTTGAAAAGTAAATGAAACAAATATATCTAGATGTGACCTGCAAGTAGTCCTACTCGTATTTGTCATTAATTTTTGACACCTGATACACGACTTATTTAACGGACATGTTTATCTTGTAGGTAATGATTTGTTGACATTGGGTCATCTGTTGATATTGAGCGATAAGACAATAATATTGAACGCAATAATATTAACTTGGTAGATCTACTGTGTCCTGCATATCAACACCGTACGTGACAACATTTCTGACGAAGTCCGTCAGTCTTAATTATGACTGACCTGTGCACGTAAATTAGGGCAACCTGTCCGTCTAGTAAATATTTAATCCTTTCATCACCGGAGTCGACTTTGCAAACAGTGTTGATCCTGATCAGACGCCGTCGTCACGCGGCGTCTGATCAGGATCAAAGCTGTTTGACATTTGTTACGATATTTCTTCTGTTAAAATCTCTTACAGTTTACTTTAAAACGATATTGCAAACAAGAATATTGAAGCAGACGACAAAATAGCGGTGATTGGATAAAAACCTCACGACCAATTTGGCACCGTAAGGATCGTCTGATGTTTACAACTTCCAAAGTTTGGTCAGCGTCAATGCTTCACGTTGAAAGTTGCCAATCATAAGTCATAATTTGTTAGCCTGAAAGAACTCTCTGTGTTTTAATTGCCACTAGAATCAAGGACCACAATAGAAATGAGGAAAGTAGTTTCTTTTTTGTGTTATCCTTGGTGTCTAGTGCGCATTACATGGTATTTATATGTCACCTTAATTATGTTTTGCCATGTTATGTACTCTTTACCGAAGTAAATCTATCTATCTAAATCTAAATATAGGCATGAACGTTTAAATGAGAAAGGTTCTTATGTCTTATGAATCAAAAGCGTGACATGCAGCAAAGAACCGCAATGGCGACATTTTGGTAGTTTTTTTTTTAAAAGAAAGAATAACGTCTTCTCCTCTGTATTCTATTTGCAAGCGTCGGTGCATTCGTACTTGCTAGTGGGATTAAGTTAAACATCATTGTTGATGTTGATAACCAAGTCCATATCTTGTATAACTATACATATCAATGGAAAGTCGCCTAGCTTATCACCGTCACAGATTTAATCTCGTCTGTTTAAAATAGCGTCTGCCCTTTACTCTATATATACGTGTTTAAGGCATTTAATTAATTACAACACTGAAGAAAATATTTCCAATTTACACAGTCGTGAATATTAATCAAAAGAAATAGTTTCTATATTCTAGCAGATGATAGCTTAAAGCAGCTGAATTATATGTAAGCCATCCATTCATGGTCATATGTAAACAAGTCATATTTGTATGTAAGCAATCCATTCATGTCTAGATGTAAGCCATTCATGTCTATGGAATCATTCTTGTGAACATGTAAGACATTCATGCCTATATGTATGTAAGCCATTCATTCATGCATGCACAAATGTAAGTCAACCATATATATATGTAAGCCTTTCAATCATGCCAATATGTAAGCCATTCATGTCCATAATCATGTAGGTCAATAATCTCGTATTTCCATAAAATATATGTTAGCCATTCTAAGCCATTCATGTTTATATGTAAGCTATTTATGTCCATCTGTTTGTCATTCATGTCTATTATTTTAGCAATTCATGTCCAAATGTTAGCCATTAATGTATCTATGTAAGCCATGCATGTTCATATGTTAGCAAATCATGTCCATATTTTGGCCATTCATGTATATATGTAAGCCATTCATGTCCATAATCATGTAGGTCAATAATCTCGTATTTCCATAAAATATATGTTAGCCATTCTAAGCCATTCATGTTTATATGTAAGCTATTTATGTCCATCTGTTTGTCATTCATGTCTATTATTTTAGCAATTCATGTCCAAATGTTAGCCATTAATGTATCTATGTAAGCCATGCATGTTCATATGTTAGCAAATCATGTCCATATTTTGGCCATTCATGTATATATGTAAGCTATTCATGTCTATATGTAAGCCATGCATGTCCATATTTTAGCCATTCGTGTCTATATATAAGCCATGCATGTCCATGTGTTAGCCACTTATACAAATTTATCCGCCATCCATGTCTATATGTTAGCAAATCATGTTCATATGTTAGGAAATCATGTCCATATTTTGGCCATTCATGTCTATATATAAGCCATGCATGTCCATATGTTAGCGTCCATTCGTGCTCATATGTTAGACAGACATGTCCATGGCTTTTAGCCATTCTTGTCTATATGTTAACCATTCATATCTATATGTGAGTCATTCATGTCCATAGCTTAGCCATTCATGTCTTTATCTAAGCCATTCATGTCTATATGTTAGCCATTCATGTCTATATGTAAGTCATTCATGTCCATAGCTTAGCCATTCATGTCTTTATCTAAGCCATTCTTGTCTATATGTTAACCATTCATATCTATATGTAAGTCATTCATGTCCATAGCTTAGCCATTCATGTCTTAATCTAAGCCATTTATGTCTATATGTTAACCATTCATGTCTATATGTTAGTCATTCATGCCCATAGCTTAGCCATTCATGTCTATATGTTAGCCATTCATGTCTATATGTTAGTCATTCATGCCCATAGCTTAGCCATTCATGTCTTTATATAAGCCATTCATGTCTATATGTTAACCATTCATGTCTATATGTAAGTCATTCATGTCCATAGCTTAGCCATTCATGTCTTAATCTAAGCCATTCATGTCTATATGTTAACCATTCATGTCTATATGTAAGTCATTCATGCCCATAGCTTAACCATTCATGTCTTTATCTAAGCCATTCATGTCTATATGTTAACCATTCATGTCTATATGTAAGTCATTCATGTCCATAGCTTAGCCATTCATGTCTTTATCTAAGCCATTCTTGTCTATATGTTAACCATTCATGTCTATATGTAAGTCAGTCATGCCCATAGCTTAGCCATTCATGTCTTTATCGAAACCATTCATGTCTATATGTTAGCCATTCATGTCTATATGTTAGTCATTCATGCCCATAGCTTAGCCATACGTGGCCATATGTTATCTATCATGTGTCTATGTTAGCTATCTTGTCCGTATTGCCGTTCATGTCTAAACCTGTAATTTTTGTATGTCATTCATCTCTATATGTTCGCCATTCATATTCATATGTTAGTCTTTCATGGCCATAATTATGTAAGACATTCATGTCTAAATGAAAGCCATTCATGTCCACATGTACACCATCTATGTCTATTTTTAGCCACTGGTACATTGTATCTACTAATTCCTTGTGATGTGGAATGTGCTAAGTACCGGTATGTGGAATTTCATTTAAAACCCTAAGCTAGTAATGTCATTTTAAACGTAGTCTTTAAGACAGCGTGTACCTTAATGAAGGACAAAATTATTGGAGGACGAGTTTCCTCTCATGACGTAATCATCTGTATTTAGAACTGTCCTTTAGCTTCAGTTGCCTTCAGAGAAATGTGTTGACTTTACTTTAAAATTCTGGTAGAATAAATAATGTGCTCATAAGGTTTTTGTGCAATTTTCTGCGACGTACAGGTTTTTTTGCGGGTTTTTTTTTTTTTAAAAAAAAACAACAGTTAAACTTGTGTCATTCTTTAAGCCATGTATGCCTGTTAATTGCAATGAGTTCTCCCTGTGGTGTTCGCTGGAAGATTTCATTCCAGTCTCGTTTGAGATCAGCTTGTCTTAAACATCGACTCATAACAGATCCTATAATTCTTCCGTGGAGGAATGCGCTTTAAGACGCTTTTAGGGGGAAGAGTTAACGGCAACTTATTGGGAGTGTCCGCTGATCACAACTTTCACTTATTGTACATATACTGTGGAGAAGACATTATTCTTTCCCGTTAAACACAAACAAAACGCTTTTTAATTAAATGTAGAAAAAAAAAAACTTTGAAAATCTTACTATAGATTCTAAATGTTAATCTATTTGGCAAACATGTTCAAGCCTAATCAGACGCCGGGTTACCAAACTGTTTACTAAAGAAATATTTGTTTTTATCAGAAATGCGTTTATTGGGGGAAAATAACGTCTTCTCTACAGTAGAAATAAATGAAACCTACCGCCGTTCATGATATAGCAGGCTATGATACCGGAAGCCACTGACCCAAGGAGCATATTGCAGGACCCTAATAGAAACTCGTGCCATTCATTGGACGGCGTTAGCCACCGGTCTGGCTGGCATTTCCAGGTTTCCGGCTAAAACAAAACAATGTACAGTAAAACCTCTCTATTACGACCACTATAAAAAAATCCAAGTTTTAGGCAGATTGGCTGCTTAAAGCAAGATGACAGTAAAGCAGAAAGCTCCTATAGGAGCTTTCAGCTTTTCTGGCATTTTGCTTTAAGCTGCCTTCTGTCTTAAATGCTATCATTAAGCCAAAGTTTTAGGCAGATTGGCTGCCGAAAGCAAGATGACAGTAAAGCAGAAAGCTCCTATAGGAGCTTTCTACTTTACTGTCATTTTCCTTTAAGCTGCCATCTGTCTTAAAAGCTTACATTTCAGTGGTCGTATTAGAGAGGTTTTATTGTATGGATGAACCGCAATGATTGTGGTAACGGCTGTTCGGACACTGAAAACAGCGTAGAACCAGATTAGACGCAAAGTGGAGACTTGCTCTTCAGGGGCCCGTTTCGTAAAAACTTCGTACGACAAATGTTGTCGTAAGACAGATTATAAAAGTATCAATTATTATTAATTTCTCCATCTAATCCTGTCTTGATACATCTCTTTGGAATCGTTTTGAAAAGACGATTCCAAAGAGATGTCACAAGACATGAATAGATAGAGAAATCAGAAATAAAATACATTTTAAAGTTTTGACTTATGACCGTCTTGTCGTACGAAGTTTTATGAAACGGGCCCCTGGTTGTGTCAATTTGTCAGAGCCAAAAGATTAATGCCAACCATTGTTTCTAATTAATCAGATAACGATCAGAATTTCCGCGTTTGTACAATGTTGGTTAATCTGGGTCTACATTGTTTGAAATATCCAATAGCGCTTTTACGCGATATGACTAAATTATCATCATTAATATTATTATCATTATTATTATCATTATTATACCAGATTTATATAACGCTCTTTTCACACAGGAGTTGTGCGTTCAAGAGCGCTTCACATGAAATTATAAGCTCAGAATGTTTTTCGCTGTAGAAATGCCTGTAAATGGGACCGCCTGTATTGTTATTGTTGCTGTTGTTGTTTAGGTGTTGGTTATGATTTTGGTTTTGGTTCATTCATTGCGTTTTTTACGTGGTCAGTAAAAGTGCAATTGAACCGAGCACCGAGGGGAATACATGTACGTTAACCCTTAGCCCGCCAAATAAATTGTCGTCTGCTATATTTCTCGTCTGCTTCAAGTTTCAAAGTGCTTCAAAGTTGCTCAAAATTGCTGAAAATGTTGTCCGAGTGTCAAACAGCTTGGATCCGGATGAGACGCCGAGTTACTCGGCGTCTCATCCGGATCCAAGCTGTTTGCATATGGAGCTATAGTCGTGACTGGTAGGCTAAGGGTTAATAGTTTCCGTTTACAGCACTCCCTCTCTACAACGACACCCAATGGGAGACAAAACATATGTGTGTTGTTCGGAGTGAATCGTTGTAGGCAGGGAAATTGGCTAACACTTGCAAATAGCTTAAATCCAAATCAGACGCCGCGTCACGCGGTGTCTGATCTGGATTCAATCTGTTTGCCACTCGTCATAATGTTTTTTTCTGTCAAAATGTACAATAAGTAAATTTGCGAAACAACAGCGGACGACAATTTTAAGTAGACTGTATTGCAGCCGTGAAAAAGGTTGGACATAATTACATTGTTTAGAGAACAGCGGCAATGGTCGTTGTAAGGAGGGAACCGTTGTTCGGAGGGTCGTTGTAGGGAGGGAACACTGTACATGGATATCTAACGCAATCTGTAAACTTCCTGCAATTGACTTATTCAAATGACCAAAGTTGAGGGATATAAAACACAAATGAAGCCAGTCTAAACTAACGGACCAATACATGTAGATTACGAAAGAATATAGCATTAGTTCTACTGCATTTTTTTTTAAAAGTGTAAAACTCAATTAACACTTAACCCTGTGCATGCTGGGTTATTTTTTCGTCTGCAACAAAGTGTGTCTATTACTGTCTAAAAAATAAAAGTTTTTAATTTTCATTTCAAAACAAAATCATTAGTGTCAAACAGTTTGGCTCCTGGCGAGACACTGAATTACGCGAACTCTCATCAGGATCCAAACTGATTGCAAAGGTTATCATGGCTTCTTCCCTATCATGCAAAGACTTTAACAAAAATCAACTTTGGTAAATGATCGTCCTATTACATGTCTTTATAATACAGTGGAGAAAATGTTATTCTTTCCCAATAAACGCGTTTACGCAAAAACTATTATTTGCAGTGCAAACATTTTGGAGCCAGATCAGACGCCGGGTAACCGGTTTGCCACCAAGATAAACATGAAATATCAAAATTGTCCAAAAGTTGTTCTTTTCTACGTTTTAGCGCTACAAATGCGTTTGCGTACGTTTGCGTTTAAACGGGAAAGAATAACAGATTCTCCACTGTAGTTGAACGGTTGTTAACTCTTTCAACAAAAAGAACCTGTTTAAATTATACTCATTTCATTTGCAAACAATGTAGACCCATATCAGAGGGATCCTATAGGAGCCCTCTTATCAGGGTCTACACGGTTTGCCAAAATAGAGCAGTATATATTGAAACTACCCGGAATCTCAAGTAGACTGGTTCTTATTTTTATTACTAAAAGATCCACAAGGAATCCTTATAACACACAAGAGTTACTTATAGTGCTGAAAGAGTTAATAGTCAACTCGTTTACAGGAGATGAGTTATCAACATTACCAACCTGGTGTTTTCTATTCCGGTAGAAATAGCTATCGAAGCTTAGTCCAATGCCCCAGAACATGATGAAACTGACCGCGACAGCCAATAAGATGTAGAGATGAAGATCAGCCAATCCCAGTCGCTGTAATAAGCTTTCGTTGTTGCCCGGATGTTGCGCAGTAATGTTCAAAAGCGGTTCTACTTTGATTAAAGACTGTTGCAGATAGTCCCGGCCTAGGTATACGAAGAACAACAACCATTCCCCTAAAATTGAAAACATTGCGGATCCCTAAAAACAGATTTGTACTAATTCACATAAGGGTTCTGAAAGGTATATTCATGCATAATTATTTGTTGTCCTATTAAAGAAAATGTTATGTTTCACGCCATTCCGTTTCCTCATTGGGGTCTATTTTCAGCGGAGCTCTATAACATCAATTTAGATCCAGCATTTGCACATTCTCAACGAATGATAAATGGTCAGAAATCTGGGTTACCGGACACCTGCTTAAAACTGAATGGTCTGAATGGATAGGGGACACATTGCATGTACCCAATTACAAGTTTTACTGGAGATGAATTGTGAGTGCAAAAATTAATAGCAACAGTCTGCAATAGCTATGACATGTTTCTATTTGAGATATGACATTTGTTCAAGTATCAAGATTGTTTCAAGAAACTCCATGAATGAAGTACGATATTTAGAACAGTAGATTAATTAAAGAATCTACGATCAGCAGGATAAGGTTTAAATCATCGTTTTACAATTCTGTAAAAGATAACTTTTTATTAGATATGCTATATTTACATAAAATTTACTGTAATTTATTTTACCGGTATTGCTCTCAATTTCATATATTCTACACCAAACACATCGCTGAATATCTTTTTAAAATATTTCTTGTTCATTGGTTACTTTTTATAGCGGCATTTGTTATTTTGTGATAGGGACTTAGATAAGAACAGAGCTAGTTTGATTTCGGCTATGGATGGTTCGTCGACGTCATCGATACACAAGTTATCCATTAACCCATTCATCGTTATCATATTTACATATATAAGGTATTTTCAGTGGAGGAATAAATTAAATGCGCTAAAAGGCGCCCCTGTAGTGAAAAGAGTTAAAGTCCCAGGCAAATCTTGACAGAGTGTGCTTACCTCTCGCTGCTGTGGCTAGGAAAAACACGCTGACCATTACAATACCCTTGCTGACAATGTCCTTAGTCTGCCACCTAGAGATACCCATGTTCTCTTGCCTCTCTCTACCTGTATCCTTTGACATTTTGAGACAGTCGGCAGTGTCAGCTCATTCTGAAATGTTCCATATACACAGGGCTACAGATAAGAGGTAGTTATTTCAACAAATCCAACATTTTCTCACTCATTTCAGCACCAAATCCTATGGTGTTTCTACTCATTAGAATCGACGATTCTAATAAGTAGTGACACCATAGGGTTTAATTCAGAAATAAAGATTTTAAGTTTTGAAAAACTACCCTTATCTGGTGCTCTGTATACAGTAACGCCTCTGTATATCGACCACTTAAACTAATATTAATATATAAACTGCTCTTTTCTAATATTTCGAACTCTAAGGGCCTTTTTCAGAGAAAATCACGTCAAAACACACGTCACAATTTTGTTACATGCAAAAATGTGACGTGTGTTTTGACGTGATTTTCTTTGAAAAAGGCCGCTAGAGGTCGAAATATTAGAAAAGAGCAGTTTATTATATTAATATTAATTTAATTCCCTATCTGGAATATTGAAAAAAATTGCACTAAAATTAAGACTACAGTGTTCCCTCCCTACAACGACCATCCCAACAACGACTCCCTCCTTACAACGACCCTTGCAGCTGTTCCCAAAACAAGACAATTATATCTAATACTTTCACGGTTGCAATATCTTCTGATTAAAATTGTCGTCTGCTGGTTTTTTCAAATTTACATATTGGACATTTTGATAGAATAAAACATAATGACGAGTGACAAACAACTTGAATCCAGATCAGACGCCGCGTTATGCGGCGTCTGATCTGGATTCAAGCTGTTTGCAAATGTAAATCAACGTTCCTCCCTATAACGACTACCTCCGAACAACGCACACTTTTTGTGTGTACCATTGGGTGTCGTTGTAGAGGGGGAGTGCTGTAATTGATGGTTTAAAAGTCAGATGACAGCTTAAAGCAAGGTAAAAGTAAAACAGAAAGCTCCTAACGGAGCTTTCTGTTTTACTGTCACCTTGCTTTAAGTAGTCACCGGTCGTAAGCATCTAATATTAAATAGAATTTAGTGGTCGTAATGGAACGGTTTAACTGTACAACACAATATGAATACAACATTAACATAAATACAGATAGCATTTAAATAGTTAAACCAGTATGTGCCAACTAAACCATATGCTGCGACCTTCCATTAGAATCGTTCCGTCTCAGGTATTGGGTGAAATGCGAAAGAGAAAAATAAGTTTTTTCCTAAATCCCTGTATTAACCCTTTCAACCCTAAATATATCTTGTGGGTATTTATTACCATGTTGGACTCTTCTAGTACAAGCATTTTGAACCAGTCTACTATTGCATTTTTTTGGTATGACGACAAAAAGCAATGAAAATATAAAATAGTAAAGACCCTGATCAGAGGGCTACTATAGGAGCATACAGTGGAAAATCTGTTATTCTTTCCCGTTAAAACGCAAACGTACGCAAACGCAAAGCACTAAAACGTAGAAAAGAACAATTTTTGGACAATTCTGATAATTCTTGTTTATCTTGGTGGCAAACTGTTTGGAGCCTGATCAGACGCCGCGTTACCCGGCGTCTGATCTGGCTCCAAACTGTTTGCACTGCAAATAATAGTTTTAGCGTAAACGCGTTTATTGGGAAAGAATAACAGATTCTCCACTGTATGTAATCAGTCGGTAGGGTTGAAAGGGTTAATAAACTGAACTAAAATATTATACGTATTTTATAATTACCACACCTTGACCTTTGACCTCCAATATAGAAAAAGTAGTAGTAGTAATATGGTGTTTTATTGTGGCGGGAGATTCGTAACATATAAACAGGGACTTTCGAAACATTGCATAGAATTTGACCTACAGATCAGTTGTCGCAATTCTTAACTTATTCACCCCTGAAACTTTCAATTGACAATTCCAATTTCAAAATTAGTCTTGTCCATTCTTGACTATTTAGGGGTGATTTTAACAATATATTACAAAATGACAAACAGTGAAGACCCTTGTCAGAGGCTCTGATCAGGGTTTACACTGTTTGCATGGGGCTAGTGTAATCCTCACGGGTAGTATACTCGTCGCTAGGGTTGGATGTGTTAGGCCGCGGCTGAATTAGGTCTACGATTGATTTAAGTTAGCAGCATTTTGTCCACCGCTATTATAGATATCTGAAGATCTGTTGAACTGTCCAACATAGGTCGTAGTCATGGATGCAACAATCCTAACAATATTAATTGTATAATAGACCATCTTGTCCATTTACTAGCTCGCCAAAGACATGCTTAGACAATATATCCGTCGGCAAGCCGCATGGTTTGTGGCAATTTATGAAGGTTTATGAACTCTTGTAAACAGTTTGGATCCAGGGGAGACGCGAAAAAACCCGGGGTATCATCCGGGTACAAACTGTTTGAAACATTCTAAAAGAGAGTGATAATAAATCAATTGCTGCAGACGACAACTTTTGCAACTTTTGCAGACAACTTTTGCAACTTTTGCAGACGACAACTTTTGCAGACGACAATTACAGTGGAGATTACGTTATTTTTCCCCGATAAACACGTTTACGCTAAAACTATTTTTTTCAAATGCAAACAGTTTGGAGCCAGATCAGACGCCGGGTAAACCGGCGTCTGATCAGGCTCCAAACTGTTTGCCACTCAGATTAGAATAGATAGTTAGAAATTTTAAAACCTTGTCATTTTCTACAGTTTAGTGCATTGCGTTTGCGTCTCGTTTGCATTCAAACGGGAAAGAATAACATACAGTGGGGAAGACGTTATTCTTTCCCAATGAACGCGTTTACGCTAAAACTATCTTTTCAAATGCAAGACCAGATCAAACTGTTTGCCACTCAGATTAAAATAGATAGTTAGAAATTTCAAATTGTAGTCATTTTCTACATTTTAGTGCAATGCGTTTGCGTTTCGTTTGCGTTAAAAAACGGATAATAATAACGTATTCTCAAATGCAGATTGCGTGATAAAGGGTAGTTTGTATAGAGTTAAAAAAAACCAAGCCGCACAAAGTTTAGGACCTTTAGTAATTATTATCTTAACCCTGATCTGCCACCATAGTCAGGTGAACAAAAATAGGGCTTGAATATATCGGTTAGTTAATAATAGAACACCGTTACACATTTATGGTAACTTAATGAAACAAAAACTGCATGCGGCCTTAAATCGATCACCTTAAAAAAAACATCATCGGCTGGGTCATTTTTTACCAAAGGTGATTAATTTCTTTATGAACTTGATGGGTTTTGGATTTTGCTCTGTGGTTTTAAACAAGATATATTTTCATTGAAAACTACATGTAGTGTAAACAAGATTTTTCTTACGACTTTTTACTCATTTAATTCAATTCTCCAGTTTAGAAAATAGTTCCAATTTTTACAGTCATGAATATATTATATATATTCAAGCAGATAGTAACTTAAAGCAGGCTTAAAATAAAGCAGAATACGCCTTCATGCGCATTCTGCTTTACTTTCAACCTGCTTTAAGTGGGTCACCCCTGTGCTCACCTAGATGAAACACTTCAGGACTAATAGGTCACACCCAGGTCTCTAATTATGTGTTTGTGTCCTAGATTGTGGACACCTGTCATATAATAATGGGTGGTATTCACTACATGTACCAGAAAATTCAGAAATTTATATTCAATGCAACCTGGACGAAGAAGTATATGGAAATATCAGTGTAAATTCTGATCATAACAGATACTCTATTTTGGTGTCTGGTCAGAATCAATTATGATCAAGAGCACCAGTGTACTCAGTCGGAATGGCAAAGAAGGGCAGGGCTCCAGATAAGGGGGGTATTCCAAAACATAAAATCTTTATTTGTGCTTTAAACCCTATGTTGTCACTACTCATTAGAATCGTCTCGAAGAGACGATTCTACGTCTCGAAGAGACGATTCTAATGAGTAGTAGCACCATTGGATTTGGTGCTGAAATAAGAGGGGAAATGCTTGATTTGTTTGGTTTACTCCCTCTTATCTGGAGCCCGGGAAAGGGATATGAGTCTTCCAATGACAAGCGTGATCGTATTTACATAAGAATTGAGAATATTTTAATATCATTAGACTGTTAATTACAATGGAGTTGGCGCTTTTCTTTTCTAATAGGCCCTTGCATGCTATAACAATTATGTCCCGTTTGCAAAAATCTTGGAGTCAGATCAGACACCAAATAGCCCGGCGTCTGATCAGATTCCAAACTGTTTGCTATTCAGAATAAAACGAGTTGTAAAAAGTTTAAAAAACAATAAATTTTCTTGATTTTATTACATTACGTTTGTGTTTCGTTTAAACGGGGAGAGACCTTACCGCATCCTCACCTATACATAGATCTACATGTACATGTTACAGTGGAGAAATCAATATTTCCCGTTATTAAGACGAGACGCAAACGCAATGCACTAAAATGTAGTGTTACTATTTATTTTCATCTGAAGGGCAAACAGTGCGGAGCCTGATCAGACACCGGGTCACCCGGCGTCTGATCTGGCTCCAAACTGTTTGTAATGGAAATAATAGTTTTAGCGTAAACGCGTTTTTTTTAAAGAATAAAGTTTTAGCGTAATTTTAGGCGAGTTTTTTTAAGAATAAATTTTTTCACCACTGTATAAATTTACACTATACAAGCGAGGTGTTTTCAAACTGAATATAGATGTCTTCAGAAGCACATTTCAAGATATACACTGGTACATTTAAAACTTACCCATTTACACGTAACTAAATGCCAAAGCAAAAGTTGTACATAATGAGTACAGTAAAACCCCTCTATTACGACCACTAAATTATGTTAATTATTAGGGTGTTTACGATAGGTGACCGCTTAAAGCAAGGCGACAGTGAAACAGAAAGCTCCTTTAGGAGCTTTCTGTTTCACTGTCACCTTGCTTTAAGCTGCCACCTCTCTATTATGCAATCAATAAGCTTTCGTTTTAGTGGTCGTAATAGCGAGGTTTTACTGTATTTCATCTTTAGCATTATTAACCCCTTCACTGTCTTATCCCGAGTACAGTACATGTAGTTATTAGCAAACAGTTTGAAACCTTCTCAGAATCCCAACTGTTTGACAATCGTTTTAATATTTCTTTTAAGTCAAAATACATGTACCTAAAAATTGTATTCTAGAAATAGAAGCAGACGACAAGTATTTAAAATTGATGACGTCACGGCAGTGAAGGGGTTAAATGTTGATGATTATCAAAACAACTGAGTGACAAACAGTTTTGAGCCAGATGAGACGCCGAGCATCCTGTCGTCTGATCTTGCTCAAAACTGTTTGCAATGGATAGTTGTTTAGCAAAATACCATTACCCTTTGAACCCTAGTCACTTATATATGCATATTTTGCAAACAGTGTACCTGTGAATAGTACATTTGTCCTAGGCAAACAGTAAAGAACCAAAACAGACCACCAAACAGATGACTTTCGGATGAAACCTGGTGTTTCTGGGTGTCTCATATTGAGACCAATCTATTACAATTTTGCGCATGTGCTAAGGGTCAAAATGTGAGGTTAATTTTAATGTTAACAAATGTTTGGGGCTGTATGCGTTTCGGCTTGACCCTTTAATTGCCTTATTCATGATATTGACGGAAATAATTTGAAATTTTAATACCCGCTCTCTCTCTCTCTCTCACAGGTTCTGCCATATTATCGTCTGCTTATTATTTTCGTCTGCTATTACTTTTAAATTCTGGATTTTTTTGTTTTTTTTTAAGAAACATTGGCATGAGTGTCAAATAGTTTGGATTCTGATCATGCGCCGCGTGACGCGGCATCTGAGAAGGATCCAAACTGTTTGAAAATGTCAGCGTGGTCGACCTTGGAATTGAGAGGGTGAACCCTTTCAACCTATAGCCCTCTGTAGATATGCAAACAGTATAGACCCTGATCAGAGGGCTCCTAAAGGAGACCTATGACCTGGGTCTGCACTGTTTGGTATTTTCATTGTGTTTTTTTGCTGTCATACCAAAAATGTAACAGTAGACTGGTTCAAAATGCCTGTACTAGAAGAGTCCAAAAGGAGTATAAGTACCCACAAGAGAAATTTAGGATGGAAAGGGTTAATCTTACTCAATCCTGGTTAATCCGCTTTTCACCAAGTTTGTGTTATTTTAAACTCTCCCCTATTAAGGGTTGATTTTAACAATATATTTCAAAATGACAACAGTGTAGACCCTGATCAGAGGGATCCTTAAGGTGGCCTTAGATCAGGGTCCATACTGTTTGTATAGGACAAGTGTAATCCTCACAGATACACTGTTTGTAAATGACGAGTATAATCGTCGCTAGGGTTGAATGTGTTAAGAAATACAGTATATGCGCTGTGTTTGAAAACGAAAATAATGAGAAAATTCTACACGCAATCAGGGCCTCGAAAAAGCAACCCTGTATGAGCCCCCAGAAGTACATTCAGTTGCCAAGGCTCCTGAGATTCTTCGAAACTGTATGCCTGACTTCAAGTATTAAGGAAGTTTTTCACAATATACATGTATACAATAATATATAATTACATTAACCTTTTCTCCAATAGAAGCGCCTTTTAGCGGATATGATTTATTCATCCGCTGAAGAAAATAGTTCCAATTTAATCAGTAATGAATATGTATTATAGGGAATATTTTCTATATTATAGCACATGGTAGCTTAAAGCAGGCTGAAAGTAAAGCAGAATGCGCCCTAAGGCGCATTCTGCTTTACTTTCAACCTTTAGGGCGCATTCTGCTTTACTTTCAACCTGCTTTAAGTAGTCACCTATCTTTAGTACTAGAAATAGGCTATCAGGTAAAGGGTTAACCATTTCCAAGTCATGACGTCATCAATTGTAAACAATTGTCGTCTGCTGTTATTTCTCAAACTTAAAAATTATTGGTATTTCAACTTAAGAAATATTGAAATGAGTGTCAAACCGTTTGGTTTCTAATCAGGCACCGCGTCACGCGGTGCCTGATCAGAATCCAAACTGTTTGCAAATAACCAGTAACCGAACAAAATACCCCTCGGAAAAAATACTCCTCGCTCAATTTTGCCTGGGCTGACAAAATACCCCTCGCCTTTTTTCCAACCCGGACAAAATACCCTTCGTGTGTTTTGCAAGGGTGGACAAAATACCCTTCACAATAAACTTAGCATATAGTGATGAGGAAACAATATCAAGTGATAAATAACAAGTGAAAATAAACAACCATTGTACCCAGGGTAAGGCAGTGAAGGTGTAAAACTTGTATACAGCGCCCACTCAATTTAAGAAACATGGCCATCTCTTCCGTCAGTTTACTGCCTAATGCATGCCGGGTAATGAAGAAAGCTTATATATGATAGTTCTGCATTACTTTCGTAGATGCATTAATGTTTTAGCTTCATAAAGGCTGTTTTAAGACAGGTTTTCCCGTGTTTCTAGACCTGTGACATTTAACTTTTCTCTTGCTCTTTTGTTTACCTCCATGTCGTTTACCAGATGACTAACCAAAACATAAACCTCTCCAATCTTTACCGTGCATGTGCAGTGGAGAAGACGCTATTCTTTCCCAAACTATTATTTCCATTGCAAACTGTTTTGAGCCAAATCTGACGCCGGGTAACCCGGCGTCAGATTAGGCTCCTAACAGTTTGCCATTCAGATTATAACAAATAGTCAGTGGTGTCAAAAAGTTGTTATTTTCTACATTTTAAAGCAATGTGTTTGCGTTTTGTTAGCGTTTAAACAGGAAAGAATAACGTCATCTCCCCTACACAGTCGAATTTCGATCATTCGAGTCCGCTTATCTTATGTCGAACCTAGTCACGTGACATGACTTGGCTATGTTTAAACTTTGATTTACGGGTATGTTTCGGTTTTTAACATTCTTCTATGTGTATTTTAGCTTCTTTTAACATAACATTCTCGACAGTTGACGCGCGTCAAGTCTAGGTCCCCAACAGGGTTTTGAATCATTGGAAGATACAGTGCTCCCTCTCTACAACGACACCCAATGGGAGACATAGATTGTGTGTGTTGTTCGGAGGGAGTCGTTACAGGGAGGGAACATTAAGACTTGGCTTACATTTGCAAACAGCTTGAATTCAGATCAGACGCCGCGTCACGCGGCGTCTGATCTGGATTCAAGCTGTTTGTCACTCGTCATTAAGCTTTTTCTGTCAAATTGTCCAATATGAAACTCTAAAAAAACAGCAGCCGACAATTTTAAGCAGACGATTTTGCAGCAATGAAAATGTTGGACATACATGTATTTGTCTGTTTGGGGAACAGCGGCAAGAGTCGTTGTAAGGAGGGAATCTTTGTTGGGTGGGTCGTTGTAGGGAGTAAACGCTGTATTCAATTTTCTGTATCGCCAGATTTTGCATAGTTTTCAAGACCAGTTACGTTTCGATTTCTTAAGTAAAATAAACCAGCCTATGCCATTAATTAGTCAGTTATAACATTTTTTATTAGTTGAAAAATCTGTGGCATATCTGCAGACAAAACCTACTAAATCAGTGTCAATATAAGAAACGTTCAGATTTCTACTAAAGCAGCCGTTCAACTGAAGACCACTTGGCTTCATACTAGTAATACAAGTGGTTGCTTAATGCAGGATTAAAAAAATACAGAAAACTCCTGAAGAAGTTTTATACAATGTAACATTGATTTTGTCCTGTATTTAAAAGTCACATGGCTCGAGATCTTCATACTTCTTCAACTAGTGGATGATTAAAACAAATTCGTGACAATTCAGTGCACAGAGGAATAACTGTTTACGTTATCTACCCTTCCTTGTACAGTAAAACTTCTCTATTACGACCACTAAATTGAATTAATTATTAGGTGTTCAAGACAGGTGACTGCTTAAAGCAAGGTAACAGTAAAACAGAAAAGTCCTTTAGAGCTTTCGGTTTTACTGTCACCTTGCTTTAAGCTGTCACCTGCCTTTTATACGATCAATTAGCCTTTGTTTATGTGGTCGAAATAAAGAGGTTTTACTGTATGTACACTCGCTACACGCCCTGGTATTTATGAATAGAGAGAGGCGGAGATGCAGATAACAATGTTGATAACAGCCTGTGTTTAGTTTTAACCCATTACACCATAGTATGTCTCTACTTTTTGATGGCAGCTAACAGCAGGCTGAAAATACAGCAGAATGCACCTTAAACCTTTATTCCATAGTCTATTTTTACTTTTGAAGACAGGTGACCACTTAAAGCAGTTTGAAAGTAAAGCAAAATGCGCCTTAAGAAGCATTCTGCTTCACCGTCAGCCTGCTTTAAGACACTGTCTGGATATGGAAAGTATTTCTTTTGGTGCATACTTATGACTGTGTTACGTGGAACTATTATCTTCAGTGGAGGAAATGCGTATTTATGGAGTAAGGGGTTGACCAATCGGAAATGATTATTGGGCCATTTGACCTTCTGCTAGTCCACATGTGTACAGTTAGATGATATGGAGCTATTTCTCGTATTTGCCATATCCTCACACCTGAGGGACGACAACTGTCACAAAATTAGCATGTAGTTCCAGGGGTTCATTAATGAGACTAACCTTCTGCATGATCCGGGTTGATTAACGAATTTACAATCTTACAGCGTGTCAGCTTTTAACCAATTACCCCATAGCCTGTTTCTAGAATTGAACGTATTTGACCACTTAAAACAGGTTGAACGTAAAGCAGAATGCGCCGTAAGGCGCGTTTTGCTTTACTTTCAGCCTGCTTTAAGCTATCATCTGCTAGAATATAGAAAATATTTCTTACAATACATATTCCTGACTGTATAAATTTGTTTTTTGTTCTTCAGTGAAGGAATCAATCAGATGCGTAAAAAAGTGTATTTATGGGGTAATGGGTTAAGGTAGGGCAGCAATAAAGCAAAAAGCCCACGATCGAGCCATGTGAATAGCTTTGTAAAGCATAACGCCTGGGTTTCCAAAACTGTTTCACTGATTTTAGTGGCCGCTGGGCTCAGTGTAACTATAATAAGACTCAGGTATAACTGTAATAAGACTCAGCATGGGATAATGTGAAGAAAAGATGATGAAGAATTGGTGAAAAGAGAGTCAGGTATATTGAAAGAAACACAAAGAGAGACGCAGAGACAAAGACAGATATTGAGATAGAGACATAAAGACAGACATACAGACAGACAGACAAACAAACAGACACACAACAAAACAGACAAGGGCGGAGACAGACAGACAGACAGACAGAAAGAGACACAGAGATATACAGAGAGAGAATGAGACACAAAGACAAAGATAGAGACTGAGCGAGATACATACATACAGACAGACAGGCAAACAAACACAAAACAAAAATAACATAGGGCGGAGACAGACAGACAGAAAGAGACACAGATATATACAGAGAGAGAATGAGACACAAAGACAAAGACAGAGAATTAGCGAGAGACACAAATACAGACAGACAGACAACCAAACAAACACGCAACAAACGGGACATAAGGCGAAGACGGACGGACAGACCGATACGGATATATAACAATGAAAGATAGAGAGATGGAGATAGAGAAAACAAAAACAAAGAAACTTAACTCCCGATGATAGTTAGTCTGGTATAAGAACTACTGGTAATGAATAATCAATGCCTATTAGTCATTAGCTGAATAGCGGTAATTGAAATCGACACGTCAGTCAAACCGACAGAAAACCTGCATGAAATTGTAATTCGTGTGCTGAATTAACTAACCCCTTCCACTGCCATTACGTCATTAGCTTTAAACAATTGTCGTCTGCTTTTATTTCTCAATTTTAAACTTTAGATATTTTGACTTATTTGTCAAACAGTTTGGATCCTGATCAGGATTCAAACTGTTTGAAAATAACAATTGTTCTCGGGGTAAGGCAGTGAAGGGCTAATTAATAAAGGTCGCTAGTTGGCATTTATTAATCTGACAGAAATTGATCCATTTTTTCGTTCATCACAGAATGTCAGAAACCCATGCCGTAATGAAGATGTTTTAGAATAAGTATCAGGTTCGAATAAACACGAGAATACAGTGTTCCCTCCCTCCAACGACCCTCCCAACAACGACTCCCTCCTTTCAACGACCCTTGACGCACTTCCCTAAACACGACAATTAAGTCCAACCTATTCACGGCTGCAATATCGTCTGCTTGAAATTGTTATCTGCCGTTTTTCTCAACGTTACATACTTGAATGGACATTTTGACAGAAATTTTGTTTCATGACGAGTGACAAACAGGTTAAATCCTGATCAGGCGGCGTATGAACTGGATTCAAGCTGTTTGCAAATGTAAGCTATTTTCCCTTCCTATAACGACCCCCTCCGAACAACAGACACAATGTTTCAATAATTTTCAGCAGACGATATTTTCAGCCGACGACAGATATGTGCTTCAGGAACACGCGGGAGACGAATTTCTTTACCTCCGTGATGCAATATTCACTTCTGACAAAGCAATAACATTCGACATGTTTTTAATAGATCGCAAAAACAATAACAATCGACATGTATTATATACCGCCCTACAGAGTGTCATTTCAGTTCCTACTCAGTAATATAGCTCCAAGATCGTTCAGTTTCATTTTAGTTCAAGTAGGAAAAGCTGTTTACCTTTTCAGCAAAAGTATCCTTCAACAAGTCAACGACTAGCTTCAGCGGGGGTCTTGAGTTATTATCTCGGGCTTAGACTTGCCAGTGTATTAGTGCCGTAGCCTACTTATTGTAAAGAGGGGTGTTCAATAAATTCTGACATCTCACTTTTTGCAGTAGAGAAAACGTTATTCTTTCCCAATAAACGCGTTTTACGCTAAAACTATCATTTCCATTTCAAACAGTTTGAAGCCAGATCAGACACCGGGTAACCCGGCGTCTGATCAGGCTCCAAACTGTTTCTCACTCAGATTAACATGAATAGTCAGAATTGTCGAAAAGTTGTATTTTTCTACGTTTTATTGCAATGCATTTGCGATTCGTTTGCGTTTAAACTGTACATCGCCTGTATACAAAATTCTGTTTGGTAAAAATATCTAAAATATATCAGTGGCTTTATAGATGAAAAAACATAAATACTGAATTTAAACTGTATGGATTCAGACGAATTTCCATGTTCCAATGTAACTCCAAAATATATCATGGTTTTAGTGAATGTAGTTATTTGTCTTTTCTCGCTTTGTATGTACATTTATTAAATTTTATATCATTTCATGTGAAGCGCTTTTGAAAGCACAGCTCCTGTGTGAAAAGAGCGCTATATAAATTGGGTATAATAATAATAATAATAATAATAATAGTAATAATAATAATATTGAGACGACAAATACATTGGTGTGTTTATCTCGATCCAAACTACATACAAAGTCTACTCTATACGCGTTTGACAGGTTGAGAGTGTATGTTTTGGTTGTCATGAGAATATCATACGTCCCTTCAGGCACTTAAAATATATTAGTCCGTCCCTTGCGGTCAGCATCGATTAGGTATAAAACATAAATCACAAAAATGATATGACAATATAGCAGATAAAGTATCATTTTCAGGTCAGAGTGTTTTACAAAGTAATCTCTCTTCATGTATTTTAGCGAACATTATAGTCTTCAGAATATTTATGCAGAATACGAATATAATTATGTATACATGTTATCAGAAAATCACCTATATACATGTAGTGTGCAGGACGTTTACGCATAATATCTCGCTAAAGTACCGTCACTTATATTTAAGCTTTGTTGTCGGTGACAGCTTGGATCTGTATACACGATACAAGATACTATTTAAAGTCGGGTAACATAAGAGTTAACCCTATACCTAATAGCCTGTTTCTAGTTTTGAAGACATGTAACCAATTAAAGCAGGTTGAAAGTAAAGCAGAATGCGCCTTAAGGCGCATTCTGCTTTACTTTCAACATGCTTTAAGCTACTTTCTGCTAGGATTTATATAATATTTCTTATCGTACATGTTCATGACTGAACAAATTGGAACTATTTTTTTCCAGCAGAGGAATAAATAAAATTCGCTAAAAGTCGCTCCTATTGGGGAAATGGTTAAGTGTGGATCTTAGCGAGTGATTTGCTATTCTTGCATTCACTGCTTATTGTCATACACTCTAGGTTATGGTGGTCCAAATAAGGCTTTGATAATTGACAGTTGACGCCCAGATATTGATATGGTGATTTATTATACCTATCGATGATTTATAGAGATTTCTCAGTTAGATAAATAGAGGATCTTACATGAGTGCTCATTAATTATCATTTTTAATAAACGAGTTGACTAAAACAATATGACGCGAGCCTTGGCGAGCGTTATATTTGTTTTAGTCAACGAGTTTATTAAAAATGATAATTAATGAGCACGAATGTTAGATCCTATTTATCACATAAAAATTTTAAAACCCTTTTAAGTGAACTGAATCCGTAGTTTTTTGTCTCTCCGCCATATGTATTTTCTGCCAAAACTTGACGTTGTTTACAGTTACGCCATGGCAAATGACGTCATTTGGCGCCCAGCGCCATGCAGCGCTCGTGGACGAACAGGTAGGGCCGGAGCCCAAATATTGATATTTCACTATAGTTTATTGAATGGCTTTATAACACTCCCAGAGTCGGTTTTATGTGATAAATTTGATATCGTCACAGTTGATATCATCACTACATGTAGTGATGATATCATTTTTGTGACGTCACGTCATAATTAGTTTAGTGACGTCGCGGTAATCAATTTTGTGTTTTTTCTGTAAAAACGTCATTAAATTATATGTAATGAATAGAATAATCAATTCCTTTGAATAGATATGAAAATATATATCACTAATGGGTTGTTATCTGGTTAAAAAACTCGTCCTACGGACTCGTTTTTTAACAAGATAACCAGATAACAACCAATTCTCGTGATATATTTTTCATATCAATCCAAAGAAATTGATTATCCTCTATTTCTCCGACACGACATTTTTGTATTCATAAAGAAAGGCAACAGTGTTCGATATTACTTTCACAAAAAATTCAACTCACTCAGGTAAATCCTCCCTAAAGCTTCATTTTATACTCTTAAAAATCAACAACAACAAAACAAACACAAAACCAACAAAGAACAAACACAAACAAAAAATCTAATTGGAAAAGGAAGAAGAAGAAGAACACTAACCTTTACTTAACTAAAACAACAATAACAACGAAATATTTCATTATTCAAGTTCTTTTATCACTATTAGAAAGGTATATTTACAGTGGAGAATCTGTTATTCTTTCCCAAGTAACGCGTTTATGCTAAAACTATTATTCGCAGTGCAAACAGTTTGGAGCCAGATCAGACGCCGGGTAACCCGGCGTCTGATCAGGCTCCAAACTGTTTGCCACCAAGATACACATGAAATATCAGAATTGTCCAAAAGTTGTTCTTTTCTACGTTTTAGTGCTTTGCGTTTGCGTACGTTTGCGTTTAAACGGGAAAGAATAACAGATTCTCCACTGTACCCAGACAGTGTCGTGAACTGGTCTGTACACTTGATCACTGGCGACTGAAATGTAGTCGATGGGGTATTCTTTCCCTTTGCTACTACTGGAAGTGGCAGTAAACAAAGTGTTGCTTAACCGAGTCGTGAAAAAAGGCTGTTGAATAACTTGAAATCACCCTTCGGAAAACTGTCCATTAGAAGTATTAACTTTACATAGAAGTTATGAATAAAACTATTTTATTACGGAGTGAAAAAAAGTGTTCTTTTTTGTCAAAGTTGGTATAGGTATATCATAAACTTATGCAAACTTCCATTTATCTGCGTTGACTTGTTATAAAAATATTTGAAAATTATCGTGTTTTTTTTAACTGCAAACGACCTATACCTGCTAAATGACCCTATTCGCAAAACAACGAAATAACGTTTATACACGCTACATGTATGAGAAGGTATGACCAAAATTTAACAATCAATTGAACATTATTACCGGCCTTTCGCGGGTAACTATTTAAGGTCATTACGCGAGTACACTGGACGAATTGCGACTCAAAAATTACAGTACAACGGTTATCAGTTTAGTGAAATTAACGTTAAGATATCGAATTTTCTTGTAACCGACATTCGTATGTTTACATGACCAGGCTAACCATGTATCCAAAATGAGGGTTAATAACGAGGGGGAAGAATGAAAGACAATAAGAACTGAAACTAAAAATGAAAGAACCAAAGTACGAAAATAGTAAATGTACAGTGCTCCCTCTCTACAACGGTCCTCCCAACAATGGCTCCTTCCCTACAACGACCCTTTCCACAGTTCCCTAACCAAGCCAGATATGTCTAACCCTGTTATTGCTGCAATATCGTCTGCTTCAAATTGTCGTCTGCAGTTCGTCTCAAAGTGATATAATAGACATTTTGACAAAAAATAAGTAAAAGATTAATGACAAACAGCCTGAATCCACATCGGACGCCGCGTTACGCGGCGTCTGGTCTGGATTCAAGATGTTTGCAAATGTAAGCCAAAGTCCCTCCCTATAGCGACTCCCTCCGAACAACGCACACAATCTTTGTCTCCCAGTTGGTGTCGTTATAGAGGGGGCGCTGTACGCGGCGTCTGATCTTGATCCAAGCTGTTTGCCATTCATATTAATATTTTGTCCAGTTGAAATAAGATCAAGATTAAATAGATAATTTTTAAGAAGACAATTTAGAATGATAGGGTTTAGTGGCAATTCAATATAGAGGACATAATTATATGGTAATATATGGTATTTAACTATTTATCTATATGGGATATTAAGAATATGTTTGAATTAATTACATTAACCCATTTATGTCCACAATCCCATATATGGGACATGGGCAAACAGTGTAAACGCTGATAGGAATTTCAATATAAAACAAAATGAAAATGAAAATTTTGACCAGGCATCCCTTTGATAAAAAATGGACTAATCCAATATATAAACATGGAAGAATCCACTGGGTATACATTGGTTAATACCTTTCAACCATTTCTTCTACAGTGTTGCCTTTTCACGCATTTGCCTATTCCTTTTAGAATCAATCAACATAACGCGGCGTCTGATCAGAATACAAACTGTTTTACACTCATTTCAATATTTCATAAGTCAAAATAACTAAATATTTAATTTTAGAAATAAAGCAGACGACAATTGTTTAAATTTGATGACGTCATGGCAGTGAAGGGGTTAATTGTATAATGAACGAGAAACCATGTGGTTTAACCCTAAGCGGCCAAACAATTTTGAATGGGAAATTCTCAGTGATAATATTGTATCAATTTCATTATCTATGAGTACCACTTGAAAATAGGATATCGGAAAAACAGTAACTAAACTAAACATCTTTTAGATGAAATGTTTGTTTGCTTGTTTGTTTGTTAAGGTTTTAATGTCGGCGTCATACTATGGCAGTTATATAGGGACGACAAGCTTCTGATAGGAGGAACCCGGATGTTCATCGGTTTACGAGTCAACTAGCATGTTTTACATGTAGGCACATATTTTAACCCGTGCATTTACATATTTTAACCCGTATTGTAACCCGCTGGTCCACTGCAAACCATAATGAGTAACCCTTTCATGATCAAAGTATCTACCCCTTTACCGCTTTATTGCCGTCTGCTACATTATTGTTGTCTGCAAGACACGTTTCAAAGTTAGATTTAAGGTTATTTGCCTTATTAAATATCGATAAGAGTGTCAAACAGTTTGGGTCCTGATCAGACGCCGCGTTTCGCGGCGTCTGGTCAGGACCCAAACTGTTTGCAAACGCGCTTTAAAGCGTCATTGAGAGTAAAAGGGTGAAAGCCTTAGTCATGGTAAAACCGAACTCACTACCACAGCGCTGTGAGTGGACTGAATGATTTCTACTCCATGATTATAATAATTGGGTCTTAGAGGTCCCTTAAACAGTGAATATCGACCTTACTTTGAAACAAGAGGGCCATAATTGTCCCATATCGTTTACCTGAGGAACTGTGCTCTTATACTAAATACAATAGCTGATTGATAGAGGCATTGTGTTCGCCGTTTTGGGGGCTGTCTTTTGTATGTTTTTCTAAGCCACGTTTTAACTTTGAAATATGGACCCGTATGTTCGAACAAACGCGACTTCGTAGAATCGAGTTTTAACTGTATTTGTCTTGTTTGGGGAACAACGACAAGCGTTGTTGCGAGTAGGGAATCATTATTCAAGGGACCGTTATATAGGGAGGGATCACTGTACCAAATAGCATATGAAAGTTACTAGGGGAAGATTTGTTTAATGGTGTAAGAACGTGTGATCCTTTAACCCTTTTCCCTTTTATGTTAATGTATAGTGAAGAATGATGAATTGTGGTTAAAAATGGACATAATTTATGTTTTATGTTAAACTGAATTAAATACACCTTATAACCCTACTTCTCAAACTGTTTCTAAATCAAGGAATGCTATCCCCATCCAGGAATTTCTGAGCATGAAACGCAGAAAATATGTCCACTATTTGTCCAGATGGGAGCTTTAAACAGGCTGAAAGTAAAATAGAAATTATATGCGCATTTTGGAACATTCTGTTTTACTTTCAACCCGTTTTAAACAATAGTTTAGGGAACGGGTTAAGTAAACATCTATATTTAACATTTAAAACAGTTGGACATACAGTGGAGAATCTGTTATTCTTTCCCAATAAACGCGTTTATGCTAAAACTATTATTTGCAGTGCAAACAGTTTGAAGCCAGATCAGACGCCGGGTAACCCGGCGTCTGATCAGGCTCCAAACTGTTTGCCACCAAGATAAACAAGAATTATCAGAATTGTCCAAAAGTTGTTCTTTTCTACGTTTTAGTGCTTTGCGTTTGCGTACGTTTGCGTTTAAACGGGAAAGAATAACAGATTCTCCACTGTAATAGATGTTTTTTACTTTGGATCACGGAGGTAAACGTTGATGAAAGATTGCTGAGGTTATTTTTCATTATACACTACATTTGTATAATGTATTGAAGGATTTTCTGTACGTGTACATGTAAATGTATATAATTATGATGAAGGCCACATGACTTCGAAGACTGATTTTATCAAATAAGTTATTTCAAATTAAATATCTTATTATTATTAATAGTATATTATTATTATTAGATATATCTATTATATTGCGATAACAATGTACTAAATAGTAAATGGCTAAGCGGCTCATTCACTGCACTAATTCTACATGTATGGTGACCATATTATCCGTATTTACTTGGTCTTATAAATTGTTGGTTCAGTGGAGAAAACGTTATTCTTTCCCAATAAACGCGTTTACGCTAAAACTATTATTTCCATTGCAAACAGTTTGGAGCCAGATCAGACTCCAAACTGTTTGCCACTCAGATTAAGATTAATAATCAGGATTGTCAATAAGTTTTCATTTTCTCCATTTCAATGCATTTGCGTTTGCGTTTCGTTTGCGTTAAAACGTGAAAGAATAACGTTTTCTCCATTGTATAACATGTGCATTTAACGATTTCACTGCCAATGACGCCAAAAGGCTCCTTTGTAAACAGTTTGCATCCTGACACTTATTACGAAATTTCGTCACTTATACTGCCTCAAACCTAACGTTGAAACGATATTGCAGACAACAATACTAAAGCAGACGACAATATGGCGGGGATTGGGTAAAAACCTCACAATAAATTTGACGTGGAAACGGTAAATCAACTCTCAAAAGCTGCCTTACACACGAGGTGTTTTATTCTTTCCCAATTCAGTGAACCTAAATAATAACGAAATTATATACAGTAAAACCTCTCAACTACGACCACTTAATTGTGTTAATTATAACGTTTTACGACAGGTGATTGCTTAAAGCAAGATGGCAGTAAAACAGAAAGCTCCTCAGGAGCTTTCTGTTTTACTGTCATATTGCTTTAAGCTGTCACCTGTCTTTTATATAATCAATTTGCCTTCGTTTTAGTGGACGTAATAGAGAGGTTTTACTGCATAACGAAATATTGGATATAACGAAATATTGATTATAACGAAACTAAATTTATTCCCCGATTTCTAATTTACATTTACGTAGTATACTGGACCTGATATAACGAATTTTGGATATAACGAAAGAAATCAGACCGTCCCGATGACTTCGCTTAAACCCATTTATATTCGGTGGATTCTTCCATGTTTATATAAATGGATTAGTCCATTTTTTATCAAAGGGATGCCTGGTCAAAATTTTCATTTTCATTTTGTTTTTTATTGAAATTCTTATCAGCAAACAGTGTAGACTCTGGTCAGAGTCTACACTGTTTGTCTATGTCCTATATATGGGATCGTGGGCACAAAAGGGTTAAGTGAGCTCCATTGTAATGCATTTGTGCTAGAACAATTGGCCACAGAGCAGATGCCATGTAACTGAGCGTCTGAACAGGCTCAAAACTGTTTGAAAAACTTTCTGAAAAATAAAAGCGGCCACGTTAAGTCGTGTTTACTGAAAATATGTAGTGCTCGCTCCCTACAACGGCCCCCTGAACAACGAGTCCCTTCTCACAATAATGCTTGCCGCTAATCAACAAGACAATTATATCCAACCTTTTACGGCTGCAATATCGTCTGCCTAAAATTGTCGTCTGCAGTTTTTTCTCAAATTTACATATTGGACATTTTGAAAGAAATAAAAACATAATGACGAGTGACAAACAGCGAAACGCGGCGTCTGAATTGAATTCAAGCTGTTTAGCCAATTTCCCTCCCTATAACAACTCCCTCTGAACAACACACACACTCTTTGTTTCCCATTGGATGTTGTTATAGAGCGGGAGCACTGCAATGCAAGTACAATCCCAACGTACAGTGGAGAATCTGTTATACTTTCCCAATAAACGCGTTTACACTAAAACTATTATTTGCAGTGCAAACAGTTTGGAGCCAGATCAGACGCCGGGTAACCCGGCGTCTGATCAGGCTCCAAACTGTTTGCCACCAAGATAAACAAGAATTATCAGAATTGTCCAAAAGTTGTTCTTTTCTACGTTTTAGTGCTTTGCGTTTGCGTACGTTTGCGTTTAAACGGGAAAGAATAACAGATTCTCCACTGTAGAAGTGAAATATCAATGGAATCTGGAAAAGACGCCCGTACATCGATGTGTTCACATAAAGGGTATGTCCTAGCTATGCAGATTAATCAATTGGCTGTCATAAAAATATGATATGTTAAGCAATAAAAAATCTCTGTAAAACGTATGTCATTTAAATAAGAAGATGGATGTCTGTACGAAGACAATTGTATTTAAAAGCGGCAATCCACGTTTGATGCATTAGTACAAAAATGAATACCTTTAATTAGTACAAAAATTAAACTTCTGTCAAATGACTATTAAAATAAGAAACATACATGTAAGTCTTTAAAACACTTGACTGCAGATGATATTATACTGTAGCAAGAGTATCCCTTTATCCAAAAGCTTGTTTCTAGAATTGAAGACAGCTAACTACTAAACGCAGGTTGAAAAAGCAGCATGCACCTTAACCCATTACCCCATAGCCTATTTCTAGAATTGAAAACAGTAGACCACTTAAAGCAGGTTGAAAGTAAAGCAAAATGCGCCGTAAGGCGCATTCTGCTTTACTTTCAACCTACTTTAAGCTACTCTCTGATAGGATATAGAAAATATTTGTTATAGTAACTATTTATGACTTTATAATTGAACTATTTTCTTCAGTAGCTGAAAAAATGAATGGCGTAAAATGCGTATTTATGGGGGAATTGGTTACGGCGCATTCTGCTTTACTTTCATCCTGCTTTAACCTACTATCTGCTAGGATTCAGAAAATATTTCTTATGATGTATATTTGTCGCTGTATAAGATGGGACTATTTTTTTTAGTTGAAGAATAGATTAAAAGCGCTAAAAGGCGCTTCTGTGGAGGAAGGGTTAAAGCAGGAGACAAAAACATGCGCTGACGGTTTAACCCATCTGTGCCCACGATCCCATATATGGGACATATGCAAACAGTGTAGACTCTGATCAGACGCCGCATTATGCGGCGTCTGATCAGAGTCTACACTGTTTGCTGATAGGAATTTCAATATAAAACATTTTGTGAAAGTGAAAAATTTGACCAGGCATCCCCTTGATAAAAATGGACTAATCCAATATATAAACATGGAAGAATCCACTAGGCACAAATGGGTTAAATACCCATTATCATGCTACATGTAAGCCATGTAAGCGCTTATGGCATACATTTTTGTACATTTGCTCTCATCTGAAAACTACATCAGAAGCGGCATATGGTGAGAATCCAAACTGAAGGGCTTCATCCTAAGGCAGTGCCAAATCACCCCACAGTAGCAACATGATTTGTAAAAATATCTAACTTGTAAAATATTTACAAATCATGTCATTTTTTACAGATGCCGGTATTCGACATGATTTGTAAAAAAAAATCAACTCATGTATTTTTACAAATCATGTCGGCTGTGAAAACATGATTTGTAAAAATTGACATGATTTGTAAAAAAAAAAATACAAATTAGATATTTTTACAAATCATGTTGCTACATCCCACTGGAGTGAATCCGACCCTGTATGCCGTTTTATTGATCCCATTTTTCCAGTAGTCCTTTTAGAGGAGACTGTGTTGAAGCCCTTCTCCAATTTCCGTCAGTTTAACCATCGCCAAGCATTCTAATTAATTAAAAGCCAACTTTTGAACCTTGTTAATTATATAACAGTACATTATCTATAGGTATAGCCTAGCGTGTGCTAGCACTGTTCGCGTTATAGTTTGATTGACAGTTAGAAGACTCAGACAACAATAGCTGATGTGCTCTTCTACTAGACGCTGAAATTGACTTCAATCTTCACGTCTTAGACTGCTTACGATGACTCGACTTACATTTGCAAATAGTTTCGATTCTTTCCAGACACCGAGTAGCTCGTCGTGTAACCAGAATCCAAACTGTTTGTCATTTGAGTCACATTTCTTGAAATATACAAAAGAAGCAGTTAAATTTCATAATTTCAGCAAATGTAAATTCTAAAGCAGAAGACGTTTATACAGCGCTCATAGGGGTTAAGAAAAGTCACGTGTAAACAGATGAGCATCACGCCATGCTGTAGCACCGATCTCAAGCACGGTACCAGTTTTAAGAACCAGCTAAAAAATCATGAACATTGCCAGTTATGGGTTTGACTGTTTTCAGTCCTGTTTATTTAGCTCTTTGCATGCTGGGTAATTTTTTCGTCTCAACAATTGTCATCTGCTTCTGTTCTAAAATTAGAAATTTTCAAAATTTCTTTTAAATTCAGTGTCAGAATGGCAAACAGTTTGGATCCTGGTGAGACGCCGCGTTACGCGGCGTCTCATCTGGATCCAAACTGTTTGCAAAGGTCATGCCTGTGGCAGCTATATCCTCCGCTAGCATGTAAAGAGTTAGGGAAGGTTAAGGTAGAAAATAACTTACATGAACTGTTCCTTTTCCTGCAGCCCTGCAGCACCGCGCTAGCTCCAGCCACTGTCTGCCACGCTGCCTTCTGTCACTCTCCAATATTTGGATATTCTTCAGATGCGGATCCAGGAATCCGCTTCACATATATACACAAACGCAATGAAAAAACGCATCAGCCTATGCATTGTGTCATTGTTGTCATTGGGTTGTTACATTAATAAAAAAACAAAAAAAAACCCTTAGCAGTGTGTACCTACATGTATGCCAGTCATAAGCTTGGTAAATAACGAAAAATCAGAAATTAAACCTAGTTGGAAAATATATTCATATTTTACGAGTGGTGTGTTTTCATTGCGTTTGAGTATATATCTTAGCTACATTGTAGGACAGAATATTAAAACCATCTAATTAAATGCTTGTTTTCGGTGTCAATTATTTAACCAGTTACTACATAAAATGTTTTACGCCTTTAAATTCGTCCTCCACTAGAGAAAATAGTTTCCCTAAATACAGTCATGAATATGCACCATAAGAAATAGTTTCTATATCCTGGCAGATAGCAGCTTAACGCAGACTTAAACAGTGCGTCATTGCTCCAGAGGGGGTGGGGGGTCCTGCGCTTAATGGGAAGAAGAAGAATTATTAGGCACATTCTGCTTTACTTTGAACCTGCTTTAATTGGTCTCAATTCTTCAAAACTAGAAACAGACTATGGTGTAATTGGTTAAGACAGGTAACTGGTACAGTGGAGAATCTATTATTATTTCCCAATAAACGCGTTTACGCTAAAACTATTATTTGCAGTGCAAACAGTTTGGAGCCAGATCAGACGCCGGATAACCCGGCGTCTGATCAGGCTCCAAACTGTTTGCCACCAAGATAAACAAGAATTATCAGAATTGTCCAAAAGTTGTTCTTTTCTACGTTTTAGTGCTTTGCGTTTGCGTACGTTTGCGTTTAAACGAGAAAGAATAACAGATTCTCCACTGTATAATTTCAACTTGCTTTAAGCTAACATCTTTCTATAAGGCCGGCTCGTTTTACTTTATTAAATATTCGAGGGGTGGGGCATATGCTTTGAGACTTGAGTAATCTATCAATGTCCTCTTGACTATACCTATACCCATATTTGGGAGTGCGGACTACTACTTTTCAACTTGGACAATACCCCACTCGAGAATTCCACACTAGGCCAATACTCCCACATTTTGGCAAGGCCGACAATGCCACCACTTTATAAATAAAAAGGTTACTAAACAATTTTAACTCTTTCTGTTTCATGATCAAATTTATCGCGAGATTTTTACACCTTCATCGTCATTATTGTCGTCTGCTTCAATATTGCCTGATTTTTGGAAGCAAGACTGATATGCTGGTCAATACTGTCTGTTAGTCAATATTCGTTATAAGTAACGTAATTCGCAAACTTTCGTGATCAGATCCATTTCAAAACAGTTACTTATTCTCGTAATATCTAACTAAATATTTGCACGAAGATAGCAATTTAAAAATCAATTAAACATCCAAACTATCTCTCTGAAGTTATGGAAATAAGCTAATTGTCAGCTATACATGTATAACAAGGGGACTTCAATAAAACCTCTGCACTGTTTTTCAAATGTCGCCAAATTTGAAACAGACTTCTCTCAATAGAATGCCTAATTTGGTGATAAAACACACCAGGGCTTCAGATAAGCGGCGTTTTTCAAAAACTAAAATCTTTATTTCTGCTTTAAACCCTATGGTGTCACTACTCATTAAAATCCTCTCGAAGAGACGATTCTAATGAGTAGTTACACCATAGGATTTTGTGTTGTATGAGTGAGAAAATGTTTGATTTGTTCAGATTACTTCCCCTTATCTGGAGCCCTGCACACACAGGAAAATGATTTTATTTTACTGTTTACAGGCAAGACTCCTATGCTAGCCAATACTGTCTATTTATCATAACTTGGTATAAGTAACGTACTTCACACACTTTCGCCATCCTTGCCTTTTAACACAGTTCATTTCCCGTTAATATTTAACTGAATATTAACAAAGTTTGCTATAAAACAATCAATAAATCGTCAAAACTGTCTACCTGCAAAACATTTATGAACAATGTTAATAACATACAAATTGTTTAACTTTAAAGGACGCTTTTAACAATAACACTGAATTAGTTCAATCTCCATCAACTGTAAGCATACACTATTCAATAGTGATACGAATAGAGCTGAATGTTGAATATAGCAAAGTCTCTCTATGGTGACCACTCTGTAACACAATGTGGAAAGTAAAAAAGGTAAATATCCGCTTAAAGTAGATTAAAACCAGATAAAAAGCTCATATATAGGAATTTCTGCCCACATACAATCTACCTTATTACACTGTGGCGACATATGATAGTCGTTTACACATACAACTAGAAATAAAACGAGTGGAATTCTAACGAAATTTGCAGGTGCATAGATTCCTATGATAAAAAGTGAATATAAAGTTTCAGCAAAATTGACAAAAGCTGTAGAAGAAGCGCGGCCAAAATTGTACATCTACAATAATCATAAATTCCTAAAATCCTACTATAATGAAACTTGCAGGTGCACAGGTTCCAATGACAGTTAGAAAGAGTGTAAAAGTTTCAGCAAAATTGACCAAAATCTTTAGAAGAAGCACGGCCAAATTGTATAACTAAAACAACTTCTAAACTTCAAAATAAAAAGGGCAATAAAATTCACAAGTGCATAATATATTTTATCACACTTACAATGGCTGTCAAGTTTCAGCAGAATTGGAAACAATATTGAACATGTAGCGCGGGCAAAAGTGTGCCTTTGGACGGACCGACGGAAAAGCTGATTCCAGTATACCAACTCCATCAACTCCATAACAAAGGGGTGGGAGGGGCGATATGATGACAGCCTCATCGGGTAAAGCAAGCGGTTCATAGTGACCGTTTCAGATCCAGACCCGGTGCTCGTTTCATAAAGCTTCGTACGACAAATGTTGTCGTAAGTCAAAACTTTAAAATACATTTATTTTCTGATTTCTCTATCTAATCCTGTCTTGTTACATCACTTTGGAATCGTCGTTTCAAGACGATTCCATAGAGATGTCACCAGACAGGATTAGATGGAGAAATACATAATAATTGAGACTTTTATATTCTGACTAACGACAACATTTGTCGTAGGAAGTTTTATGAAACGAGCCCCCGATCTTTGATTGAGATTTGTTTCGCGGGTAAGTCGGAATCAGCTTGTGCGGCGACCATATGTACTTTAAACTGGGCTGTTTCAATCCGCTACAAGACACAGCAAAATGATAATTACGAAAACATCCATCACAGAAACAGGTTGTGCCCCCAAGAGCAATTTTGCCTGATTTTGCGTTTTTCTAACTCTATACGTGGTTTGACCTCTGCACAAAGTTTGTGGAATCGCCCTGGAGAGAGTTGAACAGATAGTGACTTACGTTACCATTTTGTGATTTACGTTACCATCTAAAAGCAACTTTTTTGTACTCTGAACAAATACAAAGTAAAAAAAACGAACGTTCCAGAAAAAACACTCGTGTGTGCACCAATTAAAACAATACACAGAAGAATGACACCGTGTTTGTGTAAAGTAAATCAATATGATACAACGCACTTACGTTGACTGCTGCAGACACCAGGAGCTGCCAGCTAGTAATGTAGTGCTGAGGACCCATAAATATGGGAAACGGAAACGACGGCATCCAGGCTTAACCACAGTTAAAGTCCTGAGGCAGGATGCAGGAGCAGCAACCCCAGAAGAACTTGCACAATACATTAAAGAAATATTGGAGGTGCCGGGTGTAACGCAGTAGAATGACCCACCCGTACAAAAGGACCCGGGTCTTTATACTACATAGGGAAATGATCCCAGACCGTGAGGGGGTAATTCTACTACGAGTCGATAGGTTCCTTTTTCTTCGGTCTATGGTCATTTTTCTACGTAGTAAAAAAAGACCCGGGTCACTGTTCTACGTAGTGACATGACCCATGGGTCATTTGAGCAGGGGTGGGTCATTATACTGCGTTACACCGGCAACGCGTCCGTCTGCGGACGACCTGATAATGATGATGATGACTTACGTTGACAATAATGTTCAAGATAATGTGTTGCTACCAAATGTACCACCGGTATTTTTTTTAAAATAATGACGACTTTTGGAAGTACATTTCGGTTATTGGAACCCACCTTTAGATTTTCTAAAATCTACATATGGTTAATTCAACGAGAAAGAGTACATGGTCGTTTTGGTAATTGATTAACTTAACTTGTTTCGGCTGGTATACAGAACGAAAAAAGATTAGTCAATTATTTAACACAGTATTCCCCAGGCCCAGGGCTGCCATTTCGCCTGACTTTTCCGAAATCTTCGGATGTTTTTAATTTCTCCGGACCTACGGAGTTTTTTTCACGAATTATTCGGATTTTATTGCAATAAATTCTATTCTTTTATTTTGTGTTAGATCTATGTTTTGTAAAGGGCGTGGCGGTAAATGGTGTCACGTGCGATATATTGTTTTGAAAAGCTGGTTTTGAACACAAAGCATGCGAATAGCGCGTGTTCAACCCGTTTTCAAGAATAATTCAACATGCACCATGAGAAATATTTTTATCCTAGCAGATGGAAGCTTAAAGCAAACTGAAAGAAATATAGAATGCGCCTTAAGAATACACGTATGTGCACGTGTTTTAGACAGGGGATAAATGCATTAAAATCAAACACGTACCTTAGGGTAGTTTTTTGTTCGTTAACGTCCGTTTCTGCCAACTATGTGCTAAGTGGACGCCCGAGAGAGATAAGAGGGGGTCAGATACAGAAAACCCATGCGCGATGTCCTACTCTTACATTGTATTATCGACACAGCTCTCTGGCTCTTTCAGATGTACAGTGTACGTAATGCATTAGTACTGGTCTATCCGACCTCGGTATTTTAAGACTCTTCCGAAGGTCTTGGTTAACCCATTACCCCATAGATTGATTCTAGTTTTGAAAATATGTGAAAACTTAAAGCAGGTTGAAAGTAAAGCAGAATGCGCCTTAACTCTTTCCTCCCTGAAACTTTAAATGGACAATTCCAGTTTCCATTTAAGTCTAGTCCATTTCTGACTTTTAAGGGTTGTTTTTGTCAATGTTTGGCATTATAACAAACAGTGAAGACCAAGATCAGAGGGCTCCTAGGAGCCCTCTGATCTGGGTCTTCACTGTTTGCATAGGACAAGTGTACTTTTCACATGTACATTGTTTGCAAAGGATGCCAATATGCGGGACTAGGGTTCAAAGGGTTAAGGCTCATTCTGCTTTACTTCCATCCTGCTTTAAGCTACCATCTGCTAGAATATAGAAAAATAGTTATTGTCATACATATCCATAACTGTATAAATTGGAACTATTTTCTTAAGTGGAGGAATAGGTTAAAGGCGTAAAAAGGCATATTTACGGGGTAATGGGTTAAACATCAAACACCTCAGGTTAAGATAAGACGGAATCGTCTCTGCATTTGTCATCCGATCTTGTTTAAGACTTCAATCTGTTCCTAGCTTTGCACAGAATGTCGATTCACTCTGCATTCTAACATACTCTTCAATAATATAAATTCACTGAATTTTGCAACAATTGGTATCAGTAGTTACTGTATTCGTTATGGTATTAGTAGCAGCAGTAATAGTTGGGGTAGTATAGTAGTAACAGTAGCCGTACTCGCAATAATGGCAGTTGTAGAAGGAGTAGCAGCGGCAGCAGTAAGACTATAATTAGAAGAGACTGAGGTAGTTGTTGTAGTACATTTGTAGTTGTTGCAGTAGTAGTAGTAGTAAAGTAGTAGAAGAAGAAGCCGTAAAGGTAGAAGTAGTCGAAGTTGTAATCGCAGTAGAAGTAGTTGAAGGGGTAGAAGTTGTGTAGTGGTATAAGTAATAGTAGTAGTAGTAGTAGTAGTAGTAGTAGTAGTAGTAGTAGTAGTAGTAGTAGAAGTGGTAGTGGTAGTAGTAGTAGTAGTAGTAGTAGTAGTAGTAGTAGTGGTAGTAGCAGCAGTAGTAGTAGTAGTAGTAGTTCCAGTAGTAGTAGAAATAGTAGCAGTAGAGGTAGTAGTAGTAGGACATGTAATAGTAGTTCCAGTAGTAGTAGGAGTACATTGTTTGCAAGTATTAGTCAAATTACGACCAGTAGGAAGTGTTTGAGGTGTTTATCTATGCATCATCGTCATCAGTATCAGTTCCTGGTCAATGTGATCATACGTCATTTCCTGTTACTGCTCTTATCTGCTGGCGATCAACAATTGATAATTATAACAATCACCCGCAGAGTAGCCCGCAGAGTAACCATACAATTCGAATCTTGAGTCCGTTTCATAACACTTCGTACGACTAATGTTGTCGTAAGTCAGATTATAAAAGTCTCAATTATTATGTATTTCTCCATCTAATCATGTCTTGTGACATATTTTTGGAATCGTCTTGAAAAGACGATTCCAAAGAGATGTCACCAGACATGATTAGATAGAGAAACCATAAATTAAATGTATTTTAAAGTTTTGACTTACGACCGTTTTTGTCGTACGAAGTTTATCAAACGGGCCCCTAGTGTCCGTACTCACCCGATTTTGAAGGTGGGTACCAGGATTGGTGTGGATTTTTACGGAAAAAAAACCAGAAAATTATTTTAATTATGGTTGCATACATTGTTCCCTCTCTACAACAACACCCAATGGGAGACACAGATTGAGAGTGTTATTCGGAGGGAGTTGTTATAGGGAGGGAAAATCAATACCCTTAAAGAGCTGAACGTAACGCGGCGTCTGATCTGGGTTCAAACGGTTTGCAAATGCATTCTAAGGGTATTAATATCCCCACTTTAACAGCCCCCTCCGAACAACACACACAATCAATATTCGTCTCCAATTGGATTGGAATTTCTAGAAGTAGTAGTAGTAGTAGTAGTAGTAGTAGTGGTAGTGGTAGTAGTAGTAGTAATGACTGGTTTGACTGTCTTAGCTACAGTGTTCCCTCTCTACAACAACATCCAATGGGAGACAAAGATTGAGAGTGTTGTTCGGAGGGAGTTGTTATAGGGAGGGAAAATCCATACACTTAGAGAGCTGAATATTTCTTGCCTAACAAATGCAAACAGCTTGAATCCAGATCAGACGCCGCGAAACGCGGCATCAGGTCTTGATTCAAAGTGTTTGCCACTTGTCATTATTTTTCGTTCTGTCAAAATGTTCGCTATGTAATGTCAATAAAACTTGGAGGGAATCGTTGTTCGGAGCGCCGATGTAGGGAGGGGGGGGGCCCTATAACAAGTGTATTCTCTCGCCCAAGTGAAACAAACGAATCCATAGCAAGTAAAAGCGGCTGAAAACCAGATGGTGTATTTGCAAAAATAAAAGAAAATACTTAAATAAAAGCGTGCATCTGGCATTAAAAATATGACCAGTCTAAAAACATCTTCAAGAAAAGTCACCAAATCGTTTAATTAATATTTTAGGTGTTTTTTTTTTTTAGATGTGTTCAATCGCTGTTTCATTAGAATGGGTGACTATTTGTTTATGTTCCGTCCCCGCATGCCGGCTCCCGGGTTCGAACCCCATCAGAGCTTTTTTCTCTTTGAAATGCACTTTTAAAAGAATTTTTTATCCTAAACGAATATTTACCTACTTATATAAGCGTTTGAGAAATACATCAGTAGATGTCGAAACTGTCGAAGGTAAATAATTTATTCAAGTAGTGAAAAAAGAACTTTCTTTACAAAATGGATTTGACCTACTTAAATGAACACATTCAAGGATAGCGTTTGACTAACATTTACAAATTACTATTTTGATACTAAATCTTGTTGCCTGTCACTTTTAAGACAAAGGTTCAAACTTAAAAGTAATCGTTCATCTTAAGGATGCAGCGCACGTGCTTATTTTACATGAAACATCAAGATTTCAAAAGGAGATGAATTATGTAGTATAAGATCAACCCTTAAAGTGCTGTCAGGGCCCCGTTTTACAGTGGAGAATCTGTTATTCTTTCCCAATAAACGCGTTTACGCTAAAACTATTATTTGCCGTGCAAACAGTTTGGAGCCAGATCAGACGCCGGGTAACCCGGCGTCTGATCAGGCTCCAAACTATTTGCTACCAAGATAAACAAGAATTATCAGAATTGTCCAAAAGTTGTTCTTTTCTACGTTTTAGTGCTTTGCGTTTGCGTACGTTTGCGTTTAAACGGGAAAGAATAACAGATTCTCCACTGTATGAAACGTCGTACGACAAAAACAGTCGTGAGTCAGATTCTTAAATTATCAATAATTATTTACTGATCCTGTCTTGTGTCATCTCTTTGGAATCGTCTTGAAAAGACGATTCCAAAGAGATGTCACAAGACAGGATTAATTTAGATGGAGAAATCAGATAGATCTATTAGATGTATTTTAAAGTTTTGACTTACGACCGTTCTTGTCATACGACGTTCCATAAAACGGGTCCGATAAAACTCCATTACAAACAGTGTAGACCCTGGTCAGAGAGCTGCTGAAAGTGAATGAATCTTCTGATCATAGAATGCTCCGTTTGTCAACTCATACTTTAAAAAAACGTTGGGACAAAAACTCTTGAGAGTTTAAAGTAAACTACTCATTTATTAAAATACGGATGAGAGTCATTTGAACATTGAGCATGGTACATGTAAGGGTTTTTTGACGCATGTGACTGATTAACCCATTCACTGCCATGACGTCACAATTTTAAACAATTGCCGTCTGCTTTTAATTCTCAATTTTTAATTTTAGGTACAGCGTTCCCTCCCTACAACGGCCCTCCCAATGACGACCCCCTCTTTACAACGACCATTGCCGCTCTTCCCTAAACAGGACAATTATGTCTTACGCTTTTACTGCTGCAATATCGTCTGCTTAAACTTGTCGTCTGCTGTTTTTTCTCAAAGTCACACATTGTACATTCTGACAGACAAAAACATAATGACGAGTGACAAACAGCTTGAATCCAGATCAGACGCCGCGTAACGCGGCGTCTGATTTGGATTCAAGCTGTTTGCAAAAGTTAGCCGGTTTCACTCCCTATAACGACATCCTCCGAACAACGCACTCAATTGTTGTATCCCATTGGGTGTCGTTGTAGAGAAGGAGCGCTGTATTTTGACTTAAGAAAATATAAAAATGAGTGTCACGTGGTGTCTGATTGGGATCCAAACTGTTTGCTAATAACTAATGTAGGCTACTCGGGGTAAGGCAATTGCGGGGTTAACCCTTTCGCTCTCAATGACACTTAAAAGCGCGTCACAGTTGCAAACAGTTTTGACCCTGATCAGACGCCGCGTCACGCGGCATCTATAGTCAGGATCCAAACTTATTGACACTTGTTTGAAATGTCTTCAGTCATACTACCTTATTTTTTTTTACTTTGAAACGACATTGCAGACAACAAAATTGAAGCAGACGACAATGAAACGGTGAAGGGGTAAAAATCTCACGAAAAAATGGCAGTGAAAGGGTTTTAAAAGCTTGTTTGAAGGACCAACAAGTATAAGTGTGATTGATAGAACATATATTTTTAGCCTATCCAACACCAACTAATTTCAGTGTTTGAGATTGCAGACTGAATGTAACACATGCATCTCCGAAAGGGGGAATGCATTCCTTTTCTTTTAATGAAATATTTTTAAAGAGACTGAAAAACAAATGGTGTACATGTATTTGCAAAAATAAAAAAATATAGAGATCTACTCAAATAAATGCAAAATTGCGGCATTGCTGTGCATATCTCATGAAAAATATATGACCGGTATAGAAAAATCCTCAAGAAAATATACATAATATACATATACAGTCATGGCATTTTCGTAAAGTATTTCGTATGCTAGAGCACTTTTTAGAAAATTTATAATCAAACATGGAAATGGCAATCAGTTTTACAAAAACCGTTTCTAACGTTGTTTTTACCACGGAATTAGAGTGTATAATTCCGTGTTTTTATCGAGGATTTTTTTCTTTTAAAGAGTTTGAAAACCAGATTTTTAAAAGAAAATAATTTTTTAATGGGTGTCAGGTGTCTATTTAAACACGTGAATACATGTTCTACATATACAATGACATTACCCACAAGTTTAGGAATAAGGTACACGCCATCTCAATAGAGTACAAACTTAGCTCACTCGGTAAAGACGCCGGTTCTTACATTTGACTTTGCCATAGCCATCAAAACAAGAGCTGTCGGAGAACAGCAAAGCTCGCCTAACTAAACCTTTCTTAAATAGGTAACTATCAATAGAAAAGAGTATCAGTACATTGATATTCAAGCCACAGGAAACCTCCATTCCAAATATCAGCTTATAAATGCAAATATGTCATGTAGTATAAGTGCATTCCAACACTTACTCCATAACTAACTTTGAAATTTCAGTCCCAAAACTCTAAGTCCACAACAGGTAAAATTTTGACTAAATTTAAACTTTTTTTCAAATTTTAATTACGAAACATCAATGTTCAACCCACAGGTCACCTCCATTCCAAATATCAGCTTCCTAATACAACTATTTCATGTAGTATTAGTGCATTACAACACTTACCCCAAAACTTTAACCATGAGAAATCAGCCGAAAAACCTAAGTCCACAAAAGGTGAAATTTTGACTAAATTTAACTTTTTTTTTTAATTTTAACTACGTAACATCAATGTTCAACCCACAGGGCACCTCCATTCCAGATATCAGCTTCATAATACAAATATTTCATGTAGAATTAGTGCTTTACAACACTTACCCCAAAACTTGAACCATGAGGTAAATTTTTGACTAAATTTAAACTTTTTTTAAAATTTTAACTACACAACATCAATGTTCAACCCACCATGGAGAAAGGACCTTTCTCCATGAACCCACAGAGCACCTCTATTCCAAATATCAGCTTCCTAATGCAAATATTTCATGTAGTGTTAATGCATTACAACACTTACCCCAAAACTTTAACCATGAAAAACCAACGCCGACGCCGGGGTGATTCCATAAGCCCCCCCATTCTCCGAATAGGCGAGCTAAAAAGGGCCATTTGAGTGTGATTAGTCAACGGAGGCAGTTCATGCTTCATTCAGTTTTAGCTTTTGCCTGGGTTGCCTCCCTTTGGTCATCATTTTTATGATTGTAGGTGTTTATCGGGGTGGGGTGTCTGCGTTGCTGGTTTTAGGACAGTCCTGGTAACAGGATCAGGCAGCGACGTGATTTCACTTGTTGGACACTGGTTATTATTTGTTTAGCATGCTTATTTTGTTTGTCATGCATGTCACAACGTTACTTTGTTGAGTATTATCCGACGTTAAAGACATTTCTTAAGTCTATAATTGATGGAGCCCCCTCCCCCATTGTTCTCGATAGGAGTGAAAAAGCATGCAGCATAAGCTGCCAGAGGGTATACCTATCTCAGTTTACCTGGTGAGGCCAAGATTACACTCATGCTCTAGAGACTTTTCAATGGTTATTTCTAACCAAATTATCAAATATAAAGGTCGGGCCTCACATGAGACGCTTCAATGGTTCTTTGCTACCGGTATGTGCACAAGACCAATGCTTTTTGCAAGGAAATTGTCTGGCAAGGCGTTATCACCGAAAGTTGGTCAGGAAATGTCTTTAAATAAAATGTGTCTGTGTCTATGATACTTAATGAAAATTATCTTTAGGCCGCACGCTTTTGATATCTTACGCCTTGGAAAAGTGATAAATGAATTAAATTGTAAACAAATAATAATGCTGGTGAAATTGTAAGTTGAGCATACACTCACTGAAAAAGATTTGGATCCAATGCACTTGGCTATTTATGGTATCGGGCTGACTAGTTGCGGCTACTGGCTTTCCCCCGCAATCGACGATAACGATATAAAATCAATGCGTATTCGTCTGTGTTTTACATTCTCGCACTTACGAGTCATACGAGATTTCGCGTGAGAGTTCATTCTTACTTCATTGTTTGTCATTTGAAGTTTCTCTCTGCGGTAAACACAGAAAAAAGAGTCTAGAAGGTAACATACTTGCCCAGTTTAATTAATTATGTGTGAAACGAATATTTGTTTGAATAAAACCATGTTTTTATTCGTGTACCAGTTTCTATACTGAAATACGCCCCGATTTGCTTAGGCACGTGTGGCTTGTCGCCGGCATATTGCGTTTGTCAACTTTTTCTTGTGGTTTGTTGTGAAATAATGTTTTAACAAAATTGAAATAGAACTACCATATTTCATGCTTGCTTGATTTCAAAGGTATTGGAAACGAAGAACATTATATTTTAAACAGATAGCACGACTTCTATGTAAAAAAACACCCTGACACGGTTGAATAGCTATTGAATTTGAATATTTGTAGAAACCAGGTTTAAAATATTCACATTCTAATCTAGTCGTACAAGTTTCCAGATAAGAGTAAGTTAACTAAACAGTTCCCCCTTTGTGTTCCAACAAAACACATTATTAGAAACTCTTGAAGAGAGTAGTCGATCTGATTGAGCCGGTCACTTTGTCTTGACACCAACAAACTAGTTGTTATACTACCCCGAAATCCTGAGTGCCATGGAAGGAAGCCAATACTACTATAGTATTTCTGCACAGTTCAATACTATTCTATACTAAGTCAACATACCATAGATGTTCAGCGTAGAGCTGGGTGTTCTTAGTTGTTCATGACTCATGAGCACGTCCATACAACCAGAGGGTACTGTCAGAAGTAACTGGACTGCTCAAAGCACCTGAATGACAGGTGTCATTGACTTTGGCACTTTACTGGCTATTGGCACAGTCGATCGCACTTTACTGGCTATTGGCACAGTCGATCAGGAACTAGCTGAACCGGTGTTCACTACACTACCTATTTTTAAGTCTTTGGTGTGACTTGGCAAAGGAATTGAACAAGCGACCTCCCACACTGCAAGCGGACACTGAGCTATGCAGCCGTCACACAGTGATTTGACAGTGGCTAGTCTAGACCTTATGTCAGTTCAAAGTCTAGACTAGGTGTCAAGTCGGCATTTTTTTCCTTCTTCAGATGGTACAGGGGAACGGTTTGTCCTTGACCCTTGCCAATCCAAAGAATAAAGATACAGGATATTTCCCAATCCAAAGAAACACCAGGGATCATTCTGGGCCGCGATATTTCGCACGTAAAATGACAGGTATCGCATCAAAATGTGTATAACGCGAATATTTCTCGAACTCGTTTCTCAGATACTTGCGAGCGAAACGTAATTCTTCTCGATTTATTTCCGATATTTACAAACATTTCTGATCAATTTCGTCGAACGCCTTATCGTAATCGCAGCATCCCGCGCACCAATAAGTATAATAGCAAACCAATACACGGAAAGGACCGAGAGTTCCGAATTTGTATATAAAATCAAACCACATCCGGTTCAGAATAAAACGTGTACCAGACCGCACATAGACTAATTGACAATTACAGACGACAGATAAATGTGACGGAAATGAACGGTATATAAACACTTCTACAGTCTGACTGTGGAAGCCGGCTTTTATAGCCAGATTGTCTAAGCGTTTGTCTCGGTTGCGAAGTTAAGCCACAGAATTATACACTTTTGTATAATTCCGTGGTTAAGCAACGTCCTGTGCGGTTAGAACCTGGATGGGTGACCGGCAGGGATTACTGTCGGCCCGGTACACGTTATGTCCTCTGTCATGGGATCGTACTTTCGAAAACAGGAATGTAATTTCCCTTCACTGGATTGAATAACTGCACAATGCACCAAAATACCGTTCATTTTATTCCTTAGTTATCGTCGTAACCGCGCCGATAATTTTTGTCACTAGTTTTTTGCGAACTGACCATCTACAGACGAAAATGAATCTGCCGATAACATATACGCTAATGGCGCGTGCGGTAAACTATCAATTTATGGTATGGATTAAATCTTTTCGCTAGATTTCGATAAGGAGAAGAAGAATAACAGTTCCATGTCATATGAATATTATTTACACAAAATTCTCAAGCAGTAGATATAGCAGTAGTGCTTGTTGGTACAAACAGACTACCAATTAAAATTTCTCTCATCATCTAAAAAAATCTCTCACTTTTTTTGACAAATGAGAAAGTTTCTCTCACTTGCATTCTGCGACAGAATAATCCCTGAAACACCTTTCCCCAAAGACAAAGCTCACGTAATTTCTTAATACATAACAAAACCATTCATATTCTATCGATCATATGATTAGTTTTCGCAGAAATAAATCTAAAATTAATGTTCCCTTCTTTGGTCTGTTTATTTGTTATTCATTCTTCAAAGTTACCATTTGGGGTAGGGCTGTAACGATTCACCGGTGATTCGAAATCGTGAACGGACGAATCAGCCGTATCGTATCGCAGACGAAAAACGATCCGTTTCGCAAATCACTTTTATACATTACATGGCAACGGAAGTGTTCTAAAACTTTATTTTATGTAATAAAATCGGACAACAATTAGCTTCTTTCACAAGACATTCGATCTTATAGCCTGCAAAAATTAATAGACTGACCAAAAAGTTACTAGACTAAACCTTAGGTTAGTAACTCTATATAAATAGTATGACGTTTCGATAAACCAAAAACTGATCGCTCAGTGTTGCATTTGTACTTGGAATAAAATAACGAAACCCTTACGGATATTTTCGTTAACAAAATAAAGAATATATAAGAATTAAATTGATGTGGGATTCGCACGTAAGAAAGGATATAATATGTGTTTAGATGGAAAAATGCAATGGTATACTTACGACAATGGATGTGAAGCGTGAGTGAATGTCATACATGTACCGGGAACTACTAAAAAGATATCGGTTCCCAACTTCGTTGAATCAAACTGAGACTGCAGTTACCTTTTCTAATATTGTATCTTAATAATTAAAAATGATCTATCTAAGAATAAAACGAAATCGTAACAGCGCAATCGGGTTTTTAAGTAGAACGCGGTATGAAAAATGAATCGCATGTCACCGATTTTTCCCGTTGCTGAACCGGATTTTACTCCCCATTCTTGTTACTGTGGGATAGTTACTAATTTTAGAACGAGGATTTCCCCAAGTTTCATTTCGATGCGAAAACCGTGGAGTAATAGATCTACTCCGTGGAAAAACGAAACAACAGTGGCGAACTGTACAGGATTCTTACCTGGAACAAATGATGGGTTTTTTATTAAAAGCGTGACCTAAAAAACATTTCATAGTTTGACTAGGCCATTCTGGTAAGTAACTGCGAGACGGGGAGACCGAACTGGGTCGCAATACGTATCGCGTCGTCACCTGACTCAAGATACACAGCCCTAATTTGGGGTCCTGGAAATTTTTCATCTAGTGTTTCTTTTTCACTTTTCAATTCCGATAATTACTTGAAAGATTATTACCGCCACTATTGAACTATACAATCATTCCGATAAAAATCCATCACTGAATTGATTATCAAAATATGCACAGTAATTTGTTGTTGTTTCGTTTTTGTTAAAAGTAATTCTCAGTATTTCTCACAGAGCTCCAGATAAGAGGGAGTAAACTGAACAAATCCAACATTTTCTCAATTATTTCACAACCAAATCCTATGGTGTAACTACTCATTAGAATTGTCTGGAAGAGACAATTCTAATGAGTGTGACACCATAGGGTTTAATGCAGAAAAAAAGACATTTGTTTTTGAAATACTCCCCTTATATGGAGCTCTGACTTCACATAACCAGGTGTCTGAATGAGTATTTTGTTTGACGACCGTGGCCTTTGTAATTAAGTATTTCAAATTTAACACTTGTGGCCAAGCATACTGCGAGGCAACTATGTTTTACAAGTACTTTTCTGGTGTCTTTGTTGATTATTTGTTATTGAGTTTTTAACCCATTACCCCATAGCCTGTTTCTAGTTTTAACTCATAAACAATTATCAATGCTTATCTCAATACAAGCTAGTAGATTAAAATGTGTCAAAATGAGTCAGTATGAGGCTATTGCACAATGAGTCAATATGAGTCAGTATGGCTTAATGGGTTAAAGAAAGATGATCATTTAAAGCAGGTTGAAAGTAAAGCAGAATGTGCCTTAAGGCACATTCTGCTTTACTTTCAGGCTGCTTTAAGCTATTATCTGCTAGGATATTGAAAATATTTCTTACGATTCAAATTCATCACTATATTAAAGTGAACTATTTTCTTTAGTGGGGGAATAAATAAGAGGCGCAAAAAGGTGTATTTATGGGGTAATGGGTTAAATATATTCACACTGATGTGTTTCAATTTTTCAGAGGTTGATGAGTCAAAAAGCTGAAAAACCGTCACTGTCAGGTCAGAGATTGAAGACCAGGAAAAGGGGTAACTTAATAACTTACTTTACTGTTCATGAATTATGACCCCCGAACCCCACCCCCACCCCCCCCCCCCCCCCCTAATAAAAGCGATTGGCCATATCCTTGGCAAGCCTGACCCATTTTGTACACATAACATAATGCTATATTTAGAAAGTTCTGCACACTGCACAGTTTAGTTTAAAAAAAAAGAAGACCATTCTGAGCTCAGAAACATAGACAGGCCCCTGTGGCATTCACATTTTTCCAATCTTGCAAATTTGTGTCTGGATCCATTTTCAATGCTGCCTGAAAGGGTCACATTTTGCAGGAGGTCATTGAAATTCAAGAATTAGATAGTGCCCAACGTGGCCTTTCAGAAAAGCCTTCCGAAGTGATGTGAGAATGATAACTTTTCATTCAACGGAACTTTTTTTTACGGAAGCTAAAATGTGCCGTAAACTTCAAAATGTGGAAAGGATATGGCCCTTTGAAATGTTTTCCTACAAAGAACTATATAGGGGGAAAATATTGTGCAGCTAGCTTCTACTTTTTTTGAAGTGATTTGCTCCAGACTGCCACAGGTGAACTAGTTAACTAAAAGTATGATCAGGTACAGCAGAACCTGAATACTTAGCCCTTTCAGACTAAGAATTTTTTTTAACCCATTTACCCATAAATACGCCTTTTTACGCTTCTAATTTATTCCTTCACTTAAGAAAATATGCCAAAGTTATTCAGTCACAAATATGAATCATCAGAAATATTTTTCTATATTTTAGCAGATAATAGCTTAAAGCAGGTTGAAAGTAAAGCAGAATGCACCTTAAGGCACATTCTGTTTTACTTTCATACTGCTTTTAGCCACCATCTGCTAGACTAGAAAATGTTTCTTATGATCATATATATTCATGACTGTATACAGTATAAATTGGAATTGTAGCGGAGGAAGAAATTAAATGCATAGGAATGCAATGTCTGTGGAGTAATAAAGTTTAAACACCATTAGTGAGTCTTCAATACAGTGGTAATGACCAACAAAAATTCACTATAACTTTTACCGTTTCAGATGAAAAGGAAAAATACGACCCTTCAGCATTCCGTGATGCTGTTATCCAGGGTATTAATGACTGTGAATCAGATCTAGACCAAGTAAGATATACTAGTCAAAACTGTGATAAGTTACCACTGAATGTACATGAATGGTGTTTTTAAAAATCGACAGCTTAATGCAGGACAAAAGTAATGCAGAAGGTTCCTATAGGAGCCTTCTGCATTACTTTGTCATGCATTTAGTTGCCTTTAGTCGCTAATCTACAAATATTTACTTTTGAAATGGTAGCTTAACACAGGTTTGATCTCTTTTGAGGGATTTACTACTTGAAAGCTGATCGTCAAATTGTCCAAAATGATCAACTAATTTCGTATTTGGAAATTATGATCAGACATTGTCTAAACTAATCACTAATTTGCATTTGGAAATTATGACCAGAAACTCTCCGATTCTAAATCATTTTGACAGAGGAACAGTAGTTGCCAAAAGATGCTGAATATATTTTGATAATTGGGCCAAAGAATACAAAAAATGAACAAGTGGTATATTAGTAACTATAATGCCTGGCCAAGGCACTGAAGGCAGTGCATACAAGTTTCTAGACATAGCCTAGAATCGCAGTTTGTCCGACTTGAAAAGGTTCACCCCATTATTATAACATACAAACGATCCAATCTGAACCACGGCATTGGAACACGTTAAACCATTGATTGTCACCTGGATGTTGGTCCTGGAGGAACATGTCTATATATTTATAAACATATCTAAAACAGTATGACATATACACCAATTTAATAATCATGAATAATATGCAGCATAAGAAATATTTCCTCCTAGCAGATGGTTTCTGAAAGCAGGCTGAAAGTAAAGCAGAGTGTGCATAAGGCATATTCTACTTTACTTTCCGCCTGCTTTGAGTGGTCACCTGTCTTCAAAATGAGGAAACATGCTATTGGTTATAGTCTATAAGTATATAAAGCTGCATAAAGCTGATTCTTGTTTTTCAGGTCTCGAAGTTCTTGGATGTATCTAAACTAGATTATCGGCGGTATGCGGATGTTCTGTTTGATATCTTATTTGCTGGTGGTCAATTAGGTAAGGCGTTAAACCTTATTCTTCTTTGGGGAAGGGCTGCCATAAGTTAATCATGAAAGATCTAAAGATTTCCTATTTTTCATGTGCGATTACTTAAAGCGGGAGGTACTGTGCAAGCAAAAAGGATAGGTGTCTCAGAAGCCAAAACTGGCTGGCCCTTTAAATAGGAGTGACACTATAATAAACAAAGCCTTAAAGCGGGGTGAAAGTAAAGCAACAATTTTAGTGTTTACACTCTAGAGGCCACAATTTTAATCCAATCTTTCTGTAACTTGCTCAGATTGTATATTACCATAAGAGTTCGGATGAGTTTGATTATGGTTGAAATCGGACGAATAGGCCAAGAGTTATCTACCTTTGAATTGCTGAAAATGCCATATTTAACAGTGTTTACACTGTAGAGGCCACAATTTTCATCTAATCTAAACTTGCCTTAAATTTATTGGCCGTAATAGAGAGTGAGAGGTTTTACACTTTTTTTGTCATTGCAGCTCCGGGGGGTTCTATAGTGGAGGACCCTGACCAGACAAAAGCCTCCAAGACCACTACCTGTGTGTTTGGGTGTGAGGAGGATCGTAACAAACTCAAGGCCTATTTTGATGTAAGAACTTCAGAGAGCACATTTCCTGTTGGAGTGAAACTGGAAGGATGGCTCCATCGTTAAAAATAAATGTTTAAATTGAAACATTGTTAAAAAAATGTTATACAGTTATACCCCTCTAAACCAGACATGTGTGGGGACAACATAACTTTCTGGTTTAAAGGGGTTTTAACACATAAGCCAATAGTATGTTTCTAGTATGGAAAATAGCTGACCACTTAAAGCAGGTTGAAAGTAAAACAGAATTCGCCTTAAGGGGCATTCTGCTTTACTTTCAACCTGTTTTTAGCCATCATCTGCTAGAATGTATAAAGTGGAACTATTTTCTTCGATGTAGGAATAAACCAAAGACGTTAAAAAAAACGTTTTATTGTGTAATGGGTTAAAATAAAGAAGGGTAGGAAACTGGGCTGAAATTTTTGTCCAGTTTAAAGAGAATTGCAGTTTGGAGGGGTTCCACTGTAATTGGAAATTGAACACTTTTTCTACATAACTGAATTACTGTTGGTAGGATGATAAACCCTTAGCCCGCCAAATAAATTGTCGTCTGCTATATTTCTTGTCTGCTTCAAGTTTCAAAGTTGCTCAAAATTGCTGAAAATGTTGTCCGAGTGTCAAACAGCTTGGCTAAGGGTTAACCCAACTCACTCACTCACTGCTGCATGTGGATTAAAAATATGAAGTAATAAGTGATAAGAGCTCAGTTCATTTAACCAAATACCCCATAAATACATTCTTTACGACTTTATACTGTAATGAATATGTACCTTAAGAAATTTTAATGGTCCTGATGGAGAGGTTTTACTGTATTCTTTCTCTATTACAGGTCTTTAACAAACTATTGAGGAGATACAAGTACCTTGAGAAGGCGTTTGAAGAAGATATAAAGAAAGTAAGTTTGAATGACTTGAATGATCTCTATTAGCAGGAGTTGTAAATTTAGTTTCACTGTTAGTCTGTTGAGCTATTGTCGTCTGTATAGTGGAGAAAACGTTACTCTTTCCCAATAAACGCTTTTACGCTAAAACTATTATTTCCTGTACAAATAGTTTAGAGCCAGATCAGACGCCGGGTAACCCGGCGTCTGATCAGGCTCCAAACTGTTTGTAACACAGCTTAATATCAAGTCAGAATTGTCTAAAAGTTATTTTCTACATTTTAGTGTATTGCGTTTGCATTTAACCGGGAAAGAATAACGTGTTCTCCACTGTATCAGCATATGCCTCTGCATCCAGCGTTAGTTAAGTTTTTCAGTTAATTTGTTTTTTAAGACAATAATTTCTCAATAACTATGAAAGTTATTCATTTGAAACTTGGAATATTTGTCAGTATAAAAAAGGCAACTCGTTACAAGACTGCAGGTTACCTTGGGTTTGTCATTGCAAAATTATTGGCGTTGTAATGTATGTTGGACACAGCCTTTCAAAACAGGTGTCCTGTAGACAACAGCCTGTTTGATACTTTTTGTGTTACCTGCAGTGTCACGCCTCATAACCCCTGTTCTACTGAAGCTTTTATGATGAAACTTCATTTATGGAAAGAGCTTGACAAGTGTAGTGTTTTAGCCAGACTCTCAAAAAGGGCAGGGGGGCACCAAAAAGGGGCAGGGGGGCACCAAAAAAGGGCAGGGTGCAAACAAAGTGTGGACCCGCAACTTCGGCGAGGGGATTGTTAACATTTCTAGGTGTCTTTTCATCATATTCGAAGTCTTATAGGTCCATAAGCACTTTTAATGTATTCAGCATATAAGTCTGTAAAGATAAAGGTTATACATGTGGCAATAGAACAATGGGGAGGGTGCGGGAGGGGCGTCCCCTCCTGCGCTGCGGCGGAAATTTTTTGGACTTTAAATGATGAAATAGTGTAATTTTGCTATACAGAGATATATAATAAACATGTATGCACATGTAGTGGATTTTAGCTATACATGTACATTATACAGATCTGCCTTGGTCGTTGGTTCTACTCCTCTATTATTCTATTGTTATTATACAGATGCATACAAGTATTATGGAAAATGGATGAAGATTTTTTTTCTTTAAATCACACATTATTAAAAAGTTACAGAACTAAATTTTACTCCAGCACCTGATGATTTCACATTACAGCTGTTGATTGAGGTTGGCATTTAAACTAGTATTCCATTCTTTTGCAACAATGTATTTTGTAAAACAGGGGTGTAAAAGCCCCAAAACGATCAATACTAGAAAATATCAATTCTCTTACTTAATTCTTTAAAAAAAAAGAGCAAGACACTAGGTTATGGGGTGTCTTTACCTTTATGCAAATAGTATAGACCCAGATCAGAGTGCCCTGGGTAAGTCCTTTGTATAGGGTGTATTATCTGTTTGTCTGATTTAAAATTATTTTGAGATTTTTCTAATATCGCACACAGTTAAACATGCACACAAACAAATAGATCTACTATAAAGTACAATAATTATTGGCATTGGATTGTTGCTGTATCCAGGCAAGTGGGTGTCTTAAGGATTTTCCTATTAAAAAATTCAACCTTCCCTAAGCAACCACCTGTCATAAAACAGAATACAATTAATTAGACTGCATCACGGGAAAAATTAAACAGGATCTATTTAGATATGTGTTGTCACGCTGATGTTCTGTTTCAAATAGATCATTCAATATGAACTTACCAAAATAAAAACAACAGCACAGAACCGATACTTTTAGAAATAGAAATATCCCATTCTTCGATTCTTGCGCGTATGTAGCATTTGATGGCAGAAACGGACGTTATCAAACCAACCAAACCTCTCTCTGTCGTAACTTATTTCCCGAAACTCCAGCGAAATATACACCTGTAAGATGTAATTTGTTAATTTCACGTCAATCATCAATACTGTCTTTCTAAATGGGTGTATATAACGTCTACATTCATTGGATGTTTAAAAAAAAGATGCGGGGAATTACCTTTCTTATAGCCAATAAAACGAGTAAAGACAACCTGTGTAAAAGTTCGAAGCACGGTGCGCGTTTGATTTTTCCATTTCCGAAATTTGGAAGACTGTTCGTTTCTGGTACGTGAATATTAATAAAGATTTGTATGGAAAGTATTTCCTTCTAAGAAAATTACATTCTGTTTTAGATCTATATTCACCTAAAATGTTCGTTCGTCGAGCATTCTTTATTGGCCCTGTATCGAGCATATTTTTCCAAGATCCGACTCGCGTTTGCGTTTTAATCTGTGATTTTTGTTTCAGTCTTCATAATGGATAATAATCATATGAATGTTTAAATTTAGGGAAAAGGGTGTCGTATATTCTGTTTTTCAACGAGGCCAACATGCCTTTCGATTTAATCCGGCTTCAGTCGCACACTCTCGCCATGCGGGGTACCACACCAGGTATACATATGTGTATCGGTCGATTACACACTATAATTGTTGATTGTCTATGACACGCGCATGTCGCATTGCACTGATTGGCAATAATGGGATTAGCGACAGTAAGTGGTATCGCTCCGGGCAGCGGGGCGGTCTATATCAAATGGATAGGGGCACAGAATAGGGGCACTAGGGCGGATCCTTACACCGGAATAAGGGCAGAAGGGCGGATCAAAAGGGCAGAAGGGCGGGCCGCCCCGCCATTCCGCATTAGCTAAAACACTACAAGTGGAAGTGTATTGCACAAGCGTCATAACTCTTGTATCAATATTGTGAGAGTTGTTTCCCTTTTCAACATTTTCTTTTCATGCATCTTTCTTCTGTTTTACTGAAGATTTTGAAATGAAATTTCTTTTATGGAAAGAGAATGTTATACTGATGCTTGCTGGCAGGTGACACACATGTTCCGAGGAACCCATCTATTTTTTCACAGGTGACCTGTGTACACATGATTGATTGTACCTTTGTTTTCAACAGTAAGCAGTGATACTTTTAGAAATCAGGTGAATGAGTCCCTGGGATGCACATTCTGTAAAACAATGAGTCCTTGAGGTGAAAAATTAACCCAATATCCCATGACTTACTTCTAGTTTTGAAGCCAGGTGACCACTTAAAGCAGGTTGAAAGCTTTACTTTCAACCTGCTTTAAGCTTCTATTTGCTGATAAATAATAGGTTAATAAAGGCCAGAAAAGTTATGGATCCATGGGACTTTCTACTTTTTAAATAATGAGTCCCTGGCAAATTTAACTAGTATAGGGCTCGGGGTGCACAGGTAAATTTTATTTAAGTAAGGGTTTAATGACTGTCCTTTGTGCATTTTACAGTTATTGCTGTTCCTGAAAGGCTTCAAGGAAGATGAACAGCGCAAGTTTGCCACCATTTTGGGCATATTTTTCAGCAATGGATTCTGCAAGGCAAATGTCCTGGCATGTCTCTTTGAGGAGCATCTTGTCAAAGAAGGTAGGTCCCAACACACATACTGGAGATTTCTCCGTTTTGTGGATCTACGCCTGCAAGGCTACAGATGTTATGTCAGCCTTGACACAGTCTGACCAGGACTTTCTTGGTCTCCCTCTACCAAGAAAGTCCTGGTCAGACTGTGTCAAGGCTGATATGAACATCTGTAGCCTTGCTGGCATAGATACACGGAACAGAGAAGCGTGGAGACTGGGTGTTAGACACTCTAGCCACCTGCTGAGAACCCACATCAGTTGAAAAATAAACTCGGGATAGAGTCAAGTCAAGACTTTAATGTATACAGGGCTGCAGATAAGGGGAGTATTATAAAAACTGAAATCTTTATTCCTGTATTTAACCCTATTGCGTAACTACTCATTTGAATCGTCTCTTCCAGAGGATTCAGTGCTGAAATAAGCAAGAAAATGTTGGAGTCATTCAATTTACTCCGCTTAACTTGAGCCCTGTGTGTATATTTTACCGTCTCGTCTAATGTCACCACAATTTACTTCAATGCTTTGATACTTATACAATTCTTGCCTTGGACCATAACTAATCCATTCATATTACCCAACATTGAATTGACCATAACCTAATTATAAACACTGCCCCCTCATCTGTCTGTCAGTCAATAACAATTGCAATAACACTGCATGAAATATGGACAGAAAATTTAAGAACATTATTGCCAGCAGGTTTACCATTTAAAAAATTTTAACACTGAAATCAGAATTTTAAACTCACCCAGACCAAGGCAGAAATCAAGACTCTACTGCCAGATGATTCTAATAACACCATAGGCTTTGTTGCTGAAATGAGTGAGAAAATGTTTGATTTGTTCAGTTTACTCCCTTTTATCTGGAGCCTTGGTAAGGTTTTTATGCCCCTGGCATCTATAGATGCGGAGGCATATAGTGATCGTCCTGTCCGTCCGTAACAGGTTAAGTAGATTTAAACAGTTCGTCTATCATTAACACCTCTTACTCAAATGCTTGGGTACTTATACAGTTGTTGCCTTGGACCATTCCATATCCACCAATATCACCCAAACCTTGATTTTGACCTTCACCTTGACCTAATTTGTACTTAGAATATTTTAAATGGGCTATTTCTTGGTTAACTAGATTTTACAGTTTCGTCTAGCATCAACATTACTGACTACAAGCTTTGATACTTATACAGTCAAACCTGTCTGAACGGTCACCTCCGAACAACGGTCAGCTGTCAACAACGGCCAGTCTGAATTCCTCCCGGCCAATTTCCTTCTTAATTGACCTCTGAATAACGGTCTCCTGCCGACCGCGGCCAACGGTCACTTAAACTGGCTCTTTTTGACACCTTTTACCCCAAACAGCGGCCAGGCTGAGACACAGAGGTGTCACCTGCCGATCGTGGCCGGCGGTCACTAATTCGACTGTTTTTAACACCTCTTACAGCAGCCAAATAACACGATTGAATGGGTGCAATTTCGCCAATGTCGGCCGCCATCTTTGTTATGGATGCGCTTGGTTATATCAAACCAAATCAAATTGGAAGCAAATTCTAAGGTGCTAATGACAGTTTGCAACCGACTTTTGGGTTTAAAATAAGCCACATTATGATGAAAGAATTTCAAAAAAAATGTTTGTTTTTATATGTTGGCTAATTAATACTGAAGATGTCCGTTGCTGCTTATGTTTGTATGATTATTTATAATCACGTTGACCAGATTAACCAAATGGTTGGGCGATTTCTAAAATGGCCTTATCCAGATTAGTCATTGGTGATTAATTGTTTTTTTATGTAAGAAACCTTGGCAGATACGAAATTGTGAAATAAAAAAATCATTTCTAGTTTAATCATTACGCTTTAAAAAGTTGTCTCAGTTGCGAAGTTAAGCAACGTTCTGCGCGGTTAATAACTGGATGGGTGACCGGCCCGGTACAAGTTACGAAGTTAAGCACCGTTCTGCGCGGTTAATAACTGGATGGGTGACCGGCCCGGTACACGTTACAAAGTCAAAGATAAATTGGAAAATTAACAATGCCGTCTACTCTAGTCGATGAAGTTTCCCAGTTACTGTCGCTGAGCGGGTAAAGGTGTTTAAACCAACAGACTGTGCTATAGATTCTTATATTCAACAACTGCCGTCATATCACGTCAACATTTATGTTCGGCAATGTCCGTGTTTTAGTCATAACCTCATTATCATAAATGGCGTCCTTTCCAAATAAACTTTACACCAGCAATAAATTCACGGTGTATTGTGAGTGTTTCCATTGAAATGAAGAAAACCCCAGTACATTTAAGAATCAGAGCAACAAATTAATCATTCAGACAAGCAAATAATGAAAATATCGGCTTTTGAAAAGTCCTTCGTTCTTATTAAACGAGATGATTTCGAAGCTATTCGTCCTTTGAGTTGCCCGCCCTTTTCCGTATTTTCTCGAAAGCGGCGATGGAACATTATTCAAATATCCATATCTACATGTACCAATCAAAATGAGAAAATGCGATCACGTGACCAAAACCCTTCAGAGTTTGCTATCTACCGAGACATTTACTTTTAACATGGATATCCGTTCAAAAGAAAGATGATGGTCGTGATATTTATTGAAACTTCAAAGACTGAATTCTTAAGCAAATAAATATTTTTAATATTTAAATAGATAAATAACTTAGAGTTTAAAGGTATCAAATGTTTCTCTTTCATTACTTGCGTACTTGTACTATCCCTTGTAGATATAAAATTCAGTACATGTAGTTGATGAAAACTTAGCCATTTTGCACACCTGCGAACAACAGCCACCTGTGAACAACGGCCAGTTTTGCTAGTTCCCACAGGTGGCTGTTGTTCACAGGTTTGACTGTTCAGTTGTTCCTTGGATCACTACCAATCCACCCATATTACCCAACCTTGAATTTGACCTTGACCTAATTTGGACTTGGATCATTTTAAATGGGCTATTTCTTGGTTAACAAGATTTTACCGTTTCGTCTAGCACCAACACTACTTTAGTACTACAATGCTTCGATACTTATACAGTTATTGCCTGGGACTATTACCAATTGACCCATATTACCCAAGCTCAGTTTGACCTTAACCAAATTTGGACTTAGAAAAGATTCAGAATATATTGTCAAAGATGCCACCCCGGACATAAGCATTTATTGAATGTGCAGTCTTGTTGTTATTTCATTTTCTCTTTGCAATACCGAAGTCTCTCTTTAGCTTCTTCAGTGACATCTAGTTCTGAAGGATTCTTGTTTCTGTACAGGACAGTCCCTGCGCTTTGCCACGATCATGTTCCGCTCATGGCTGGAGGAGAAGGACATTGGATCTGTTGTAAAAGCCCTCAAGGTGGCTGGACTAGACTCCAGACTGCCGGTAAGAAATAAGTGCCTCTCTTGTAAATAGGAATTGTTAGTATTTGATGAAGAATTGCCCAGATTGTCTATTGTACTGGGGAGAAAACGTTATTCTTTTTCAATATACAGGTTTGCGCTAAAACTTTTATTTCCAATGCAAATAGTTTGGAGCCAGATCAGATGCTGGTAAACCCGGCGTCTGATCAGGCTCCAAACTGTTTGCCACTCAGATTAAAATGAATAGTCAGAATAGTAAAACATTTTGTTGCAATGTGTTTGCGTTTTGTATGGTTTAAACGAGAAAGGATAACGTTTTCACCACTCTATAAGCTTCATGCAGTTAAGTTATTCATATTGGGATGTGTCAAGCTGAATTCAATTGTCAACTTTAGTTTCATCTTCTCTGCAAACAGTCATGAATTGAAATGGAAAGAATGTTATGTTTGGGTAGGAGAACAGTATTTTAATTGTCTTTAGTGATTAGTCTATTCTCCAGACTGTTTAATATTGAACAATATTAACTCATTGAGCCCTAGTGGCGCATATATGCTTCTTTTACCAAAAGTGTACCTGTGAATAGTACACTTGTCTAATACAAACAGTAAAGTCCCTGATTAGAGGGCTCCTGCAGGAGCCCTCTATTCAGGGACTTCACTGTTTGTCATTTTTAGCTCGACTTTTTCGAAAAGTCGAGCTATTGTCGTCTGCGTCAGCGTCTGTGTCTGTGTCAGCGTCTGCGTCGGTTAAGTTTTTTGCTTAAGGTTTTTGTAAGAGTCCATTTCTCAATAACTATCAAAGGTATCCATTTGAAACTTGGAATAGTTGTTCAGTATCAAAAGGGCAAAGCATAACAACAAGGCAGGTAACCCTGAGATTTGTCATTTCAGAGTTATTGCCCTTGTTTTATTTACTTAAAAATTATAAATTAACATATCTCAATAACTATGAAAGATATCCATTTGAAACTTGGAATAGTTGTTCAGTATCAAAAGGGCAACACATAACAACAAGGCAAGTAACCCTGGGATTTGTCATTTCAGCGTTATTGCCCTTGTTTTATTTACAAAAATTATAAATTAATATATCTCAATAACTATGAAAGATATCCATTTGAAACTTGGAATAGTTGTTCAGTATCAAAAGGGTAACTCATAACAACAAGGCAGGTAACCCTGGGATTTGTCATTTCAGAGTTATTGCCCTTGTTTTATTTACTTAAAAATTATAAATTAACATATCTCAATAACTATCATAGGTATCCTTTTGAAACATGAAATACTTGTTCAGTATCAAAAGGGCAACTCATAACAACAAGGCAGGTAACCCTGGGATGTGTCATTTCAGAGTTATTACCCTTGCTTTATTTACTTGAAATTTATAAATTAACATATCTAAATGACTATGAAAGATATTAACTTGAAACTTTGAATACTTGTTAAGTATCAAAAGGGCAACTCATAACAACAAGGTTGGTTACTCTGTGATTTGTAATTCCAGAGTAATTGCCCTTGTTTTATTTATTTAAAACTTGTAAATTGAAATATCTGAATAACTGTCAAAGGTATTAACTTGAAATTTTAAGTATTTGTGTTATATTAAAAGGGCAACTCATTCAAAAAAGAAAGGTGACCATGGATGTGCCATTCCAGAGTTATTGCCCTTGTTTTTATTTACATAAAACTTGTAAATTGAATTTTCTCAATAACTACAATAGGTTTTTATTTGAAACTTTAAATACTTGTTAAGTATCAAGAGGACAACTCATTACAAGAGGGCAGGTAACCCTGGGTTTTGTGATTCCAGAGTTATTGCCCTTTGGTATTGAATTTTCTCAATAATTACCATAGATATTTACTTGAAACTTTAAATACTTGTTAAGTATCAAGAGGACAACTCATTATAAGAGGGCAGGTAACCCTGGGTTTTGTGATTCCAGAGTTATTGCCCTTTGGTATTGACTTTTTAGAATTTAATTAGATTTCTCAATAACTACCATAGGTATTAACTTGAAATTTGAATACTTGTTCAGTTTCAAAAGGGCATCACCTTTCAACAAGGCAGATAACCATGGGATTTGTCATTGCAGAGTTACTGCCCTTGTTTGACTAAGAATTTGTATATGAAATTATTCAGTAACTGTAGAAAGTTATTAATTTCAAACTTCCAATATATTTGAATTCTTGTTTAGTTTCAAAAGGGCAACTCATTACAACAAGGCAAATATTTTGTCCCTGTTTTGACTTATAGTTTACTTTAAATGGAATGCAGGCTGTCCAAGTATGTTAAAGTTGTTGTTGCTTAAAAACTTCTATGATCAATAGGGCATTAAACACCCATACACATTCTTTAAGTTTGGAAAATGTAGCCATCTCAAGTATGTGAAAGTCGAGCGTCCATCACCCGTTTGCGGTGCTCTCGTTAAATATATTATAAAAAAACAACCCTAAATAGTCTAAAATGGATCAGACTTTATTGAAAACTGGAATTTTCCATTGGAAGTTTCAGGGGATAATGAGTTTAGGAAGAGGAGCTCACTGCATTATTTAAGGCTAGCATTAAATTGTTACATGTATTGAAAGTGGATAGTTCATCTCTGTTTGAGTAATCAATTGTGATTATTTGTACAACATTTCGCAATGATCAATTTTCAGGAATTGTTTCCACTAAACAAGAGGAGTCAAGAGACGTTTGTCACGCACTTCAAGAAGGAGGGTTTGGAGGTCATCGCTAATTTCCAAGTGAGTAATGTGACAAGTTAAGATAATTGTTTCAGATATACACTGTTGAACAAGCTCGGAGATGAGAAAGACAAATTCTCTTGTTAACCCTCTCCCATAACTTTCTGTGTTTAACCCTGGTGGTTGCTTAACCCTTTCCCCCATAGAAGCGCCTTTTAGCGCATTCAGTTTATTCTTGCCCTGAAGAAAATAGTTCCAATTTATACATTCATAAATATGTACAATACAAAATATTTTCTATATTCTAGCAGATGATAGCTTAAAGCAGGCTGAAAGTAAAGCAGAATGCGCTTAAAGCGCATTCTGCTTTTCTTTCAACCTGCTTTAAGAGGACACCTATATTCAGTACTAGAGATATGCTATGTGGGAAAGGGTTAAAGTAGATTGAAAGAAAAGTACTACAGTCAAACCTCTATTACCACCACTAAATTATGTCAATTAGCAGGTTTTTAAAATAGGATGTATGGATGAGTTTGGTTTTAACCCATTACCCTATAAATACTCCTTTTTACGCCTTTAATTTATTCCTTCACTGAAGAAAATATTTCGAATTTATACAGTTATGAATATGTATGATAAAAATTATTTCCTATATTTTAGCAGATGTTGGCTTAAAGCAGGCTGAAAGTAAAGCTTAATGCGCCTTAAGACGCATTCTGCTTTACTTTCAGCCTGCTTTAAGTGGTCTCCTATTTTCAAAACTAGAAAACGGGCTATGGGGTGAAAACGGGCTATGGGTTAACGGGTTAAGGCACTGCAACACAAATAAGGTCATATAGGGCCCATGAATGAGATGATGATGGTTTCAGTAGGATGATTTTGACTAATCTCATTTGTTGCAAGCAGCGCATGGGTTGAAACCACCGACCTGCCTTCCTTTTAGTTCTTGGCAGAGGAGATATTCTCGGTCTAATAGAACCATTCCCTATGAAAATTCAGCCCCATGGTAGAAAGGCCCCTGGGGTTTTAAGGCAGGTGACTGCTTTAAGCAAGGTGCTAGTATCACCCGTAAACCAGTTGCTTGATGCCCGTAATGAGGCTAAGCCCTGAGATAACATAAAATCCAGGGCTCCTGAAATAATGTACAGTGAAACCTCTCTATTATGACCACTTAAGAAGGGCTAATTGATTTCATAAAATACAGGTGACAGCTTAAAGGAGCTTTCTGTTTTACGTTCACCTTGTTTAAAGCAGGTGACAGCTTAAAGTAAGGTGAACGTAAAACAGAAAACTCCTTTAGGAGCTTTCTGTTTTACATTCGCCTTGCTTTAAGCTGTCACCTGTATTTTATGAAATCAATTAGCCCTGCTTTAGTGGTCATAATGAAAGCGTTTCACGGTACATTATTCCAATATGGAACATCCAACCCTGTCAACTTCAGGCAAATTTATATAGCAGTTAACTCACCCTATCTCAAACTTCAGTCGCCATTGCGAGCGAGCAAGCTGAATTTACACCCGTCTAATTCTGTCAGGTTTGTTTTTAGCTCACCTGAACAGACTATTGTGATCGCTCTCCGTCCGTCGTACATTGTCCGTCGTCCGTTCCCATTTTCAAACAACATAGATCTCCTCAGAAACCACTGATGCTATTTCAAGCAAATTTTGTCAGAAGCATCATTGACAAGGGGGAATGAAATGTTGTTCAAAGTTTTTGGCTAGAGTTATTCCCCTTGCTGTGGGGCCCGTTTTACTAACATGACCGTATAGACAACTTTTAAATCATAGTTTTAATGCATAATCTTCAAAAATCTACTTCTCAGAAACTGAAAGGCCCAAACCTTTGATATTTGGTATGTACCATTACCTAATGGTCTTCTACCAAGGTTGTTGAAATTATTACCCTTGGGTCAAAAATGGCCCCGCCATTTGAAGTTATAGTGCAATCTAAACATGTATTATTTATATTGTCAGGACAAACAACAGTCTTCGGAATTTAAGAAGGGTCTCCAGAGAATGATTTCAACCATGATGGAGGATGATGAAAATCCTAAAGAGGTAAGTGTTAATATATGCTATACTTTACTGCACATATCTTTTCAATAAAACATTGAATTTATGATTTAAAGAAGGTACTACTAGACAATGATCAAGTTTGAATATGGTGATATTATGCGCATATTAATTAGGTTGATCTGGCCTCTGATTTGCTGGTAGTTGATCAACTGTGGAGATTGTACTTGATGACCAATTTTGATGGTATTTCGTATGTAGCTTCATATCAATGATATGCAGATCAAGTTTGAATATGGAGGAGATCTATGCATATCAATTAGGTGATATGGACTCTGATTGGCTGATAGTTTATGGACTGTAATGGATGATTAATTTAGCTGATAGTTTATGGACTGTAATGGCAGGGCTCCAGATAAGAGGGAGTGAACTGAACAAATCCAATATTTTCTCACTCATTTCAGCACCAAATCCTATGGTGTTACTACACATTAGAATCGTCTCGAAGAGACAATTCTAATGAGTAGTGACACCATAGGGTTTAATGCAGAAATAATGATTTTAGTTTTTGAAATACTCCCCTTATCTGTAGCCCTGAATGGATGATTGATTTTGATGATACCTTCTATGAAGCTTTATATCAATAAGGCACATGAAGTGTTTTCCAATGTCCTACATTAGTGTTCAGGCAGTGAATGGATTAAGAATTATTATCTCCAACAAAAGTTCAACTGCAGGGCCCACTCCAAGTGTGTCAGATTTTGTACTTATTAAAGTTTAGAAACTTGTCAACAACATTGGATGGATATGGCTATATGATTACAATGAACAGAGCTCCAGATAAGCGGAGTATTTCAAAAACTAAAATCTTTATTTCTGCTTTAAACCCTATGTTGTCACTACTCATTAGAATCGTCTCTTCGAGACAATTCTAATGAGTAATAACACCATAGGATTTGGTGCTGAAATAAGTGAGAAAATGTTAGATTTGTTTCCTTATACTCCCTCTTATCTGGAGCCCTGAATGAAGTTATCTGTTTTGTAGATTGTTATGCTGCTTGAAGATCACAAGAAGCAACACAGCTTAGTTGATGTAGATATGGTGGTATTGGTAAGTCAGCCCTTCAGCTTAATCTATCATAGCCTAATATCCTCATTCCACTGAGCGGCGATTCCCTACGCTTCAAATTTTGGTAAAAAACGCCGCGAATCATAGCAGGAATGGCAACAGCACAGTAGAAACGCCCTAATCATAGTAGACGCGTAACAGGAGCTTGTTGATCGCCACCTCACTGCTCAACTAAGAAATCCATGATCGTAGCCGCAGCGTGCTTGACGTAACCAATGAGCAGTCGCATCATACTAAAAGCGTCAAGATATTTGTCCGCGATTCCGCTACGTTTCTCATACGCTCTGTGCGCTCTAGCGGCTATCAAAGCACTTTCACTGCGATTCGACCATTTATGAATCACAAACCATGGTGCTTCTACTATGCTTTCACTATGCTGTTAGTGCTTTGACTGCGTTTCCTCTTCACTTTTGCTACGCTCTTGGCAACTGAACCATGACCATGGCGATTTACGCTTCTGGCTTGCTGATCAGTGTATAAATATGCATCACTTCCACCTTTATCTTCTTCATTTGTTTGCACTTGAAACTGTCAACATCGATAATTCAAAATGCCACCCTGTCAGAAACGAAAGACAAAACCAAGGTCTGCACATACTACTGTCACGCAGCCTGAACCTCACATGGTGGAATCTCAATGTTCTACTCCACAAGATCCTGTTTGTCAAGAAGCCAATTTGATCCATTTCCTTCGTATGATGATGGTCAACTGCTGCAAAAGCAGTGAAATCTCATATTTATATAGAAAAGTTCCAAAAGCGCAACAGAAGCGCAGCTCCTGCTTAGGGGTCAATCACGATCGCAGTAGCAACCAAGTAAACGTAGAAGAAGGGTAGTCAGAAACAGATCCTTTATCGTAGTGGAAGCGTAGTAGAAGTGTCTTGGAGATACTTAAAGTGCCGTTGAAGCACAACAACAGCGTGGCAGGACCGTGATGAGCGCAGCGAAGTCATAGCTGAAGCGTACTGGAAACGCCCCGAAAGTCCAAAAATTATGCACATGGCGGCACTTCTACAACAATTTGGATGATTTTGGAAAATCGCCATGAGTGCAGTGGAACCGCCGCCAAGTGGAATGAGGGTATTAGTTTCTAGACTCGTTTTATGGGTTCCCAGATGTAGATATTAAACTGAGACACACAGCCATTTGAAAGTGAACAATTTAGGACACTTACCCTGAAAGAGCTTCATTTTGAGTCACTGGAAAATGTTGATTGGATTTATATGAATTGAAACTTTCCATGATAAGGGGAGAATGTACAACTGAATATGGGAAGGTGGGGATGAGACAAAACCCTTGACAAATACAGTAAACCTCTCTATTACGACCACTAAAACGAAGGCTTGTTGATTTATACTATAAAAGACAGGTAACAGCTTCAAGCAAAGGGATAGTAATACTTACTGTAACCTTGTTTTAAGCAGTCTCCTGTTGTAAACACCTAATAAATAACACAATTTAGTGGTTGTAATTACTTACTTAACCCATTACCCCATCTCCCATTTCTGAAGATATGTGACCGGTTGAAACTTTCAGCCTGCTTTAAAATAACATCTACTAGAATATAGAAAATATTTATTGATACATATTCATGACTATATAAATTTGAAATATTTTCTTAAAGTCTGGGAATAAATCAGAGGTGTAAAAAGGCATATTTATAGGGTAATGGGTTAATCCTCTTCTTCCCACCTGGGGCATAGTACTTTCACCACGTTGTATTTGTTGTGGTGTTAGTTTCAGTAGCCATGTTTCACTTGGTAAGAGTGTTGGCCTTGGGCACAACCCTCCTCCTTTCTCATCCCGGCATGGGACAGTGTTTGTAATAGAGTGGTCTTACTGTTTTCTCATGTATTTGCTTTGCTAGGTATGGAATACATTGATGACCCAAGTAGAATGACAAATATTCTCTGTATACAGTAGACTCGAAACTACGAACATGCGTAAGTTCGAACATACCCATATATAATATGGGTATGTTCAACTTAAGCAAGATCGAGTTTTCGAAATTCAACTTATAAAATACTGGTAAGATCGATTTAAGCGAGTTTGAAGTATCAAGTTTTTACTGTATCAGGGCTCCAGATAAGGGGAGTATTTAAAAAACTAAAATCTTTATTTTTGCCTTAAATCCTATGGTGTCACTACTCATTAGAATTGTCATGAGTAGTAACACCATAGGTTTTGGTGCTATATGAGTGAGAAAATGTTGAATTTGTTCAGTTTACTACCTCTTATCTGGAGCCCTGCTGTATTTATTTTGCTAGGTATGGAATACATTGATGGCCCAGGTAGAGTGGAACAAAAAGGAAGAACTGGTGGCTGAGCAGGCCATCAAACACTTGAAGAAATACGCCATTATACTGGCATCTGTTGCCAAGACAAACGATGCCGAGATGAAGCTCATCGTCAAGATACAGGACTATTGCTATGACAACATGACTTTCATGAAAATTTTTCAGAAAATCATTGTCTTGTTGTATAAGAGTAAGTCATGTTCTTATGTGCCCAGTTTTGAGAAAATCATAATGATTCATAATTGCTACTGCAGATGAATCAATTTGGCACTCTTACTTACTTTTTAACAAGATATAAAATATTCTATATTAAACAACTAAACAGCTTATAAGGTTTGATAAATACACAATACCAGTTGACAGTGCGATACAGAGTGATGTAGTTAGCTCGAGACGTTTTTGGCGGAAATAGCAGATCTGAAGAGCGCCTTGGCACGAGTCTGATCGGCTGTTTCCGCCAAAAACATCGATAGCTGAATGCAACACTCTGTAGCACACTGCCAACTGGTGATGTGTTTATTATATGCCTTGTATATACACCAGAAACAACTAAATAGATGTTTAAATCATTTTATATCCAAAACGATTAGTTATTTGAAGCAGAACAAGAATTTTTGTATGCCACAAAGAAAAACGCAGCACTTGTACATGTACATAAATGACGTCACATTTTTTTAAATAGAAAGCGACGTCAGAATAAAATACAAAGTGGCTGATACAGACTCTTGTATTTTACTGTGCAGATAAAGCTCGATACCACAAGAAGGCATATAATTTTTTAAAAAAAGATGGTAGGCCCAGCTGTGAGATCGGTTGTTTCCGTCAATTGTGCCTGGATGGCACAGGCAACTGGTAATGTGTATATTATTATGGAGTATAGTAAAACCTTGCTATTACGACCACTAAACTGTTAGAATTAGATGGGTTTTTTGCTCACCTCCACGAAGTGAGGTGGGCATGTTAAGGCAGGTTGCTGCTAAAAGTAAAAGAGAAAGTTCCTTTAGGAGCTTTCTGTTTTACTTTCACTTTCAAAGTTTGCTTTAAACTGCCACCTGTCTTTTTAGCTCACCTGAGCACAAAGTGCTCAAGGTGAGCTTTTGTGGTCAGTCAATGTCCGTCGTCCGTCGTCGTGCGTCAACAATTTCTTCAAACATCTTCTTCTCCATAACAACTTGCCTGATTGCAACCAAACTTCACAGGAATGTTCCTTGGGTCAAGCTCTTTCAAAGTTGTTCAAAGAATTTGAAACCATGCAGAACTCTGGTTGCTATGGCAACCAAAGTGAAAAAATAAGGAAATCTTAAAAAAATTTCTTGTCACAAACCACAAGAGCCAGAGCTTAGATATTTGGCACATGTCATTACTTATAGGTCCTCTATCAAAGTTGTTCAAATTTTGCCCCTGGGGTTAAAATTGGCCCGGCCCCGGGGGTCAATGTTTTACATAGTTATATAGTGAAATGTTCAAACATCTTTTTCTCTGAAACCAATGTGTCCAGAGCTTCGATATTTAGCATGGTATTACTTCTAGAGGTATTTGACTTATATTGTTGAATTGGTTCCAGTCCGTTGCATATCTGGGTCACCGGAGCTAAAAATAGAATTTTTTCCATGAGAACTTAAAAGATCTTCTTGTCTGAAACCATAGTACACTGAGCTTAGATATTTTGCACATAGCATCGTCTACAGATCCTCTATCAAAGATGTTCAAATTTTGTCCCTGGGGTCAAAATTGGCCCCGCCCCGGGGATCACAGTTTTACATAGAGTTACATAGTGAAATGTTCAAACATCTTTTTCTCTGGAACCAATATGACCAGAGCTTTGATATTTGGCATGGTATAACTTCTAGAAGTCCTTATACATATTGTTGAATTGGTTATGGTCTGTTGCATATCTGGGTCACAGGAGCTAAAAATAGATTTTTTCAATGAAAACTTCAAAAATCCTCTTTTCTGAAACCATAGTACACTGAGTTTAGATATTTTGTACATAGCATCGTCTACAGGCCCTATATCAAAGTTGTTCAAATTTTGCCCCTGGGTTCAAAATTGGCCCTGCCCTGGGGGTTACCTTTTACAAATCTTCTTTTCTGAAATCACGTGACCCATCCTAGTGTCACCATGGTCAGGTGAGCGATCAAGGGCCATTCTGGCCCTCTTGTATATAATTATATTTAATTAGCCTTCTTTTTAGTGGTTGTAATAGAGATTTTACTGTCTACTCAGAGCTCCATATAAGGGGGGTATTTCATAAACTAAAACTTTTGTTTCTGGATTAAACCCTATGGTGTTAGGACTCATTAGAATTATCTCGAAGAGATGATTCTAATGTGTAGTAACACCATAGGATTTGGTACTGAAATAAGTGAGAAAATGTTGGATTTGTTAAGTTTACCCCCTCTTATCTGGAGCCCTGCTACTGTTTTGCTGACTGATTAGTCCGGCACTGACTAGGTATTTTTGTATTATAGCTGATGTTCTCAGTGAGGATTGCATTCTAAAGTGGTATGGTGGTGGCCACTCCAGCAAGGGCAAGTCGGTGTTCCTAGAACAAATGCAGACCTTTGTTGACTGGTTGAAGAATGCAGAGGAAGGTAAACAATTCTGTCGTTATTATTATACAGTCAGACCACCAGATAAGGGTAGTTTTTCAAAAACTAAAATCTTTATTTCTGAATTAAACCCTATGGTGTCACTACTTACTAGAATCGTCTCTTCGAGACAATTCTAATGAGTAGTAACTCCATAGGATTTGGTGCTGATATGAGTGAGAAAATGTTTGATTTGTTGAAAAAACTCCCTCTTATCTGGAGCCCTGTACAGTGCTCCCTCCCTACAACGGCCATCCCAACAATGACTCCCTCCATACAACCCTTGTCACAGTTCCCTAAAAAGGACATGTATGTCCAACCTATTTATAGTCCAGGACAGATACGGTTTAACCTCAAACAAATTGCAAAAGAAATAAAACTATTTCCATTATGTAGATATTAGACAAATAAGGCTTATGTAAAAAATCGCCATAAAAATCCGGTGCGGTTTACGAAATATTCGCGAAAATATATGCCCATCTATTTTACAATTCTGCTGACTGACGTGAGCCACCATACCTGCGTTTTTGTCCCCGGATGTTAAACACCGGAAGATGTCAGATAAGATCCAGGCACTCGGCATTTTCCAGTGATTTCCACAGTTTAATTAAAAGGTAAGTAAAACCATCAAATAAAGAATAAAATTTACCAGACAATGTTTAATTCCACCTTATTCTAAGCGCACAGCCTGATTATTAGCATCTGTGGTATAAACACCAGAATGCGTGTAATTTACAAACTATTGATGACGTCATAATAATATTTACTTTTGATGACGTCATAATAGTAGTATGTGTATGTCTAGAACAGTGTAAACCTATAAATCAAGATTTTGTTATTTGCATGTGTTTAAAATACAAAACATGTTGATAGCATTGTATATTATGAACTTCCTTTACTGTATTTGCTTGTTGTTGATAAAACTAAAAAATTAAAATGAATTTCATTACTGACGTACGTTTTTTTTTTAAAAATCTACGGAAGCCCATTTTGACCATAAGATGGCTACATTTATCATTTGTTCTTAAGTAATTTTTCGCGATAATAATGTGTTTTTGAAAGTATTTTGGTCATTCAATGTACATGAGATCACTATTCTGTCTGCATGCCTGTCCATATGTCTGTTTTTCGGTGTGTCTGTCCATCACACACTCTTTACTTATAGTGATATGAGAGAAAACTTGGGATCACTTGTTTAATAGGCTATCCTCAGAAGGTCTTCGGAACAAGAACAATATCCGCTATTTTGATTATGATATTTATATAGGCTTATGTAATAGGATATACCTGTTTTAAGTAAAGTTCCTTAATATTTTCAGAGTATTGAAATTAGCTGCGCACATTGGCCTTACTTTGTGGTTAAAGAAGACAGTTCACGAAATTTAGATTTTATGTATAACCTTGACACTTAGTGATCGCTACTCTGACTGCTTGTCAGTCTGTTTCTATCTGTCTTGCCGAATGTCTGTCCACCATACTATCTTAATTATTCACGCATGCAACACTTGTGTTCCCTATACATTGTTTAATAGGCTATCATCCAACGGTCTTTGGAAAACAATATAGATTCTATTTTTATTATAATATATTTTTGGGACCTGCATTTTGCTATCTCTGATCTAATTACATTTCCATAATTTTTTCAGGGTATAGACATGAGCTGTATTCATAGGCCGTACTTTGGTTAAAAAAGACTTCATTGTAAATGGTATTCCTATTGATCAACCGATTTTCAACTGATGGAGAAAGAATGTTCTGTTTACAAAAGAAACCCCTTTTCGTTCAACGAAGGATCATTTCATGACAAATATTGCAAACAAGCAAGCTTTCATCTTCTTGCTGAAACATTTCAAATTATCGGGTGTGAAGTGGTACATGCCAGGGCTGATTCTGATGTGACAATTGTGAAAACAGCCGTCGAATCTTCATATGGACAACCAACAACTTCATCTGTGAAGAAACGGACGTGCTCGTTCTCTTGTGCTACCATGCCGATCTTCAGACAAATGACATTATTTTTCGATCAGACAGAAACCCTAGTTCAAATCGAAAGCTGACAATTTGGAGCATTCAGAAAAACAAGAATGTTGTTGGTTTGCAAATGTGTTATATCCTTCCTGCCTTACACGCCTTTACTTGATGCGATAGAAATTCGCGCATTTTCGCGATTGGGAAAGGGAACACTTTGAAAAAGGTAAAGTCTAGTGAATTGTTACCGACAGAATTTGCAGACTTTCGAGAAGGAACGTCACAAGAACAACTGACCAATGTGTGTGATAGAATGCTTGTTGCACTGTACAACGGATCAAGCTTCAGCAACTTGAACAACTTACGCTTGCGCATTTTCACTGTAAAGACTATCAACAGTTTGAACACTGTGTAGATACAAACACTGCCACCAACGTCCTCTGCAGCTAGATACCACTGTCTCATATTTAGTCTCAAGAGTGTACTGAAGCAGCCGAAATTGACGCAACACTTTGGGGATGGAAGTTGGACAACGGACTAGATCATGCCACCAGCTCCAGCAGACATTTTGCAATAATAAGATGCAAGTGTATATGCCTAGTCAATTGTGACTCGGGGCGATGCTCATGCAGAAAGCATTGGCTTCCGTGTTCCGTTGTATTAAAATAATGCAGAAGTTCCAGCTGCTCTTATAGTTCTGAAAGTGACTTCAGTCTGGAATATAATATGTGAACCTATATACAAGCCACAGGAATGAACTCTTTCATAGCGTAAGCGAAGATGGGGCGACTCAAAGTCACACCTGCATAACTTTTGAAAACAGTGTACATGTACATATATACAAACACGCAATATGTGTTGGTTACCTTAAAAGTCAGGGCAGCTAGCAAGCTAAAAAAAGTATCGATGTGGTATAAATAATATTGCCAGGTAATGTTATAAATAGAATCTACCATTCGTATTCATAACGTATTGGATTTATAAAACTAGTATTTTAGAAAACGATAAAGACTCGGCAAGCCTCGTTTTAATCGTTTTCTAAAAGACAAGTTTACTTATGAACACTCATGCAAAATCCTATATTTGTATCAGTTACAAACGTGTAGATCTATGTCAGAAGAAATATTAGATATATGCCAGGGGCGTAGCTAGCGATACGCACTTACGCACTTGCGTAACATCAATTTGAAAAATGAAAAATCTTACATGGACAAAAATGGCATTATAATCGAAGGCTAGGGGTGGGATGGGGGGTTAGACATTAATGTCGAAATCTCTCCAATCACATTTCAGAGCTCACAAATTCATTTTTTTCATTTACCTCCCGGGGGAGGACCCCTGGACCCCCACCAGTAGGCCTACTTGTCAAATTCAATATTCAGAAACTCAAAAAGTTAGTAACTACAAAGTCGGCAGCTTAAATCGAACAGTGCTACATTACATGTACCTCTTGGTCGTGTTACAACGGTATACTTTTAGCAGAATTAAAGGTTCGTCGCAATACAATTATGTATAGATCTAATATAAATGAGCTTTTAAAAAACTTAAATGTTTCACAGAGATCGTATTCATTGCCCCAAAACATACTACAGAGCTCACAATTTCAGTTCTTATTTCCATTTGTTTTCTCGGGGGTGGTCGACCGGACCCCACCTACATTTGTCAATCTCAAATTAAGACTACAAAGGCGGAAGGAAAAGCTCATAGACAGGACTGCCATTTCTCCAAAATATTTTGTTTTTTATCCTAGCAGATGGTAGCTTAAAGTAGACTGAAAGTAAAGCAGAGTGCATTAAAGCACATTCTGCTTTAATTTCAATCTGCTTTAAATAATCGTGCTTGAAAAATAGAAGATTTGGAAATCTTGGGAGTTTGAAGTTCAACTTATGGCAGCCCTGCATAAAAAAACTTTATTATGTCTTATATAAGGGAGCTCTGAACAAACGTGTATTTCATCACACAGACCGTACTCAGTGCCCCAAAGCCCTCCAAACACACCTCAGAGCTCACCATTCCAGTTCTAATTTTTCATTTTTTTTCCGGGGGAGACCCCCCTCTCCAACCTAGATAAAAATCAAAACAGTTTGCAACTCAGATTGAAATAAATAGATCTACGTAGATAGAATTTTTAAAAAAAAAAGTATAATTTTGTTCACTTTCAGTGCTTTGCGTTTGTGTTTTGTAAATACATGTATCAGTTAATGTCAAGGTCATATTCAGATTGTGAAGGTCATGTAGTGCATTTCAACATGTACGGTTTGTTTATTCTTTACTTCGAAGGATTCTGCAGTATATCAAGGTTTTTTACCATTTATAATGGTTGTAAGAGTATTCAAATAGTAAAACAGTGTGTCACTTCTGAACGACTTTTGTTAATTTTTGTCCATTTATTACTCCTCGGGTACCATTTTACAGGTGAAAAAAATCCAATTTGCGCACACACTATCAATGGCGATTTTTAATACATGATAGAGCACATCATAAAGTTCTCAAATATATTAATCGCATTTCTTTTGCAATTTGTTTTAGGTTTGGCGAAATTTTCACCTATCTGTCCTGGACTATTACTACTGCAATGTTGTCTGCTTAAATTGTCATCTGCTGTTTTTCGCAAAGTTACATAATGGACATTTAGAGAGAAAAAAACTTAATGACGAATGTCAAACAGTTTGCATCTAGGTCAGACGCCGCGTAACGCAGCATCTGATCTGGATTAAAGCTGTTTGCAAATGTCCCTCCCCATAACGACTTGCTCCGAACAACGCACACATTTTTTGTCTCCCGTTGTAGAAAGGAAGCGCTGTACATGCAACTGTTAGGAATTTTAACTCTTTGCATGCTGGGTAATTTTTAGCTCACCTGTTTGTATGCTATACCCCGGCCATGAGGGTGGTCTAAGTTTAAAGTTTTTTGGACAGGTTGTTTTAAAGCTTAATACTTGTACTAGGGTGCTGAAATTTTGTATGAAGCATTTGGGGTCAAACATTGATGCCATGAAATTAAAATTATATTTATTTTCATCAAGTTTTGACATGTTTTGCACTTAGGGTGTTTTTTTGCTACAATTCACTGTTAAAAGTTATTTTGGATGGGTTGTATTAAAATTTAGTATTTGTGATAATCAGGTGGCATTTGTAATTGAGTTAGAAAAAGAATGATACCCTTCGTTGATATATTAGCCATTCTTGATGTAAGAAATACTGGTGTACCATCAATGTTGTTTCAGAATGATGGATAACATTATGAAATGTGTATACCCGGTACATTAAGATCATTGAATACAACAGTGGGAAAGGCAGTGAAGGGTTAATAGAAATATGTAGTTCTAGGGTAAATAGTTTAAATATGTTAGTGAATCTTAACCCTTGCATCTAAACCTGTGCCAATGCCAACATAAGACTGACCACATAACAACCCCTCCTATTCTTCCAAATATCAAAAAGAAAATTTACCCGACTTTTTATTGTGTTCATTCTTACATCTCAATATACAGTCGAAATTCGATATCTCGAACTTGGTTAAATTGAACATACCTGTATTTCAAAGTTAAAACGTGGGTATGTTGAACTTAACCGAGCATGAAATAATGCAGTTCATGTGTCGAACTATCGGATAGTTGGAGTTAAGCGAGTTCAAGATATCGAAGTTCGACTGTAGATCGTGGTTTTAGCTTTCATGTAATTGTATTTGTAACTCTCGAGTTTTCAATTTATTTTCAGAATCAGATGAAGAGGACTAGGGTTCCAACATAACTTAAAAATATTCAGGGATTTTTCTCTCTTGAGTATTTGTCGGAGTTACCTGCCTTTATAGACAATATTTTGTATACTTGGTACATTTGTGGCATGCTCTTCATTTCTGTTTTCTGTGTATCTTGTCAGGGCTCTAGATAAGGGGAGTATTTCTTAAACTTAAAATCTTTATTTCTGAATCAAACCCTATGGTGTGACTACTCATTAGAATCGGCTCGAATTGAGCCGATTCTAATGAGTAGTCGCACCATAGGATTTAGTGCTGAAATGAGTGAGAAAATGTCGAATTTGTTCAATTTACTCCCTCTTATCTGGAGCCCTGAATTCTTGTCTTTAAGACAGGCATCATTTTTCACTCATTGGAATGTCTGTGCTCTGACCACGTCATCTGTAATGTTAGAGGTATACAGGTGGGATATGATATTCTTCTCCAATGATTGGCGTTTCAGAGCTCCATATAAGGGGGGGGGGGGGGGGGGTCCAAAAACTAAAATCTTTATTCCTGCGTTGAGCCCTATGGTGTCACTACTCATTAGGATCGCCTCTTTGAGACGATTCTAATGAGTAGTAACAGCATAGGATTTGATGCTGAAATGAGTGAAAAATGTTGGTTTTGTTCAGTTTACTCCCTCTTATCTGGAGCCCTGGAGTTGTTTAATAACAGTAACGTCCCTTGGAAATAGTCTGGAGCCAGATCAGACACCCAAGTAACTTTGGGTTTGATCAGGATTCAAAAACTGTTTGCCGCTCTAAATAAAATAGTTCATATTTTTGCAACATTACCGTATTTATTTACATTTTATTGCATTGTTTTGAGTTAAGTTTAATTTAAAATGACAAAAGAATCACGCGTTTCCCACTGTAGCTGACAAGCAGGGCCCGTTTCATAAAACCTCGTACGACAAATATTGTCGTAAGTCATATTATAAAAGTCTAAATTATTATTCATTTCTCCATCAAATCCTGTCTTGTGACATCTCTTTGGAATGGTCTTGAAGAGGTGTTACAAGACAGGATTAGATAGAGAAATTAGAAATTAAATGTATTTTAAAGATTTGACTTACACCTGTTTTTGTCGTGCGATATTTTAAGAAACAGGCCCGCGGTATTTGTATCACTACAACTGCAAATACAGTTCATCAAGCAATAGTAAATATAACAATCGTCCCGCTTTATGACATCCTAGAAAAATGAAGTATTCTGGAAGGAAAACGGGTTTGCGCATTGCTGCATTCTGATAGCTGTTCAAGCTATACTGCAAGATTAACCCCTTTACTCCATAGACACACATTTTTACGCCCTTTAATTTATTCTTCCACTGAAGAAAATAGTTCTAATTTGTAATGTGGTGAATTTGTATCATTAGAAATACTTTCTTTATTCTAGCAGATGGTGGCTTAAAGCAGACTGAAAGTAAAGCAGAATGAACCTTTAATCTGCTTTAATCAGTCATCAATTTTCAATACTTATTACTAGAAACAGGCTATGGAGTTGAGTAAAGGGTTTAAGCTTCCTTACCACGAAAAGTAAAATCTGAATGTAATGCTAAACTAAATTTACTTGAGCATTTGTATTTATACTATTTAATAAGGTTAGTTTTGAATCAACTTATATAGCAGAATTACTGAATACTTCAGAATTGATTTTTTTCTCGTTTTCATATTAGAGGTACTTTGTTTACCATATAAGTGAGACTTCAATCAATTATGCACAATATGCATTTGACTGCAAACAGATCTGTCCTTTAATGTTATTTATCTTTACAAGTAAGTGCTAGATATGATCATTGAATTGTATGTAATCCTAAGACACATAGAACAACTTGTCTGCAAAGACACTGCCATCTACCGAACCGTAATTACCCCAAGTATTGGGACAGACAGACCTTTTGAGCAAACAGTGTAGACCCTGATCAGACTGCTCCTGAAGGAGCAGTCTGATCAGGGTCTACACTGTTTGTCATTTAGTTTTCACCTTTTGGACAAAATAATGTGTGATAAAAGCAATAATTGACTGTAGTTACACAGGGGTGCCCAATATTTAGGATTTTACGATACTTGCAATCAAAGTGACAAACAGTTGGTATCTTAGCAGCTCAACATCTTATCTTCGATACAATTGTTGACAATTTAACGTTGTAAAAGTTAAATCTACGACACAATACAGATAAGATATCGCACAGAATTGTTTCTAAGAATACTAAGAAGTATGCTTTATTATTAGTTGTTTTGAATAGAGTGGTAATGCTTTGAAGACACGCATAGAATCCATTAGGAGGCAAAGTCCTAGATAAAGGGGAGTATCTCAAATACTAAAAGTCACATTTCTTGGTGTCACTGATCAGCTTGAAGAGAACTATTCCAATTATTTAACCCATCACCCCATAGACCGATTCTAGTTTTGAAGACAGGAGACCACTTATTGCAGGTTGAAAGAAAAGTAGAATGCGCCTCAATGCGCATTCTGCTTTACTTTCAGTCTGCTTTAAGTTACCATCTGCTAGAATATAGAAAGTATTGCTTGGATACATTTTCATTACTGTATAAACTGGACCGATTTTCTACAGTGGAGGAATAAATCAGAGGCGTAAAAAGGCATCTTTATGGGGTAATTGGTTAAACATTTATGTTGGAAGAAACAAATCTAATGAGCACTTACAACATAGGTTTCGGTGCTGTCATAAAGGAGAAAGTCTTAGAAATTTGGTTACTCCCTCTTATCTAGAGCCCTGTCGATTTGCATTCATTAAAATAAAATCAGGGATTTTTTAATTGAATATTGTATTTGAATGTCACCAAGCTTAATTAGACTAGTGTTTCCCCATTTATTGATTGCATCGATCCTAAGCTAGGTCTTGTAGAATGTCATTTATTAGCTGTCTGATTACTGTGGACATCTGGTGCCCGTCGTACAAAACATAGTACGGAAAAAATGGCCGTAAGTCAAAACTTTAAAATACATCTAATTTCTCCATCTAATCCTGTCTTTTAAGACAATTCCAAAGAGATGTCACAAGACAGGATTAGATGGAGAAATAGATAATAATTGAGAATTTTAGAATCAGACTTCTGACAATATTTGTCGATTTTGATATTTCATAAACAGCGCTCCAAAGTCGATGTTTTTCACTAGAAAGACAATCAAGAGATGGTAAATACATTTTCAGCCCAACAAAACTGTTGTATTCAAGTGCTACTTGTGGTGTATTGGTGCATTTCTTAAAGAAGATAAACCATATGCAGTAAGCTCAAGGTATTTAGGTTTTTGTTTTGGGGTCATCCTAATTTCAACAGCAATAATATACTTTTATCATATTTGAGTTATAATATTTTAAGATTTTAACCCAATTTATTAACTCAAATTTGGAGAAAAATGAATTTGCTAATATTTAAGTTAAATTAGATTTTATGGCCCAATCAAATATTTTTCAACAACTCGTATGGGTACATTTGTATTTTAATATATGTACATGTATTTGTATTCCTACAAAGCCAGCTTTGTTTTCATAGCAAAAGTTGAAAGTCATAAAAGTACTTTTCATATTTCCTATGTTGCAAAATCTGGTGAAAAGGCAGGCAAATACAGGGATGGAATATTTTGGGAGTATCATAGCCACATTTTGTAAGAGGGAATGTCTTAGTTAGGGTAGAAACACAAACATTTACAATCATGCACTATTTAAAGAGAGTGGGTTCAGTGTTTTTATCCTTACTGTTTTGTAACAGAAAGTGGAATGGTGTGAATTTATTTTGTACTTGAAACTTACCTATGTATAGATTGATAAACAATGTGACAATTAAAATTTCCTTGTGAACTTTCACCTGGTGTTGACATGTATTCATTTCCCTCTAGTCATTCCAATTGGCCGGGCCGCCAGTTACCCATTATCCCATAAATACACCTTTTTACGCCATTAACTTATTCCTTCACTGAAGAAAATAGTTCAAATTTATACTGTAATGAATATGTATCAAAAGAAATATTTTCTATATTCTAACATGGTAGCTTAAAGCAGGTTTAAAATAAAGCAGAATGTGCCTTAAGGTGCATTCTGCTTTACTTTCAACCTGCTTAAAGTGGTCACATGTCTACAAAACTAGAACTGGCTATGGGGTTAACGGGCTCTACATTTCCAAAACCAATATCAATAGGTGTCTTCCTCATATGATGCAAAGAGCAAAATATGAAATTAGGGCATGCAGAAGTAAAGTTATCATCCGGAAACCATTTCATAGTCACATAGTCAAGAGGGGGTGTAAAAACCAATAATACAATTGGTAAAGAACAAGAAACTATTAACCCATTACCTCATAAATACACCTTTTTACGTCTCTAATTTATCCCTCCACTGAAAAAAATAGTTCCAATTTATAGTCATAAATATTTTTCTTAATTATTTTTTTCTATTTTCTAATAGATTGTAGCTTAAAGCAGGCTGAAAGTAGAGCTGAATGTGCCCTAACGCACATTCTGCTTTACATTCAACCAGCTTTATGTGGTCACATATCTTCAAAACTAGAAACAGGTTATGGGGTAATGGGTTAAAAGGAAAACACCAACAATAGTAGGGCCCAAATTGGTATACGGTGAACAAGTCAACAAGAAGAGAAAACGAGTCCACTTTGCATAATAATTTGAAAATAGTTTATTCATAAATTTTTTATCACAACATGTCTCTGCTTATACAAAATATCCATAGACTAGATTTAACATCACTCACCGCACACTCTCATACATAGTTTCATGATACTGGCAAGCTTGTGAAAAGGAGCCTTAACAGAAGACATGTGGTCCTTAATACAGGTTGATGCTTAACTCATTGAGCCCTAGTGATGCTTATATGCATCCTTTACCAAATGTGTACTTGTGAAATGTACACTAGTCCTATGCAAACAGTGAAGTCCCTGATCAGAGGAATCCTGCAGGAGCCCTCTGATCAGGGCCTTCACTGTTTGTCATTATGTAAAATATTATTCAAAACAACCCTAAATAGTTGAGAACGGCCCAGCCTTTATTGCAAACTGGACTTGTCCATTGGAAGTTTCAGGGAATAATGAGTTAACGCTATACTCCATAGTCTGTTTCAAGTTTTGAAGATAGGTGACGACTTAAAGCAGGTTGAAAGTAAAGCAGAATGCGCCTAAGGCACATTCTGCTTTACTTTGAGCCTAATTTAAGCTATCATCTGCTTGGGCATAGAAAATGTTTCTTATGGTGCATTTTCGTAACATATAACGGGGAACTATTTCATTCAATAAAGAAATCTATAAAAGGTCTAAAAATGTGTATCTATGGAGTAGCCTAACGGATTAACCCATTACCCCATAAATTCGCCTTTTAACACATATTATTTATTCCTCCACTGAAGAAAATAAGTCCCTTTTATACAGTCATGAATATGTATCATAAGAAATATTATCTATATCCTAGTAGATAATAGATTAAAGCAGGCTGAAAGTAAAGCAGAATGCGCCATAAGGCGCATTCTGCTTTACTTTCAACCTGCTTTAAATGATCTTCTTTCTTTAAAACTAGAAACAGGCTATGGGTTAAAGGAATATGAGGTAAAGCAGGCAGCTCCTACATGTGTTTCAACACTATCAATGAAACTTTGTTATTTCTATATCTTTTCTAGAAATTTGCTCTGAGATGGCATTTAAAATTGGTAAAAATACAAGCGCTCATTTTCACTCAGAACACACAACACAAGATATGCATTTACATATAAATGGCAAGGTATGGTAATATTCATAACTCTCATACACATGTTCATTTATAAATACTCAAGACCTCTGCTATAATGAAATGGCATGAAGATTTCTATAGGATAATGGACGAAGTGGACAGAAACATACCTTTTTTTAGTTGAAAGTTCTTTAACACATTACCCGATAAATACGCCTTTTTACACCTCAACTTTATTCATCAACCGAGGAAAATACTTTGAATTTATACATATGTCATAAATAAGTTGCATAAGAAGTATTCTGTATATTCTAACAGATTAGAGCACAAAGCAGGCTTAAATTAAAGCAGAATGCTTTACTTTCAACCTGATTTAAGTGGTACCTGTCTTCAAACCTAGGAAACAGGCTATGAGGTAATGGGTTAAAATTATGTTTAATGTCCAATATGTAATATTGAGAAAAACAGCAAATGACAATCTTAAGTAGACGATATTGCAGCAGTGAGAGCGTTAGACATAACTGTCTCGTTTGGGAAACAGCGGTAAATAAAGGCCAAATATCATTGTTAGGAGGCAGTCGCTGTTTGCAAGGAGCACTGTAATCTACAATGAAACCTCACTGTAGCCGGTTTCCTAGACAGGAAAGTTTGAGTCTAAATCTTTAATGAAGTCTTCAAAATCAAAAGCAAAGTTTTTTTTAAAAGATTAGAACAACCCAATACCTTCATTAAATGATGCTTGAAAAAATTGTATGGATACCAGTAGTTATTACTAATAGGCTATAAATGCATGGTACATATAACCCATTACCCCATAAATACACCTTTTATTTACTCCACTAAATAATATAGTTCTACTCTATACAGTCAAGAACATGTAGCATAAGAAATATTTTCTATATTCTAGCAGATGGTATTCTGCTTTACTTTCAACCTGCTTTAATTGGTCAACTATCTTCAATACTAGAAACTTTTAATTGGTCAACTATCTTCAATACTAGAAACTTTTAATTGGTCAACTATCTTCAATACTAGAAATCTATGGGGTAATGGAATAATGCAGAAAGCTTCTCCAGGTTGATAACTTCAATGATGCTAAGAATGATACTGTATATACCAGAATGAGAAAATACAGCAATGAGAGACTGGTTTAAAAACACCAAACTCTGGTCTGGTTCCAATCTATAAATGTTACAAACAATGTAACCAGTCTATTGGACAAAAGACTGGTTTCAGAACACCAAACTCTGGTCTGGTTCCAATCTATAAATGTTACAAACAATGTAACCAGTCTATTGGACAAAAGACTGGTTTCAGAACACCAAACTCTGGTCTGGTTCAAGTCTATAAATGTTACAAACAACGTAACCAGTCTATTGGACAAAAGACTGGTTTCAGAACACCAAACTCTGGTCTGGTTCCAGTCTATAAATGTTGCAAACAATGTAACCAGTCCACTGGACAAAAGACTGGTTTCAGAACACCAAACTATGGACTGGTTCAGTAATAACATGTGACACATCTAAACACAGAGACACCAATGAACAAACATTGTTCAGGTAAACATAATATTATGCTATGTACAAGTTGGATGTATGTTCTCTCTCTACAATGAATGCTATACATGGTATATAAATGTACAAAACCTGAAAACAATATAAAAACCATCTTATTCTATAGTTAACTGAATCTGTGTTGAGTGAACATTTAACATAGAAGGTGGCACTTTCTAATGCTTATTGCTGAATTAATGTAAACAAGATGTGCCCCCTGATGTGACAATAACCTCTTAATGACATTCAATGATTGACCTTTGTCTGACATGACACAACTTGTACCGAGCCCAAGGTCTTCCTAAGTGGAGTACGCATTGATTACTACTGTAAGCTTGTTTAGATGACAATATCACTGATTAAATTTGCTTTCCTCTCAAATCATTGTAACCAACAAGAACCAAGGCTATTGCCAAGGTTAGTGTTGTGGGCAGACAGTCAAACCAATAGACATACCAAATACAATATGTCCCTGATCTTTGAGCATGGGACATAAAAAGTTAAAAACTCCTTAAGGAGTTTACGTAACAGTTTTTTTAAAATTATGAATATTGTGTGTACAGGTCTGACTGCTTAATGTAGAACAACAGTGATGCAGAAAAGGAGCTTTCTGCATTACTGTTGTTTTGCATTAACCCTTAGCCCCCCAAATAAATTGTCGTCTGCTTCAAGTTTCAAAGTGCTTCAAAGTTGCTCAAAATTGCTGAAAATGTTGTCCGAGTGTCAAACAGCTTGGATCCGGATGAGACGCCGAGTTACTCGGCTTCTCATCCGGATCCAAGCTGTTTGCATATGGAGCTATAGTCGTGAGTGGCAGGCTAAGGGTTAAGTTACCACCTGTCTTGAATACACAGCATATACAAATAATATGTGTATCAAACATTCATTCAACACAGGTTTCTCTCTATATGTACAATTTACACTCTAAAGGACAAAGATGATGGCTTCATTTTTACAGTTAAATAACTGACAAACTCTCAACTGGTAAAGACAATATCAACTAAAATTAATTTACAATAAAATTTACTAAAAATATGGATAGTATGAATCTTATTGAATTCTTTTAGCACTTTTAACCTATATTTAATACATAAGCAAACAGATTACATCCAGACCAAGCCCTACTAAACATGGGATCTGATCAGAATCCAAGCTGCTTGTAACTTCTACCAAGTGTGGTGGCATATGAGAAGTTTGACAGTTGTAAAAATCTGTTATACCAGCCATTTCATCTCAACTTTACAAATTCTTGGGAACTAAGGATGTTACAGTACAGGAGGTTGGCTATTGTATAGTATTCGGTACAACAGGGCTACCATTTCTCTGGAGTTTTCCGAAATCTTCGGAATTTTCTTAATTTCTCCGGACCTACAGATTTTTCCCGAAATCTTCCGATTTCTGGTCTTACTTTAACAATTTGAAATTTCATGCATTTTTTACTAAGAAAGCATTGGTATAAATGTCAAACAGTTTAGATCCAGATCAGATGCCGCATAATGCGGCATCTGATCTGGATCCAAACTGTTGACATAATTATGTTAGTGTTACAGAGTCTGACAGCGAAAGGGCTAAAGGCACACTTCCTAAAACCGCGCTTGAAAATTTGGAAATCTTAGGGATTTTTATGAGCAACTTATGGTAGCCCTGTGTACAACGACAAAATAATGACAACCACTAACTTCTGCAAACCACAGAATTATACACAGTGTATAATTCCGTGTGCAAACAATATAAAAATAAAGAAAACTAAAATGTTAACAGGTTTTTAAATGTCAACTGTACATACATAACAGAATACTTAAATAAGTAACACACAGTAACAAACTTATATTTTAAAATTTTGTAAACATTTGATTAACATACAATGTACTTCAGTCTAAAGAAAGCCAATTGATGGCATTTAACACAGGTGCCAGCTTAACTCTTTGAACCCTAGTCCCGCTTATAGGCGTCCTTTTCAAACAGTGTACATGTGAATAGTACACTTGTCCTGTGCAAACAGTGAAGACCCAGATCAGAGGGCTCCGAAAGGAGCCCTCTGATCAGGGTCTTCACTGTTTGTCATAATGCTAAACATTGACAAAAACAACCCTTAAAAGTCAGAAATGGACTAGACTAAAATGGAAACTGGAATTGTCCATTTAAAGCTTCAGGGAGGAAAGAGTTAAAGCAGAGTCAACAGCAGAAAGTTCCTTTCTTATCCTGAGGCTGCCACTTGCTATATTAACCCACAACTCAATAGATACGCATTTTAGCACATTCATTTTATTCCTCTGCTGAATAAAATAATTCTGATTGATATCCTAACAGATGGTTACTTACAGCAGGCTGAAAGTAAAGCAGAATGTGCTTTAAGGCACATTCTGCTTTATTTTCAACCTGCTTTAAGTAGTCACCTTTATTCAATACTAGACACAGACTGTGGAGTTATGGGTTAAGTTTTGTTTTTAGTGCTGTTTGCAGACAACATTTAACCCATTACCCCATAAATATGCTTTTTATGCTTTTAATTTATTCCTGCAATGAAGAAAGAAGTTTCATTGTATACAGTCATGAGTAGCAACCATAAGAAATAGTTTCTATATTCTATCAGATTGAAGCTTAACCCTTTGAACCCTAGTCCCGCATATAGGCGTCATTTTCAAACAGTGTACATGTGAATTGTACACTTGTCTTGTGTAAACAGTGAAGACCCAGATCAGAGGGCTCCGAAAGGAGCCCCCTGATCAGGGTCTTCACTGTTTGTCGTAATGCCAAACATTGACAAAAACAACCCTTAAAAGTCAAAAATGGACTAGACTAAAATGGAAACTGGAATTGTCCATTTAAAGTTTCAGGGAGGAAAGAGTTAAAGCAGGCTGAAAGTAAAACAAAATGTGCCTTAAGGGCGCATTCAGCTTTACTTTCAACCTGTTTTAGGTGGTAACATGTTTTCAAAACCAGAAATAGGCTATGGGGTAATAGGTTAAAAGTCAAACATACAGGGCAAACACTCATCAGAGGATTCCTTCAAGACCCCCTCAAGCTTAAGGGTCTACATTGTTTGCATTTAGGATACATAAATTGGTTTTCAGCAGAGTAAGGTTATAAATCAGAATTTTCATAACTGATTAAGGTTTTTATATAAAACATAATCTAGCCCGTATGTGGCCATTACACAATACATATTGAAACAAATTTGAAAACTGTAAACTCAAACGACAAAACATAACACAAAGAACATGAACAATATAACAGATTCAAGTTACAGTGAAATCCTATTTATTATGTCCACTTTGAAAGGCATCTTATAGTACTCCAGATACTTGGTGAGTATTTCAGAAACTAAAATCCTTATGTTTCCACCAAACCCTATGATGGGACTGCTCATTTAACCCATTATCCCATAGCCGGTTTCTATTTTTGAAGTCCAGTGACATCTTAAAGCAGGCTGAAAGTAAAGCAGAATGCGCCTTGAGATGCGTTCTGCTTTACTTTCACCTGCTTTAAGCCATTATCTGCTAGAATTTAGAAAATATTTCTTATGATACATATTCATGATTGTAAAAATTGGATCTATTTTCTTTCGTGGGATAATAAATGAAAGGCGTAAAAAGGCTCATTTAGGGGGTAATGGGTTAATGAGCAGTCACAACATTTTCCTTAACTATTTACTCTATCATAAGAAATATTTTCCATATTATAGCAGACAGTAGCTTAAAGCAGGCTGAAAGTAAAGCAGAATGTGCCGTAAGGCACATTCTGCTTTACTTTCAACCTGCTTTAAGAGGTCATCTGTTTTCAAAATAAGAAACAGGTTATGGAATAAAAGGTTAAACACGATTAGTGAGCCATTCAATGAGTGGTCATACTAACCAGGTTTTACTGCTCTGTACAAGATATGCTTGGGTACAAATGAGTATAATGTTGGGCTGTAGGTACAGTGATAGATATATTTATAGATACAAGCATATTGCACCTTGCTTTAACTCTTCATTAGCCTTACGATTGCCAAAAACATCCACTGCTTTCAGTAAAATGAGTTGTATCATAACATGTTATTATTACCATAGCATTATGTTGGATTTTTTTCTTGAACACATAATATGAAATATGCTTGTGACAGCTAATAAGGTGTTTAATGGTACAGTCAGTTCCAGAACCATACATTAATTCAGACTTCTACGAGTCTGTAACTTACTTTAACCCATTATGCCATAAATGCGCCTTTCATTTATTCCTCCACTGAAGCAAAAAGTTTCATCCTATACCATCGTTTATTTGTACCGTAAAAATATCTACTTTTTTCTAGTGTATTGTAGCTTAAAGTAGCTGAAAGTAGAGCTGAATGCGCCTTCAGGCGCATTCTGATTTACTTTTAACCTGCTTTAAGTGGTCACTTGTCTTCAAAACAAGAAACAGGCTATGTGCTTAAGGATTAAAATGGCTAAATATAGGTTTGCAAATATTCAATATGGCGTAGAAAGCGAAAGAAATGCATAAACCTCCTTTGCATCAAACTGCCATCTTTATCTAATAGTCTGTGTTTAATAACCCATTACCCCAGAGCCTGTTTCTAGTTTTGAAGATAGATTACCACTTAAAGCAGGTTGAAAGTAAAACAGAATGCGCCTTAAGGCGCATTCTGCTTTACTTTCAGCCTGCTTTAAGCTATTATAAGCTAGAATATAGAAAATATTTCTTATGATTTTTAATAGTATAAATTAGAATTCTTCAATGGAAGAACAAATCAGAGGCGTTAAAAGGCATATTTATGGGGTTATGGGTTAATATTCGGACTGTATTGCCTTGACATTAACTCTTTGCATGCTGGGTAAATTTTTTTGTCTGGAATAAATGTCGTCTGCTACTGTTCTAAAATTAACATTTTTGAAATTCATCAGGGTCAGAATGGCAAACAGCTTGAATCCTGATGAGACGCAGCGTAATGCGGCGTCTCATCTGGATCCATACTGTTTGCAAACATAATCACTGTGGCAGATATATCCGCCGCTAGCATGCAAAAGAGTTAATAAAGAAGTCACACGAGATCTTTTTCTAGGTATAGTATTTACTTACAGGGTTCCAGACAAGGGCGAGTAAACTGAACAAATCCAGCATTTTCTCACTCATTTCAGCACCAAATCTTATTGTGTTACTACTATTAGAAGCGTCTCTTTGAGACGATTCTAATGAGTAGTGACACAATAGGGTTTAAAACAGAAATAAAGATTTTAATTTTTGAAATACTCCCCTTATCTGGAACCATGTACCGGTACTTATTTTTGAAGCAGGCAACGTTCTCGGCAATCATAAGCTAATGATGGGAATGGAAATAAGCTACTGAGATTCCTTTCATTATCTCATCATTTCTCCTAATCAGTCTTTGCCTTAAATTTTTCAGACAACTTGCCAGAAACTGACAAAAACTGCTTTTTTCACTGTAATATACCAAATTCTAATGCCAATATCACTAATTCTGATACAAATATCACTTGCCCGAATCAAAAACCACTTGTCCTGGCCTTCGGGCAAGTGAGTTAGGGCGGAGACTGCTCCTTTATGCCTCTAAACCCTGTTTTGAGACTACTCATTAGAAATGAGACAATACTAATGAATAGAAACAAAATAATTTGGGAGGCGTTACAGGGTTCCAGATAAGAGGGAATGAACTAAACAAAAACAACAGTTCAGCACCAAATCCTATGGTGTTCTACTCATTCAAATCATCTCTTCCAGACGATTCTAATGAGTAGTGACACCATAGGGTTTAATGCAGAAATAAAGATTTTAGTTTTTGAAATACTCCCCTCATATGGAGCCCTGTATTTTATCATTTTTACTACTCCTAACTGGAGCTCTGCTCACACTTGTCTTTGAGAGTGCCAAAGTATTCGGTAGCTGTTCAAACAGTTTCCTTTAGTGTAACTTGTTTCTGTAGAGTATTATAATATCACGGCTACCAATGATTTTTCGTTGCCACACCCACCATCTTTGTTTAACCTGCATCAGCACTCTAAACACAGTGTATAACTCTAGATACTAAGTTGCCAATAGATATTCGGATTCCTCAAACAATTTATACTCTTTAACCCATTAAGCCATAGTGACTCATATTGACGCATTGCGCAATATTCTCATACTGACTCATTTTGACACACTTTCATCCACTAGCTTGTATTGAGATAAGCATTGCTAATTGTTTATCGCTTATGAGTTAATTGGTTAAGCACACCAACACTTCACCTTTTCCATTATCTTCCTTAAACCTTTAACTTCTATGGAAGAATACTTTCTTTATAATTCAAATTTTTATTTTTCAAGGAAGTCAAAAGCTGTATTATGCAACCATTCCAGGAAGAAATCATGTACATTAAAACCTCTATATTACGACCACTAAAGGAGGGCTAATTGATTGTATATACGACAGGTGACAGCTGAAAGCAAGGTGACAGTAAAACAGAAAGCTCCTTAATACCGTCTCCTTGCTTAAAGCAGTCACCTGTCGTAAACTCCTAATAATTACAGAGCTCCTTCCATACAACAACACCAAATGGGAGACATAGATTGTGGGTGTTATTCGGAGGGAGCCGTTATAGGGAGGGAAAATTAAGACTCGACTTACATTTGCAAACAGCTTGAATCCAGATCAGATGCCGCATCATGCGGCATCTGATCTGGATTAAAGCTGTTTGACACTCGTCAATATATTTATTCTATATAATGTCTACTTAATATGTAACTTTGAGATATTTGACGATATTGCAGGAGTATAAGCGTTAGACAACTTTACTGCTGAGGGAAATGTGGCAAGGTCGTTGTAAGGAGGGAGTCGTTGTTGAGAGGGCCATTGTAGGGAGGGAACATTGTAGCACACTTTTGTGGTTGTAATAGAGAGGTTAACTGTATGTCTGTGAAAGACAGAAGGCAGCTTACATGATGTTTAACAAAAGCAATGCCTTCTTACTTAAATTCTGGCACCGAGCTGCAACTTACTGCTTTAAAGACCGCCCTTGCATGTTTTTGTACTGGATTGAGCAGCCTCTTTGGTATTAGAGACTTCCCTAACATCTTGTTTGTGTGGAATGACTGCCCAACACTAACATGACTATACTTATCCCATGGTCAATTCCTGAGGTGACTGTAACAGTCTCTATTTTTTACCATACCAGAGCAACAAGCTCTTGTGTTATTACATTAACCCTTAACCCCATAAACACGCTTTTTTATGACTTTAATTTATTCCTCTACTGAAGAAAATAGTTCCAATATTTATAGTTATGAAAATTTACTGTAAGAAATATTTTATAAATTCTAACAGATGGTAGCTTAAAGCAGGATGAAAGTAAAGCAGAATGCGCCTTTAGGCGCATTCTGCTTTACTTTCAACCTGCTTTAAGTGGTCACCTACATTCAAAACTAGAAAGCGACTATGGGGTAATGGGTTAAAGTCACTGATCACAATTGTGCCTTCATAAGCAAAACCAAGCATTTTGTAACAAGTGCAAACAGTTCAGCAACATTTCATCACAAAAACATTTACAGTACAAGTGACTCAAATAAGACACAGTTTCAATGCAATGCTTATAAGTCTTATGTAACAGTCCTATTTCTTTTTTGCCATTATCATTTGAGCCAATTCGTGAGATAAAGGAATTTAGGACACTGCAAACTGTCAAAGCCCAGACCTGAGCTACTGTCTAAATACAAAGTATTCATCAATCATACAGTGGAGATGTTGTTCTTTCCCAATAAAAGCATTTATTATATACCTATCGATGATTTATAGAGATTTCCCAGTTAGATAAATTTCATATGCGTCATAGTTGATATCATCACTAGTAATGATATCACTTTTGCAGTGACGATGTCAATTTTTGTGATGTCACGTAACAATCTTTTGTGACGTCACATGTTAACAGTTAATTTTGTATGTTTTCTCTGTAAAAATGTAATTGAAATGTATATAATAAATAGAATAATCAATTCCTTTGGATGGATATGAAAAATATATCACTCGAATGGGTTGTTATCTGGTTAAAAATAGAACATTCAGAATTTCTTAAAAATTGTCATTTTCACCATTTTATTACAATGTGTTTACAAGGGAAAGAACTAATATTATTACCTGACTCTCTATTTAAGTGAATATTAAGCAATTTTGACTGTTTTCCGCAAATATTTACCAGATTGAGGCCAGGGGGCAACAGTTGACTGTTACACAGCACTGTTACATGCGCGAAAATGGTGCGCAAAATTCTGCATCGTTAGCCGAATAAGGCGTCTTTATGATACAGATTTTTGTTTAAGGATCTAGCCTTTTGCGGAGTTGATCGGGTCATTTTTTCTCTCCCGAATAATCCCCTTAAAATGCTATATAGTTCTAGAGCTAATATTAAGAGCAACTTGCAGATCTAAAGTCTTCCTTTTTTTAAAACAAATTATGACGTTACAAAAATAAATGACGTCATATCATACATGACGTAATATTGACAAAGTGTCAATCAATTTCAGTCAATGAGAAACAATAATAATTTCAATCGTGTTTGAATAAAATGAATACAGAAGACATCTTTTTTTAAAAAAACAGTGATGTTCACATTCATGAATTTATTTAAGATTAAATATAAGATTATCTCTAGAATCTAAATACGTGTTGTTCAAATCTTGTATATCTAGATAGATCTAGATCTAGCTATTCATTCAGCCAGGCTTAAATAGAGAGTCAGGTAATAAATCATTTGTTTGATAGTTACTTCGGGAACAGTCAAACCATTGTCCCTCGGTAGCAGGGAAGACCTTAAGAACTGTTGCCCTCGGCCGTTGGCCTCGGGCAACAGTTCTCAAGGTCTTCCCTGCTACCTCGGGTCAATGATTTGACTGTTCCCTCAGTACCTATGAAACAAATGTATAATGTTTTCTCTACTGTAAGACCACAGTACCATATCTCGAGTTCAAAAACCAAATCCTCATGTCTCAACCAAACACTATGTTGTCACTTATTATATAATCAGTAGAATTGTCTTTTCAATTAAGTCATAAAGGAACATTGAAAATGTGTAGTTTGCTCCTTTTATCCACGGCTCCTGGTAAGAGAGAGTAAACTGAACAAATCAAACATTTTCTCTATCATTTCAGCACCAAATCCTATGGTGTCACTACTTATTAGAATTGTCTCGAAGAGAAAATTCTAATAAGTAGTGACACCATAGGGTTTAATGCAGAAATAAAGATTTTAGTTTTTGAAATACTCCCCTTATCTGGAGCTCTGCATAGTTATCTGGAACTTGTGTATGTTTGTCAAATTTCATAAGCAAACAATGAAGATCTAGATTAGACAATTCATTTGCAACATTTGTTCTTGGTTTACAATGTGTGCAATGCCATTGAAACACAACTCGGCTCCAAACAACAGCTGAAAGACTTCACACCATTGCAAACACCTCCGAGTTATTGCTGAATTACTCAACTGGTATTGCTTCATACACGATCTATGCGACTTGTACCGTCAAAACGTCTTATAGTGCTTCATACACGATCTATGTGACTTGTACCGTCATAACGTCTCTGCATAGTGCTTCATACACGATCTATGTGACTTGTACCGTCATAACGTCTCATAGTGCTTCATACACGATCTATGTGACTTGTACCGTCATAACGTCTCATAGTGCTTCATACACGATCTATGTGACTTGTACCGTCATAACGTCTCATAGTGCTTCATACACGATCTATGTGACTTGTACCGTCATAACGTCTTATAGTGCTTCATACACGATCTATGTGACTTGTACCATCATAACGTCTTATAGTGCTTCATACAGGATCTATGCGACTTGTACCGTCATAACGTCTTATAGTGCTTCATACAGGATCTATGCGACTTGTACCGTCATAACGTCTTATAGTGCTTCATACAGGATCTATGCGACTTGTACCGTCATAACGTCTTATAGTGCTTCATACATGATCTATGGGACTTGTACCGTCATAACGTCTCATAGTGCTTCATACACGATCTATGTGACTTGTACCGTCATAACGTCTCATAGTGCTTCATACACGATCTATGTGACTTGTACCGTCATAACGTCTCTGCATAGTGCTTCATACACGATCTATGTGACTTGTACCGTCATAACGTCTCATAGTGCTTCATACACGATCTATGTGACTTGTACCGTCATAACGTCTCATAGTGCTTCATACACGATCTATGTGACTTGTACCGTCATAACGTCTCATAGTGCTTCATACACGATCTATGTGACTTGTACCGTCATAACGTATCATAGTGCTTCATACACGATCTATGTGACTTGTACCGTCATAACGTCTCATAGTGCTTCATACACGATCTATGTGACTTGTACCGTCATAACGTCTCATAGTGCTTCATACACGATCTATGTGACTTGTACCGTCATAACGTCTCATAGTGCTTCATACACGATCTATGTGACTTGTACCGTCATAACGTCTCTGCATAGTGCTTCATACACGATCTATGTGACTTGTACCGTCATAACGTCTCATAGTGCTTCATACACGATCTATGTGACTTGTACCGTCATAACGTCTCATAGTGCTTCATACACGATCTATGTGACTTGTACCGTCATAACGTATCATAGTGCTTCATACACGATCTATGTGACTTGTACCGTCATAACGTCTCATAGTGCTTCATACACGATCTATGTGACTTGTACCGTCATAACGTCTCATAGTGCTTCATACACGATCTATGTGACTTGTACCGTCATAACGTCTCATAGTGCTTCATACAGGATCTATGTGACTTGTACCGTCATAACGTCTCATAGTGCTTCATACACGATCTATGTGACTTGTACCATCATAATGTATTATAGTGCTATGCGACTTGTACCATCATAAGGTCTTATATTGATTCATACACAAGCTATGCGACTTGTACCGTCATATATGGCTTCATACACAATCTATGTGACTTGTACCGTCATAACGTCTTATAGTGCTTCATACACGATCTGTGACTTGTACCATCATAACCGTCTTATCAGGCTTCACAAGGAATCATTCTTTATTACCTTCTCAGCATTAGAGATCTCAAAACCTTCAGCAGTGTTGAGAGATCTGAATGAAAGCAGTATTTAACACATTTGTGCCTCATCAGAGTCAACACTGTTTGCTAAAACTGAAAATTTAGACTGGGCACCCCTTACATCAAACATGGGCTTATCCAATATATATGCATGGATGAATCCACTTAGCAGTAATTGGTTAAATATCTCCATTCACCTTCACTGAACGCTTTGCTCTACACAGTAGCGACTTTATTATAATACAGTCGAACTTAGATATCTCGAACTCGTTTAACTCGTATTATCCGATAGTTCGACATATGAACTGCATTATTTCATGCTCGGTTAAGTCGAACATACCCATATTTCAAAGTTGAAACGTGGCTTAGCCACATTTTAACTTTGAAATACGGGTATGTTCGACAAAACCGACTTCGAGACATCGAAGTTCGACTGTAGTAAAGACTTTCAACAGCTTATCAATCTTGACAATCCTTCATGAATGAAATAAACTCTGTCTTCATTACATAGCCTTTATAAAAATCTGGGTTTCCTTCAAGTCTTTTCCATTGGCATTTTTTCTTACATCCTTGTCTGGTTCAAGCATCTTCGTATCACATTTTTGGCAACATTTGGAATTATTCTGACACTTTCACCATGATTTTACTTAACACTTGTTCATGTTATGAGATGTCTATGTCCTCTCGGACTGATAAAACAACTGGACAATGACAATAGTCTTACACAATGTTTATGTTTTAGCCATAGCCATAGTCTAACATAATGTATATGTTTTAGCCATAGCCTGACACAATGTTTATGTTTTAGCCATAGCCAGTGTTGACGGGATGTGTTTTATACAATGTATTTAGTTGGTATCTATTAGATGGTTGCTATCATACAAGGTGACCTCTCATGTCATCTGCTGGGTCTGTCTGATGCCTTGGTGATGGTGTACGTATTGAAGGACCCTCGTAACTAGGATTAGTGATCACGTTCACATTATTGTTGAAAGAAGAAAGAGTACCTGAAAAACAAAATGTAGCAAGTAAGAACTTTTGCTCTCTTCCGGAAAGAAACTCAAACAGGAAGCTTAGATGATGTTAGTCAGGGCTACCTGTGTTGCTCATAAAAATTCTAAGATTTCCAAATTTTCAAGTGTGGAATCGTACCTTTAACCCATTACCCCATAGCCAGTTTCTAGTTTTGAAGAAAGACGACTATTTAAAGCAGGTTGAAAGTAAAGCAGAATGCGCCTTAAGGCACATTCTGCTTTACTTTCAGCCTACTTTCAGCTATTATCTGCTGGAATATAAAAAATATTTCTTATGAATCTCATTTGTAACAGTATAAATTGGAACTATTTTCTTCAGTAGAGGAATCAATTAAAGGTGTTAAAAGGCGTATTTATGGGGTGATGGGTTAACCCTTTCGCTGTAAGGCTCTACAACACTAACTTGATTATACAAGCAGTTTGGATCCAGATCAGCGGCGTCTGATCTGGATCTAAACTACAGTCGAATACCGTTACCTCGATATTCGATACGTCGATACTCCGCTTACATCGATATTTTTCACCGGTCCCGGCAAATACCTTCTTTATCTATATAGTAAATCCCCCATTTGCTCGATATTGTTTCCTCAATATTATCGGTTACGTCGATGTAATTTTTCAGAACCAGAGAATTTTTCTCACCCATACGTCGATATCTGCTTCACCGTGACCGCATATCGCACATTCGGCAAACATTGGATGGAGGTGCGAAAAATGGCCACCGTGACTGATTGTAGCACCAAATGAGTGAACATGTCCGAAATTGCACTAATCAGCACGAAAGATAATCCCATCTTAATTGCACTGGATCAATATTATTAATGAATTCCCGAATAACTTTGGTTACGAAGTTTGCGTAAATATTTTCGATGACGATTCTGTCAAACCTGGGACAATTATAGCCGCGCTGTTTAAATCAGGCTACAGAATTCTTTGTAGTGCAGACTGAAGGTGCCGTACGGCGAATAAGTGTAGTGAGATCAAACAAAAGTTACATTTCATTTCTGATTTATTTTTTATCTAAGTCAGTTCAAACACGCCGCTTCTGTTTGAAACGCCGAAATAATTCGCTGGCGTTTCGAAGTCGGACACACCCTTTTGAAAATTAAACATGTAAACAACTAACGCTTCCAGAGCGTCACCGGAAGTGTAAACAGTTCACTGTGTTGGTGTGATGAAATGTGTAAACCTAATTTTATGTTATAACAAGAGTTGTCAGAGAGACAACAAAGCTCGCCACCGGCACCTTTAGAAACTTAAAAGCACACTCAAGGTCACAGAGGTCAACCTTTTTGCCTGCATGGAAAGGTCTTGTCCACATACACTGGCAAATCAAATATGAAAATAACACCTCAAGGGACATAGGTATTATAAGCATTTTTGAAACCTAAACGCAGATTTCGAAACCTAAAACCTTTCGCGACCTTAGTTCAAGGTCAAGGACACTGGGCTAATGTTTTTGCATGCATGGAAAGGTCGTGTCCATATACACATGCATGCCAAATATGAAAGAAATATCTCAGTGGATATATGAGTTAAAGAAATTTTGAGAAACCTAAACGCAGACTTTGAAACCTAAACGCGGGTCCTAAGTTCAAGGTCAAGGTCAGAGGGCTCAAACATTTTGCATGCAAGGAAAGATCTTGTCCATATACACATGCAAACTGAATATGAAAGGAATATTTCAATGGACATAGGAGTAATAAAAATTTTGAGAAACCAAAACACAGATTTCAAAACTAAACATGGGCCCTAAGTTCAAAGTCAAGGTCACAGGGGCCTAAATTTTGCTGTGCCTGGAAAGGTCTTGTCCATATACACACATAAACCAACTATGAAAGCAATACCTCAAGGGACATAGAAGTAAAAGGCATTTTTCAAAACCTAAACACAGGCCCTAAGTTCAAGGTCAAGGTCACAAGGGTCCAAATTTATCTGTGCATGGAAAGGTCTTGTCCATATACACACACATACCAACTATGAAATCAATACCTCAAAGGATATAGAAGTTAAATGCATTTTTCGAAACCTAAACGCAGATTTCGAAACCTAAACACAGGCTCTTAGTTCAAAGTCAAGGTCACACAGGTCTAAATGTTTCTGTGCATCGAAAGGTCATGTCAATATACACATACATAACAACTATGAAAGCAATAACTCAAAGGACAGAGAAGTTAAAGGCATTTTTCTACACCTAAACACACATTTCAAACCCTAAACACAGGCCCTAAGTTCAAGGTCAAGGTCACACGGGTCTAAATTTTTCTTTGCATGTAAAAGTCTTGCCCATATACACATACATACCAACTATGAAAGCAATACCTCAAGGGACATAGAAGTTAAAGGCATTTTTCGAAACCTAAACGCAGATTTAGAAACCTAAACGCAGGCCCTAAGTTCAAGGTCAAGGTCACAGGAGTCTCAATTTTTCTAAGCATGGAAAGGTCTTGTCCATATACACACACATATCAACTATGGAAGCAATACCTCAAGGGACATAGAAGTTTAAAGGCATTTTTCGAAACCTAAACGCAGATTTCGAAACCTAAACCCAGGCCCTAAGTTCAAGGTCAAGGTCACAGGGGTCTAAATTTTTCTGAGCTTGGAAAGGTCTTGTCTACATACACACACATACCGACTATGGAAGCAATACCTTAAGGGATATAGAAGTTAAAGGCATTTTTCAAAACCTAAACGCAGATTTCGAAACCTAAACACAGGCCATAAGTTCAAGGTCAAGGTCACAGGGCTCAAAATATTTCTGTGCATGTAAAGGTCTTGTCCATATACACATACATACCAACTATGAAAGCAATACCTCAAAGGACATAGAAGTAAAAGGCATTTTTCTAGACCTAAACACAGATTTCGAAACCTAAACACAGGCCCTAAGTTCAAGGTCAAGGTCACACGGGTCTAAATTTTTCTTTGCATGTAAAGGTCTTGCCCATATACACATACATACCAACTATGAAAGCAATACCTCAAGGGACATAGAAGTTAAAGGCATTTTTCGAAACTTAAAGACAGATTTCGAAACCTAAACGCAGGCCCTAAGTTCAAGGTCAAGGTCACAGGGGTAAAAGAATTTCTGTGCATGGAAAGGTCTTGTCCATATACACACACATACCAACTATTGAAGCAATACCTCAAGGGACATAGAAGTTAAAGGCATTTTTCGAAACCTAAACGCAGATTTCGAAACCTAAACGCAGGCCCTAAGTTCAAGGTCAAGGTCACAGGGGTCAAACATTTTCTGTGCATGGAAAGGTCTTGTCCATATACAGACACATACCAACAATGGAAGCAATACCTTAAGGGACATAGAAGTTTAAAGGCTTTTTTCGAAACCTAAACGCAGATTTCGAAACCTAAACGCAGGCCCTAAGTTCAAGGTCAAGGTCACAGGGGTCAAAAATTTTCTGTGCATGGAAAGGTCTTGTCTATATACACACACATACCAACTATGGAAGCAATACCTCAAGGGACATAGAAGTTATAGACATTTTCTTAAAATTGTTTACGCCGTTCACGACGACAACGACGACGACAACGACGACGACTACACCGGGGGTATTGCAATAGCTCGTCATGTACTACGTACAGGCGAGCTAAAAATTGTGTTAGCACCCATGCGCTGGATGTTTATGCTGATGAAATCAGGTAGATCTACCAAATGTATTAAAATACGAAAATTGTTTACTCGCTCCCGCATATCATATCTAATAGACGCGTAGATTCTCTACTTTTAAAAATACTGACCACCTTCATCAATTTGAAAATTATGAGTTAAGATTTTGTCAGATTCTACTTTCCTACGCATTTATTTTCAATTACCAATCAACTGTCAATAAACACTAGGATCAAGAATAACGTTAAAACTTCGATATGACGATACAGATCTCAAATGAGAAACTCCCATTAGCTCGAACTTCGGCTACGTCGATATTTTTTCACGGTCCGTTCAACTTCGAGGTAACGGTATTCGACTGTATAAGTAAAAAACTATAAGTGAAAACAAACCGCATAAAATTCAAAATTTAAAAGGAGCAGAAATTCAAAGATTTCGGAAAAACTCCGTAGGACGTAGGTACGGAGATATTAAGAAATTATGCTTCGGGAAAGAAACTCAAACAGGACACTTAGAAGGTGTTATTTTACCAAGCAAGTTCAACCCCTTTCTAAACATAATGTTTCCAGTATTTAACCCTTTCCCACTATAGAAGCACCTTTTAGCACATTTAATTTATTCCTCCACTGTAGAAAATAGTTCAAATTTATACAGCCAAGAATATGCACCATTAGAAATATTTTCAGTATTCTAGCAAATCATTTCTTAACCCTTTCCCCCTTTCAGCGAATATGATTTATTCCTTTGCTGAAGAAAATAGTTCCAATTTAATCAGTCATGAATATATATTATAGGGAATGTTTTCTTTATTCTAGCACATGATAGCTTAAAGCAGTCTGAAAGTTAAGCAGAATGCGCCTTAAGGCGCATTCTGCTTTACTTTCAACCTGCTTTAAGTAGTCACATATCTTCAAACTATAAATAGGCTTGCAGGTAAAGGGTTAATGCAGACTGAAAGTAAAGAGCAGAATGCCCCTTAAAGCACATTCTGCTTTAGTTTTTCAACCTGCTTTAAGTGGTCACCTGTCTTGAACTAGAAATAGGCTATAGGGTAATGGGTCCAAAGTCATGGCCAAGGTTAAATTCATGCTATTTGACCTATAAATGACTTCCAAATGACCTTCACCTTCGTCAGACATGGCTCAAGTTGTACTGAGCTCAAAAACTTCATGATTTCAGTACATATGCCCAATAAATATAGTAGCTCTAACATGTAACATGTACATGTAGCTCTAAAGTAATGGCCAAGGTTAAAGTTGTTGACCAAAAGGACAATAAAAGGTTTTAACCCATTTCTTCATAGACACTCATTTTTTCACATTTAATTCCTCCTCTGAAGCAAATAGTTCCATTTTATACAGTCATGAAAATGTATCATAAGAAATATTTTCTATATTCTAGTAGATAGTAGCTTAACCCTTTCCTCCCTGAAACTTCAAATGGACAATTCCGGTTTTCAATTTAGTCTAGTCCATTTTTGACATTTTAGGGTTGATTTTTACAATATATATCAAAATGACAAACAGTGTCGACCCTGATCAGAGGGCTCCATAAGGAGCCCTCTGATCATGGTCAACACTGCTTGCATAGGACAAGTGTACTCCTCACTGGTACACTGTTTGGAAATGACGCTTATATGCGTGACTAGGGTTCAATGAGTTAAAGCAGGCTGAAAATAAAGCAGAATGTACCTCAAAACGCATTCTGCTTTACTTTCAAGCTGCTTTAAGTAGTCACTTGTCTTCAATACTAGGAACAGGCTATGGGGAAATGGGTTAAAGACATGTGTTCACTTTACCTGGAGGAGGCACATATCTGGGCTCAATATCTTGTTCCCCGTAGTTTCTGGCAGGAAGTGGTGGGATGTCAGTGGCCCCTTTACTGGAGGAGCGCACCGGTGGTGGGGGAGGAGTTTTGTAGCCCCCTCGGCTCGACGGCCGACTGGAGCGCTCTGACAACTCTGTAATACTCTGAAACAGACACAACTCAATTGAACTTTACTTAACTCTTTCCTCCCTGAAACTTTAAATTGACAATTCCAGTTTCCATTTAAGTCTAGTCCATTTCTGACTTTTATGGGTTGTTTTTGTCAATGTTTGGCATTATGACAAACAGTGAAGACCCTGATCAGAGGGCTCCTAGGAGCCCTCTGATCTGGGTTTTCACTGTTTGCATAGGAAAAGTGTACTATTCAAATGTACACTGTTTGCAAAGGACGTCAATATGGGGGACTAGGGTTCAAAGGGTTAACGCATCGCTCCATAGAGGTGCATTTTAACGCATTTACTTTATTCCTCCATTGAAGAAAATAGTTCCAATATATTATCATGAATATGTAGCATAATTTTTGTTTCTATATCGTAGTAGATGGTAGCTTAAAGCAGGCTGAAAGAAAAGCAGAATGCGCCTTAAGGCGCATTCTGCTTTACTTTCAACATGCTTTAAGTACTCACCTATCTTCAAAACAAGAAACAGGCTATAGGGTAGAGTGTTAAAAAGTAGTACATCATGGGCATTAACTAAATACTGCTTATACCCATTTCAATAGGCCACAGTTTTGACCCAGCTCACACATTTAGTTACTTTACTTCTGATCAGGAACAAATAAGATTGACTCATTTATTAAGGTTGCTTTTGCTATTACATTGCATTCAACAGTTTTATCATGGCCAAGCAGATAGTAGCTTAAAGCAGGGTGTAAGTAAAACAGAGTGTGCCGCAAGGCACATTCTGCTTTACTTTCAACCTGCTTCAAGTGCTCAAATGTCCTCAAAAACTAGAAACAGGCTAGTTGGGTAAAGTGTTAATATGTCCCCTATCTTTCTATTTCTGTCTGTCTCTCTCACACTCTGTCTATCTGTTTCTACCATGACAGTTACCTTTGGTCTGACGTCAGCTCTTCCCCCACCTGCCTTGCCATTGTGCTCATAGTAGTTACTGGCCGAGGGCTGGTCAGCATAGTCACTGTCAAAAGTACCTTTACCTCTGTACGTAGGCCGGTACGGGTCTGCACAAAATAATAAGTTCATAATTATAGTTATATGACCACTAAAACAACAGGCTATTGGGTAAAGTGTTAATATGTTCCCTATATTTCTGGTAAAGTACCTTTACCTCTGTACGTAGGCCGGTACGGGTCTGCACAAAATAATAAGTTCATATACAGACTACAGTAAAACCTCTTTAATATGACCACTAAAACCAAGGCTAATTGATTGTATAAAAGACAGGAGACTGCTTAAATCAAGGTGACAGTAAAACAGAAAGCTTTAAGCAGTCATCTGTTGTAAATGTGTGGTTGTTATAGAAAGGATTTACTGGACACAGTTTGTTTGGGTTTGTTTGGGGTGGGAGGTGTTTAACCTTCTGCACACTGATTGTGGATTTGCAGTAACTGTTACAAACAGTCTTGATCCTGATCATAGACAGCGAGTAACTTGGCGTCTCATCTGGATTGAAACTGTTTGACACTGATTACATTTTCTGAAAGAAAATGCCTTTTATCGCATTATTGCTGTCTGGGAGTGGCAATCCAGAGACCTGTGGTTCGATTCCCGGCCGCGGCAGCTGATTTTTCACAACGTCTTTTTCCGATATATATATCATAATAACTAGTGAAATATCCTTTTTTTGGCTCGAGACTTGTTCCTCAATGAGCGCTGCATGTGTTTGAATTTGTTATGTGACAAACAGAATGTCACATCCCTGCTCATTACTTATCATTTTTAATAAACTCGAAAGGCTCGCGTCATATTATTTTAGTTAACTCGTTTATTATATATAAAATTGATAAATAATGAACACTCATGCAAGATCCTCTATTTTATCAACTTTGATAATTCTTTAGACAACAAAGCTTTCAGATGACTTTTTCATGTCTTACCATCATATTGCCATGGTGACTTCCTACACGAGTCTGTATCACTACGATCACTGCCGTTGTACGGATGTTTCACCTCTGTATGGACAGGTAGTCTATGGTCAAATGTTGGCGAGTCGAGTTTGTTGTGGGAGTAGGTCACAGACCCGTACTCAGGGGGAGGTAAAAATACTCGCTTGATGTCATCATCCTGAAATACACAGAAATAGTCATGAGTCTTTAACCCTTTACTCCAAAGAAACACATTTTAACACATTTAATTTATTCCTCCACTGTAAAAAATAGTTCCATTTTATAGTCATGAATATGTATCATAAGAAATATTTTCTTTATTCTAGCAGATGGTAGCTTAAAGCAGGTTGAAAGTAAAGCAGAATGTGCCTTAACTCTTTGAACCCCAATCCCGCATATAGGCGTCCTTTTCAAACAGTGTACATGTGAATAGTACACATGTCCTATGCAAACAGTGAAGACCCAGATCAGAGGGCTCCGAAAGGAGCCCTCTGATCAGGGTCTTCACTGTTTGTCACAATGCTAAACATTGACAAAAACAACCCTTAAAAGTCAGAAATGGACTAGACTAAAATGGAAACTGGAATTGTCCATTTAAAGTTTCAAGGAGGAAAGGGTTAAGGCACATTCTGCTATACTTTCAACCTGTTTTAAGTTGTCACCTATCTTCAAATCTAGAAATTTTAACAGGCTATGGGGTATAGGGTTACCCCTTTACTTCATAGGTATGTATTTTTACGTATTTAATTTATTCCAGCATTTTCTGTATTCTAGCGGATGATATCTTATAGCAGGCTAAAATTAATGCAGAATGCACCTTAACCCTTTCCCACATAGAAGCGCCTTTTAGCACATATAATTTGTTCCTCCACTAAAGAAGATAGTTCCTATTTAATCAGTCAGGAATGTATTATGAGAAATATCTTCAATATTCTAGCAGATGGAAAATTAAAGCAGGCTGAAAGTAAAGCAGAATGCGCCTTCAGGCGCATTCTGCTTTACTTTCAACCTGCTTTAAGTAGTCACCTATCTTCAATACTAGAAACAGGATATTGGGTAAAAAGTTAACCCTTTACTTCATAAATCCATATTTTACGCATTTAGTTTATTCCTCCTCAGAATAAAATACATGTAGTTCAAATTTATACAGATTTGAATATGCATCATAATAAGCATTTTCTTTATTCTAGTAGATGATATCTTATAACAGGCTAAAAGTAAAAGCAGAACGAAACTTAAGGCACATTTTCATTTACCTTCAGCCTGCTTTAAGTGGTCACCAGTCTTCAAAACTAGAAACTGGTTACGGAGTAAAGGTTTAACCCATAGCATAATTCTAGTATTAAAGATAGGTGACCACTTAAAGCAGGCTAAAAGTAAAGCAGAATGTGCCTTAAGGTGCATTCTGCTTTACTATCAGCCTGCTTTAAGCTTCCACCTGCTAAAACAGAAAAATTTTCTTATGATATATATCCATGACAGTACAAACTGGAACTATTTCCTTCAGGGGAGAAATAAATGACAAGAGGGCCTGAAGGCCCTGATATCGCTCACCATTTGTTATGAAGCCTGATAGCTTTACCTTTGAATTTCACCCGTTTTATTCTAAATCCATTCAAGTTTGTCGACCTACTCTAGCATAGTAGAGTACAACAAAGGCAGATATCTAGAGCCTAAACAGTACTGAAATGAAGCCTTTTTCTAGCATTTCAAAGTATATCAAGGGCAGGTAACTATTGCCACAATGATTAGATTTCAACAATATTTGCACTCCTTCGAGAATGTATAGCTATATACTTTGTGTACAAGTATAATCAAAATCCATTGAAAACTGTAGTTGCAAGAGTGTAAACACTGTAAAATATGGCATTTTCAGCCATTCAAAGGTAGATAACTCTTGATCTATTTGTCTGATTTCAACCATAATCCCCCTTTTTCGAAATCTTATGGTTATATACAATCTGGGCAAGTTTGAGAGAGCTTGGATAAATAGTGTGGCCTCTAGAGCGAAAACACTGTTAAATATATCATGTTCAGCAATTCAAAGGTAGATAACTCTTGGCCTATGATTCCGATTACAACCATAATTAATCTCATTCGAAGTCTTATGGCAATATACAATCTGAGTAAGTTTAAGAAAGATTGGATAAAAATTGTGGACTCTAGAGTGTAAACACCCATAAATATGGCATTTTCAGCATTTCAAAGGTAGATAACTCTCAACCTATTTGTCTGATTTCAACCACAATCAAACTTATCTGAACTCTTATAGTCATATACAATCTGAGCAAGTTTGAGAAAGATTGGATAAAAATTGTGAACTCTAGAATGTAAACACCGTTAAATATGGCATTTTCAGCAGTTCAAAGGTAGATAACTCTTGATCTATTTGTCCGATTTCAACCATAATCGAACTCATCCAAACTCTTATGGTCATATACAATCTGGGCAAGTTTGAAAAAGATTGGATAAATACTGTGGCCTCTAGAGTGTAAACACTGTTAAATATGGCATTTTCAGCAATTCTTATGGCAATATACAATCTGAGCAAGTTTGAGAAAGATTGGATAAATATTGTGGCCTCTAGAGTGTGAACACTAAAATTGTTGACGCCGCACGAAGGATGACGCACGCCGGACATTCAAGGATTGCAAAAGCTCACCCTGAGCTAGCTCAGGTGAGCTAAAAAGCGTATTTATGGGGTAATGGGTTAAACTGGTAATTTTTTGAAATACATTCCATCTTTTGGTAAACGACCATTCAGCCTTAGGGCGCATTCTGCTTTACTTTCAACCTGCTTTAAGTAGTCACCTATTTTCAAAATTAAACAAGAGGGCCTGAAGGCCCTGATATCGCTCACCATTTGTAATGAAGCCCGATAGCTTTACCTTTGAATTTCACCCGTTTTATTCTAAATCCTTTAAAGTTTGTTGACCTACTGTAGTATAGTAGAGTACATCAAAGGCAAATAACTAGAGCCTAAACAATACTGATCGAAATGAAGCCTTTTTCTAGCATTTCAAAGTATATCAAGGGCAAGTAACTATTGCCACAATGATTACGTTTCAACAATAATTGCACTCCTTCGAGAACGTATAGCTACATCCTTTGTGTACAAGTATAATCAAAATCCATTGAAAACTGTGGTTGCAAGAGTGTTAACGCTGTAAAATATGGCATTTTCAGCATTTCAAAGGTAGATATCTCTTGATCTATTTGTCTGACTCCAACCATAATCACTCTTTTATGAACTCTTATGGTCATATACAATCTGCGCAAGTTTGAGAGAGCTGGGATAAATAGTGTGGCCTCTAGAGCGTAAACACTGTTAAATATATCATTTTCAGCAATTCAAAGGTAGATAACTCTTGACCTATTGATCTGATTACAACCATAATTAAACTCATCTGAAGTCTTATGGTAATATACAATCTGAGTAAGTTTAAGAAAGATTGGATAAAATTTGTGGCCTCTAGAGTGTAAATATCGTTAAATATGGATTTTTCAGCAATTCAAAGGTAGATAACTATAGACCTATAAATCTGATTTCAACCATAATCAAACTCATCTGAACTCTTATAGTCATATACAATCTGAGCAAGTTTGAGATGTATTGGATAAAAATTGCGAACTCTAGAATGTAAACACTGTTAAATATGGCATTTTCGGCAATTCAAAGGTACATAACTCTTGATTTATTTGTCCGAATTCAACCAAAATCAAACTCATCAGAACTCTCATAGTCATATACAATCTGGGCAAGTTTAAGAAAGATTGGATAAATACTGTGGCCTCTAGAGTGTAAACACCGTTAAATATGGCATTATCAGCAATTCAAAGGTAGATAACTCTTGATCTATTAACCAGATTTCAACCAAAATTGAACTCTTTCGAACCCTTATGGTAATATACAATCTGGACAAGTTTTAGGAAGATTGGATAAACACTGTGGCCTCTAGAGTGTAAACACTGTTAAATATGGCATTTTCAGCAATTCAAAGGTAGATAACTCATGACCTATTTGTCCGATTTCAACCATAATCGAACTCATCCGAGCTCTTATAGCAATATACCATCTGAGCAAGTTTGAGAAAGATTGGATAAATATTGTGGCCTCTAGAGTGTAAACACTAAAATTGTTGACGACGCACGCCGGACATTCAAGGATTGCAAAAGCTCACCCTGAGCTAGCTCAGATGAGCTAAAAACAGGCTATGGGGTAAAGGGTTAAACTCACTACCCCATAGATATGCATAACACTTCCAATTTAGTCACGAGTATTTATCATAAATATTAGTTTTCTATGACTCTTTATCATAAGTGTAAAAAGGAATATTTAGTCACTTCCATAATTCCAGCAGGCATCATTTGGAAGCAGGGCAATAGTTAGTCTGTTGATAGGGTCAAACTATCACAATAAATTATTGGTCTCCATACATGCAGGAGACAAACCACTTTTTATTTGTGGGGAAAACCCCTAAAAATCACACACACACACTTGCAGATTCAACTGACATTTGTTTTTAGGGCACTTGTCACATTACTCATGATTTCATGTTGTGAGTTCCAAATAAATATTGATGAAGGAGACTCATAAACTTGAATAAAAATAAATTGCTCACATTAATTGAATAAAACATGCATGATTTCAAATAGAATGGATGAGCAGTTTCGTTTTTCAGTTCACATTGACTGTACACAGAAAGGAGGTAGTGTTATTCTCAACAGAACTATAAGCAAAGTAAGAGAAGTTTTAAGCGTCACTCAGGAAAGACAGTCACTCAGTGAAGAGCAAAGAATGGAGACAGTCACTCAGTGAAGAGCAAAGAATGGAGACAGTCACTCAGTGAAGAGCAGAGAATAGTGACAGCCACTCAGTGAAGAGCAGAGAATGTAGACAGTCACTAAGTAGAGACAATCACTCAGTGAAGAGCAGAGAATGGAGACAGTCACTAAGTAGAGACAATCACTCAGTGAAGAGCAGAGAACGGAGACAGTCACTAAGTAGAGACAATCACTCAGTGAAGAGCAGAGAATGGAGACAGTCACTCAGGAAAGAGCAGAGAAACCAAATAGTCACCCAGTGAAGAGCAGAGTGGAGACAGTCACTCAGGAAAGAGCAGAGAAACCAAATAGTCACTCAGTGAAGAGCAGAGTGGAGACAGTCACTCAGTGAAGAGCACAGAGCATGGCTACAGCCACTCAATAGAGTCAGTCACTCAGTGAAGAGCACAGAGCATGGAGACAGCCACTCAATAGAGTCAGTCACTCAGTGAAGAGCAGAGTGGAGACAGTCACTCAGGAAAGAGCAGAGAAAGAGAAGAGCAGATAATGGAGACATTCACTCAGTGAAGAGCAGAGAATGGAGACAGTCACCCAGAAAAGAGCAGAGAAACCAAATAGTCACTCAGTGAAGAGCAGAGTGGATACAGTCACTCAGTGAAGAGCGCAGAGCATGGAGACAGCCACTCAATAGAGTCAGTCACTCAGTGAAGTGCACAGAGCATGGAGACAGCCACTAAATAGTCAGTCATTCAGTGAAGAGCACAGAGCATGGAGACAGCCACTCAATAGAGTCAGTCACTCAGTGAAGAGCAGAGAATGTAGACAGTCACTCAGTGAAGAGCAGAAAATGGAGACAGTCACTCAGTGAAGAGCAGAATATGTAGACAGTCACTCAATGAAGAGCAGAGAATGGAGACAGTTACTCAGTGAAGAGCAGAGAATGGAGACAGTCACTCAGTGAAGAGGAGATAATGGAGACAGTCACTCAGAAAAGAGCAGAGAATGGATACAGTCAGCAGAGAATGGAGACAGTCACTCAGTGAAGGGCAGAGAATGTAGACAGTCACTCAATGAAGAGCAGAGAATGGAGACAGTCACTCAGTGAAGAGCAGAGAATGGAGACAGTCACTAAGTAGAGACAATCACTCAGTGAAGAGCAGAGAATGGAGAAGTCACTCAGTAGTCAGTCACTCAGTGAAGAGCAGAGAATGTAGACAGTCACTCAGGAAAGAGTAGAGAATGGAGACAGTCGCTCAGGAAAGAGCAGAGCAGAGAATGGAGACAGTCACTCAGGAAAGAGTAGAGAATGGAGTCAGTCACTCAGTGAAGAGCTGAGAATAGAGACAATCACGCAGGAACGAGCAGAGAATGGAAACAGTCACTCAGTGAAGTGCAGAGAATGGAGACAGTCACTCAGTGAAGTGCAGAGAATGGAGACAGTCACTCAGTGAAGTGCAGAGAATGGAGACAGTCACTCAGTGAAGTGCAGAGAATGGAAACAGTCACTCAGTGAAGTGCAGAGAATGGAGACAGTCACTCAGGAAAGAGCTTTTGATGACTTTTTATGTCACCTGGTATGATGTGCCCTGATATAAGAGCATGAAATATTATATTATTTTACCAAGGGCTTAGCTTACAAATTAAACACACAAATTTGTTTGTCAGAGATTTTTAACCCTCTACCCCATAGCCTGTTTCTATTTTTGAAGACAGGTGAGCACTTAACCCATTACCCCTTAAAAACGCCTTTTTACGCCTCTTATTTATTCCTCCACTGAAGAAAAAAGTTCCAGTTTATACAGCCAAGAATATGTACCAGAAGAAATATTTTCCATATCCTAGAAGATGGTAGCTTAAAGCAGGCTGAAAGTAAAGCAGAATGTGCCTTAAGGCACATTCTGCTTTACTTTCAACCTGCTTTAAGTGGTCACCTGTTTTCAAAGCTAGAAATAGGCTAAGAGGTAATGGGTTAAGGCAGGTTGGAAGTAAAGCAGAATGTGCCTCAAGGCACATTCTGCTTTACTTTCAGCCTGTTTTAAGCTACCATCTGCTAAAATATAGGTAATATTTCTGATGGTGTATGATCATAAGGAATAAACTAAATGCGTTAAAAGGTGCCTATATGGGGCAAAGGGTTAAGCATTTTTTATTAGATTACATGAGACTTGGTGATAGGTCAGTTGCAAGCAAAGCACATACAGTGGAGAATCTGTTATTCTTTCCCGTTTAAACGCAAACGTACGCAAAAACAAAGCACTAAAACGTAGAAAAGTACAACTTTTTGACAATTCTGATAATACATCTTTATCTTGGTGGCAAACAGTTTGGAGCCTGATCAGACGCCGGGTTACCCGGCGTCTGATCTGGCTCCAAACTGTTTGCACTGCAAATAATAGTTTTAGCGTAAACGCGTTTATTGGGAAAGAATAACGTTTTCTCCACTGTAACTACATCTATGCAAAATGTCTACAAAGCAAGCATGCCACTCTCCACTAAACTGGTGTCTTTATGCAGTGTGCTTGTGACTGAAGAAAGCATGTACAGCGTCTCTCTCTACAATGGCTCTCCCAACAATGACTCCCTCCTTACAACGACCGTAGCCGCAGTTCCCAAAACTGGACAATTATGTCTTATGCTTTTGTTGCTGCAATATTGTTGTCTGCTATTTTTCTCCGTGATTTAATGGACATTTTGACAGAAAAAACTTAATGACGAGTGACAAACAGCTTGAATCCAGATCAGACGCCGCATTACCATGCAGCGTCTGATCTGGATTCAAGCTGTTTGCAAATGTAAGCAGATTTCCCTCCACTCCCTCCGAGCAACGCACATAATTTTTGTCTCCGATTGGGTGTCCTTGTAGAGAGGGAGCGCTGTAGTTGTAATGGGAACACCCAATGGCCACAATATGAAATCTTTCCCTCATAAATGATGCCTTTAAGACATTACTGCTTAAGAAGAAGGTAGATAGAAAGCACAACAAATTTATATCTCCCCCATACATAGGGGCAGAAATATTTACTATGAAGGGAATGGGATAATAAACACTAAACATCTGCTCACTATACAGCTAAATGCCATAGGTTGTCTCCCTTATGGAGGTCAGAGGTGTCAGCTGAGTGAGAAGCTCCAACAGTATCACCCCTCGATTACAGCCACTCAAAACAATGCTTCCTTTAAATGTTTAACCAATTACCCCATAAAATAAAATACGCCTTTAATTTATTCCTCCATTGAAGAAGATCCTTTCACTTCATACAGTCATGAATATGTATCATAAAGAAATATTTTCTATATTCTAGCAGAGGGTAGCTTAAAGCAGGTCGAAAGTAAAGCAGAAGGCACCTGCAGCTTTGCTTTCAACCTGCTTCAAGTGGTGACATGTCTTGAACTATAGAAACAGGCTATGGAGTAAAGGACTAAAACAGGCTGCTGCATACATAAAACAACATGATAGGGAAGCAGGAAAATGCTTTACAGCTTTCTACATTACTTTCATCTTGCTTTAACCCATTACCCCATAAATACGCCTTTAATTAATTCCTCTACAGAAGAAAATTAAGTTCCAATTAATATTGTCACTAATGAAAATCGTAAGAAATATTTTCTATATTCTAGCAGATAATGGTTTAAAGCAGGCTGAAAGCAAAGCAGAATGTGCCTTAAGGCACATTCTGCTTTACTTTCAACCTGCTTTAAGTGATCACATATCTTCCATACTAGACACACGCTATGGGGTAATGGGTTAAACTGTCTACATGACCTTTCTGTGCAACTTTCAGCCTGCTTGAACCCATAAACCCCATAGCTTGTTTCTAGTTTTGAAGATAGGTGACCACTTAAAGCAGGTTGAAAGTAAAGCAGAATGTGCCTTAGGCACATTCTGCTTTACGTTCAGCCTGCTTTAAGCTACCACTTGCTAGGATATAGGAAATATTTCTTAAGGTGAAAATTCATGACTATATAAATTTGAACTATTTTCTTCAAGGAAAAGATAAAAATCAAATGGAGAAAAAAATGATAAGTTTTTTTGCTCTCATGTAAAATTTTCTGAAAAGGAGTTTAGTTTTGCGCCATCAAAATAAGAGGTGTAAAAAGGCATATTTATTGGGTAATGGGTTGAGATGTCGCCATTGTTTTGAGCGGTTGTAATAGCAGGGTTCATTTTACTGTAATTACACGGTACCCACCCCAGGGTCAAAGCAGCAGTTATCTTTCCATGATGTTGACTTGCCCATCGTCAGACAAACACACTCGGGCGAGTGTCTCTGGCTAGGCTGTAATCAAAGGCTTTAGGTACAATGGAGACATGCAAGTCACAGTATTACATATAAGGGGGGTTACATGCAGTTATATTGTTCACAACCAACATGGGTGCAAGTCAGTAAAATCAGCTCCACATAAGAACGAGTCGATGAAACAATTAACCCTTTACGCCATAGCCTATTTCTAGTTTTGAAGAAAGATACCCACTTGAAGCAGATTGAAAGTAAAGCAGAATGCCCCTTAGGGCACATTCTGCTTTACTTTCAGCCTGCTTTAAGCTATCATCTGCTAGAATATAGAAAATATTTCTTATTATAGTTATTCATGACTATAAATTGTGTCTATTTTTTCAGTGAATGAATAATTTATAGGCGTAAAAAGGCGGATTTATGGGGTAATGGGTTAAAAAACAAAAATCTCTGTCAAGTGTCCATTAAACCCTATATTGTGATCACTCATTAGAATTGTCTCTAATGAGAAGTAACAACATGACAATTGATAGAGATAAAAAGTATTTAACCCTGTACCCCACAGAAGTGCCTTTTCCTCCAATGAAGAAAATAGTTCCAATTTATATAGTCAAAATACGTATCGTAATAAATACTTTCTGTTTTCTAGAGGATGGTACCTTAAAGCAGGCCATAAGGTGCATTCTGCTTTACTTTCAACCTGCTTTAAGTGGTCACATATCTTTCAATACTAGAAACAGGCTATGCAGAGCTCCAGATAAGGAGGGTATTTCAAAAACTAAAATCTTTATTTCTGCATTTAACCCTATGGTGTCTCTAATCATTAAAATCGTCTCTTCGAGACAATTCTAATGAGTAGTAACACCATAAGATTTTGTGCTGAAATAAGTGAGAAAATGTAAGATTTGTTCAGTTTACCCCCTCTTATCTGGAACCCTGGCTATAGGGTAATGGGTTAAGTGTTTGACCGAAGTATAAAGATTTTAGTAATTGATAAACAGTAAACCTTTTTATTACGACGACTAAAAAGAAGGTTCATTGATTGAATGAAAGGGTAACTTGAGCTGAAAGCAAGGTGAGAGGAAAACAATTTTTACTTCCATCTTGCTTTAAACCATTACCCCATAAATACACCTTTTTACGCTTTTCATTTATTCCTCCCCTGAGAAGTAAATAATTCAATTTTATACAGTAATGAATGTGTACCATCAGAAATATTTTCTGTACCCTAACAGATGGTAGCTTAAAGCAGGCTGAAAGTAAATCAGAATGCGCCTTAAGGCGCATTCTGCTTTACTTTCAACCTGCTTTAAATGGTCCCCAGTTTTCAAAACTAAAAACAGACTATGAGGTAATGGATTAAGCAGCTACCTGCCTTAAATGCAAAATAATCAAAATAGTAAAGTGGTCGTAATAGCGAGGTTTTCTATTCTCCTCTTATATGGAGCTATGGGTATAGGTCAGTGGTAACAATACATTCCAAAACAAACACAATATTCATGGGAAATATAGGATCTGTCATGAGTCGATGTTTAAGACAAGCTGATCTCAAACGAGTCTAGAATTGAAATGTTTTTAAACGAGCCTTGGCGAGCTTAATTACTTTTCTATTCTAGACGACACTGTTTGCTAATTTAGACCAGTGTTTATTAAAATACCCAGAATTCCAAGTAGACTGCTTCATGTTTTGGTAACTAAAAATATAAAAATATCCACAACGGAACCTAATTACCCAAAATAGTTACTTTAAATGTTGAAAGAGTTAAGTGTTGAATGAAAATCTGCTGGTATTGTGAAAGTAACTGTCTAAAATTGTTTATGAAAATTCAATGCAGTAAAAAAAAAATATAAAAAAAAATCCACCAAAAAAACAAAAACACATACACTAAATATGCTAAACCCTTAAGGAAACTAACTGGACTTGGCAAAACTGTCTAAAACTTAGCTGATTATTTTATTGGTCAAATAATTAGGCTATATAAAGTGCATATATCCATCAACCATAGAAAAGAACATAAACCAAATGATAGATACATGGTATCCCATAGTCTCCATTCGGAAAACTATCACTATAGAAACCATCATGTGATTTTCACATTTTTTTTTTGTCAAAGGCTTCTATTAGATCTACCGTATATATAAAGACAACGGGTTCAAACAGGTAGTCTTAACTATTTTACTTAAACTGATGCTAAAATAGACTAGATTGCAAATATTCTCTTGTAGTACCCTCAGAAAATGATTAATTTATCAATATCTACTTTTTATTTCATCAAATTCCGTCAAATAACGCCACAGTATGTGCATTTATAACGAAAATGTGATAGAAGACCTTAGCTAACCTTAGCAATCAGTTTGTTTCCACATCAAGCCCCTATCAATGTGGGGCCTGATCTAGATACAAATTGTTTGTCACTTAGATACTGTTTCTATAAATTCATAGAACAGTAATGAACACAAAGGCAAACCAAATTCAGAATTTTAGCAAATACAGCGCTCCCTCTCTACAACGACACCCAATGGGAGACACATATTGTGTGCGTTGTACGGAGGGAGTCGTTTTAGGGAGGGAACTTATTTTACATTTGCAAACAGCTTGAATCCAGATCAGACGCCGCGTAATCTGGATTCAAGCTGTTTGTCATTTGCCATTATGTTTTTTTCTGTCAAAATGTCATTTATGTAAGAAAAACAGCAGACAACAATTTTAAGTAGACGATCATGCATCAGTGTAAGCATAAAACATAATTTTCTTGGGAACAGCGGCGAATGTCGTTGTAAGGAGGGAGCCGTTGTTCGGAGGGCCGTTGTAGAGAGGGAACGCTGTACTATTTTCAGCAGATGACAGTTCCTTAGTTTTGAAATATTGAATTCCAAAAAACTTGATGTTAGAGCTAACCCAAACGGTTGATGTGGCCGATTCAGTTACACTTTCATAGACTTAAATTTAACTTTGTTATGAGAGTGATCTATGAGCAGACAATAGTAGCTACTAAGCTTGATACATGTTGCAATGTTTATTATACCAGCTACAGTATGAATACAAGCAGGTTAGCCCTGGTCTGTCCCAAACTACTAACTAATGTTGCAAGGAGAAGAATTTAATAAGCAAACTTTGCTTTCTTTCTCGTCCTAATGTATATTTATGTGTGATTATAAAATATGTACTACTTTGAAATAAAATATATTTAACCTTTTGAACCCTAGTCCCGCATATAGGCGTCATTTTCAAACAGCATAAATGTGAAAAGTGCATTGTCCTATGCAAACAGTGAATACCCAGATCAGAGGGCTCCTTACGGAGCCCTCTGATCTGGGTCTTCACTGTTTGTCATAATGCAAAACATTGACAAAAACAACCCTTAAAAGTCAGAAATGGACTAGACTAAAATGGAAATTGGGATTGTCCATTTGAAGTTTTAGGGAGGAAAGAGTTAAACTAATTAATGTTGTTAACATGTCTTAATGTAACCTTGCCATTGTAAGATTCATTTTTGATTCAACTAAGTCTTTGTACAGTCAATATCGGCTTGACAATAGCTGTTGTTTATTTTCATCGTTAAAGTAAAGTTTATTTTATCATATGGATACCTTGTAAAGCACTTCTAGATGTAAAATTAATTGATTGTTACTACAGAGTTTAAGAAAAGTTGCATATTTGAAGAAAAAAAATCTTTATTTCTTCATTAAAGCCTATGTTATTACCATTCTTTAAAACAGCCTCTTTGAGACGATTCTCATGAGTGGTAACAACATAGGGTTTGGTGGAAATATAATGCAGAAAAATTGTAACATAAATGTACTCAGAGTTGTGCATATATACATGATTATTAGGTAAATATTTCATAGGACATGAGTATCACCTATAAACAGGCAGGTCTTAAAAACAAAGAACAATGACATTTGTTTCAAAATTAACCCATTACACCATAAATATGCCTTTTTACGCCTTCAATTTATTTCTCTATTGAGAAAAATACTTGCAATTCATACAGTTAAGAATATGTATGATCTGAATAATTTTCTATATTCTAGCAGATGGTAGATTAAAGCAGGCTGAAAGTAAAGCAGAATGCGCCTTAACTCTTTGCGGCCTAACGCTAAATCTCGCCTTACAGTCGGTAGATTATTACGGGGTTGCAGTCGACCGGGTGTATATACCTATATAGACTGACTGCTGACAGATTCGGGTGCATAACTATTATAACAATTACTTACATAATTTGTTTGACTATTCGTCCATAAATGTACAGAATCTATCAAATATCTGAACAACCTCCTGAAATATCCGTCAGTTCGGTGTTTCAGTGATATTTTTCAGTTACAGTTTCGTCCACAACTTCAAATTTTCCTTCGACTCCGTTGTAAACAGGTCTCCAATTAGGTTCTGTTTCTCGGTCTATTAACTTGAAATTCATATTTATAATCGCTACTTATGGTGAGAGAAATATCATATTTTTCTATCCCGGCGTGTGTGTTTCTTGTGTTGCCTATGTTTTCTCTCGCCCGTAAATTCTTCTCGAAATTTCAACGTTTATTCGCATCAAGTATGGCGGCCATTTTTCTCGCTTGTCAATTTAAAAAAATGACAGGTTTATTTTTAACGTCGTTTTATATGTCAATATCTCCTTTTAAAAACACAAAGTGTCTTACAAAATAGGAAAAGAAATAATGCTTTGTTAAACCGATAACGTTTGGGAGGCATATTTTTTATATGTAACTGTAAACACAAGGAATACACACAGGCATAATTATGTCAAAATCCGCCATTTTCTCGCATAGAGTTATATAGCGTTGAATATTTTCTACGCAATTTCGACACATCTCTTTGTTCCCCTAACGGGATAATTCATAATGTTTTGTTGGAAAATCAATTCGAAAAGTTAACTTCCGATTTAGATACATATGAAATGTTTATTACATGGGTATTTACGGAGAAATTTATGCTTATCTCACGTCGCTGTTTACGCGACATAATTTTCCCCGTCCGTTCTATCGCACGTTAGATGGTCGGATTCGAAACGATTTTTCAACGGTTTTAACTGTAAATTATTATCGGAATAACTATTTTCGAGGTAAGAAATACATTATTCTTCTACTGCTGTTAGTATTTTTGTATTTAATTGCTTTTCTTGTAGCTCATTTCTCCCAAATCATGCCGTATCGCTGGTAGAGTCTAACCATCTACCGCCATTGTCTACGTGCACAAATTAGAACATGTATGCGGTTTTTAAACGTGAATTACATGTTTATATGGCATAAAGTCGAGAATATTTTTTCAGAATGAAATATTATTAGGTCTAATTTAAATGGATTTTAAACAAAGATGCTATTAATCACTTTTTAGAGAGCCAAATAAACACTTAAAAACAACTTGTCAACATCACGCATATATGCGTGATTCGACTTGATATTGATATCGATAAACACACACGTAGGCGTGACCCGACTGCAAAGGGTATATTGCCATCACGCATATTCGCGGGACTCGACTGCAAAGAGTTAAGGCGCATTCTGCTTTACTTTCAACCTGCTTAAGTGAGCACCTGTCTTCAAAACTAGAATCTGGCTATGGGGTAATGGGTTAATATAAATGATATATTGTGTGTTTATGTGTGGAAAAGGGTGTTTTATCTAGAATATACTGGTATAGTTCTTGTGGGACCTGTCAACCCAAACTAGTTTATTATTCATTAAGTGGAATCTACAAATTTTGCTGATACCTCTTATAAATAAATTGCTGCATATGATTACTCAAAACCCACAACAAGAGGTTCGTGCCATCACTATGATAAGAATACACACCTCGTATGACTTGTAATCATCTGAGAAGTCGTCATCATTTTTATCACAAGTGCCGTAACTCCTGGATTCATCTGATGGCGTCATTGGATAGAGTGCTGTCTCTTTGCTGGGGCCGTATAGTTCTATTGTGTTGGTATGACTTGTAGTGTCGCTACCATCTGGTTGTAAAGACGGGGAAAATTTTAAACAGCATACCATCAAAAATAGTGACAATCATTGAACAAATTGGACAATACAGCATTCCCTCCCTACAACGGCCCTCTAAACAAGGACTCAATCCTTACAACAGCCCTCTAAACAAGGCCTCAATCCTTACAACGACCCTTGCCGCAGTTCCCTAAACGGGACAATTTTTGTCCAACGCTTTTACTGCTGCAATATCGTCTGCTTAAAGTTGTCGTCTGCTGTTTTTCTCAAAGTTTCATATTGGACATTTTGGCAGTAAAAAACTTAATGACGATTGACAAACAGTTTGAATCCAGATCAGACGCTTCGTAACGCGGCATCTGATCTGGATTCAAGCTGTTTTCAAATGTAAACCAATTTCCCTCCCTATAACGACTCCCTCCGAACAAAAAATACAAGTTTTGTCTCCCATTGGATGTCGTTGTAGAGAGGGAGTGCTGTATTACATAACAAACCCTGCTATGGAGCATAAAAAATGCTTGTTATAGGTGTAAAAAGCAGGAGCCTGCTTAACCCTTTACCTGATAGCTTATTTCTAGTATTGAAGATAGCTGACCACTTAAAGCAGGTTGAAAGTAAAGCAGAATGCGCCTTAAGGCGCATTCTGCTTTACTTTCAGCCTGCTTTAAGCTTCCATCTGCTAAAATATAGAAAATATTCCCTATACTATATATTCATGAATTATTAAATTGGAACTATTTTCTTCAGCGTAGGAATAAATCATATCCGCTAAAAGGCGCTTCTATGGGGTAAAGGGTTAACACAGAATCAAAGAACAACAGAAAACTACTGTATGACAATCGGCAAGACCCGTTATAAATCTCAATTTAAAGGAAATGGTAAAGGCCATCTTTAACCCTTCACTCCAGAGATACCCATTTTAACACATCTTGGTTTTTCCAGCGCAGAAGAAAGTATTTCCAATTTATAAAGTCATGAATGTATATCATAAGAAACATTTTCTTTTATTCTAGCAGATCATAGCTTAAAACAGGCTGAAATGAAAGCAGAATGCACCTGAAGGTGCATTCTGCTTTACTTTCAACCTGCTTTAAGTGGTCACCTGTCTTCAATACTAGAAACAAACTATGGAGTAAAGAATCGAAGTACGAGTAAAAACAGAAAGCTCCTATAAGACAAACAGAGTAAAACTCGTTTTGACACGCAATTCAAAGGTAAAGGCTATACATGTATTTAAAACAGGTGGCAGCTTAACCCATTACCCCATAAATACACCTTTTTACACCTTTAATCTATTCACCCACTGAAGAAAATAGTTCCAATTTATACATGAATAATTTAATATGTTCCAGAAGAAATATTTTCTGTATTGTATTTGTCCTGCATTAACCCATTACCCCATAGCCTGTTTCTAGTTTTGAAGATAGTTGACCATTTAAAGCAGGTTGAAAGTAAAGCAGAATGTGCCTTAAGGCACATTCTGCTTTACTTTCAGCCTGCTTTAAGCTATCATCAGCAAGAATATAGAAAATATTTCTTATGATTCTTATTTGTGACAGTGTAAATTGGAACTTATATTTTCTTCAGAAGAGGAATAAATTAAAGGCGTATTTATGGGGTAATGGGTTAAGAGACTACCTCCTCTACGGATCTTAATGCTATTTTATTTCATGATTGTTCATCACAAACCTGACTTCATTTGCCTTCAATAAAACATACCATTTTTCAAATTCAATAATTACAAAATTAATATTGTACAAAAATAATAATTCAAGAGAGGTTATAATTCTTCCTTTTCCAGACTTCTTGACTCCAGTTTACACATTTTCATGCTAACAAAACATGAACAGCTTTAAATCATGATTTAACTAGGGCAGTCTGTTGAAAAAAATTACAGCGCTCCCTCTCTACAACGGCCCTCCCAACATCCAATCCCTCCTTACGACTCTTGCCGCATTTCCCTTTACAGGACAATTATGTCTAACGCTTTTTTTGCTGCAATATTGTCTGCTTAAAATTGTCTTTTGCTGTTTTTTCTCAAAGTTACATATAAGTGGACATTTTGATATAATGAATATTATGACGAGTGACAAACAGCTTGAATCCAGATCAGACGCCGCATACCGCGGCGTCTGATCTGGATTCAAGCTGTTTGCAAATGTAAGTCAAGTCTAATTTTTCCCTCCCTATAATGACTCCCTCCTAACAACACACACAATCTGTGTCTCCCAATGGGTGTCGTTGTAGAGAGGGAGCACTGTAACCCGGTATCTAATCAGGAACTTTGTTTCATGTTGTAAAAGTTATGAAAACTGTGAAAACTCCATTTTTTTTTTTTAATTTAAACCTATTACCTAATAAATACGCCTTTTATAAACCTTTACTTTAGTCCTGCGCTAAAGAAAATAGTTCCACTTTTAACAGTCATGAATATGCACCATAAAATCCTAGCAGATGGTTGTTTAAAGTAGGTTGAAAGTATTAGATCAATGCACATACACCTGAGCTATATTTGTGAATGTACAGACGGCTGAACAGTCATTTGGGCTGAAAGTAGACTACTACTTGGTACTTTTTGTACACTTCCAGAAATAAAATCTGAGTTACAAACAGCTTAGATCCTGATCTGATACCAAATGCCAAGTAACTGATCTGGACCCAAACTGTTTGTAAGTGTTAGTTACGGATTCAGTGCTCACAACTTAATCACTCTCATACTAAAGAGTTACCCACTTTATTGCCCAATGCATGCAGTTAAAACAGCTTGCAATGTAATCACTTTTAACTCATTGCATGCTGGGTAATTTTTTTTGTTTGCCAAAAATTGTCGTCTGCAACTGTTCCAAAAATAGAATTTCTAAATTTCTTTTCAAAACAGGGTCAGAGAGTCAAACAGTTTGGATCCTGATGAGACGCCGCGTAACGCGGCGTCTCATCACGATCCAAACGGTTTGCAAAAGTAATCACTGTGGCGCATAATATCCACCGCTAGCATGCAAAGTGTTAATTCTGAAGGCTAAGAAATATTTTCCATCCAAAACAATTATCTGCTAGTTTTATAATTAATTTTTTTAAAATATTTTTTTCAAACTATGGTCTGAGTTTCTAACAGTTTAGATCCTGATGAGACACAGATTTACTTGGGATCTCATTTGAAATAAAACTGTTTGCAAAGATAATCACAATTTTGAAGTTAACGTACTAAGCGTTGAAACAAAAGATCCATACAATCAAAGACAAATCTAACATGCAGCGTCTATTGATCTTCCACAAATTCCCTGACAATCTGAGGCTATAATCTCAACACCAGTCTCCATACTTATAAAGTGTTTGAGTTGAGTCTGAAATCGATCTCAGGCATTTGATTGGTCAGATTTGAGCCTAGGCTCAAATCTGACCAATCAAATGCCTGAGATCGAACTCAAAACTCTTTATAAGCGCTGGGCCAGTTTTTTTGGACTGCTAGATATCTATGACGCAATGCAGGGCTCCATATAAGAGGGAGTAAACTGACAAATCCAACATTTTCTCACGTTTCGGCACCAAATCCTATGATGTTACTACTCGTTAGAATCGTCTCGATGAGACGATTCTAATGAGTAGTGACACCATAGGGTTTAATGCAGAAAAAAATATTCTAGTTTTTGAAATACTCCTTTTATCTGGATTCCTGACAATGTTCTTCTTGAGTCGGGTTAATTTCTACTTACTTTCCATGCGCTTTCTCCTCTTTCTGACAAAGTGTAGGATCAAGCCAATGTTGAGTGCCAGGAGGAATATGCCGACTACGCACACCACAAGGATAATAATGATGGTTGTGTCATCCCCAGAGTCCAGGTCTAGAGAAGCGTCCTCGCTCTTCGGCTTTAAATCTGTTCAAAATATAAACCATAGTGTTAACCCATTCCCCCATAAATACACCTTTTTACGCCTTTTATTTATTCCTCCACTGAAGAAAATAGTTACAATTTATACAGTTGTGAATATTTAACATTAGAAATAATTTCTATATTCTAGCAGATGGTAGCTTTAAGCAGGCTGAAAGTAAAGCAGAATGCGCCTTAGGGCGCATTCTGCTTTACTTTCAACCTACTTTAAGTGCTCAACTGTCTTCAAAACTGGAAACATGCTATGGGGTAATGGGTTAACCTTTAGCAGAGTTCCAGATAAGAGGGAGTAAACTGAACAAATCCAACATTTTCTCACTCATTTAAGCACCAAATTCTATGGTGTTATACTACTCATTTGAATATTTTCAAAATGATGATAGATTTTAACGGAGGTATGTATACACTGTTTTACTGCCTACAAATTTGGAAGTTTGCGCTCCCTCTCTACAACCACACCCAATGGGAGACAAAAAATATGTGCGTTGTTCTGAGGGAATCGTTGTAGGGAGGGAAATTGGCTTAAATTTCAAACAGCTTAAAGCCAGATCAGACGCGGCGTAATGCGGCGTCTGATCAGGATTCAAGCTGTTTGTCACTTGTCATTAAGTTTTTTTACTCTGAAATGGTCAAATATGTAACTTTTAGAAAATTAGCAGATGACAATTTTAAGCAGACGATACTGCAACAGTGAAAAGGTTGGACAAAATTGTCTTGTTTTTGGAACATCGGTGAGCGTCATTGTAAGGAAGGAGTCGTTGTTTGGAGGGCCTTTGTAGGGAGGGAACATTGTATGTGTACACTGTTTTACTGTGTTTAGAATTGGAAGTTTACTTACTCGAGGTCTTGGCTGTACAGACTTTTGGCTGATAATCACTGCCTCCAATAAGGTTATGTGACATAACCGTGAACTCATACTCAGTTCCCAGAGCAAGACCTAAAACAAGACGTAATAAAGCATGAAAATATATCCTCAACATTTAATGCTTTAACCCATAAAGCACAAAAATATGTACTCGATAAGTTTTAACGCATAAAGCATGAAAATATATTCGCAACAATTGCTTTACCCATAAAGCATGAAAATATATCCTCAATAATTAATGTTTTAACCCATAAAGCATGAAAATATATCCTCAATAATTAATGCTTTAACCCAAAAAGCATGAAAATATATCCTCAATAATTAATGCTTTAACCCATAAAGCATGAAAATATATCCTCAATAATTAATGCTTTAACCCATAAAGCATGAAAATATATCCTCAATAATTAATGCTTTAACCCATAAAGCATGAAAATATATCCTCAATAATTAATGCTTTAACCCATTAAGCATGAAAATATATCCTTAACAAAATAATGCTTTACTCCATAAAGCATGAACATATATCCTCAACAATTAATGCTTTAACCCATAGCCTGGTTTTTAGTATTGAAGATAGGTGACTTCTTAATGCAGTTGAAAAAAAAGCAGAATGAACCTTTAGGCACATTCTGCTTTACTTTCAGCTTGCTTTAAGCTATCAATCTTCTAGGATAGTTATGCTGTCTTTCTCAGTCACATATTGAAAATTTGGACAGAAAAAAACATGACCAGTGACGAACAGCTTGAATCCAGATCAGATGCTGCATTCTGTGGCATCTGATCTGGATACAAGCTGTTTGCAATGCAAGCCAATTTCCCTCCCTATAACAAATTTCTCCAAACAACACACAGTCTTTGTCTCCCATTGGTTGTTGTAGAGAGGGAGCACTATACAGATCCAAAACCAAGGTTATAAATCTTTGGAGTTGAATCTGAGATCTTTCTTAAGCATTTGATTGGTCAGATTTGAGCTATTGCTGTGGAAAAGCTCAAATCTGACCAATCAAATGCCTGAGAATGATCTCAGACTCTACTCAAATGCTTTATAACCTTGGATTCTGTTATCAAAGCACTGTAGAGACTGGTAGCCTACCTGGTGTAAGGATTCATCGATACATTGCGATGTTATTACCCGCCGATGTCTGTATCGGCTTGTAAATGAATTTCAGGATGCAATACACTTATCAGCCCTGCGATGTATCGATACGAGTGTTAAATATTGGTGCATCGCGAATTACACTTAATTTGACACTTAATAACAAATGATCTCATTTGAAACAAAACTGTTGACTTGTAACAATGTTTTGCAGGCATCAATTATTAAATAACTGATATGATGGTATAATCATTATACCATCACAGGGCTCTAGATAAGGGGGGTATTTCAAAAACTAAAATCTGTATTTCTGATTTAAACCCTATGGTGTCACTACTCATTAGAATCGTCGCGAAGAGACGATTCTAATGAGTAGTAACACCATAGGATTTGATGCTAAAATAAGTGAGAAAATGTTGGATTTATGCAGTTTACTCCCTCTTATCTAGAGCCCTGCCATCATATCAGTTATTTAATAATTGATCATTAAATGATATACTTTTTGAAGGGAAAATACCTCTTAGAACATCATACTTTTTACAAATACGTATAGTTGTTAATACATACACATTTGATTAAAACATCCAGGTTGGTTACAAGCAAAAAACTGTTGTGTTTATATCTAAACATCTGTATCATGATACGTATTGTATCACGACCTTAATATTACAATACACATCGCCTTTTATTTTCCCAGGCAATACGTATTGTGATATGTATCGTCGTGGAAATGAAATATTGGGATACGTATCATGAAGCAAATAACTGTCGATGCACAGCCCTACCTCTCACTGTGAAGATGGTACTGTCTTCGGGAATGACATCAACCTGGGTGTAGCCCTGATCCATGTCCAATCTCCTATAGCGTACACGGAAATACTGGGTTAGGCCTCCATTGAATGCCTTCTTCCACTTGATGGTTATACTGTTGTGGGTAGCATTAACAAACTGTATGTCATACGGAGGATCGGGTCTTCCTGTAATACAAACAGTAAACAGTTACAACCAGTGTTAACACAGCTATTGCAAGAATATTGCAAACAAGAGTATCTTCAGCACAAGATATGCCCATCAAGGAACAATGGCGAAAATGTTGCAATTTTTACCCATTACCCCATAAATATGCCTTTTTACACTTTTAATATATAACTCTAGTGAAGAATAAAGTTCAACTTTATACAGTTATGAATAAGTATTATAAGAAATATTTTCTATATCCTTGCAGATGATAGCTTAAAGCAGGCTGAAAGTAAAGCAGAATGCGCCTTAAGGCGCATTCTGCTTTACTTTCAACCTGCTTTAAGTGGTCACATATTTTCAGAACTAGATACAGGCTATGGGGTAATTGGTTAACAGCTCCTCTATACAATTTAGGCAATGAAGCAAGAATGATGAAAATCAGGCAAAAATGTTTTTATTAGATCAGAGTACATGTATGTCAGCAGAATCAATGGTTAGTTCTACCATCAAAAATGTAAATGCCAGATTAAAAATCTTTTTAGGTACCAAAGTTTTCTAACAGAAAATACTAAACGTCTGTTGGTTTTATTTCTTATTAGTGTAATTTTGATTATGCATTATTCATTCTGTTATTTCAATCTACAGAAATCTATCTACATGTACTTCGTAAAGTAAGGCATCTTGAACCATCTGTATAGAATTAACTCAGGCCTACACGTAAGTGTTTTGTAAAATTAGGCATATTGAACTATCTGTTTACAATTAAATTAGGCCTACGTGTACATGTGTATTGTAAACTAAGGCATCTTAAAGTTTCTGTATACCGAGGGCTCCAGATAAAAGGGAGTATTTCAAAACTTAAAATCTTTATTTCTGCACTAAACCCTATGGTGTCACTACTCATTAGAATCATCTCTCACAGACGATTCTAATGAGTAGTAACACCATAGGATTTGGTGCAGAAGCTCTGTGTATACAATGAAATATCGTGAGCTAGCTGTTACTGTATCATAATCAGGGCTCCAGATAAGGAGAGTATTTTGAAAACTAAAATCTTTATTTCTGCTTTAAACCATATGGTGTCACTACTCATAAGAAACATCTCAAAGAGACGATTCTAATGAGTAGTAACACTGTAGGATTTGGTGCAAAAATGAGTGAGAAAATGTTGGATTTGTTCAGTTTACTCCCTCTTATCTGGAGCCCTAATAATTATTAGGCAAGTGACTGAAGCTGTGCAGCAAGGTGATGATCATTGTGTGGTTAGCCAGGGCTCCAGATAAGGGGAGTATTTCAAAATCATAAAATCTTTATTTCTGAATTAAACTCTATGGTGTCACTACTCATTAGAATAATCTCTTTGAGACGATTCTAATGAGTAGTAACACCATAGGAATTGGTGCTAAAATCTTTATTTCTGAATTAAACCCTATGGTGTCACTACTCATTAGAACCGTCTCAAAGAGACGATTCTAATGAGTAGTAACACCATAGGATTTGGTATTGAAATAAGTGAGAAAATGTTGGATTCCTTCAGTTTACCCTCTCTTATCTGGAGCCCTGGTGGTCAGCTAGCTCCTTACCCTAAAAGAACAACTAAAATTGCAAATAAAGACAGCCATAGTGAAATCATGGTGAAACCCGTAACCCCATAGCCTCGTTGTGTGACCACTTAAAGCAGGCTGGAATTAAAGCAAAATGCTCCTTTTAGGAACATTTTGCTTTATTTTCAACCTGCTATAAGCTTCCATTCTGGAACTATCCCCTAAATGCCTTTTGTGTTTTATGTTCACGACTTCCTAGATGGGGACTACTTTTCTAAGTGTACAAATAGTTAGGTGTTAAAAGGCATATTTATGGAGAAGTGGGTTAATCACAATTGAAATTAATTTACTAAAGTATAGCTATGTTAAATTTACATTGAACTACTACAGTATCTTTTGTAAATATTGTTAAAATTTTCATCTTAAAATCATTTAAAAACTGAGAAACCTAAACAATTAAATATTGTGTCAATCAAATTTGGATCCAGGCCATACTCTTCATTTCATATTGTCAGATCTGAATCTAAACTGTTAGCAAATTCTAGCAAAGAGTTAAACAAACAAAGAATTTTTACAGAAGATTTATTGTCTTTTGTCATTGAAAAGTTTGACTGTTTCATAAAGAAGAATATGTTTAGAAATCATTGCAGCAAGACGCTAGAACTTTTAACATTACCTTTGCAGCTCTAGATAAGGGGAGTATTTCAAAAACTAAAATCTTTATTTCTGCATTAAACCCTACGGTGTCACTACTCATTAGAATCGTCTGAAGAGACAATTCTAATGAGTAGTGACACAATAGGATTTCATGCTGCATGAGTGAGAATATGTTTAATTTGTTCAGTTTACTGTAGTAGTGACACCATAGGATTTGGTGCTGAAATGAGTGAGAAAATGTTGGATTTGTTCAGTTTATTCCCTCTTATCTGGAGCCCTGTCTTTGTATTCAATGTATGTCAATTGAGCAACCTTAATATTGAAATTCTCAATTATATTCTCCAATTCTTCAATTATATTCTTGTCAATAATGTCTTTTTCTACAAAAAATAAAAATAAAATAAATGTTTAATAATTTGCAAGGTGGTAAGCCTTTTCCCCCAATTATGTGTTAAAACACATTTGCTGTGATTTATAATTCAATATCACCAAAAAATGAAAAGTGTAAATGCCCACACCAATTGATGAACTTAGTGTGAAAATCTGCTATAACCACACAACAGGTCTTGATTTGGGTTTTAACCCATTGCCCCTTCCCCATAGCCTGTTTCTAGTTTTCAAAATAGGTAACCACTAAAAGCAGGTTGAAAGTAAAGCAGAATGCGCCTTAAGGCGCATTCTGCTTTACTTTCAGCCTGCTTTTAGCTAACATCTGCTAAATATAGAAAAATATTTATATCAAATATATTTATGACTGTATAAGGCATATTTATGGGGTAATGGGTTAAAAACACCTTCGAATTATTCCTCCACCATGGAAATTAGTTCCATTTTAATCATAAAGTAATGAATATGAACCATTAAGAAAAAGTTTATATATCCATAATCCTAGCAGATGATATCTTAAAGCAGGCACATTCTGCTTTACTATCAACCTGCTTTAAGTAGCCACCAGTCTTCCAACTAGAAACAGGCTATGAGGTAATGGGTTAACAGCTCCTCTCAACAGTTTAGGCAGAAGCAAGAATGATGAAAATCAGGCAAAAAATGTTGTACTGGCTTGGCTATACAACTTGCTTTAAACTGCCACCTGCCTTAAACACAATCTACGGGTGGTTGTTTGGAATGGTTATAAATCATGAAAACTTGATACCAAGTGTTTACAGAAAATGGTATTACATGCACATAAAACTTGCAAATAGCTTGTAGACCCAGACCAAGAGCTGTATCTCTAACCGTAGCCTAGAGTAATTGCAATGGTGTTGTTATTATTCAGAGCAATGTCAACATTATATAAAGGGGGCATGGCAAGCAGGAAGCACATTCAATTGAAGACTGCTCTTAACTCCAACTCCCAAATTTTGCAAAAAATAATATGGAAATATGCTACTACTACCTTTATCTGAGCTTGCTAGAAGACAAAAATAAAGAAGCTCAGTTTCAACACTTGTTTAAACTTAGATATAACTTATCCATTTACTCATGGTCCAACCTGGGTTTAGCAGCCATTCAGTGATGGCCCTGAAATCACTCACCTGTGTAAACTAACCATAACCAATTACCCCATAAATATGCCTTTAAATTATTCCTCCACTGAAGAAAATGGATCCAATTGACACAGTCATGAATAGATATCATAAGAAATATTTTCTATATTCTAGCAGATGATAGCTTAAAGCAGACTGAAAGTAAATCAGAATGTGCCTAAGGGCGGGTTCTGCTTTACTTTCAACCTGCTTTAAGTGGTCATCTGTCTTCAAGACTAGAAACAGGCAATGGAGTAATGGGTTAAACCTTTGAGTATCACCAATGATCAAAATCATCCTAAACTCATAGCCATATACACGTAAGGTTTGTCAGAGTTCAGTCAAAATCAATTCCGATTTGTAGACACTTTAGTATAATTCTGTAAATTTATTGAAAACTATAGTTCCTAAAGTGCAAACAAGGTTAAATATAGCATTTTCAACACATCAAGGGCAGATAACACTCGACCAGTCAGTCCGATTTCGAACAAAATTAAACTCATTCAAGAATTTATAGCCAGACATAGTTTTACAATTTTGGCCATAACTGAAAAATTATTTGAGCTAAAAAGCCAATCTCTTTATTTAAACTAAAAATCCCAAGTCATTAGCAAATGGATGATTAATGCAGAACAACAGAGTGAAGAAATCTGCTAAGTCTTGCACTGAGTTGTCACCTATCATAGGCAGGGCTCCAGATAAGGGGAGTACTTTAAAAACAAGAATCTTTATTTCTGCATTAACCTATTACCCCATAAATACGCATTTTTACGCTTTCAATCTATTCCTCCACTGAAGAAAATAGTTCCAAATTATACCTTCAAAAATATATAACAAGAAATATTTTCTTTATCCTAGCAGATGTTAGCTTAAAGCAGGCTGAAAGTAAAGCAGAATGTGCCTTTAGGCACATTCTGCTTTACTTTCAACCTGCTTTAAGTGGTCATCTATCTTCAAAACTAGAAACAGGCTATGGAGTAATGGGTTAAGCCCTAAGCTGTTACTACTCAGTAGAATTGTCTCAAAGAGACGATTCTAATGAGTAGTAACACCATAGGATTTCGTGCTGCATGAGTGAGAATATGTTTAATTTGTTCAGTTTACTCTTTCTTATCGGGAGCCTTGATAGGGACTGCCCATGCATGTATCTGCTTCAAAACGATTGCTAAATACAGCTGGTACTGTACCATTTTATGACAAACTCTGGGGCATGTGATTAAATGCATACGTGAGAAAAGATTGAATGTAAATATCATCATTAAACACCTATTTCTATTTTATAAGTTTGCCTTCGAGATTAAGAATGCAGTTGTGCAGTAACTAATAGTGCACTTAAAAGCGCAAGTAAGAAAAAAATAGAAATTTTACAACCGTATTTCAAAATATTTTGCAATACAAACACATTTTATTGGCGATTATTTCGGCATAAATTTTCAGACTAAATACTACTTGTCAGACGCTAAAATGTTTAACTCTTTGCATGCTAGCGGCGGATATATCTGCCACGGTGATTGCCTTTGCAAACAGTTTGGATCCAGATGAGACGTCGCGTGACGCTGTGTCTCATCAGGGTCCAAACTGTTTGACATTTTGACTCTGTTATGAAAAGAAAATTTGAAAATTCTATTTTTAGAACTGTAGCAGACGACAAAAATTACCCAGTCTGCAAAAAGTTAAATCTAGATCATATATCAGTATATGACAAGGCATGATATAGAATCCCTTGCCTGCCAAGGCAATTTGGTTGTAATATTCAGACAGTATGTATCCATTTGATAAGAATTTAATTTTAACCCATTGCCCTATAAATATGCCTTTTTATGCCTTTGACTTATCCCTCCACTGATGAAAATAGTTCGAATTTATACTGTCATAAATATGTAGCATAAATAACCTCTCTATTACGACCCCTTAATTGCATTAATTATTAGGCGTTTAAGACAGAAGACTGCTTAAAGCAAGGTGACAGTAAAACAGAAAGCTCCTTCAGGAGCTTTCTGTTTTACTGTCACCTTGCTTTAAGCTGTCACCTGTCATTGACACCATCAACTAGCCTTCTTTTTAGTGGTCGTAATAGAGAGGTCTTACTGTATTCTGCAATTAACGCTTTAACTGGTAGCCTATTTTTAGCATTGACGATATGTGACTACTTAAAGCAGGTTGAAAGTGAAGCAGCATGCGCCTTAAGGCGCATACTGCTTTACTTTCAGCCTGCTTTAAGCTTTCATGTGCTAGAATATAGAAAATATTCCCTATAATATATATTCATGAATGATTAAATTGGAACTATGTTCTTCAGCAATGGAGTAAATCATATTCGTTAAAAGGCGCTTCAATCAGGGAAAGGATTAAGTCAAAGTGAAAGTGAACTTACGTGTGACATCAAACTGGATATGGATTCTGTCTGTGCCCTTGCTGTTGCTCACCAAACACTCGTATATGCCGTAGTCTTGTGGCTGCACGTCTTTCACGAGCAGTATGCTCTGGTACATGATACTACTCTGTGGGTCCACTTTCTCTTCAATAACATACTTGTTTCCATTTGAATAAATAGCCACACCCTCCTACAAGAAAATAGAGCAGATTATTTTTTAGCACCATATGTTAAATGTAATTATTCTGCCTTATAATGGTGCTGTCACACCTCACTGGATGGCATAAACGGACGTCAAACGGAAATAAAATTTGTCTAAGAAAGATATCCTGTGACAAAAGTCGTCCTCGCTGCTGCGCGAGGCCCACGCATTTGGGGTATTGAGCAAATAAAACGCATGATGACCAAACAACTACCAAACTTGTAAATTAACTGAGATAACCGTACGGTAACGGATAAATACTAGATAAAACAAAAGTGGAACGCATGAGAAACTGACGCAACATTCTTAGAACGTTTGAGAAACGCTCTTGTTCCTGTCACAATAAAACTTGTATAAATAGACCGAACAAGAAATGCACACAGTACACAGTACATAATACGCCCTTCAGGAGGCATAACTCATGGAAAACTAAACAAATTTTGACAACACAAAAACTCAAAAGTCGATATGTAGTTTATAAAGACCATAATTTTTTTTATTTCTATATCCTAGCATATAGTAGTCTTAAAGCAGGCTGATAGTAAAGCAGAATGGGCCTTAAGGCCCATTCTGCTTTACTTTCAACCTGCTTTACGTGGTCACCAATCTTCAATACTGGAAACAGGCTATGGGGTAATGCATGGGTTAAGGTGTACAAGCTTACCTTTTCCCAGGTAAAGGTGACCTTTGGGTACCCCTCAGCTGTACACTTGAGCTCTCCTGTCTTGCCTGTCTCACTGGCGGCCTTAGTGAACTCTCTAGACTTGTCAATAGATGGCTTGACTGTAAGGAAAGAAACATGTTCCTACTTTACTCTATCTTTCAATGTAATAAACACTTAACCCATTCCCCAATAGGAGCGACTTTTAGCGCATTTTATTTATTCCTCTGCTGAAGAAAATAGTTCCAATTGGTCCAGTCATGAACATGTATGATAAGAATTATTTTATAATTCCTAGCAGAAGGTAGCTTAAAGCAGGCTGAAAGTAAAGCAGAATGCGCCTTAAGGCACATTCTGCTTTATTTTCAACCTGCTTTAATTGGTTACATGTCTTCAAAACTAGAAACAGGCTATGGGTAAAAAGGGTTAAAATTAAATACAATGGAGAACTGTCTAAAATCTATCAAATACAACTACATGTAAATAGGTTGTTTCCACAAAGGTAAATAATTTGCTCAAAGTCGTGGAAAAGTTATCAAAATATCAAAATTTAATACAGTCAAACTTTTATATTTCAAACTCGTTTAAGTCAACCATATCTATATTTCAAAATTAAAACGTGGCTTAGCCCCGTTTTATCTTTGAAATATAGATATATTTAGATGCGAGGCCATTATAATGAAATTTAGCTGTAGGAATACATGAAAAAATCAAGTTAAGCATGTTCGACTGTATATCCATTGAAACTATTCTTTTTTCTTCCACTTTTTTAAAAAAAATTGTTGAGATGGGAACAAAAAATTGAATAACATATTTACCATGTTACAAGGCAAAGCAAAAAGCAGTATGTTTTAAGACATTTAACTGTCGGCCTTCAGTTCACCTGCCTTAAACACTTAATTAACAAAAAAATATTAATGGCCGTTATAGAGAGGTTTTACTGTAATAGTAAACGTACAAGACACTGTCAGGTCTACAGCTGACTCAGTAGGCGGGCTAATCTTGTTGTCAGCCGTGCAGGTAAAAGACCCTGTGTCCATCTTCTGTAGCTCCTCTACCCTCAGCGTACCCACACCGTTATCATACGTGGAGAATGTACGCGTCATGTCAAAGCCTGATCTAGACCATGTGATCATGTTTGCAACCATTGGATTAGCCTCGGCAGCACATCGTAGTTCAACGGTCTCCCCGAGCATCCCTTCAGCCGGTGTTTTATCAACTATCACTGCCGCATCTACAGAACACAGAGGAAATATGTCAAACTGGATTACAAGAAGACATTTGTGTCAGGGCTTAGAGATATTTAGTCAAATAAACTGCAACCCATTACCCTACAGCCTGTTTCTAGTTTTGTTGCCACTTAAAGCAGGTTGAAAGTAAAGCAGAATGTGTCTTAACTCTTTCCTCCCTGAAACTTTAAATGGACAATTCCAGTTTCCATTTTAGTCTAGTCTATTTCTGACTTTTAAGGATTGTTTTTGTCAATGTTTGGCATTGTGACAAACAGTAAAGACCCTGATCAGAGGGCTCCTTTCGGAGCCCTCTGATCTGGGTCTTCACTGTTTGCATAGGACGTGTACTATTCACATGTACAGTGTTTAAAAAGGACGCCTATATGCGGGACTAGGGTTCAAAGAGTTAAGGCACATTTTTTTTTACTTTCAGCTTGCTTTAAGCTACCAGCTGCTAGAATATAGAAATTATATCTAATATTAAGTATTCACAACACAGCATCTGATCTGGATTCAAGCTGTTTGCAAATATAAGCCAAGTCTTAAATGAAAGTTGGAATTGCGGATTTAAAGTATCAGGGAGGAATAGTTAAACTGCCGCCTGTATCAAACACTGCTAATTCATAGTGTTTATTGGCCACGGTACACAAGTTTTACTGTGTATAGCCAGAGGGTACAATTCAACATTTAATTCTCACAGCATCGCTTCGGAGTCTAATTAAATTTTTCCAAGAGATTATGGGTTCAAATTTAAATGGAAAGTTGATAATTACATTAAAGCAGAGGCTTACAGGTATAGTCAGACTCTTGACAACTGTTAGGTATAGACAAGCAATAGGCCAGCTGAACCCTCATACCATGTTAAAACTTTCACAGTGCCTTTTTTCCAAAAATTGGGAAGGGGCCTTAAGGCTCAGTCACACCTTACCGGATGGCATAAACGGAAAGAAAATTTGTCTAAGAACGATATCCGGTGACAAATATCGTCCTCGCTGCTGCGCGAGGCGCTCACGTTTTCGGCATGGAACGGATAAAATGCATGATAACCGAACAATTACCGGTAAACTAACGGTAAATAAACGGACATACCCGTACGAGAAACGGAGGAATACCGGATAAAACGAAAGTGGAACGCATGAGAAACTGACGCAACGTTCTTGGAACGTTTGAGAAACGTTCTTGTTCGTGTCGCGATAAAACTGGTAAAAATAGACCGAACAAGAAATGCTCACAGTACATAATACGCCTTTCAGGCGGCATAACTAATGGAAAACACGGCAAATTTTGACGACTTGCGAACTCAATAGACGATATGTAGTTTATAGAGACAGAATCATATAGAAAATTTCAGCTTAATATGTAAAAGCATGTGCAAAGAAATAAGCGGAAAAACAAACAAAAGTTTAATATATCAAGTTCAACAAGGGTCATAGCGTATGCATTTCGAGTAATTGTCCGTTGAACATGCGGTTAGTTGCCGGAACACCTCCGGTTTGTCCGTTGAAAATGCGGTTAGTTGCCGGAACACCTCCGGTTTGTCCGTTGAAAATGCGGTTAGTTGCCGGAACATCTCCGGTTGTCCGTTGGATGTCAGGTAATGGTCCCGCCGGTTTACCGGATATCAACGAATACGTACAGGACAAGTACAGGACAATGAACGCATGCATTCCGAACAAAACGTATGCAACGCATATCTACCGTACATCTAACGTTCAGTTTTTTCCGGTGGCATCCGTTCCCAAGTTTTCAACATGTTTAAAACTTTCCACCGGATTAAACGGACATCACCGGACATGGCCGGACAATGAGCGAATATACCGGTTAAGAAACGGACAACAAACGAATGCGAACGGAGACGAATGGATTGGAAATTTGGTTCTCCGTTAGACGTCCGTTTACGCTATCCGGTAAGGTGTGACTGAGCCTTTAGCCTTTAATTTGGGAAAGTCAAGCGCGATTTTCGACCAAATTGGGAAAAGTAGACCGACTTCCAAAATACATAAAATCTGAATGGAAGTCTACTTACTTACAGGAAAAGGAAAGTTTTATTAATTTAATTCTGGAAAATAAATAAAATTATTTAACACTAAAGAGGGACTATTGAATAGAAAAAAATTGAAAAAATTCTCCTCAAAATTTGGGGAAAAAGAGGCTTTCTGCAATTGGGAAGTCGCCGAAAATCGGCCTCTATTACAGAAGGTAAAAAAGCCCTGCACTATAAACACACATGCATGAAAGGAAGGCACAAAGCTGTTTAACCCAATACCCCATAAATACACCTTTTTCCGCCTCTAATATACAGTACTGAATCTTATAAAATTAACAAGTTTTGCGATTCGCTGGCAATTCGCTTGCGATTCAAAGTACTAACTTTACCCCCGGGTAAGTTTTCTTGAATGGTGTATCTCACAAATGTTCGCAAATATGCCTTTGTTATTTTTTTCGATTCCATTTTTGTCACAACCGCTTCTGAAAATTCGCGTAAAAATAATCAAACGTAGGATTTGTTTTTTGAAGCGCGCGATTCGATGACAATTCGATGGCGATTCGCTTGCGATTATCAATTTAATTTAATAAGATTCAGTACTGTATAAAGCTTATGAGTTGAGTCTGAGATCGTTCTCAAGCATTTGATTGGTCAGATTTGAGCTTTTGCAGAGCAAATGCTTGAGAAAGATCTGACTCAACTCAAATGTTTTATAACCTTTGGGCAACAACAGCTACAATCTGACAAATCACATGCTTGAGAATGATCTCAGACTCAACTCAAATGCTTTATAACCTTGGGGCAACAAAAGCTCAAATCTGACCAATCAAATGCTTGAGAATGATCTCAGACTCTACTCAAGCATTTCATAACCTTGGGAAAAGCTCTCAAAAATCTGAATGGCATGACATTGCTTGTTACTCACAGTGATAATTTGAGAAATCAGATGAATGAGTCCTCGAGATGCACATTCTGTAAAACAATGAGTCCTTGAAACAAACATTGAGTCCTTTAGGTGAAAAATTGACCTACTATCCCATAACTTATTTCTAGTTTTGAAGACAGGAGACTACTGAAAGCAGGTTGAAAGTGAAGCAGAATGTGCCTTAAGGCACATTCTGCTTTACTTTCAACCTGCTTTAAGCTACTATTTGCTTATGAGTAATAGATTAATAAAGGCCAAAAAAGCTATGGGTCTATGGGACTCGCAACGTTAAAAATAATGAGTCCCTGGCAAAATTTATGAGTATAGGACTTGGGATGCACAGGTAAAATTACCACAGTACTCACAAAGCACATCTATAGTGAAGTTGAAGGTGCTCATGCCCTCCGTGTTTGTTGCTTCGAGGGAGTACAAGCCCTGGTCAAACTTGGTTATGGAAGATATGGTGAGCAATCCTTCAGTCATCATTAAAGTAAACGACGTCACAACAACATCTTCCTTCTTTAGAATGTAGGCGACCTCCGGTGGATTGGCATCGGCAGTCAGGTTGATTACACGACTCTGACTCTGATGAATAACTATCTTCTGGTCCAGACCCGTAAAGTTAGGCTTAACTGTAAAACGGAAAATAATCATAATATGTGGACTGCTCAGCAGAACATCTACCAATATTGATGGAAAATAGAGATTAGTGGAAGAGTAAGGTCAAGCGATTCCGTGCAAGAAGAACGCCCCATATATAGATAGAAGTACAGCACCCCCTCTCTACAACAGCCCTCTCAACAACGACTCCCTCCTTACAACGACCCAAGTCAGAGTTCCCTAACAACAACAAGTATGTCCAACATATTCACGACTACAATGCCGTAATTTTGTCTTTTGCTGTTTTTCTTAAAGTTACATAATGGACATTTTGAAAGACAAAAGACTAGTAACAAACAGCTTGAATCCAGATCTGATCTGGATTCAAGCTGTTTGCAAATGTGTGCCAATTTCCCTCCCTATAACGACTCCCTAAGAACAACGAACACAATTTTAGTCTCCCGTTGGGTGTCGTTGTAGAGAGGGAGCGCTGTATAGTAAAATCTGAGCTAAAAATTTCAGTGTTTAAGGCAGGTGGCTACTTAAAGCAATATCAAAGCAAAGCAAAAAGTTCTTATAGGTACTTTCTGCTTTACTTTCATCTTGCTTTAAGCTGCCACCTGTCTAACACTGTTACATGCCATCAATAAGCCTACATTTAACCAATTACCCTATAAACCATTTAATGCCTTTAATTTATTCCTCTGCCTAAAAAAACAGAACTACTTTATATAGTCTTGAATATGTACCATAAGACACCATGGCCCTAAATCGCTCATCTGGTACACTATGTAAAACTTGACCTATAGTGACCTAGATTACGACCACAATCAACCTCTAGAGTGTTAAAAAGATTTTTCTATGATTTGACCTAGTGACCTAGTTTTTGACCAGACACAATCCATGTTTTGATTTTGTCCTAGATTTGATGTAGACAAACATTCTGACAATATTTCATTCTGATCTAATGACATTGGTAGCTTCTAGAGGGCTAACACTGTTTTTCTTTATATTGACGTAGTGACCCAGTTTTTGACCAGATATGACCCATATTTGAACTTGACCTAGATATCATTTAGTCAAACATTCAGACCAAATTGCATAAAAGTCCAATGACATGTGTAGCCTCTAGAGTGTTAACAAGGTTTTCCTATGATTTGACCTAGTGACCTAGTTTTTGACCAGACATGACCAATATTCAAACTTGACCTAGATATTCATTAGGCAAACAAGTTTCATTAAGATCCAATGTGATTTGTAGCCTCTAGAGTGTTCACAAGGTTTTTCTATAATTTGACCTAGTGACCTTGTGTTTGACCGGACATGACCCACATTTGAACTTGACCTAGATTTCATCAAGACAAACATTGTCATCAAGTTTCATGAAGAACGGATGAAATTTGTAGCCGCTAGTGTTCAATACCAATTGTGAACAGACGGACCGACAGACAGATGACGGAGGACAGACATTCAGCGATCCTCAAAGCTCACCTTGGCCCTTCATGCCAGGTGAGCTATGGGGTAATGGGTAAAGAGGCTGTGATTACCCTTAAACTGCTGACTTTCCAACTGGACCCTTACATTTCCTAAATAATGACCACTTCAGGGCTCCAGATAAGAGGTAGTTATTTCAACAAATCAAACATTTTCTCACTAATTCAGCACCAAATCCTATGGTGTTATACTCATTAGAATTGTCTCTTCGAGACGATTCTAATGAGTAGTGACACCATAGGGTTTAATTCTGAAATAAAGATTTTTGTTTTTGAAAAACTACCCTTATCTGGTGCTCTGCCACTTTACACTCCCTCTTCATAGGTTTGTCGACAATTTATACTGTATAAAATAATTATGACAAACTGTGTAGATAGGAGCTCTCTGATCTGGGTCTACATTGTTTGCAAATGTATATATACTTGCTAAGTGAAACTGTTTTCTTCAGTTGAGGAAGAAACTAGAGGCATATCGAAGACATATTTATTGAGTAATGGGTTAAAAGAGCTTTCTGTTACTTTCATCCCACTATAAGCAAATACTTGCTTTAAAATATGTTAAAAGCAGAAATAGAAGTCACCTGCCTTTGCCAAACAACAGTCTCTTTTTCAGTCATAATACATGGATTTTACCGCAAAAAAGACTGATAATAAATAACTTTAATAACTTGAACAACACTATGTACAGCAAAACCTCTCTATTACGACCGCTACAAAGAAGGCTAATTGATTGTATAAAAGACAGGTGACAGCTTAAATTAAGGTGACAGTAAAACAGAGCTCAATGCTTAACTGTCACCTTGATTTTTAACCCTTTCCCCCATAGCCTGCTTCTAGTATTGAATAAAGGAGTCCACTTAAAGCAGGTTGAAAGTAAAGCAGAATGCACCTTAAGGCGCATTCTTCATTACTTTCAGCCTGCTTTATGCTATTTTCTTCTAGAATATAGGAAACATTTCTTATGATACATATTCATGACTGTATAAATTGGAACTATTTTCACCAAACTTCAATCAAATTTTATATAAACTAGGAGAATCTGATTTTAACTTTTTCATTTTGCACTCTACAGATCTTTTATGTATAATTGTGAATTGTCAACTCATTCAATTTTAATCAAATTCTAATCACTTTTTGCTTCATCTTATTTAAACTATCTTTGTACTTGTTTATCAATAGTTATCATGACGTCACAGTTGTCAAGGACGCTCTGCAGTCAGAAATCACGTGACTTGAAAAACCGACAATATGTGTACTTCAAGGATGATTTTTTCATGTTATGTATCCTGATGAAGACATGAATAAGGTCGAAACCGGTAGATCAATAAATGTTTTGTCTACTAGATCGGTGCCTGCAGTTATTCGCATCCTACCTTTCTTTTTAATGATTAATATTTTCACCAGTGAAGGAATAAATTAAATACGCTAAAAGGCGCTTCCATGGGGGAAAGGGTTAAAAGCAGTCACCTGCTAACTAAAACTATGTAGTGGTGGTATTAGAGAGGGGTTACTGTACTTCAACTTGTATCAAACTGCAGGGCTGCCATAAGTTGATCATAAAAATCCTAAGATCTCAATTTTTTCAATTTTTCAGACGCAATTTTACTAATCGTACCTTTACCCCATAGTCTGTTTCTTGTTTTGAAGACACATGACTGCTTAAAACAGGTTGAAAGTAAAGCAGAATGCGCCTTAAGGCTCATTCTGCTTTACTTTCAGTCTGTTTTAAGCTACGATCTTCTAGGATAAAAATCCGAATACTTAGGAAAATTCCGGAGAAATGGCAGCCCTGAAACTGATCTGTGACTTACACAAAACGTTCAGAATAATGTCATCATTGATAGTTGTCCGCACAGCCGAGTTCTTCGCCCGGCATCCATAAATGGCATTACGGGATGATGCAGGAACTATTTTCAGCACATTAGTGGTAGATTTTCCGCCCCACTCGGCATCCGTCAATCCCATGTCTTGGCCCTGCAGTGGTTCATTATTGTGGTACCAGTATAGAACTGCTGCTGGATTGCTGGACGCCGATATGCACGTGAGACGTACCATATTTCCTGCACGTGGTTGAGCTGGGAAACTAGTTATACGTACATAGGCTGGTGGAACTGGAAAAATCAAGAACAACTTCATTTCAGTTTTCCGGTGTAACCAATGAAATGACCCATGGACTGTATGGGACTTGAAGTAAAATAAAGAAAACATTAGAACCCCCTCTTATCTGGCACATTGGGCATTATTGCTTTAACCCTTTACTCCATAGCTTGTTTCTAGTTTTCAAAAAAGGTATCCACTTAAAACAGGTTGAAATTAAAGCAGAATGCGCCTTAAGGCGCATTCTGCTTTACTTTCAGCCTGCTTTAAGCTACCATCTGCTAGGATTTAGAAAAAAACTTCTTATGGTACATGTTCATGACTGAATAAATTGAAACTATTTTCTGCAGTGAAGGAATAAATTAAATGCGCTAAAAGGTACTGATATGGGGGGAAAGGGTTAAGCTATTAATGTTATACAATTAAAACCTTGATGGATTTTACCAAATATGCTCTAACTCTTTCAAATGCCATGGACCTGTTTAATATACATGTATACTCATTACATTTGCAAACAGTGTAGATCCAGATCAGAGGTCTCCAATGGGAGCCCTCTGAACAGGGTCTACACTGTTTGCTTATTTAGAGCAGTATTTATTGAAATACCAAGAATTCCAAGTAGACTGGTTCATGTTCATCTTTTTGGTAACTAAATAGATTCATAAAGGAACATAAAAACATACAAAAGATACTTAGTGTTGAAAGAGTTAAAGAAATGAAAATTGTCGTAAGTTTGTTAGATTGAAATAAAGAACATAATAGATAAACTCTTCATAAACCCTCTACTCCATAGCCTGTTTCTAGTTTTTCAGACAGATGACCACTCAAAGCAGGTTGAAAGTAAAACAGAGTTTGTCCAATGGCGCAATCTGCTTAATTTCCAGTCTGCTTTAAGCTTCAATCTGAAAGGATATTTAAAATATTTCTTATGTTGCATATTCACGATTGTATAAAGTGCAACTATTTTCTTCAATGTAGGAATAAATTAAAGGTGTAACAAGAGCACCTCAAACGGTACATAATATGCCCACTGGCAGCCTTTAAGTTATAGTATATCTGAGTACATCAAGGGCAGATAACTCGGTAACAAAAAATTGAATGAACCTCAAACTTAACTCAGCTTAATACCTTTATGCATATAACATTTGTGTGAAGTTACATTAATATCCTTTTTATACTTTTCCCGAAAACTCCGGACAAACAAACTGTTGACAGACGAAAGAACGCACAGACAGGGCCACGCCAAAATACGACAACCTTTAGAGGTGGGTGTATAAAAAGGTGTATTTTTGGGGTAATGGGTTAAACTTACAGTTGACAGTAACTTTTCTGACAGCAGATTTTGGAACCTCGGTTGCTTTGTTGCTGGCCGTACACTTGAAGAGGACTCCGTTATGTTTTGGTTTGAGCGCCACTGTCAATTTAAACGCTGGTATGTTGCCAAAGCTAACATCTTCTGCTGGCATCAAATCATCTCCTGAAATATAACCACTGATTATAGCATACTGCTTCTAATATCTTAAAATGCTTTACTTTCAGCCTGCTTTAAGCCATCACCTGCGAGGATATTGAAAATATTTCTTATGGTATATAATCATGACTGTATACATTGGAACTATTTTCTTCAGTGGAGAAATAAATAACATGGCCTTTTGTAGGGATGGGTATTGCCAGTGAAAGCGTATCTCGATATATCGCAATACGGGTACAGCGTATCGCCATACGTATCGCAAATTCGCAATATACCTTTTTCTTTTCTGATCATTAATAATTAGCAGAAGCTATCACATGAATGACAATTTGAACATTATTTAAGCTTAATACTGAAATCAAATTCTACTCCAGGTTACAGGGTGCTTTTAAATTTGATATAAAGAAATAAGTAGTGGTAACATAGATTCTATCTTCTCTATATGTACTTGAATAATACCGGTGTAACAGCCCAGAATTTCCCCCCAGTCAAAAACTGGACTAGTCAGTTTTTCCCCGGGGAAAAAACTGACTAGTCCAGTTGTTCCCCACCCGGTCCAGTTCCCAACTACTGGCTAAATATGTGATAGTTTTGTATAAATGTTGGTTTATTATGACATGGAACTATTCTTCTCCTTCTTCTTGTCGAAATCTAGTCAAATTATTTAATCTGTACATGTACCATTAATTGATAGAGTGAAGCACACGCCATAACTTATGTTATCTGCAGATTCATTTTCGTCTGTCGAGGGCCAGTTCGCGAAAACTAGTGACAAAGTTATCGGCGCGGTCACAACGATAATTAAGGAATAAAATGAACAGTATTTTGGTGCATTGCGCTGTTATTTAATCGTGTTAAGATGAATGATATCCCTAATTTCTCAAAACAAGTATGATCCTGTGAAACAGGACATACTTATCCGTTTGTAATTGTCAATTTAGCATCCATGCGGTCTGGTACACGTTTGATTCTCTACCGAGATGTATTTATCCAAAATTCGGAACACTTGGTCCACTTTGTTATTGTGTTTCTCTATGCAGTTTAGATTAAACGCGGCTTGTTTGATTATCCAACATATAGTTTTAGAATCAACATATCATAAAAATTATTTTAATCATGAAAATTGTCATTTTCTGTCAACAACGGGTTAGCTGTAGGATCGAGGCCTGTATAGACTGCAAGTAATAACAAGGCAAGTTAACCCTTTCCCCCATATAAGCGACTTTTAGCGTATTTAATTTATTCCTACACTGAAGAAAATAGTTCCAGTTTATACCCTCATGAACAATTACCATTACAAATATTTTATATAGCCTAGCAGATTTTAGCTTAAAGCAGGCTGGAAGTAAAGCAGAATGTGCCTTAAGGCACATTCTGCTTAATTTTAACCTGCTTTAAGTGGTCACCTGTCTTCAAAACTAGAAACAGTATATGAGGTAAAGGGTTAAACAAAAGGGCCTGAAGGCCCTGATATCGCTCACCAGTTGTAATGAAGCCTGATAGCTTTAGCTTCGAATTTCAACCGTATTGATCTAAACCCATTCAAATTTGTAGATTATACAGTGTAAACTATATTGGACCTATTCTAGTAAAGTAGATTACATCAAGGGCAGATAACTAGAGCGTAAACAATACTGAAATAAAGCCTTTTCTAGCAGTTCAAAGTATATCAATGGCAGATAACTCTAGCCACAATATTCAGAATATCGATAATACCTCGCACCCCTAGTTTATAAAAGGTGTATTTATGGGATAATGGGTTACACACATAGGGTAAGTTCAATACAATATCAAGGCATAAAAGGATTAACATACCCATGTACCACTCGATGGTGGCCGGGGGATTGCCTCTTCTTGCTATACATGTCAGTTCTAGTACATCTTCACCAGCAGTCACAGCCTGCCCTTCTTCATAGCCCGTTATCTCCGGTGAATCTGGGGGATCTGAAATTATACAAGTCAGCAAACACTTTAACTCATAGCCAGTTTCTAGTTTTGAAAATAGGTAACCACTTAAAGCAGGTTGAAAGTAAAGCAGAATGCGCCTTAAGGCGCATTCTGCTTTACTTTCAGCCTGCTTTAAGCTATCATCTTCAAGGAAAAAAACCCAACTTATTATGGAATGTTTTTATGACTGTATGAATTGGAACTATTTTGTTCAGTGGAGAAATATATTAGAGTCGTAAAAAGGCGTATTTATGGGGTAATGGGTTAATCTTAACCTACTGCTCCATAGAGATGCGTTCAATTCATTCATCATTGAAGAACATAGTTTGACTTTATACAATTGTGAATACATGTATATACTTTAAGAAATAGTTTCTATATCCTAGCAGATAGTAGTTTAAAGTAAGTAGAAAGTAAAGCAGAATGCACCTTAACCCATTACCTCTAAGCCTATTTCTTGCTTTGAAAACAGGTGACCACTTAAAGCAGGTTGAAAGTAAAGCAGAATGTGCATTAAGGCACATTCTGCTTTACTTTCAGCCTGCTTTAAGCTACCATCTTCTAGGATATGGAAAATATTTCTTTTGGTACATATTCTTTGCTGTATAAACTGGAACTTTTTTCTTCAGTGGAGGAATAAGTAAGAGGCGTAAAAAGGCGTTTTTAAGGGGTAATGGGTTAAGGTGCATTCTGCTTTACTTTTAACCTGCTTTAAGTGATCACCTGTCTTCAAAACTAGAAACAGCCTATGGGGTAATGGGTTAAAGGCGTAAAAAAAGGGCGTATTGGGAGGAGGGGAGGAGGTGTTTATAAACGAGTCAGATCACAAGTATAACTGAGAAGAAATTTCGACTGTAAAATTAGATTGGCGGCCTGCACAATTTACAACGCTTCCTGGCTTGTTACACTTCCTCAATATCTAATTTTCACGATTTATCTCTTTTTGGCACTGGTTCTAAATGTTAACACTCCCGAATAATTACCTCTAATTACACATGCAAATACTTTATACGCTTCTTTTTACTAGCACACTCGTCTTTTATCTTGATCCCAAGGGAATTCAATAGTTTGAAAAAAATCATGCTTTCCAGTCCTGAAGTTTATTTTATTTTTAAATTTCTTTCTTTTAGAAAACAGTTATTTTATGCACATAATTTATTTGTGTATCATTCTTTTTTGTCCAGCTCTTATCTCGTCCCACAAGAAGGAAAGTGTAAAAAGAAAACTTTAGAAATCAAGTACAGTCGAACTTCGATATCTCGAACTCGGTTAAGTTGAACATACCCGTATTTCAAAGTTAAAACCTGGCTTACTTTGAAATACGGGTATGTTCGACTTAACCGAGCATGAAATAATGTAGTTCATGTGTCGACATATTGGATAGTTCGACTTAAGCAAGTTGGAGATATCGAATTTCCATGAGTTTTGAAAATAGGCGAGTACTTAAAGCAGGTTGAAAGTAAAGCAGAATGCGCCCCAAGGCGCATTCTGCTTTACTTTCAGCCTGCTTTAAGTTACCACCTGCTAGAATTAAGAAAATATTCCTTCTGATACATATTCATGACTGTATTGATTGGAACTATTTTTCTTCATTGCAGGAATAAATTAACGGCATAAAAAGGCGTATTTATGGGGTAGTGGGTTAAATGTATAGTACTTACACAAAACACCAACTGTAGCATTAGCAGACACAGTGGCACTCAGATTTTTATTGGTGGCCGTGCAGATGTAGATGGCGCTGGTGAGGTCAGCGGTCAAGGTCACATCAACTTTGGACACTGTTACCATCCCGTTATTTGCCCCGGGCTGTTGTGTGGTTTCAGCATGTACAATTGGGGAACCGTGAGGTATCCAAACGATGTCCGCTGCTGGGTTGCTGCTGCTTGATGTACAGGTCAAGGTCAAAGTTTCCCCCGCTTTTGCCTCGCGGGTTCCAGTAATATTTACAAATGTCGGTGCAACTGAAAAAACAAGAAGTTGAATATATGAACCATTCTTCAAAATGTTTGCCAAGGCAATCATGCTTTGTGACCACTAAGCAAATAAGCATTGCAATCATAAGTGAGCTTCTTAAAACAAGACAAAAATAATGCAGAAAGCTTTATTACTTTTGTCATGCATTAAGCTGACATTAATTAATGAAGAAAACTGAAGTCAATATACAGCCAATCTCTCTGTCTATGAAGAACAAGAGGGCCTGAAGGCCCTGATATCGCTCACCATTTGTAATGAAGCCTGATAGCTTTACCTTTGAATTTCACCCGTTTTATTCTAAATCCATTCAAGTTTGTCGACCTATTGTAGTATAGTAGAGTACATCAAAGGCAGATAACTAGTACCTAAACAATACTGAAATGAAGCCTTTTTCTAGCATTTCAAAGTATATCAAGGGCAGGTAACTGTTGCCACAATGATTACATTTCAACAATAATTACACTCCTTCCAGAATGTATAGCTACATCCTTTGTGTACAAGTATAATCAAAATCCATTGAAAACTGTAGTTGCAAGAGTGTCAACGCTGTAAAATATGGCATTTTCAGCAATTCAAAGGTAGATATCTCTTGATCTATTTGTCCAATTCCGACCATAATCACCCTTTTTCGTACTCTTATGGTCATATGCAATCTGGGCAAGTTTGAGAGAACTTGGATAAATATTGTGGCCTCTAGAGTGTAAACACTGTTAAATATTATCATTTTCAGCAATTCAAAGGTAGATCACTTTTGATCTATTGATCAGATTACAACCATAATTGAACTCATCCAAAGTCTTATGGCAATATACAATCTGAGTAAGTTTGAGGAAGATTGGATAAATTTTTTGACCTCTAGAGTGTAAACATCGTTAAATATGGCATTTTCAGCAATTCAAAGGTAGATAACGCTCGACCTATAAGTCTGATTTCAACCATAATCAAACTCATTTGAACTCTTATAGTCATTTACAATCTGAGCAAGTTTGAGATAGATTGGATAAAAATTGTGGCCTCTAGAGTGTAAACACTGTTAAATATGGCATTTTCAGCAATTCAAAGGTAAATAACTCTTGATCTATTTGTCTGATTTCAACCATAATCAAACTCATCCAAACTCTTATGGTCATATACAATCTGGGCAAGTTTTAGAAAAATTGGATAAATACTGTGGCCTCTAGAGTGTAAACACTGTTAAATATGGCATTTTCAGCAGTTCAAAGGTAGATAACTCATGACCTATTTGTCCGATTTCAACCCTAATCTAACTCATCCGAACTCTTATGGCAATATACCATCTGAGCAAGTTTGAGAAAGATTGGATAAATATTGTGGCCTCTAGAGTGTAAACACTAAAATTGTTGACGCCCGGACGATGCACGACAGACGACGGACAATCAAGGATTGCAATAGCTCACCCTGAGCTAGCTCAGGTGAGCTTAAAAGAAATATAACTCAGTTGTTAACTCATTACCCCATAAATACACCTTTTTACACCTATAATTTATTCATCCATTGAAGAAAATAGTTCCATTTTATACAGACAAGAATATGTATCATAAGAAACATTTTCTATATCCTAGCAGAAATAGCTTAAAGTAAAGCAGAATGCGCCTTTATGTGCATTCTGCTTTACATTCAACCTGCTTTAAGTGGTCACATTTTTTCAAAATTAGAAACAGATTATGAGGTTAAGGGTTAAATGAAAATAGAGGAAGATCATTATGATATATCTTATATGTTTAACTATGCTCTTTCCTTTTTCCTCCCGCAGTTCCTGCAGTAAATAAAGACCATGTGCTATTTTAACCATCCAGTTATTGTTGTGTTTTATTAACCTGTCAAAATTTAAATAATTATACGCTGGCTGAACACGCTATATATAGCTTCGGTCGATATCGAATGTTTCCGCTACGTTTTACAGGTAGATCAGGGTTAAAACATAACGTTCATATTTAGAATGAGATTTTGATACCTATATGCCATCTTGGTCGAGACAGTACAGTAGTTGTGTTACTAGGTACATGTATGGCCATGAGTTCGATACCCAGCGGAGGCTTTATTATTATTTTTATTATTTTGGTTTATAGGAGTCTGCTAGAAGGAGAAGCAGAATGGATTGAAAATTCCTTTGGATCTGATTTATGTATCATAGTCATTCACGAAGAGTTTACCTATACATCCGTCCCTTACAAACAGTTACTACCACCATCAGAAGGTTCCTCAAGGAGTACACTGTATGCCATTTTTTAGTTGTCATAGATTCACTAGAATAATTGGAAACTGGAAGAGTCCATTAAAAGTTTCAGTGATACATAAGTTAAGGCAGTTGTTATCTAGCAGTGAGAGACCACATCGGGCAACATTTTACATACATTTGAAAATTTCAATAGTTTACAAAGTGTAATGTTTAGGTTATCTATGGCACATTTTGCATTATAGATATCTATGTTGAACAATTCAAGTAAACTAACTGTTTGAAAATAAATATATATAAAAATAATTATAATAAAAAAAAGAAATAAACCTGACGGGGATCGAACCCATAACCTTTTATCCTTTTACAAGTACCCGTACTCGCCGGGTAACTCAGCGTCTGATTGGCTCCAAACTGTTTGTCACTCAACTTAAAACAAATAATGAGAAATATCAAAAAATGGTTATTGCCTACATTTGTACATTTTAGCGATTTGCGTTTGCGTTTCGTTTGCGTTTAAATGGGAAAGAATAACGTTTTCTCCACCGTAAGTACCGTTTGGCTAACATTGGCAAATAGTTTGGATCCGGAGAAGACACCGCGTAACGCAACATGTGATCTGGATCCAAATTGTTCGGCACTCATATTCAATTTTTATTCAATTTGAATAGCATAGGAAAGATTTTGTGTTTCTCCGCAGACGATATATTTGAAGCAGATGGCAATTCAGCATGATAAGGGATAACGAACATTTGCAAACAGTTTTGATCAATATCGACACACAGTAACTCTGCGTTTGAACAGGATCCAAACTAATAACACTTGTATCAATATTAATGCAGTCAAAGCCAGAAATTTTGCGTTGGAGAATAAATACAGACGGCATTTTCAAAGCAGGCGACAATATTGCAGTGAAAGAGTAAAAACCGCAATTTAATAGTGTGCCTGCTCGAGAGAAAAATCTTTGGCCCTTGGTTTGATTATAATGGGGTGGAAAATGAATTATATCGGGCTAAGATGAAGAGTTTAAAATATTTATTGAACTTATTGCTAAATGCTTAAAAAGAAATGCTATTGTTGTGTTTTATTAACCTGTCAAAATTTAAATAATTATACGCTGGTTGAACACGCTATATTTAGCTTCGGTCTATATCGATTTTTTCCGCTAGTTTTACGGGTAGGTCAGGGTTCAAACATACAGTTCATATTTAGAATAAGATTTGAATATATGTCTTCGTAGTCGAGACAGTACAGTAGTGTTTTACTTAGTGCACGTATGGCCATGAGTTCGATACCCAGCGGAAGATTTCTTTATCATTATCTTTTTTATTTGGTGCATTTGAGTATGCAAGTAATAATGGATTGAAATCCCTTTGGATCTTTTTTATGTATCATTCACGGAGAGTGTACCTACACACATGTCCCGTAAACAGTGAATACCACGACCAGAGGGTTCCTGAATGAGCCCTTTGATCAGGGATACAGTGTTTGCCATTTAGTTGTCATACATTGACTAGAATTAATTGCAACCTGGAAGAGTCCATTGAAGGATTCAGTGATAAATGAGTAAAGGCATTTGTTATCTAGGTTTGAGAGACCACATCGGGTCACATTTTACATACATTTAACACTTTTAATAGTTTACATAGTGTAACGTTTAGGTTAGCTATGGCACATTTTGTATTGTATATCACTTTGTTGAACTATTCAAGTAAACTAACTGTTTGAGAAAAAAAGTTGTAATAAAAAAAAGAAAAAACCTAACGGGGATCGAACCCACAACCTTTCATCCTTTCACAAGTACCCGTTCTCGCTACCAACTACGCTAACTCGATTATTGATTTAAAATCGACACAGAATGTACAATATCCTTCAGTTCCTATCCGTAAATCAAACCGGAAAGTATCGACTTTATACCGAAGCTAAATATATCCTTTCAGTGACGTATGAATATTCAAATTTCGACAGGTCAATAAAACCAAACAATACCTGCAATTTTCCCATTGTTCTGTCTTGTTTTGTGTAATGTGTATTCTGTGTCAAATAGTGGATAGGTAAATATGTGTTGTGTGTGTGAAATTAACTGCTGTAAGTTTGTCGAGCGGATGCTAGATTTGTTAAAGCCATAGGGAAGTAATTCAGTTGGAAAACTGCATCCGCAGAAGAATATAAGAATCCAGCATGAGTGTTGATGGAGGATAGGAATTTTCTCCCCTTCGGGTCAGAAAATTCACGCAGGGACAAGGCTTGCTGAGTTCCTGCGTGAAATTTCAGACCCGAGGGGGAGAAAATTCCTATCCTACATCAACTAAACGAATGGTGGATTTTTTTTCTCCCATTTAAATCTTTAAAACATGATACAAATAACTAAATAATTGCAGTTTGTGTGCACTTTTTTCCGCCAAACACGATGTTGTTAACAGTAACGTCATAAGAAATGACGTCATTTAGTTACCCGCATCATGCAGCGCTTGTTGTAAGCGGGGCAAACAATAAAAGACGTCACGTGGTATGGAGGATAGAGTCATTCCACTTGGGGAAAATCCCTATCCCACATGGGCGAAAATGGGAGAAATAAGTGTGAAACATGTGAGTTCCTTTCTAATGATTTTATGGTCATGTTAGAATTGAAATAACCTATATTCCATTTGCTGTCAAGCAGTATTAGACAATGGTTTGATGTTGCGATGCACAGGAATTCACCACTCAGGCCTTCAGTCTTCATGGCCAAATTCCTGCGGATCACATCTCCCAACCGTTGTCTAATGGTAGAACACAAATTATTTCTTAAATGAAATTGTATTTTGATAGGGAAATTTGGTACAGAATAAGGCAGAAAATACTTGTATATACTTTTCAGAGATGGGTTTAAGTTTTGGTCCCGCAATTGTCCAGAAAAAAATATTCTGAAAGCCATTACAACTCCAATTAACTTTACCATTTATCTGTCTGTACATTTACTACAGTGTTCCCTCCCTACAACAGCCCTCCGAACAACGACTCCCTCCTTACAATGACCATTGCCACAGTTACCTGAACAGGGCAATTATCGACAATTTATTCACCGCTGCAATGTCGTCTGCTTAAGATTGTCGTCTGCTGTTGTTCTCAAAGTTACACAATGGACATTCTGACGGAAAAAACTTAATGACGAGTGACAAACAGCTTGAATCCAGATCAAACGCCGCTTTGCGCGGCGTCTGTTCTGGATTCAAGCTGTTTGCAAATGTCCCTCCCTATAATGACTCCCTCCGAACAACTAACATAATTTTTGTCTCCCGTTGGGTGTCGTTGTAGAGAGCGAGCGCTGTACCAAATTGTTTTCAGTGAAATCAACCATTTATCTTAATCTATTGCTATAATGGACAGACGAAGATACACAATTTCTTGAATCAGACTGAACAAGAAATATCTTTAAAAAAGATATTCGGCGGAATAGGTGGTGAAAGTAATGATGTATATGGAATTGATTTTATCCAAGTTCAATAAATAGGATGGTAAATCAGGATTTTAAGCTTAATATTTATCAAATAAGACACGCGCAGTAATCTACGACCACATACATATAATCAAAGACTGAAGGTCTTGAGTGTCGCCAAGAATGAGTTTTTGCAATCATTAAACTACTGGATCTGAGGTTAATCATTAGTTTGTTAAGGCAGTTGGTCTCTCAAAGATTGAAGGTGAAAGTACAGCAGAGAGCATTTACACACGTTTATGCTTTTGATCGGGCTACATTTTGCTGCAAGTTGTCAGCTGTTTGTCAGCTGTTTTTATTCCATCAATAAGTACTTTTTCAGAGGTGGTTGTAGAGAGATTTACAATTCTTGACAGAAGGTACAGTTTACACATGGATCTACTGCTTGGTTCACAGAGGGGGGGGGGGGGGGGTCAAATTTCCACTTCCATCTATATAAGCCAATTGAATTGCACTTACTTCTTCCTATGATGTGACTGAAAGTGATGAGAATTTTTAAAGACAGATCTAGATCACGGAATTATACTTCCATGTCTAGATCTACGTGTATCATTTTTATTTTGTAATTTGTAGATACCTAGTCCACATGTGCACAGTTACATGATATGGAGCTATTTCTCGTCTTTGCCATATCCAGGGACGACAACTGTCACAAAATATAATGTCGTTCCAGGGGTTCATTAATGAGACTAGCAGATACCATAAATTACTAAAATTCGTATGTGTGTGCTCTTTTGTTATTTGTTTATACATTAAATATGGTTTGATTGTTTAAATATTCTCAATCACCTGATTTTGATTTGAGATTTTTGGAAAGCACCGCCGAAATATGCCGAATATGAATTGTTTGAAACGACCCCTAAAATGAGAAATTCATGTTGCCACCGGTAAATAAAGCAAACTTGTGTCCGCTTCAAGAATTCGTGTATGGAATTTGTCTTGTAGAGTTAGTTCTATGTTCTGATTTATTATAAAAATATCTACAAAGTGTAGCAATGTACGTTTTAGGTATCTACGTGTTGTTGGGGTTTCGCATTTAACCAAGAGATTGCGATCGCGTTAAAAAGATCACGGTTTGTTTACATTTGAGGTCACAGAGATGCGCATGCGCTGGGGGAAAACGGTGTTAACACAAAAAATACCCATCATGCTCGAAATCTTTTCGATATCTAGGTTAAATTCAAACGCCAGTTTTCTCGTAATCTCACTGAGTTGTTACTGCTATTCTTTCTTTTTCATATACTTGGTACTAGATTAAAATTATGATCAATTCTATTATGAACAATTTCGTTCTGATTTGCAGAACGCATCAAATCATTGCCGAACTTGCGACAATATGTCATATCTTAAAATAGAAACACTATGTCATTCAAATCACTACCTAACGGTCGGGACACGTAAAATGTCTCGGTTATAACTCACTAGCAGTAGCTGAAAGTCGTGTTTACTACTGGTACCGCTACATAGCAAATCAGCCTATAACAGTCTGTGTCTCTTATTTTACAAATTTGTAAAAGTCAGTAGTCAAGTCTAACCGCTACCCAATCAGACTATTCGATTTTAAGCACGTGTCCTTAAGCTTTCATTTCTGGTCATTCACGATTGGTTGGGCCATATAAGGTTTGAGGCTCAAGGAGAAATCAGACAGCTACGCCGAAAAAATAAAACCATTTTACCAGCTAAATGGGGATACCATGATTATCTAAATGCCAAATCATTCTGCCAATTAAGCCATTGTATTTGGGACACTGTCTCCTGGGTCTTTTGCAAACACTTTAAATCTAGATAAGACTCCACAAAATATGGGGACTGATGTGGATCCAAACTGTTTGACACTCTGGATTCTAAGCCTCATTAATACAAAATGGGTAATTCTTTCCTGTTTAACCCATAAATACGCCTTTTTACGCCTCTAATTTATTTATCCACTGTAGAAAATAGTTCAATATTCTACGGTCATGATTATGTACCATAAGAAATATTTTCACTCCCTAGCAGGTATTAGCTTAAAGCATGATGAAATTTAAGCAGAATGTGCCTTAAGGCGCATTCTGCTTTACTTTCAACCTATTTTCAAAACTAGAATCAGGCTATGGGGTAATGGGTTAAGCGTGTACGAAACGTAACAGGTTGCAGTAAAACTTAAAACTTGTCCCAAAGATCCGCTGTTTCTTATGCACAACCTGACAATGGAGATTCACTAAACCTATGAGAGTTCCAGGATCAGATATTACGTTGCAATAAGTAAATAATTTGTGACCCAAACCCAATTCCATGGTTATAATTATGTGGGAATAAAAATATGTTTAACCCATGTCCCCATAGCCTGATTCTAGTATTGAAGATATGTGACAACTTAAAACAGGTTAAAAGTAAAGCAGAATGTGCCTGCTTTATGCTAGAATCTACTAGGATATAGAAAATGTTTCTTATAGTACATATTCATGACTGTATAAACATGAACTATTTCTTCAATGGAGGAATAAATTAAAGGCGTAAAAAGGCGTATTTATGGGGTAATGGGTTAAACTGTACCGATAGCAATCAGCATATGCCTAAGGTAAGGGTTTTTTATAACCATAGCAACATTACAAATGCAATGCTTTTCTCAAAATGTTTAACAAACATTTAAGACTCTTTAAAAGCCCACTAGCTGATCTGTGTCTTCACCGCTTGCTATATTGTATACTCTCAGTTCCAGCAGCATAATGGTTTAACGCATTACTCCATAAATATGCCTTTTTACGCCTCTAACTTATTTCTCCACTGAAGTAAATAGTTTCTAATTTATACAGCCATGAATATAAACCATTAGAATTATTTTCTATATCCTAGCAGATTGTAGCTTAAAACCGGCTGAAAGTAAACAGAATGCGCCTTAAGGCACATTCTGCTTTACTTCCAACCTGCCTTTAATGGTCACCTATCTTCAACCATAGCAACAGGCTATGGGGTAATGGGTTAATATGTACAGTCCATTATGGATATGTTATATTTTTGTTCTAAATTGGGAAATGCTACATGAAACAATACTTTTTCTGGGTATTTATCTGTGGATCTTACATAATTTTTGCATTTGTCTCGTGCTTCGCTTCATACTGATATGGTTGGTGCGATTTATATCTTAATCTCCCCTGTTCTGCCCTTCCTTTCCATTTTGGCTGCTTCAAAGCTATATGTTTTTTCACAATTTAACCCTCTTCTCCTTAGATGCTCTTTATTATGCATTTAATTTATTCCTCCACTGAAGAAAATAGTTCAAATTTATACAGTCATTATTATGTTTTATAAGAATGATATTCTTACAGAATGGTAGCTTAAAGCAGGCTGAAAGTAAAGCAGAATGCGCCTTTAGTGAAGGAGTGCAGTATCCATGATGATGATGATGATGACTTTCAACCTGCTTTAAGTGGTCACCTTTCTTTTAAACTTAAAAAGCAGACTGTTGGGTTAAAGACTTTTCCTCAGTCCATTGATGGACTACCCCCCCCCCCAATTGTATTCGATAGGTGAGAAAAATCATGAATCACAAGCTTTCACCGGGTATACCAATCTCAGTTGGGGTGAAATTACAGGTAACTAAATTCAAGTTGTCTAGAGAGGCCCTCAAATACTCACACTCAAGAGTTTTTTCAATGAGTTTTACTAACCAAACGAATTTAAGGTACGGGCCTCACATGAAACGCTTGGGTGAGTATATCCCTAGACAAGATAGCAGTAAAGGACAAAACTTGCACGTGGCGGCATGCTTTGATAGCTGGTTAGGTGTTATGACCAAAAGGTCGTCAGGAGATGTCTTTAATAAGGTTAAGCAGCTGGCATGAGTGTACCACTGGGTTGTTTCCAGGGTAACTAGTCTTAATGTCCCATTTTCAGTCTGAACGTACCATTTTAAATAAACCTATATTTCAACCATAATTGAGCCTTATTAGTTGATAAAAAATGTAAAATAGTGTTTTTATACCCTGGTGTAACCCTGTGTTGACCTCTCATCTGCAATAACCCAGTTACACTTTTTGTAAAAGTTCATCCCCAGCATGCAATGTGTTTATACAATTCAATATGTACGTATCTGCATTCTTTTTTTTCTATGATCGGGTGTGGATTTTTTAATTACAAATATCATAAATCAATCAAATTAGATTAGGGATAATTATAAACCATTTCTTTATTAAAAACTAGTATAATAAAACTGTTTTCTATAAATTTTATGTAGTGGTACGTTCAGTCTAGAAAAATGGTACATTGAGACTGGTACGTTGAGGCATTGGTACGTTAAGACCATAAACCGTTTCCAGTATTCCAAGGTTAAAGTGGTACTGTTTCCATTTCCTTGTTTTTAACAATATCAATAAAATGGCTTCAAAACAATAGCAACTCCTGATCCTGCTAAAATAACATGTTTCAAATCGCTGTCAACAAAATCAGCTAAACCTTTTTTCTACAAGAAATTATACAGGCAAAATAATCAGAACAGTTTGGACCCTGATAAGATGCCTATTTACTCTGCATCTGATCTGGATCTAAACAGTTTGCAAGTGCAAAAGAAACCAGCCATAGCAGGCTAGAAGATAAATAACTAGCAGAAGTTTTATTTCATAATAAAAGTCATGAAGTATGGTACTTACAAGCTGTAGATTATAAACCAGACCTCTATTGGAATGAATAAAACATGCATACAGTCCGATCTCTCTATTACCACCACAAAAGCGTGTTCATTATTAGTTATTTACGACAGGTGGTCGCTTGAAGCAAGGTGACAGTAAAACAGAAAGCTCCTAAAGGAGTTTTCTGTTTTACTGTCACCTTGCTTTAAGCTGTCACCTGTCTTTTTGACTGTCAATTATCCTTTGTTTTAGTGGTTGGTAATAGAGATGTTTTACTGTCCTTATCTTATTAACCCTAACAAGGCTGGGAATCTGAAATTAACCCTTCCAGTATTGAAAATATAACTACCGGTAACAGTCGAAACTGGATACTTCGAACTCGCGTAAGTTCGAACATACCCATATTTTAAAGTTAAAATGTGGCTATATTTGACTTCAGCATGATCGTGTTATCAAAGTTCAACTTATGAAATACTGGTAATGTCCATTTAACTCTTTGAACCCTAGTCCCGCATATAGACGTCCTTTTCAAACAGTGTACATGTGAATAGTACACATGTCCCATACAAACAGTGAAGACCCATATAAGAGGGCTCCGTAAGGAGCCCTCTGATCAGGGTCTTCACTGTTTGTCACAATGCCAAACATTGACAAAAACAACCCTTTAAAATCAGAAATGGACTAGACTTAGATGGAAACTGGAATTGTCCATTTAAAGTTTCAGGGAGGAAAGAGTTAAGCGAGTTTCTGACAGTATTTCTTTTGGTACTTGAGTGGAAGGGGGGTCTCCAAAATATTTGAAAAGTATGCAAATTGTTGAGTCATATCAGAGGGCTTCGATAGGACCTCTCTGATCTGGGTTGATATTGTATGCAAATAATGTTTCAGGGCTTTTTTACCTTCTATAATAGAGGCCGATTTTCAGTGACTGCCCAATTGCAGAAAGCCTCTTTTTTTCCCAATTTTGGTGGAAGAATTTCCAAAAAAAGTATTTTAAATTTATTTTTTTTTAAATTTTGTTCTATTCAATTACCAGTCCTTCTTTAGTGTTAAATAACTCTATTTTCTGGTATAATGTTAATGCAACTTTTTATTTCCTGTAAGTAAGCAGACTTCCATTCAGTTTTTATGTATTTTGGAAGTCAAGTCTATTTTCCCAATTTGGTCGAAAATCATGCTTGAATTTCCCAAATGGAAAGGCTAAGGCCCTTCCCAATTTTTGGAGTAAAGGCCCTGTGTTTATATATAGTTCCTTAAGCCTTCGCCCCCTGTAGAAGCACCTTTTAGCACATGCAATTTATTCATCCACTGGAGAAAATAGCTCCAACTTATACAGTCATGAACATGTACTATTAAAAATAGTTTCTGTAACCTAGCAGATGTTAGCTTAAAGCAGGCTTATAGGATATTGAAAATAATTCTTATGGTACAATTGTTCATGACTGTATAAAATTGAAACTAATTTTCTTCAGTGGAGTAATAAACTAAATGTGCTAAGAGGTGCTTCTATGGGGGAAGGGGTTAAGGCTGAAAGGCCCTTCTATGGGGAAAGAATTAACCCATTACCCCATAGCCCTTTTCTAGTATTGAAGATATGTGACCACTTAAAGCAGGTTGAAAGTAAAGCAGAATGCGCCTTAGGGCGCATTCTGCTTTACTTTTATCCTGCTTTAAGCTACCATTTGCTAGGATATAGAAATACTTCTTATGGTACATATTCATTCCGTTATAAAGTGAAACTATTTTCTTCAGTGAAGGAAAAAGTGAAAGGCGTAAAAAGGTGTATTTACTGGATTATTGGTTAAGAAGTCTGACGGTACTTACAGTGGACAACAAGGTTCCGAGTGGCCACATGAGGGTTGTCTTGGTTTACCACGTTCCAAGCCTCACATCTGAACTGCGCGTTGTTGTCCGACCTTTGGGCTCTTACAACTAGCTCGTTAGTGACCTTATTGTTGCGCTGCTTGTAAGAGGAGTCCAATCGCTCGTTGTTACGATACCAGACGACCTGAGCCAAGGGGTTCCCCCCCTCTGATGTACATAGCATATGAATCGTGTCATTAACCTTGACAGGCTGGTTGCGATGGTACCCGCTTATCTTTGGCGCCCCTGGTGGAACTGAAATAAACAAATAGAAGATCTTACATGAGTGATCATTATTTATCATTTTTGATAAACCAGTTGACTGAAATAATATGATGCGAGCATTGGGGAGCGTCATATTAGTTTTAGTCAATGAGTTTATTTAAAATGAAAAATTATCGGTTTGTAGTATTTCTGCTACATAGATGCCTTAAGGCACATTCTACTTTACTTTCAACCTACTTTAACCCTTTCCCACATAGCATATCTCTAGTATTGAATATAGGTGTCCACTTAAAGCAGGTTGAAAGTAAAGCAGAATGCGCTTTAAGCGCATTCTGCTTTACTTTCAGCCTGCTTTAAGCTATCATCTGCTAGAATATAGAAAACATTTTGTATGATACATATTTATGAATGTATAAATTGGAACTGTTTTCTTCAGGGCAAGAATAAACTGAATGCGCTAAAAGGCACTTCTATGGGGGAAAGGGTTAAGTGTTATCTTTACTTTCAACCTACTTTAACTGTTATCTTCAAAACTAGAAACATGCTATGGGGTAATGGGTTAAAGCAATGGGGTAATGGGTTAAAGCAAGAACATTCCTATTGAAGCTTTCTGTCTATTCCAGTAACCCCCCTCCCCTCCCCACCAAGCCACAAACTCAACCCCACCCCCTTCAAACTTAGTTGCAGGAGCTATAAAGAAGCGAGAATCAAGTTTTAAGAAATATGTCAATTACGTTTCATCAAATGAGGCCTTGTCTAAATTCTGGACATCAGTGATGGTCGATTGTGTCCCAAATCTTAATGTCACTCAAAGAATGACAATCCCGGAGATTTTCTCTTCACAGAGATTTTCTTTCTTAGCCTCAAAAAATCGGAAATTGAGTTATACAGGAAATGACCACTAAGATTTCTACTTACTAACGTTCAGGAAATTATCACCGTAAATCAATATAGACATTACTTAGCCACAGCCGCTAGAGTCTTTCAGCAAATATTTTAATCTTAACTCTTGACTCTATAGTCTGTTTCTAGTTTTGAAGACAGGTGACCACTTAAAGAAGGTTGAAAGTAAAGCAGAATGTGCATTAAGTCGCATTCTGCTTGACTATTAACCTGCTTTAAGCTATTAAATGAAATAAGTTTCATTGTGCTTTACTTTCTATTCTGCTTTATGTTGTCACCTTTTTTTCAATACTAGAAACAAACTATGGAGTACATGTTAAGAGTTAAACACTAAAGCAAGCAATTTTTAGGACATAATACCATGGAGTGCCTTACTAGATCTACAATCAACTCACAAGTCTTTGATATATGTATTCCTTTTTGATTTGTTTTCTTTAACAAATGCTTCATTTTCAATTTCCTCAATTCATCCAAAAACAATATTCTCATATCCTGCTATCCAATATAATGAAATCCTGAAGAAAATAAAATTTGCTGACCCGTATGCTTTTTGTCCATCAAATCAGAAATGCTACCAAATCATAGAAGCTCGTAAAATTCCACAATAAAGGCTGACATTAGATCCTGCAAGGATATTGGGATGTTTCCTTACAATCACTTCACCCGAGCCCCAGAAAAGAAGGGCATTTCAAAACTGAAATCTTTATTTCTGCATTAAACTCTTAGAATCCTCTCTTCGAGATGATTCTAATGAGTAGTGACACTATAGGATTTGGTGCTGAAATGAGTGAGAAAATGTTGAATTTGTTCAGTATTCCTCTTTTATCTTGAGTCCAATCACTTCTAACATTGTAATCTATTCCAAATAGAGAATAAAAATAGTATTAAATTATAGGGTTTAACCCTTTGAACCCTAGTCCCGCATATTGGCGTCCTTTGCAAACAGTGAACATGTGAAAAGTACACTTGTCCTATGCAACCAGTTGTCATAATGCCAAACATTGACAAAAACAACCACAAAAAGTCAGAAATGGTCTAGACTTAAATTTAATGCAGAAATTTAGTTTTTGAAGTACTCCCCTTATATGGAGCTCTGAGGAGGGAAATATCAAGATGTAAGGTCAGCCTTTACTACTTATCTGTACTCTGCAGGGCTCCAGATAAAAGGGAGTAAACTGCACAAATCCAACATTTTCTCACTCATTTTAGCACAAAATCCTATGGTGTTACTACTCATTAGAATAGTCTCTTTGAGACGATTCTAATGAGTAGTGACACCAAAGGATTTAAAGCAAAAATAAAGATTTTAGTTTTTTGAAATACTCCCCTTATCTGGAGCCCTGCAAGTCACTTCTAAAATTATAATCTATTCCAAATAGGGAATAAAAATTGTATTAAATTATAGGGTTCAATGCAGAAATTTATTTTTTGAAATACTCCCCTTATCTGGAGCTCTGAGGAGGGCAATATCAACCAAACAAGATGTAAGGTCAGCCTTTACTACTTATCTCTTCTGTACTCTGCCATTATTTATTGCAATCATAGTCGTAAATAACATTTTGTTGTAGGCATTATGTACGATAATCTCTTTTTCTTTGTACTTCCAGCTCATAAAACTGACACAATCAAGAGTAGTATAACTCATAATTAGACACATTCTTGTATGATACGATCAGATGCTTTTTGGCAATGACTATCTGGAGATATAATAAATATCCTGCGTCTATGACCACCATTATCAAAAGTCAGGGCTCCAGATAAGGGGAGTATATCAAAAACTAAAATCTTTTTTTCTGCTTTAAACCCTATGGTGTCACTACTAATTAGAATCGTCTCTTCAAGACGATTCTAATGAGTAGTGACACCATAGGGTTTAATGCAGAAATAAAGATTTTAGTTTTTGAAAAACTACCCTTATCTGGTGCTCTGGACACATCTTGTATGATAAGATCAGATGCTTTTTGGCAACGACTATCTGGAGATATAATAAATATCCTGCCTCTATGACCAGGCCTTTTTCAGGCCAGTTCGGGAAAAACTGCAATGTCTGATTTGGGAAAATTTCGGCGCGAAAAATCATGTTTTGGGAAGAATTTTTAGCATTGATTTCACATATATTGAAGCTAAATGGCCAGAAAAATGACATGTAGTAGTTATTTCCACTTGTTTTATTAGTTAGTATTTGAATATATGTTATCAGTAGCACCCCCCCCCCCCCCCCCCCCCCCATATTTGGAATGGGTCCATTTTCCGGACCCGTGGATACACCAGAAAAAGGCTTGATGACAACTATCAAAAGTGACTCACTAGCATGGAAGAACGGGAATATCAGTTCCCAAAGTATAGTAGGCAGTGTGTTGTGTTCTTGCAGGGCTCCAGATAAGAGTGAATAAACTGAACAAATCCAACATTTTCTCACTTATTTCAGCACCAAAACCTATGGTGTTACTACTCTCATGAGAATCGACGATTCTTATGAGTAGTGACACCATAGGGTTTAATGCAGAAATAAAGATTTTAGTTTTTGAAATACTCCCCTTATCTGGAGCCCTATTCATGTTAACAAACCTAACACAGTTTGCGGAGAGGAATTGGAAGGCAGCCCGCTAGCTCAGTTGGTAGAGCATTGCAACAGTAGTCTGCAGGTCCTGGGTTCGAGCCTGGGTTAGGCCACATATTCAACTGGCACCCCCCCAACCAATCTGGCGCCCAACATGGGACCTTGACTGTTATTGTATGGTTAACTCAACAGAGCTTGCATAATTATATAACTACTAACTCACAACTGAACTATTCTCACTTTATTCAGAACATGTCTTCGAAAATCAGCCAAAATACAGAAACCTTGAGTTTTGTCTAAAAACATTATTTCAATCATAAAAGCTCAGGAAGGGGATTGAATTACAAATCCAAAACTTTCCCTGTACACTGTATGTGGGGGACTTAAATTCCATCTATGTAAAATAGCTTCAACATAAGCCAGTTATGTAAAACTTAGGTGACAGCTTCATTGCCATTAATTCCTTTTTATTTGTCCCTTCCTTTTTTCCGAGCTGAATTTCGTTCCGAGATTATTCTAGATTACTGTCAATCACAGAAGCTTCTTGAGAAAAGAGAATCTTCAGCTTATAGTCAAATTAAGGTCAGCACTTTTCTTCCCATTTTTTTTTTTTTTTTTACAAACGATGGAATGATGCCTCTATGAGCCCCATCATGAGAAATAAGGTGGTTGCTGGTGGCGTGGAGATTGCCTACAGAAAGTCACAAGAAAACTCCATAGATGACCTTGAAGGGGAGGCATGCCTTTGGTATGCATTTACAGTGCTTCGTCTCTATGACGACACCCAATGGGAGACAACGATTGTGTGTGTTGTTTGGAGGGAGTTATTATAGGGAGTGAAATTGGCTTACATTTGCAAACAGATTGAATCCAGATAAGACGCCGCATTATGCGGCGTCTGATCTGGATTCTAACTGTTTGCCACTTTTCATTGGTTTTTTTCTGTCAGAATGTCCATTATGTAAGAAAGATAGCAGAAAACAATTTTAAGAAGAAAATATTGCATTAGTGAAAGCTTTATACATAACTGTCTTGGGAACAGCGGAAGCATCGTTGTAAGGAGGGGGTGGTTGTTGGGAGGGCCGTTGTAGGGAGGGAGCACTGTAATAGATTCTTCAGTAACTTGTGAAGCAAGTCAAATTAACCTGTATCAAGCAAGCATCGCACAGAGGGAACACTGGTTGTCTTCATGACACGTTTGTTTGTAATGATTTTATGTCGCTTTTAACCCTTTCCCCCATAGAAGCGCCTTTTAGCGGATATGATTTATTCCTCCGCTGAAGAAAATAGTTCCAATTTAATCAGTCATGAAAATATAGTATAGGAAATATTTTCTATATTCTAGCAGATGGAAGCTTAAAGCAGGATACTTTAAGTGGTCACCTATCTTCAATACTAGAATTAGGCTATCCGGTAAAGGGTTAACCGTATTTCAGTCATATTGCGAGGTCCAGCTAATTACAGGTGGAGGAAGACCCCAGAAGCCCTTATGCGCTGTTTCAGACACAAATCAAAAACTGGGTAGAATCACCGACCTTCCGCAAGCCAGGAAGGCTTCCCCACATGAAAAATCAGAAACGACCCTACTGGGATTCGAACTCACAGCCGTGAGGAACTAAGTGATTTCAGGACACGTTGTAACTTAATGAACAACAAAGGCACTGCAGAAAGCTCTAGTAGATTAATTGTGCTGCATTAAACAGTCAAATGTGTTTAAATTGCTTAACATTTCACTCCCTTTAGCCTGTTTCTAGTTAAGGACAGGTGACTGTTTTAAGCAGATTACAAGAGCCCCATCGGGCATATTCGCTCACCTGAGAATAATTGGGAAAATGGAGATATTGATTTATGTTCAGGACTGACCTAGATATGCAACAGACTGGAACAATTTGAACAAAATATGTAAAGTATATTTAAAATTGTCACCATACAGAATATAAAAGCTCTGGCCATATTAGTTTCAGAGAAGAAGATGTTTGAAAATTTCACTATATAACTCTATGTAAAACAGTGACCCCCGGGGCGGGGCCAATTTTGACCCTAGGGGAATAATTTGAACAAACTTAATAGAGGACCCTTAGGCGATGATATTAGGCATATATCTAAGCTCTGGCCCTTGTAGTTTTAGACAAGAAGATTTTTTAAGTTTTCACCGAAAAAATCTATTTTTAGCTCCTGTGACCTAGTTATGCAACAGACCAGAACCATTTGTACAATTTCGGTATAGGACATCTAGAAGTGTCACTATGCCAAATATCAAAGCTCTGGCCATATTAGTTTCAGAGAAGAAGACATATGAAAATTTCACTATATAACTCTATGTAAAACCGTGACCCCCCGGGGCCAGGCCAATTTTGACCCCAGGGGCATAATTTGAGCAGACTTGATAGAGAACCTGTAGGCGATTCTATGTGCCAAATATCTAAGCTTTGGCCCTTGTAGTTTCAGACAAGAAGATTTTTTAAGTTTTCATTGAAAAAATCTATTTTTAGCTCATGTGACCTAGTTATGCAACCGACTACAACCATTTGAACAATTTTGGTAAAGGACATCTAGAAGTGTCTCCATGCCAAATATCAAAGCTCTGGCCACATTGGTTTCAGAGAAGAAGACGTTTGAAAATTTCACTATATAACTCTATGTAAAACTGTGACCCCCGGGGCGGGGCCAATTTTGACCCCTGGGGCATAATTTGAACAAACTTGATAGAGGACCTGTAGATGATGCTATGTGCCAAATATATGATACATATTCATATCTGTATAAAGTGGAACTATTTTTTTTTGTGGAACAATAAATTAAAATCAGTATCTATGGAGTACAAGGTTTATATCCTACACAGGGCTCCAGATAAGGGGGAGTAAATTGAACAAATCCGACATTTTCTCACCCATTTGAACACCAAATCCTATGGTGTTACTACTCATTAGAATCGTCTCTCCGAGACGATTCTAATGAGTAGTGACACCATAGGGTTTAAAGCAGAAATCAAGATTTTAGTTTTTGAAATACTCCCCTTATCTGGAACCCTGCCTACATCCATATCCTGCCTGCCATCTGCGAATTCATCTGCCAGAATGTTGCCTTCTACAAGTTTAACCCATTACCCCATGACATGTTTCTATTTTTGACAACAGGTGACCACTTAAAGCATATTGAAAGTAAAGCAGAATGCGCCTTACGGTGCATTCTGCTTTACTTTCAGCCTGCTTTAAGCTACTATCTGCTAAAATATAGATACTATTTCTTAAAATACATTTTCATGACTGTATAAATTGGAGCTTTTTTCTTTAGTGTAGGTATAAATTAGTGGCGTAAAAATATGTATTTATGGGGTAATGGGTTAAGTGTGCATGGGGTAATGGGTTAAGTGTGCAACTAAATCTCATATTTTCTAATATCAGGGATAATTGTAGAGTCTGAGATGAGGCAATAATTAGAACATACATTACATTATGAGATGCAATGAAGTCTGAGGCTGGAAGATATCGAGACAGGTTATTGCTGATGCTAGACAAAAGTAATGCAGAGGAAAGCTTTAGGATTTAGCATTAAGCTACTACCTTACTTAAGACTTACTTATTCCGTCTTCTTTTGAATGGGTGCTTACCACAGGCTTTGACCCCTGCCAGTCAACTGGAAGTGTGTCTGGCTAGTATTGGTCAGCTAATGTTATATTGTTATACTTGTATTAGCCATGGCTATCATTGAATGAACTTTAACCCATTACCTCATAGCCTGACGCGTTTCTAGTTTTGAAGACAGGTGACCACTTAAAGCAGGTTGAAATTAAAGCAGAATGTGCCTTCAGGCACATTCTGCTTTACTTTCAGCCTGCTTTAAGCTAAAATCTGCTAGGCTATATAAAATATTTGTAATGGTTATTGTTCATGAGGGTATAAACTGGAACTATTGTCTTCAGCGGAGGAATCAATTAAATACGCTAAAAGTCGCTTCTTAGGGTGAAATGGTTAAAAGGTACTTGACTCCCGTTTGTCCTGCACTAAGCTGCCACCCAATTTTAAAGACTTCAAAATTCACTAATTTTAAAGACTTCAAAATTAAAATATCCTACTTTACGGTGATATCCTCTGCAAAAAGTTTGGATCCAGATGAGATGCTGTGTAATACGGCATCTCATCAGGATCCAAACTGTTTGACACTCGAAACCTGTTTTGAAAATAAACATTGAAAAATCTATTTTTAGAACAGTAGCAAACGACAATTGTTGCAGACAAAAAAATTACCCAGCATGCAAAGAGTAAAAGAAATGGCTGTATTGGCTATTACTGTTCAACTAATACCTATATTGCCCGATATCAAGGATTTTTGCAGAATTGGGGATGAGACAATAATTGGAACATATGAGATGGTGGCTTTTCAATGAATTCTGCTGGTTGGGGTAAATAGAGGGTCTGCGGATTAATGAGGGTATAAATTTTGTATATATTGCCAGGGTAAGTTCTCTTTATTGGTTTAGTATTCTGTTACATACGACTATAAATTCAGGAACAGTGGGACATTCTGACTAGGTCGCTTGAATGTCTCTTTAACATCTAGGTTATTTCAAGTTGCTTTGCTCCATAGAGGTGGAATTCGATGACAAACAAAGGTTGTTAACCCATTACCCCATAAATACGCCTTTTTACGCTGTAAATTTATTCCTCCACTGAAGAAAATAGTTCCAATTTACACAGTCATGAATATGTATCAAAATATTTTTTTTATATTCTAGAAGATGCTAGCTTAAAGCAGGCTGAAGGTAAAGCAGAATTCTAATTTACTTTCAACCTGCTTTAAGTAGTCACTTGTCTTAAATACTACAAACAGGCTATGGAGAAAAGGGTTAACCCATTACCCCACAGCCAGTTTCTTCGATTGATGACTACTTAACTCTTTGTGCCCTAGTCCCGCATATAGGCATGCTTTTCAAACAGTGTACATGTGAATAGTACACATGTCCTATGCAAACAGTGAAGACCCAGATCAGAGGGCTCCGAAAGGAGCCCTCTGATCAGGGTCTTCACTGTTTGTCATAATGCCAAACATTGACTAAAACAACCCTTAAAAGTCAGAAATGGACTAGACTTAAATGGAAACTGGAACTGTCCATTTAAAGTTTCAGGGAGGAAAGAGTTAAAGCAGGTTATCTCAATTTCCATTGAATGCCATCTGGTGAAAGCCTGTAGGTACGGTGATATGATAATGCAGGACAAAAGTATAATGTAGAAAGCCCTTGTAAGGTAATTCTGCATTGCTTCTACCATATATTAATCCATTACCCCATAGCCAGTTTCTAGTTTTGAAGACAGATGACCACTTAAAGCAAGTTGAAAGTAAAGCAGAATGCGCCTAATTATGGGGCATTCTGCTTTACTATCAATCTGCTTTAAGCTACCAGCTGCTAAAATATAGAAATATCTAATGTTAAATATTCACAACTTTATAAATTGGAACTATTTTCTTAAGTGGGGGGATAAATTAGAGGTGTAAAAAGGTGTATTCATGGGGTAATGGGTTAGTCCTAAACCTGTCTAGAGATGATCAAGATTTTTCTGTAAATTGCAGACTGATCACGGGGTTGACAGTGTGTAGGGAGGGCCATGCTCTCTCATTCAGTCTATAAACAACACAATCTCTGCCATATGAAACCACCATAGTCTGACAGTCTAATAATTAAAGTTCAGCCATGGAGCTTATAAAACTAACAAAATTAATACAGTAGTCCCCTGTGAAAAGTGTTCAAGAATTTCACAATTTTCATGAATGTGTTAACCCTTTCCCACATAGCATATCGCTAGTATTGAATATAGATGTCCACTTAAAGCAGGTTGAAAGTAAAGCAGAATGCGCTTTAAGCGCATTCTGCTTTACTTTCAGCCTGCTTTAAGCTATCGTCTGCTAGAATATAGAAAATATTTTGTATTATACATATTTATGAATGTATAAATTGGAACTATTTTCTTCAGGGCAAGAATAAACTGAGTGCGCTAAAAGGCGCTTCTATGGGGGAAAGGGTTAAATAGCTGCTTCTAGAATTGTTCTAGAGCTTCAAGAATTACTTTAAAATTCTACGAAAAGGAGCTCAAGAACTTTTGTAATTCTAGAACAATAATTCTAAATCCATCAAATTTCTAGAATTTTTACAGAATATTCATGAGCATTAAATGGCTGCTCCTAGAATTGTTCATGAATATTCAAAAAATTATTCTGGAATAGTTCTACAATAATTCAATACCTTACCACAGGGGTGGGTGTTATTGTAAAGAGGGAGCACTGTATGCCATTAGCAAGTAAAGGGTTAACCCATTACTCCAAAGCCTGTTCTAGTAATGAAGACAGCTAGGCAGCCACTTAGAGCAGCTTAAAAATAAAGCAGAATGTGCCTTAAAGACATTACCCCAGTCCATATAATGATGCCTCCTCCCACCCCTATTGTTCTCAATAGGGGTGAAAGTAACTGTAAAGCGCGAGAAAAATGTGCAAAATATGGCACAGCCATCTCAAGTTGTCTAAAGAGGCCCTAACTTACTCAAATTCAATTTTTGTTTAAACAAAACCATCAAAACTAAGGCACGGGCCTCACATGAGATGCTTCACTGATTCTTTGCTTAGACATTTGTACAAGTAAAGCGTGCTTTGCATGTTTTAATTAAAACTTTGTACTGACAGGGTGTAACCACCCAAGCTAGGTAAAGTAATGTCCTCAAGGCACATTCTGCTTAACTTTCAGCCTGCTTGAAGCTATCATCTGCTAGACAATACAAAATACTTATTATGATACATATTCATGACTGTATAAAGTGGAACTATTTTCCTCAGTAAAGGGAATAAATTAGATGCACAAAGTTATGGGTTAATACTGGTTGTGAGATTTTTGCTGGCTAATCTGCTGAGTTGGCAAAACCTTTTTGACTGTATCAAGATTGTTGACATGATACAGTTATCTTGTTTCTTAAATTATATCTTAACCCATTACCCCATAGCCTGTTTCTAGTTTTGAAAATAAGTGACTACTGAAAGCAGGTTGAAAGTAAAGCAGAATGCGCCTTAAGGCGCATTCTGCTTTACTTTCAGCCTGCTTTAAGCTACCATCTGCTAGAATATGATTAATATGTCTTATGATACATTTCATGACTGTATAAATTGGGACTATTTTCTAAAGCGGAGGAATAAACTGAAAACGCTAAAAGGCGCTTCTATGAGGGAAAGGGTTAAAAATATCTGCATCCAAATGACAAACACTTTGGACTCCCATTAGATGTCAATTTACTCAACATCTAAAACGAACCACTCTTAATTTCTCAATACATAAATATCGAACATATCTTTTTTTTGTGTGAAGCAAAAATTCATATTAACAGTATCTGTTGTCCCTAAAAGTTAGTGCTCTTCCATCTCCATGCGTTTTTTTTAAACACTATTAAATGGGAAGAGTAAAATTTCAAATAAACAATTCTTTAAATACTCATCATTAAACACCTGTACAAACATTCACCAAGTGAAACAAGGGCCACCATGGCCCTAAATCGCTCACCTGGAACACCATGTAAAACTTGACCTATAGTGACCTAGATTATGACCTGACATGACCCACAATCAACCTCTAGAGTGTAAACAAGATTTTTCTATGAATTGACCTAGTGACCTAATTTTTGACCAGACACAATACACATTTAATTTTGACCTAGATTTGATGTAGGCAAACATTCTGACAATATTTCATTCAGATCTAATGAGATTTGTAGCCTCTAGAGTGGTAACAAGATTTTCCAATGATTTGACCTAGTGACCTAGTTTTTGACCTGACATGACTCATATTCGAATTAGACCTAGATATTAATTAGGCAAACATTCTGACCAAATTGCATTACAATCAAATGAGATTTGTTATTTCTAGAGTGCTCACAAGGTTTTTCTATGATTTGACCTAGTGACCTAGTTTTTGACCGGACATGACCCACATTCAAACTTGACCTAGATTTCATCATGACAAACATTGTCAACAAGTTTCATGAAGATCAGATGCAATTTGTAGCCGCTAGAGTGTTCACAAGGTTTTTCTTTAATTTGACCTAGTGACCTAGTTTTTGACCGGACATGACCCACTTTCTAACTTGACCTAGATATTACCAAGACAAACATTGTTATGAAGTTTCATAAAGATCGGATGAAATTTGTAGCCGCTAGAGTGTTCACAAGGTTTTTCTATAATTTGACCTAGTGACCTAGTTTTTGACCGGACATGACCCACATTCGAACTTGACCTAGATTTTATCAAGACAAACATTGTCAACAAGTTTCATAAAGATCAGATGAAATTTGTAGCCGCTAGAGTGTTCACAAGGTTTTTCTTTAATTTGACCTAGTGACCTAGTTTTTGACCGAACATGACCCACATTCAAACTTGACCTAGATTTTATCAAGACAAACATTGTTATGAAGTTTCATGAAGATCAGATGAAATTTGTAGCCACAAGAGTGTTCACAACCAATTGTGAACGGACAGACAGACAGACGACGGACATCCAGCGATCCTAAAAGCTCACCTTGGCACTTCGTGCCAGGTGAGCTAAAAATATAAAACAAGAGCTGTCAGAAGACACAGCGCTCGACTGATGGGGTGCTTGATAGTAAAAATGGGCATATATATTAACTCAATATCTTTAACTACTGTCAAACTTCGATATCTGGAACTCGCTTAATTCGAACTATCCGATTTGTCGACACATGAATTGTATTATTTCATGCTTGGTTAAGTCGCACATTATTAATATACCAGATTTATATAGCGCTCTTTTCACACAGGGGTAGCCACGTTTTAACTTTGAAATAAGGGTATGTACGACCTAACCGAGTTCGAGATATCGAAGTTCAACTGTATTTGCATGCAGGATAATTTTTTTGTCTGCAACAATTGTCTGCTATAATAATGTACTAAAAATAGAATTTCCAAAAATTCTTTTCAAAACGGCCTGGTTAGAGTGTCAAAAAGTGTAGATCCTGATGAGACTCCACGTTACGCGACGTCTCATCTGGACCCAAACTGTTTGCATGGGTAATAACTGTGGGACATGATCCGCCGTTAGCATGGTAAATGTTAATGCACCCTAAAAAAAGACTTTCTGCATTACTTTTGGCCTGCATTCAGCTTTCATTTGACTTATTTTGTGTATTGCCTCAGACAGGTTTTACTGTGTTATAATGTGATACAAAAGTCATCCTGGTAACTATTGATAATTCATTGCACAAATTGACAAATAACTAAACCACACTAATCTGTTTCCAAATGCATTTGAAATTAAATTACTTCAGCTTTATCTATTAACACTTATCTTACCATTATGTCATCTGCTTGAAATGTTTGTCTGCTCTTAACTCAAACTTATCTTTAAAATTGCAAAAATCCTGAAAATCAAATCTCAGGCTGTTTGGATTCTGATCGTATGCAGAGTTAACTCGACATCTGATCTGGTTCCCCACTGTTTGTCACATGCTAGTGTACCCACTCAGTGGTAAGACTAAAAGTTTTACAACTGAATTCTGATTGTTTTGAACTTCGCAAATCGAATTTAATGTATGATCAACATATTTTTGGCCTTTAATCTCTGCCGTTACGTTTCACTAAATTACCCCAGACATGGCAGATATACACCATATTAACGGTGATCGATAGGGCTCCCCTGGCATGAGTGATTTTCTGACAAGCATCCAGCATCTGCGCCATGATCAGCTTTGGGAAATCCATCTGCACAGTAAACTTGTGGCTGAATTGTATTGATGATACATTTATAAATGTATATCTTAACCCTTTACTCCAAAGATACCCATATTTATGCATTTAATTCATTCCTCCACTGCAGAAAAATGTTCAACTGTATACAACCTAATGTTGAAAATAACCCTTTGAACCCTAGTCCCGCATATAGGCGTCCTTTTCAAACAGTGTACATGTGAATAGTACACTTGTCCTATGCAAACAGTGAAGACCCAGATCAGAGGGCTCCGAAAGGAGCCCTCTGATCAGGGTCTTCACTGTTTGTCATAATACCAAACATTGACAAAAACAAAAAGTCAGAAATGGTCTAGACTAAAATGGAAACTGGAATTGTCCATTTAAAGTTTTAGGGAGGAAAGAGTTAACCCATTTTGGCCTAGAGTCTACTAAAGTGGACAATAGCAAACAGTGTATACCCCGATGAGACGCTGCATAATATGATGTCTTATCTGGGTCTGCACTGTTTGCTATTGAATATTAAATATGTTTCTGTATGGATAAACACTGCAGTGTCTTTAGATCACCCTTGTATATATGTAACAAAAGCTCCGAACAAACTCATTGCAGTATTTTCTGTTTCTAGTTTTAAAGAAAGATGATCACTTAAAGTAGGTTGAAAGTAAAACAGAATGCGCCTTATGGCGCATTCTGCTTTACTTTCAGCCTGCTTTAAGCTATTATCTGCTAGGAGGAAATATTTCTTATAATACATATTCATGACTATAATGAAATGGAAATTTTCTTCAATGGAGGAATAAAATATGGGCGTAAAAGGCATATTTATGGGTTAATGGGTTAACGATATGTAAAAATCCACTGATTTTATTATTACGAATCACAATTAGGTCTACACTATTACAAAACCATACTTACATTGCACGCTCAAGTTCACCATAACCTGTAACGGCCCAGTCAGTAAGGCATCATTTTTTGCCGAACAAATATATCTGGCGTTATTATCCTGCGGGTATTTTGGATACAGTACCAATGTACTGTGAGCGTTCTCCCTCTTGTCGTTTGCTATGGGTTCTGTGCCATATGTGACGCCGTCCTTGACCTCCGCGCCATCCCTTATCCATTTTATGACAGCAGCTGGACGGCCATGAGTGGCCAGACATTTCAAGACCAAGGGAGACTGGACATTTTCCGGGTAGGGTACCCCGATCACAGAGCCGTTAGTATGATTAACAATCTCAGGCATGTTTGGTGGCACTGAAACAGAAAACAAGAAGTTCAATACTCTAACTTGTGTTAACCCTTTCCCCCATAAATACATCTTTTTACGCTCTTAATTTATTCATCCATTGAGGAAAATAGTTCCAATTTACAAAATTATGAATATGTAAAATAAGAATTACTTTCTATATTCCAGCTGAGTTTTGCTTCAAGCAGGCTGAAAGTAAAGCAGAATGCACCCTGAGGGGCATTCTGCTTTACTTTCAATCTGCTTTAAGAAGTACCCTGTTTTCAAAACTAAAAACAGGCTATGGGGTAATGGGTTAAAACAAATGACAGTGTAGTAAATCATCTGAAAACTGAACAAGGGGCCCGTTTCATAAAACTTTGTATGACAAATGTTGTCGGTAAGTCAGATTATAAAATTCTCAATTATTATTTATTTCTCCATCTAATCCTGTCTTGTGACATCTCTTTGGAATCGTCTTGAAAAGACGATTCCAAAAAGATGTCACAAGATAGGATTAGATTGAGGAATCAGAAATTAAATGTATTTGAAAGTTTTGACTTACGACCGTCTTTGTCGTACAAAGTTTTATGAAACGGGCCCCAGGGCTCCAGATAAGAGTGTGTAAACAGAGCAAAATCTAAAATTGCCTCACTAATTTCAGCACCAACTCCTGTAGTGTTACTACTCATTAGTCTAGAATCGTCTTTAAGAGAGACAATTCTAATGAGTAGTGACACCATTATAGGATTTAATGCAGAAATGAAGATATTAGTTTTTGAAATACATGTACTCCCCTTTACCAATTACCCCATAAATACAACTTTTTACACCTTTAATTTATTCTTCCACTGAAGAAACTAGGTTCAATTTAAACAGTCATGAATATGCATCATAAGAAAAAAAGTCTACACCCTAGCAGATAATAGCTTAAAGCAGGCTGAAAGTAAAGCACATTCTGCTTTACTTTCAACCTGTTTTATCTTCAAACAGGCTATAGGGTAATGGATAAACTGGAGCTCTAATTGTTCAAAGCAATTGGTGATACCTGCGTTTTCTAAGCAATTGGGCTATTTATTAGGATTTGCCATTTTTCATCTGTCATTAAAAATTGAGAAATAGACATTACCTTAATTGTAATGTTATTCTGCAGGTGTTATTGTTGTTAACAGGTCATATTCCCCATTGGGAAAATCATCTATTTCCCCCCCAATTAAAATAATACCCGAAATCCGAGCTCCAAAACTAATCATGTACTGGCTTTGAACATACAGTGCTCCCTCCCTACAAAGGCCCCCTCCTTACAACAACGCTTGCCACTGTTCCCCAAGCAAGACATTTATGTCCAACATTTTCACAAATGCAATATAGTCTGCAATATATATATATATATAAAATTGTCATCTGCTGTTTTTTTCATAGTTACTTATTAGTGGACATTTTGACAGAAGAAATATAATAACTAAAAGAAATAGTTTCTATTTTCTACCAGACAGTAGGTTAAAGCCGGCTAAAAATATAGCAGAATGTGCCTTAGGGCTCATTCTGCTTTACTTTCAACCTGCTTTGAGTGACATGCTAAACTGTCTTCAAAATGGGGTAAAGAGTTAACCTATTACCCTTTTACTTGTGTCTAATTTTAAATACTCATGTGACTATAACTTAAAGCAGGTTGAAAATAAAACAGAATGTACGTTAACTCTTTCCTCCCTGAAACTTGAAATGGACAATTCCAGTTTCCATTTTAGTCTAGTCCATTTCTGACTTTGAAGGTTTGTTTTTGTCAATGTTTGGCATTATGACAAACAGTGAAGACCCTGATCAGAGGGCTCCTTTAGGAGCCGTCTGATCTGGGTCTTCACTGTTTGCACAGGACAAGTGTACTTTTCACATGTACACTGTTTGAAAAGAACGCCAATATGCCTGACTAGGGCTCAAAGGGTTAAGGCGCTTTCTGCTTTACTTTCAGAATGCTTTAAGCTACCATCTTCTAGGATATAGAAAATGTTGTTTCTTATGGTATATATTCATTACTGTATAATTGGCAACTCTTTTCTTCAGTGGAGGAAAATATTAGAGGCGTAAAAAGGCGTGTTTATGGGTTAAACACCCCCCTATTTCCTGCCAAGACAAGCTTTCTTCTTATTTTGTGTGGGCTGTATATCAGTTTTACTATACCAAATTCCAAGGTCTAATTAACTGAACAGGTAACAGACATTACATTACCATGGAGGAATATAGGTTCTGCTTTGTCAATTACAATAAAATGTTTATAAAACAGCTGCTCAAACACGAGTCTGGCAGCTTAATGCAAGACAAAATTTATGCACAAAGCCAGTAAAGCAATAAATTGTGTGTAAAATGTGCTGTTACTTTAACAACTCTTTGCATGCTAGCGGTGGATATATGTGTCACAGTTATTATCTATGCAAACAGTTTGGATCCAGATGAGACACCGCGTAACGCGGCGTCTCATCAGGTTCCAAACTGTTTGACACCCTGACCCGATTTTGAAAAGAAATTTAGAAAATTCTATTTTTAGAACAATTGCATACGACAGTTTTTGCAGACGAAAAAATTACCCAGCATGCAAAGAGTTGAGTGACATAGGTTTTACTGTACTCTAGATGAGTGTGTCTTTGCAATGGAGTGTGTCAAAAAATAGGTGAATATAATTTTTATACAAAACAGTTGTTTTTGAAGTGCCAAATGTTTGTCTCATTCTTTATACACAGGTCTGTTACTATTCCTGACTCTAATGTGAATGCCAGGCAAGAATCATAGACATTTACAGGTAGGTAGTTTTTGGGTGCAAAATAATCCCCAGCTTGCTTAACTCTTTGCATGCTAGCGGAGGATATATCTGCCACAATGATTACCATAGCAAACAGTTTGGATCCCGATGAGACGCCGCGTTACGCGGCGTCTCATCAGGATCCAAACTGTTTGACACTCTGACCATGTTTTGAAAAGAAATTTAGAAAAATCTATTTTTAGAACAAAAGCAGATGACAAAGGTTGCAGACGAAAAAAATTACCCAGCATGCAAAGAGTTAATAGATTTGCAGCATTGGCAGAATGAATCATGTCAAACGGGCTTTTCTGGCTGGTTATAAAACATCACTTACAAATTCTAGCCAGCTAACCAAGTTTCATTACAACTGCATAATATTACATCCCCTTGAGTTATCTCTTTACCCCATAAATATAGCTATTTATGCTTCTAATTATTCATACACTAAGACATGAGCCCCACGGGGCATATTCGCTCACCTGAGAATAGCTGGAAAAACGGAGATATTGATTTATGTCCAGGACTGACCTAGATATGCAACAGACCGGAACAATTTGAACAAAATATGTAAAGTATATTTAAAAGTGTCACCATACAGAATATAAAAGCTCTGGCCATATTAGAGTCAGAGAAGAGGACGTTTGAAATTTTCTCTATATAACTCTATGTAAAACTGTGACCCCCGGGGCAGGGCCAATTTTGACCTTAGGGGCATAATTTGAACAAACTTAATAGAGGACCTGTAGTCGATGATATGTGCCATATGTCTAAGCTCTGGCCCTTGTAGTTTTTGACAAGAAGATTTTTTAAGATTTCCTTATTTTTTCTCTTTGGTTGCCATGGCAACCAGAGTTCTGCATTGTTTTTAATTCTTTGAACAAATTTGAAAGAGCTTGACCCAAGGAACATTTCTGTAAAGTTTGGTTGAATTCTGTCAAGCGGTATAGGAGGAGATGTCATTAGAAGCAATTGTTAACGACGACGCACTACGGACGCAGGGCCATCCCAATAGCTCACCTTGAGCCTTTGGCTCAGGTGAGCTAATAAGGGGTCTCTAACTCAGGTAGTCCTAAACTTGAAATCTAAAACATGCTATGGGGTAATGGTTTAACGAGCAGCCAAACCAAACTTCATGGCTGGACAATGCTGCAATACAATATGTCTCATTTGTCAAAGGGTTTGTGGCAAAGGTTCACCAGAAAACAAAATTAATATGTGATTGCATAGATTTTTAACCCATTACCCCATAGCATGTTTCTAGTTCTGAAAATAGGAGACCATTGATTTTAAAGCAGGTTGAAAGTAAAGCAGAATGCGCCTTAATGCTTTAAGCTACCATCTACAACGATCTAGAAAATAGATGTGCTGAATATTCATGACTATATAAAGTGAAACTATTTTCTTCAGTGGAGTAGAAAATTAGAGTAACAAGGGCCACTATGGCCCTAAATTGCTAACCTGGTACACCAGACATCATTCAAAATTAACTGAGCTAGATATCAATGAGGCAAACATGTTGAGCAAAAATCATTAAAATCCAATGAGAGTTGTAGCATCAAGAGTGTTAACAAGCTTTTCTTATGATCTGACCTAGTGACCTACTTTTTGACCCGAAATGACTCACATTCGAACTTGACCTACTAGGTATCAATTAGGCAAACATTCTGACCAAGTTGCATAACAAGAGGGCCTGAAGGCCCTGATATCGCTCACCATTTGTAATGAAGCCTGATATTTTTATTCTAAATCCATTCAATTTTGTCGACCTATTCTAGTATAGAAGAGAACATCAAAGGCAGATAACTTGAGCCTAAACAATACTGAAATGAAGCCTTTTTCTAGCATTTCAAAGTATATCAAGGGCAGGTAACTATTGCCACAATGATTAGATTTCAACAATAATTACACTCCTTCGAGAAGGTATAGCTATATACTTTGTGTATAATGAAAATCCATTGAAAAATGTAGTTGCAAGAGTGTAAACACTGTAAAATATGGCATTTTCAGCAGTTCAAAGGTAGATAACTCTTGATCTATTGGTCCGATTTCAACCATAATTACACTTTTTTAAACTCTTATGGTCATATACAATCTGGGCAAGTTTGAAAGAGCTTGGATAAATATTGTGGCCTCTAGAGCGTAAACACTGTTAAATATGTCATTTTCAGCAATTCAAAGGTAGATAACTCTTGACCCATTGGTCCGATTACAACCATAAACGAACTGATCCGAACTCTTATGGTCATATACAATATGAGCAAGTTTGAGAAAGACTGGATGAAATTTGAGGCATCTAGAGTGTAAACAAGAGGGCCTGAAGGCCCTGATATCGCTCACCATTTGTAATGAAGCCTGATAGCTTTACCTTTGAATTTCACCATTTTTATTCTAAATCCATTCAAGTTTGTCGACCTATTCTAGTATAGAAGAGAACATCAAAGGCAGATAACTTGAGCCTAAACAATACTAAAATGAAGCCTTTTTCTAGCATTTCAAAGTATATCAAGGGCAGGTAACTATTGCCACAATGATTAGATTTCAACAATAATTACACTCCTTCGAGAAGGTATAGCTATATACTGTTACGTGCCGAGCGGTAGTACACGTCAATTCAGGGGTCTGATCTGGATCCAAATTGGTAGCGTGATTCAAGATCACCCCTTTCTTCTCTCTTTCTCTCAAATAAATATTAACTAAAATGGACTCTCTTTCGTGCGGCAAATAAAGTAAAAGTAAGGCTTAATCAAATTTTATGTGATGCTTTATTTATATCCTACTCAATAAAAATAAATCTCAAGTCACTAGACTTCTATTTCTAACTAATTCTATTCTAAAAGAGTAAGGCAATATGGTGTCGCACCTTTGAAATTCTATCTCGAGAGTCCTCGATTCGTCTGCAACCCGGGGTATTTATACAGAAAATTGGTCACGTGGTGTGCACCAAATTTCTGGTGCGATTTAACATTAAAATCGCACCGAAAATCTGTTGCACAAAAACCGCACCAAAGTGTGCACTCCTTATATGGGGTGCACACCAAGTGTGCACTCCTTATATGGTATGCAAAGACGCTGGCACTGCGCGGACCTAAAAATGACTAAAACAGTACCAATATCCCTTTCTAAAAATACAAGAATGTTATAAACATGAGGGGGAATATACTTAGAAGGGACGCTCATAGCTAAAATATGGAATAAATTACTTTTCAAAGAGCTATTGTGGATTGAAGTCTTGCCGCTACTGTACTATGTAGTAACCAAGACTAACAACCCACAATGCATCACTTCAATACAAACCAAGATGGCCTCCAAGCACTTTCCTCTCACAATAATGAACCATAACAAATACAAATACAGGCTGGATAAAAGATGCTGCAGGAGCTGACACAATCTGGAGGTAGATTATATCGTAACTATTACAATTGGGAATTATAATTATGAAATGACACTTGAATACAGCTACATAGGCTGACATTATAAATGTGAATGCTGACAAACAACAAACGTGTTTGTCAACCTAAAACCAGAACCTTACATTACCCCCCTCTCAAATATGTTAAGCTCCTGCTAACATTAAGCGTCAATACAGACTGAAACACTTAATACCACACGTATATACAAACCAAATGCTTTCTAACTAGCATGAAATAACTTCTCACTTTCAATGAACGCATTCGCATTGGTCGACATAAAAAAAGAACTCAAATGAGCACTTTTTGACTTCGAACAATGAGAATGACAAATAAACTGACCTAAACAACTTAAACCTTTAATGCTACAATATTCTTTCTTTCTTGGGTACACTACCCACACTATAACACTGAAAGATTATTACACGAGCATCAAATGCCTCGCTAAAATGCAAGTAATTTTCCAACATTGGAAACACCTAAGTTATGAAATCTCTTATAACTTAAACATACATGTACACATGGCATTTAATGCCCATGATAAAATCCTGTAAAAGCCCTTACTAGATAAATATCCTATAACATCGCTATTAGATTTTGATTCAATTAACTTTAATAATACAATTTATAAATTTCAAAGAAGAAATGTATGGTAATAGATTTATTCCCGAAATTAATTAGGATCAAATCTAACACCAACATCTAACATCAAATAAGAGCTTTTGCTTTCTACTTTCAGCACTCCAGAGCAAGATAAAAGAAAGAACCTGGACACCTAACATGTGTGAAATAAAAGAATCTCAAAGTCCAAGCTATTTCCTTTTTAAACCTACATTACACAAAGATCTCTTCAAGCCGTCATCATCAAAGTCAGACAACCTACTCTAGGCTGTCAAACTTGGATAATGACTATTGTTTAGATTACTTACTTACTGAAAATACAAAACTTTTAAAACAATTACAATTAAACATTATGCTCTATGGAATGCTGACTTACGTTACACAAATATAAAATACAGTATTCTCAATAGATTCGGCTTATTTTCTTCTATAGGACTGGACCCGGTTTCTATTACTTGTCCGCCAGAACTTGACCTCAGCCTAACCTGCATTGCATCTTGCTGGTACCAATGTGACCCGGATGATGTTGTCTGCATCCCTGCATCACACTTGCGTTGATAGTCTGTGCCAGCTCTGTTAATCTCTGGGCGGCTCCTTGCTCCACACTGCCTTGCAGATCCGCTCTATCAGTCCATTGAGATCCATCATAGCTTCATCGTCTCTGCTAGGAGACATCCTTTTCCCAATTCCACTGCTCCTCTTGCTCCAGTTGCAGATCCCTGATCCTCTTAGTCTACCAGTCATGCACTCTTGATTCTTTCCACTGCACGAAATGTTACGTCAATTGGCTCCTACTGACGACCCTACTTGCGCAACTTAACCCATCATCTCTGCTTGCTAATAACGCTTGTCAGAAAAATCATCTAACGGGCCCTGGCCCTCGTATTCCGGTACACTAAAGCAACTCCCGAGTAGGCCTCTTGTCAGTCAGACCTTTGACACTCATCCTTTCATCTCTCTGTGACACAAAAATAAAAATAAGGAAAATAAAATGCAACAGCTGCCCATCAGCTGTATCTCAGGTTAGACATGCGCTTTCTCTTGGTAATCCGTCAGTGTTGATCTCCTTAAGCCCTTTAACGTCACTGTAGTACATGCTGGTTGGCACATCACGTTACGTCACGTCATCATAACGTCATCTTCTATTAACCTGACATCACTATTACAGGTACTCTGTCTATGTATACCGCTAATCAGGGATCCAAACGTCTAACTGGTACTGTCATAAGAGGACACTCCCTATTAAATTCTAATTTCTAATACTTTCAGCTAAAAGTTTAATTAAAAGTGGTCTATATGGGCATCTCTAAATACACATAGTGACCTCTCTTCCCTTTACATAATGAACATTGAAACTTGGCAATAACACCAAGTAAATAGAAACATTTAATTCACCTTTAAGAGCAGGAAACAATTTCTGCTAATTAACATTCTCATACTACCTCTAATTAACATAATATACAATCATTATTCAGGATACTGTTGACAAGCCAAGAGTATTTCTAATATTTGGTCTTGCTCTTTGCTGTCTTGATCCCTTTCGGCGGGCCGGTCCCCTCATCTGGTTTCCACGGGTTGTGATGAACCATCTTCTCTCGACCTATGCAGCTAATATCTGTAATCTTCTTCTTCACCACCTCGGATCCGTCGTTCAACCTCTTGAGCCTTGGTGCCATCCCAAATCTGCGGGTTTCACCTGTCCCCTGCACAGCATCGCCAACTCTACATCTGTTGATTAAAATCTGTTCACCATGCATGGCCTTGTGTCTACTTGTCACAGCTGGGGGGTGCTCTTGGGCAACTTGGTGGACTCTCTGCATTCTGGTCTCAAGATTGTCAGCATACTGGTCTCGTAACAGGTAAGTCTCTCTAGCTCAGCACATTATTACATTTTTTGGGGTGAATCATGCACTTAGTGATACAAGCATCAAACTTGGCACACTTGCACTTCTATCTGTAGTATTTTATAAAAGCCCGTTAGCCACTTGAAAAAATCAAAATGGCGGCCATTTTTCAAGATGGCCGCCATTACAGGTTCGAAAATACACTTTTGTTGCTAATATATGACATATATGGCCGTTCTTAACAGTTTTGGTGTCTAAGTATATGTTTTAAAGTATAAGGAAACTACCTAAGTGAGTCAATTTCAAAGTGTTTTGAAACTTACTGTATCATGTAATGGCCAATTTGTGACAAAAATACATAGTTTTTTCGAAGATGGCCACTATTTTTGGTTCAAATTTACGATTCTCTTTCTTACATTTGACGTACATTGCCATGGTTTTACACTTTTTGAGTCAAAATATATTTTTACAGCAGAGGAAAGCTAATTTTGTCAGCATCAGACTGCTGTGTTTGCACAAAAACACATTTTTGACAAAAGACAGTCTATTTTTAAAAAATTACTTAACTCGTAATGACAAATTTGTTGAGTTTGTTTGCATATGTTTACCAACATAGTCTCTAATGTAGAATATCTTTTCTTACACCTGGTTTATATGACGATTTGTCATATTTTTTGGTGTCAAAGAATGTTTTAAACAGGATTCTCAGTGTTGTTTATACTTTCTGGTCCTTTGGAATCATTGATTTCAGCGCATTTACAGTTGAAAGTTGAATTCCGCTTAAGCTGGTGCTAGGGGGCGTGAGCACTGTTGCATATTTCAGTATTGCTCATGAACAGACTCAATTAAACCGAGTCTGCAATGTTCAGTATTTGCTTTGTTTTCTGTGCTTTCAAAGGATCTCCCCTTATTCAGAACTTAGAAAACTATTCATGGGAGCCCCCGGTTGGTTAGAAACTCAAACCATTGTCTAATGACCTATTTTAGCCACACATATATGTTTTACTCCGTAGCTGACCAAAGCTTGTTGTCTGTTATGTGACTGCTTATGCTGAATGTAGGTGCTGTTTTCTCACATTTACAATTTCATTTATCTGAACAATGATTGCCCAAACTATACTACTTTATCTGACTCTGCAATTACTTTACCATACAATATTCTACCTTTCAAGTAAACTGTAAAGTCTTGAATATGTTTCTTTTTTCTCAATTTAAATATAATTGCATTTAGAAAACAAACATAATTCCTTAATTATCTAACATAACAATTAATCCCTGTACCAACAACAAACATAATGCAAATTCTGAAGATCATTAAACCACGTTGCAACTTCTTACCAGAAAAAGTACATGTATATGTAAGACGCACGTACATGTATCTGCATTCCGGCACATGTTATAAATGTGACCAAAATTTAATACAGTCTAGCATATCCCAATAGTCATTATTATATTTAAACCAAACAATGTGCCTACAGAGTTGATGCCCATTATGACTCATGTCCATAGTAATAGTGACTAGATAATTTATGGATACCATATATCTTACTACTGCATGAGCGTGTAAGTAATCATGTGAACAAGGGAGCATCTGATAAATTAATCAATATCGTTCAAAATTCAGACGAGTAATCGGAAGACAAATCAGTGTTTCTTATATGTTTTGAAGAAAATCAAAATTTCGAAGTAAAAGATTTGGTGGTGGAATTTGAAAAACATGAATGAATGTACCCAACACCTAAATTACTGATTATTTCTTGCAGGAATTACTGATGGGGCTTGGTTAAACTGATTTTAACAACAGAGAAAGGGGCCATTTCACACCAATAAATATGGATTAAGCGTCTTTTGCATGAAACAGAAATACATTTGCTTATATGTTTTAGATATTTGTCTGTATAGTAGGTAAAAGTCAACAAAAATGATCCTTTAATGTTTCATCTTGGACAGCTTGAATTTGTGCACAAACAATATCTTCATTAAGTTTGGTATATGTACACCAGATGTTCACTGTTAATAAAGAAAGGCTGCGCCATGAAAAATGTTGAAGGCAGTGTGGACTCCTTTCAATAAAATCAGATTTAAGCAATGTTAAGAAATATACTTTACACGAAAAGTCGTGCCTCTTCTCCAAAGTAATACATGCAACCATTTGAGAGTATGACCCTTAAAACTCCCTTAAAACTCCGCATGAATCTTTTTAAAGAATTTCCATTCCTGAGTTTGGTTTAAAAGTTGTAACAGTTCTGTTCAGTATACATAGGGACGGATGTATAGTCTACCTACTCTGACAACAGACTTTTAAAAGCGATGTGATGTGATAAATAGTCAAAGATAGTATACGTTTTCTTGTGGTACAATTGCATCAAGACAGAACGTTTCAGCTGTTTGCTAAAGCTATTCGATGTGGACACATAATACATGTACTGCAAATATCATATTTGAGATTGATCTCTGTGTAATCTTCAACAACATTTTAAGAAATTATACAATGTTAACATGAAGAAGTGTGTGCACAAAATGCAAGCCATAACCGGAGACCACAACACTCCCATGTTAAAAGCTAATGACAAAATATTTCATGTCGATGTGAATTTCAAATGCTAATTCAAACTATCCTGTTCTACAGAAAGTGTTGGTTGCAATTGGTCAACGGTCAAACATGAGCTAGTTTCACGCCAAATTTCCATATAAGAAAGAGAAAAGGCTGCATAGAATACATAAACTGAAAAATATGGTGCATGTGCAAAGTCCAGTCTATAAACATAAATCATAATGTACAAGCAATTAAATCTGGAAATCATTGCATCAATTATGCCAAGTCATGGGATAAGATTATTGTGTTTGATTGGACATGTTAGCTTGATGGTATAGATCTTAAGGTGCAGTTCCTAAAGGTCAAGCCCCTCTGTTTTAACATGCCAAATGTTCTGCATACCAAATACATGTAGCTTGTGTCATGATGGAAATATCTCATAGAGTTGGAATGAATGAAACACTGCTGATACATTGGACAACCCTGTTACCTAGTGATATGATTGCAAATACCCTATTAAACATAGATACTAAAGTAAACTGTTTGCAGTGACAGATGCAAGTACATGTATTTAGGATGTGGCCTTCCTTGTTCAGACTAATATACCGATATTTGGAAATGTGAAAATGAACACCTACATAAGTTTAAGCGATTATACACCAACTCCAGCATGTACACTAAGAAATTACTGCTAAAATAGTCATAAACCACATATATGCCATTAAAATAAGTCATTACCCAAAAGAACAAGATTCTTAATAAAGTAAATGATCACATAATTAGCTTTCTGTGCTCTTATCATAATGCTTTGACACCAAAAGTATGACAAGTGGCCAGAAGTATGTAGAAAAGATCAGAAAGGATATTAATCACTATTGTAAAAAGTAACGATCATCTGTGAGTAAAATACACTTATTTTGTCTAGATTGGTAATTGTGCAATAAAATTAGTTTCAATTCAGAAAGAAGTTGTCTGAATTAGCTTCCTTATACCTTATGACATCTATGTTGACACACAAAACATAAATGTTGATCAAATTTAAGAAATGATTTTGCTTATACCAATATAAAATGGTGGCAATTTTGAAAACAAACCATGTAGCTTTGCCATTTTGCATTAAAGTAAACTTTTGTTCAGCTTGAGGTTCACTGAATTGGCTTCTGAATGCTTAATAACAATTTTTTGGTGAAATTTGGTCAAACATGTCAAATGTTAGAAAAGAATTGGTCAACGATCATAGTCGATTATAAAAGCTCTTCAGAGCTTCATATATTACTTGTATATGTATTGCCGACTCGAAAATAAACCTTATCATAATTATGTTATCTTAACGAGAACCAAAAATGGCAGCCATCTTGAAAAAATGGAGGCCACTTTGAAATTTTACGTGGCTAACGGCTTTTGTTTAAAGTAGGGTCATACCAGTATACATACCAAAGTTGATGCTTGAATCACCAAGTTCGTGATTTTGTTTTAGCACTGATGTGTACAGATTTATGTACAGTAGTTGTAATGTGCATAATAGCATCTTCAGACAAAAGCAATTGAAAACGATATCATTAAATAACATGACAGAAGGTAAAGTGAGTGTATAATCCATAAAAACCATGTAAATTTGGTTTTTACCTTGATACACACTTCCTTTTTGTACAGTTTTGCTTATAATACGATTAAATAAACTTCTTACAAGTCTATGGATCACATAAAGCTTCTATATGCTTGAAAACATATAATTAGACACCAAAAGTTTGAAAATCGGTCAAATATATCCGATGTTAGAGATAAAACTGTATAATAGAAACGGAAATGGCGGCCACCTTGAAAAATGGTCGCCATTTTGAATTTTGACGTGGCTAACGGGCTTTTTGTTGAAAGTAGGGGTATACCAGTATACATACCAAATTTGATGCTTGTATCACCAAGTGCATGATTTTTGTAATAATGTGCCAAGCTACTCTGCAATTTCCCCTCGGTTCTTCTCTGTACTGCATGTCTTCAGAGTCCTCTGTCCCAAATCTGTCAAACAACCCATCTGTGACTACTTCTCCGTATCTTGGAACTGTGCAACGGTATTCTTCCCTCATGGAACGAACATCATTTTTCGATCCTGGTTGAATGGCGTTATGCACTGGTTCATGGATTTCGGCTTTCTGTCTGTCATTCACTGGATATCTGCCATGGTCCCTACCTTGGTCCTTAAAGGGACAATATCTTGCGATATGGTTTTCTCCATTGCATGCGTAACATACTATGCTTCTTCTACTCCCCATGTAATTGTTCTCGGGTCTCTTATTTTGTTGCTGAATCTGGGTTAGTTCGGTCAGCATATTCAGTATTTGTTGCAGGACTCCAGCCTCAGTCTGATTTGTAGGATCACCTTTTCTGATCTCAGCTGGCTTGGTTTGGCCATTGCCCATGACCTGTGAATTTTCCTTAGAACCTGCCTCTTTCCTCTCTGGTTTCGCTGGAATGCGATATGCATGTTCGACCCAGTTCTCATGGTCTTCGCTCTCGTGTTCTTGCAGTCTGTGTACACCATTCTTTCTCCTGTTCCCACTACCATGTCCCTTTCTTGTCTGGACACATGTCACTACATGGTATACAGCCTCGTCTATATCACTGGGCTCTTTGATGTACTCTACTTCTCAGCTAAGCTCTTCATCATGTAACCCGTCGAAAAACCTCCTCACTAGGTCTTCTCTTCTTGTTCTGTGGTCTCTTTCCTTGTATGCTTTATCATATAGCCGTTTCAGCTCGGCAGCGTACTCTTCAACTGTTTCCCTTGGTCTTTGATCTCTCTTGCTGAACTTAACTGCAAAGTTCTTTGGTGTCTCGATGACCCGAAAACGATAGTTGATCTCGTTGATCAGCTCATTGTAATCCCTTAAGACATCTTTCTTTAGTTGTGTGTACACAAACTCTGCCGCAATCCCTTCAAGTTTCGGCAATAGTTGATCTAGTTTCTCCTCCTCAGTCCAATTCTGCCTCTCTGCTATCGCTTCAAACCTGTTGATCCATACTGGCCATTCTTCTTTCCCGGTAAAGGATGGAATTTTCACGTTACTATGGTAGTGATGTTGGTCCCGGTTTCTAGGTGCTCTTATATTATAACGTGACTGCACCCAATCCTCATCTCTGTCAGTATCGTCAAAAGCTGGATAGAGTCTTCTTTTCTCAAATAGTGTCAAAGGCTGATTCTGCTCTTCTCTGTTCTTCCTGTCTCTGCAGTTGTTATTATAGCCATGTGCTTCTACATCAGAGTGTCTTTGTTGGTTTGAACCAAGTGCGTTAACTAAAACATCCGACACATTCTTTAAGACTTTGATCATCTGAGTTTGCATCTTGACCATCTCATCCACTGCCTTTTCTATAAAAGATTCTCGTCTTTGAGTGCTGATACCATGGTCAAGTAGGTCCTCTGCTTCATGGTCTGCTTCAAAGTCTCTAATAAGTCTTTTGTTGATTTTGTGGCCTGTAACCTTTGACATGATTTGGTGGTCTATCTCCTCTTCATCTGTGTCTATATTGTTTACTGAACTGTATTCTTTTCTGGATCTTCTTTTGTTGATTTGGTGGCCTGTAACCTTTGGTGTGATTTGGTGGACTGCTTCCTCCTCATCTGTGTCTACTTGATTTACTAAACTGTATCTTCTGTTGGATCTTCTTTTGTTGATTTGGTGGCCTGTAACCTTTGATGAAATTTTGTGGACCGATCCCTCTTCATCTGTGTCTAGTGATCTGTATCCTCTGTTGGATTTTCTTTTGTTGATTTGGTGGCCTGTAACCTTCGATTTAATTTGGTGGACTGATCCCTCTTCATCTGTGTCTACATTGTCTACTGAACTGTACTCTCTGTTGGATCTTCTTTTGTTGATTTGGTGGCCTGTAACCTTTGGTGAGATTTGGTGGACTGCTCCCTCCTCATCTGTGTCTACATTGTTTACTGGACTGTATCCTCTGTTGGATCTTCTTTTGTTGATTTGGTGGCCTGTAACCTTCGATGAGATTTGGTGGACTTCCCCCTCTTCACCTGTGTCTACATTGTTTACTGGACTATATCCTCTGTTGGATCTTCTGTAGATTTGGTGTGCCATCACCTCTTCATCAACGTCTGTGTTCTTTACTGGAATGTGTCCTCTCTTGGATCTAGATCTCATGTCGTCAATCTCTGAAGCGTCTCGATGGACTGTAGCCTGAACGTCTTTGAAGAATACTTCTGTCTCTTGCTCTAGTTCTGAATCCGCCATTCTCTAATGGAACCGTTCTCTAATCAAGACGAGGTGTCGATCACTGGATCTAAGATAATAATCAAAGATCCCACCCAGCTGCCAACCACAAATGTTACGTGCCGAGCGGTAGTACACGTCAATTCAGGGGTCTGATCTGGATCCAAATTGGTAGCGTGATTCAAGATCACCCCTTTCTTCTCTCTCTTTCTCTCAAATAAATATTAACTAAAATGGACTCTCTTTCGTGCGGCAAATAAAGTAAAAGTAAGGCTTAATCAAATTTTATGTGATGCTTTATTTATATCCTACTCAATAAAAATAAATCTCAAGTCACTAGACTTCTATTTCTAACTAATTCTATTCTAAAAGAGTAAGGCAATATGGTGTCGCACCTTTGAAATTCTATCTCGAGAGTCCTCGATTCGTCTGCAACCCGGGGTATTTATACAGAAAATTGGTCACGTGGTGTGCACCAAATTTCTGGTGCGATTTAACATTAAAATCGCACCGAAAATCTGTTGCACAAAAACCGCACCAAAGTGTGCACTCCTTATATGGTATGCAAAGACGCTGGCACTGCGCGGACCTAAAAATGACTAAAACAGTACCAATATCCCTTTCTAAAAATACAAGAATGTTATAAACATGAGGGGGAATATACTTAGAAGGGACGCTCATAGCTAAAATATGGAATAAATTACTTTTCAAAGAGCTATTGTGGATTGAAGTCTTGCCGCTACTGTACTATGTAGTAACCAAGACTAACAACCCACAATGCATCACTTCAATACAAACCAAGATGGCCTCCAAGCACTTTCCTCTCACAATAATGAACCATAACAAATACAAATACAGGCTGGATAAAAGATGCTGCAGGAGCTGACACAATCTGGAGGTAGATTATATCGTAACTATTACAATTGGGAATTATAATTATGAAATGACACTTGAATACAGCTACATAGGCTGACATTATAAATGTGAATGCTGACAAACAACAAACGTGTTTGTCAACCTAAAACCAGAACCTTACAATACTTTGTGTATAATGAAAATCCATTGAAAAATGTAGTTGCAAAAGTGTAAACGCCGTAAAATATGGCATTTTCAGCAGTTCAAAGGTAGATAACTCTTGATCTATTGGTCCGATTTCAACCATAATTACACTTTTTCGAACTCTTATGGTCATATACAGTCTGGGCAAGTTTGAAAGAGCTTGGATAAATATTGTGGCCTCTAGAGCGTATGTCATTTTCAGCAATTAAAAGGTAGATAACTCTTGACCCATTGGTCCGATTACAACCATAATTGAACTGATCCGAAGTCTTATGGTCATATACAATCTGAGCAAGTTTGAGAAAGATTGGATACAATTTGTGGCCTCTAGTGTGTAAAAACCAATAAATATGTCATTTTCAGCAATTCAAAGGTAGATAACTCTTGACCTATTGGTCCGATTAAAACCATAATTGAACTCATCCGAAGTCTTATGGTAATATACAATCTGAGCAAGTTTGAGATAGATTGGATAAAAATTGTGAACTCTAGAATGTAAATACCGTTAAATATGGCATTTTCAGCAGTTCAAAGGTAGATAACTCTTGATCTATTTGTCCGATTTCAACCAAAATCGAATTCATCCAAACTCATATAGTGATATACAATCTGGGCAAGTTTAAGAAAGATTGGGTAAATATTGTGTCCTCTAGGGTGTAAACACTGATAAATATGGCATTTTCAGCAATTCAAAGGTTGATAACTCATGACCTAATTGTCAGATTTCAGCCATAATCGAACTCATTCGAACTCTTATGGCAATATACCATCTGAGCAAGTTTGAGAAAGATTGAATAAATATTGTGGCCTCTAGAGTGTAAACACTAAAATTGTTGACGCCGCACGACGGACGACGGACGCCTGACATTCAAGGATTGCAAAAGCTCACCCTGAGCTAGCTCAGGTGAGCTAAAAACCAGATGAAATTTGAAGCCTCAAGGGTGTTAACAAGGTTAGTCTATGATTTGACCTAGTAACCTAGTTTTTGACCCGCCATAACCCATATTCAAAATTGACCTAGATATCAATGAGACAGACATTCTGACCATGATTCATTAAGATCCAATGAGATTTGTAGCCTCTAGAGTGTAAAAAAGGTTTTTCTATGATTCGACCTAGTGACATAGTTTTTGACCAGACATGAGTATCAATCAGGCAAACATTCTGACCAAGTTTCATCAAGATCAGACGAAATTTGTAGCCTCTAGAGTGTTAACAAGGTTTTTCTATGATTTGACCTAGTAACCTAGTTTTTGACCGGACATGACCCACATTCGAACTTGACCTAGATATTAATGAGACAAACATTCTGACCAAGTTTTATCAAGATTCAATGAGATTTGTAGCCTCTAGAGTGTTCACAAGGTTTTTCTATGAATTGACCTATTGACTTATGACTCACATTTGAACTTGGCCTACATAACTACTAGACAAACATTGTGATAAAGTTTCATGAAGATTGGATGAAAATTGTAGCTGCTAGAGGATGGACAGACGGCGGACATCCAGCGATCCTAAAAAGGTGTGTCATGGGTTTAACTCTTTGAACCCTAGTCCCGCATATATGCCTCATTTGCAAACAGACTACCTGTGAGAAGTATACTTGTCCTATGCAAACAGTGTAGACCCTGATCAGAGGGCTCCTTAAGGCACCCTCTGAATAGGGTCTACACTGTTTGTCATTTTGACATATCCTTTCCACGCACATAACATATTAAAACGTTTTGACGTTTATGGCACATTTTGGCTTCCGTAGAATGAAAAGTTATGATTCGCACATCACGTTGGAAGACTTTTCTGAAAGGCCAGGTTCGGCTCTTCCTAAATCTAGAATATCAATGGTCTCCTGCAAAATGTGACACTTTCAGGCAGCATCGAAAATGGATCCAGACACAAATTTGCAAGATTGGAAAAATGCGAATGCCAGAGGGGCCGAAACGGTCCATCTTTCTACTTTCGGTTTAAAATGTACGCGACCTTTTTGTCAAAACCCGTTATAAAAGCACTCATGCTGGAATTCAGTAACACTGACATGTCAACACAAAGCTCACAAAGCTCAAACTGAGCTCAAGATCCTATTTTTTTTTTTTTTAAGTCGTTTGGGTATTGCGTGAACGCAATTTAAATATAGCGCTTCTAAAAATAGATTGCCACTTTCGGTTTTGTGTTGACACGTCAGAGTAGTTTTGAGATGTCAGAGTGTAGTGTTTATTCAGAAAATGAGCTCAAAACTAGTCCGGTAGTGACTGTGTTATGTGTACAAAATCGGTCGGGCTTGCTAAGGATATATTGTAAAAATCAACCCTAAAAAGTAAGAAATGGACTAGACTAAATTGAAAATTAGAATTGTCCATTGAAGGTTTCAGGGAGGAAAGGGTTAAGCTACTCACCTAACACTGTGAGATTGGCCTTGGCTTTGAGGGGCAGCTGATTCTGTGATGGCCCCACCTGGCACTCGTACTCGGCATCATCATCAAGGTTTGCATCCTCGATCTGCAGGTTAAAGTCCTGATCAGTCTCGCCTATGATGCTGTAGCGCGGGAATCCTGGAATGCTCCTGTCACCTCCTGAAATGAACAAAACATCAACGGTCATTTCACAGGCACATATCTTAGCAACAAAAATAGTCAAACACCACTTTCTCACATAACTACCCCTGTTTTCTATAGCGAACAACGATGAAGAATATCCTTATCTTCAACATGTGTAAGATCACTTTGATGACGTCACTATTTATAACGGCATTTTGAAGTCAACGGGGTTCCCAAAAAATGCATATTGCTTTAAAAATAGCTTGAATCGTTGGTAATGTGAGAAAAAGAATCGCCAAGGCTCGCATAATAACATTTCAATTCTAGACTTGTTTGAGATCAGCTTGTCTTAAACATAGACTCATGACAGATCCTATATATCATGACCACGGGTAGAAAATTCCACTCGTCCTGCTTGATTTTTCCCTTCTTTGTCTTTTATGTGGAACGAGTGGTCTTTTCTTCAAAATACTTTGCCTTCATTGTCTCTTATGCAGGACAAGTGACAAACTTCAGAATGTTCAACCCCTGATGACTATTTCAATTATTCTATCAAAACATTGTTTTCAGTGTTTAACTCTTTCAACAATTAGTAACTCTTGTGGGTTAGTGTGTTCCCTTGTGGATCTTTTTAGTTATAGAACATGAACCAGTCTACCTGATATTCTGAGATTCTGAGAAGTTTACATGAATACTGCTCAAAATTAGCAAACATTTTAGACCCTGATCCTATAGGAGCCTTCTGATCTGGGTCTACACTGTTTGCAAATGTATTGAGTATATTTTTAAGGGCCAATGGTGACCTGATGCAGTGGATTTAAGCCCTCATCTCTGGAATCAGCAAGTTTGCAAATCTCACAGAATTTTTGTCATTTCATTTGCAACAAGATGAAAACTGCTTTTCAAGCTAAAACTCAAAACATGGACTCAAAAGCACTACACTGACAAGAATCACAGAATTCTTTTATCTTTCAGAACCAAAGAATATTCAAAGTTCTTGGATCTGAAAATTATTTAATCAAATCTAACAAGTAATGTTTAATCTAAAAACTGTACAAGTGCTTCTAAAGGATACTGAATCTGAAATGGAAATGAACTGGTGTAAAAATGGGACAAGTAAATGTACAAGGAGTGATAAAGAACAGGGCTCTATATAAGAGGGAGTAAATTGCACAAATCCAACATTTTCTCACTTATTTTAGCATCAAATCCTATGGTGTTACTACTCATTAGAATCGTCTCTTAGAGACGATTCTAATGAGTAGTGACACCATAGGGTAAAAGCAGAAATAAAGATTTTAGTTTTTGAAATACCCCCCTTATCTGGAGCTCTGAAAGAATACTATGTTATATAAGTATTGAACTTTGCAAGAAATGACTGTCTGCTTGAAAACTTTCTGTTTCAGTTTTAGCCTGCTTTAACCCATTACCTCATTAAGTCTATTTCTAGTTTTGAAGACAGGTGACCATTGAAAAGCAGGTTGAAAGTAAAGCAGAATGTGCACTAAGGCTCATTCTGCTTTGCTTTCAGCCTGCTTTTAGCTACCATCTGCTAGAGTATAGAAAATATTTCTTGACAATACAATACATTTTCATGACTGTATAACTGTATTGGAACTATTATCTTCAGTTGAAAATAAATAAGGGATAATATTCCATTCACAACAATTTCATCAATCCATGGTCTTCCATGTTTATTAACCAGAATTTTAACAACTATGGTCAACCATGGTTTTGTGTAGAACATGGTTGTTCCACTTGTACTGAATACTAAAACCATGACTGACCATGGAAAAAATGACCAAGGGAGCCATGGTTAGCAACAATAATTTTCAAGGGATACTCTTTTAGCTTTTCTGAAAAACTTTTGTCTTGTACTAAGCTGCAACCTTTCTGAAGGCACATTCTGCTTGACTTCAGCCTGCTTTAAGCTCATGCCATTGGCTAGAATATAGAAAATATTTCTCATGATACATATCCATGACTGCATGTACAAATTGTAACTATTTTCTTCAGTGGAGGAATAAATTAAAGTTGTAAAAAGCGTATTTATGGGGTAATGAGTGAAAACAGGTTTTACTGTAAAAGTTCAAACTGCAATGTTTACAAACATTACTGCACCAAATTTGGCAACGGCTTGTAATCTTTTTTTATCAGACACCATTTCCATTTTAGCTCTTTACACAATAAATCAAATTCTTTATCCGCTTTGAACAAGTTTAAAAAAACAACTTCACCAAGAAAATAGAACTCTTTGAAGCCTAAGCTAATTCAATTTTGGTTTCCGCGGTAACCAGCATGGACGGCAGTTTGACATGATTTGTGAATTTCAATCACATCAACCAATTTTCTTCAATGATGCCAGAAAGTCTGCTAGCTGTCCTGAACATCAAAACCCCAGACCCTATATGGAAATTTGTCGGTTTCAGTCGACTGGTTCTGTATTGGAGACCTTTAGCGTGTTCAAATGCCATTGTTTGCTGTTTAGGTTAGCAGTAACTGTTTGTGCCCCGTGTGCAGAGAACAGTAGAGAAAAGGTATATTCTTTCCAAATAAACATGTTTATGCTATAACTATTATTTCCATTGCAAACAGTTTGGAGCCAGATCAGACGCCGGGTAACCCAGCGTCTGATCAGGCTCCAAACTGTTTGCCACTCAGATTAAAACTGGTAGTCAGAATTGTCAAAATGTTGTCATTTTCTATATTTCATTGCAATGCGCTTGAATTTAAACGGAAGAATAACGTTTTCTCCACTGTATTCCAAAGTGGGTAGCCAACTCGCAATCGATGGCCATCGATTTCTTTACTGAACAGGCTACTTGTTATTAACCAGTCCAACAAAGAGCCACAGTTACTGTCCTCTGCTAAAACTCATCTATGTCATAAGCTCAATTTCCAAAGTTGGCTTTTTTTTTTTTACATCAACAGAAATGGGACCCCATTGACAACCAGAATCCAGATCAGGCATTACAATAGCGGAGCCTAATCTTGGATCCTGATTGTTTGCGGAGGTCTTAGGTGAAGATTTTCGGCTATGGAAGGGTTAGGACTGGATTAGTTACAATATTTTAAGGCATAGGCCGACAGAGACTTATCTGACTTGTAAATCTCAGCACAATGGGGATACTGCAGCAGGGCTCCAGATATGGGGAGTATTTCAAAAACTAAAATCTTCATTTCTGCATTAAACCCTATGGTGTCACTGCTCATTAGAATCGTCTCTTCGAGACGATTCTCATGAGTAGTAACACCATAGGATTTGGACTAAAATGAGTGAGAAAATGTTGGATTTGTTCACTTAACTCCCTCTTATCTGGAGCCCTGTTGCAGAATGATGCCAGTAGTTTTATGTCATACAAGCACACAATAAGATACTGGTCAGCACTTTTCATTGCCGAGCTTGGCAGCACTCTTTTCCATAAACTTTTATTATCACTTGTATTTCAGTAAAGTGCCTTTATAATTAGGACTCCTCTACCCAGGGTTCCAGATAAGAGGGAGTACACCGAACAAATCCAACATTATTTCAATTATTTTAGGACCAAATCCTATGGTGTTACTACTCATTTGAATCGTCTCAAAGAGACAATTAAATGAGTAGTGACACCATAGGGTTTAATGCAGAAAAACAGATTTTAAATTTTGAAATACTCGTCTGCCTTGTCTACCTACAGCACCAAATCCTATGGTATTACTACTCATTAGGATCGTCTTGAAGAGACGATCTATTCTAATGAGTAGTGACACCATAGGGTTTAATGAAGAAATACAGATTTGAGTAGTGACACCATAGGGTTTAATGCAGAAATAAAGATTTTAAATTCCGAAATACTCCCCTGCCCTGTCTACCTAGTACCTACTTCTCCATATAAGCACCTTATTGATCCCTTTACTCCATAGATAGGCATTTAAACACCTTTATCACATAATTTGCGGTCTGGGAGTTGCATAAAGCGATTGTATAATTATCGTAATCCACTAGTGGAATATCGTTTTTTGGGCTCCGGCCCAACTTGTTCGTCCACAAGCGCTGCATGTAGCAGGACGCCAGATGACGTCATTTACTATGACGTTAACGTAAACAACGTAACGTTTTGGCGGAAATTCTATATAGCGGAGGGCTTCAATTAATTTCATAGGTGCTTAAGCTTGTTATGTGTTAAAAAGAATCTCACATTCATGCTCATTATTTATCATTTTTAATAAACTCGTTGACTAAAATGAATATGACGCTCGCCAAGGCTCGCGTCATATTATTTTAGTCAACGAGTTTATTAAAAATGATAAATAATGAGCACTCATACAATATCCTCTATTTAATTTATTCCTTCACTGAAGAAAATAGTTCCAATCTATACAGTCATGAAGGTGTATCAGTAATATTTTCTATATTCTAGCAGAATATAGCTTAAAGCAGACTGAAAGTAAAGCAGAATGTCACCTGTCTTCAAAACAGAAATAATTAAGTGGTTGTAAAATAGAGTTTTTACTGTTCATGGATAAATGCTTACATTACCTAACTTCTTTGTATCTGCCCAAGGTGGCTATTATTTCAGCATCCGTTTCTATTAAGAACTGGTCTTTAACAAAGTTAATCTTTAACACACTCTGAGTGGAAATGTGTAACAAATAGTTTGTATCCAGATGAGTCCTCGAATATATTTGCATCTCATCTTGATCCAAACTGTTTGACATTCTGAAGATGTTTTCTTAAGGAAATCTATTTCTAACAACTGTTGCACATGACAACTATTTTGTAGAAAGAATCTGTCGAGCATGTTCAAGGTTGATAGCATCTTGGTAAGACATGTCACAATCCCAAATTGTCATCACAGGGTTCCAGATAAGAGGGAGTAATCTGAACAAATACAACATTTTCTCACTATTAGAGCACCAAATCCTATGGTGTCACTACTCATTAGAATTGTCTCGATAGCCGGTTTCTAGTCTTGAAGACAGGTAACATGACCACAAAAAAACAGGTTGAAAGTAAAGCAGAGTGCGCCTAAAGGCTAGGGGCATATTCTGCTTTACTTTCAGCTATCCTCTGCTAGGATAGAGAAAATATTTCTTACGGTATGTACACGCCCTGTAATCTCTGGCTCCCTCACATTTTTGCGATGTATTGAAAAAAGAGCCAAAGAAACTTCCGAGAAGCATCCAAAGACAGGATATGGCCACGAAAGGTAAGACAAACAATGCATCGTGCACATATTTCTTCCTCTAAAAAAGTCATTGAGTGTTTTTTCAAAAATCGGGCTTCGTCATTCCACATAGAATTGATCATACCTTAAGTCCGTGTTGATTGATTTGCAAAACAATTTTATTTGTAGCCGTTACATTGGACCAAAGTTTGGAGAATGACCCGATCAAAACCGAAAGTAGACAAAAAACACCCCTGTTCAATGTTTTATTCCTAATTCCATCAGTTAAAGCGTGGAGCTTTATTTATTGATAGATAATTGTTTGATTTTGCATCATATTACTTTATCAATAATTATAACCATGTCTTGCTGGCCAATTTAATCGATTGAGAAGGAGCCTGTGTTATGGAGAGGGAGCGAAGATGCAGAGATGGAGCCAACGTATGCACAAACTGATTATGTTTCAAAAACACATTGAGAATTTCATTTATTTTTAAACATTGAAGTATCTGTAATAGCTCGATATTTAAAGTAAAGATATGAGTAATACAGGAGACACTAGCTTTATATAAACCACACGGTCGTTCAACAAAACATCAAGCATACATAATTTTAAGTCTATCGGAAGACAAATGGAGAAGAAAATGGATGAGTATATTACATACTTTTAGATTAACGGGAAGATGAAATTTGTAGATTTATTTCAAATGCTGAACGTAAATTTTAATTTAGAATAACAATTTATATGCTTTAAAATGAAACAAAAATCAATATGAATATGCTAGAAAATATATTTAGAAGGCTCCTTTTAATTCGAGTGGGATACACCAGTTTTAAGAAAGTTGTAATGTCGGTATCAACATTGTGTTCCTTGAAGACTATCAATGTATCAAGGAATGTATCATATGCTTCATCACATGGCTTCTCATAAGACGGGCACAACTCATCAAAATTGAAGTCTATCTCAGACGAAGATAAGCTGGTGGTTGCAATATCTGAATACAAAATGGTTGATTCATCTTTATGGGTGGTTGAAAAATCTAAATGATTTTTGGCCGGTCTCTTTGAAGAGGAACAGATGGAGTAGCTGCGATTAACTGCTGACAATTTTGGTCGCTTAGTAAATGGTGATCTAAAGGGTGTTAGTTTTCTACAGTGGATGGTTCTTTTTCGATTTGAGATTGGTGTGCTTGTCAATGTCAGTCTTCCTATGTTATCCCTTGCTCGTGACTTGAAATGCTTTTTTGATGTCAAGAGAGTCTTGCGTTGTCTTTTAAATACACCCATCTGGAAATATAAATATGCGAGCTAAAGACAATCTGCAACAATTCACTTTATATCTCTATCAGTTATTTAATGCTAAATAAAAAAATAAGAACAGTGTCGATTTTTAATTAAATCCTAGCTGATAAGGATCAGCAAGATATTTCTTTTAATAACAAATTTACAAGAATGAGTTTTATGCGATATATTACTCTTTTTTAGTAATAAAAATGGTCACCAAATTTTATTCATTGAATTCGTTATTTTACAGATATGTTACTGTGTTCTAAATAGTTTGACACCAAACAAATCAACGTCTTTTTCGAAGAAGACGTAATTTGCACATTTGCTCATACTACTTGAAATGCGTTCATTGGTGGCTCCCTCTCGGCATATTGGCTCCCTCTCTATAACGCAGGCTCCATCTCAATCGATAAATTCGCGAGTATGAGGGGAATATAATGATTTGTAAACGTAATATGATTAAAAATCAAACAAGTATCTATCAAGCAATAACGTTCTATGCTTAAAGTAATGAAATTCGGAATAAAACATTGATCAGAGGTGTTTTTTGTCTACTTTCGTTTTCGATCGAGTCATTCTCCAAAATTTGGTTCAATGTAACGGCTACAAACAAAATTGTTTTGCAAATCAATATACACGGACTTAAGGTATGATCAATTCCATGTGGAATAACGAAGCCCGATTTTTAGAAAAACACTTAATGACTTTTATAGAGGAAGAAATATGTGCACGATGCATCGTTTGTCTTACCTTTCGTGGCCATTTCCTGTCTTTGGATGCTTCTCGGAAGTTTCTTTGGCTCTTTTTTCAATACATCGCTAAAATGTGAGGGAGCCAGAGATTACAGGGCGTGATGTAGCTACTGTATATCAGCCGGCAGAAAATGTTGCCAAATCATTAACTGTTTGGTGAAAACAGAGAAGGCTCCTATAGGAGCTTTCTGCTTTACTTTCCCCTTGCTTTAAGCAGCCGCATGCTTTAAAGTTTAAAACATGAAATAATTAACTTAAATCTTTGAACCCTAGTCCCGCATATAGGCGTGCTTTTCAAACAGTGTACATGTGAATAGTACACATGTCCTATGCAAACAGTGAAGACCCAGATCAGAGGGCTCCGAAAGGAGCCCTCTGATCAGGGTCTTCACTGTTTGTCACAATGCCAAACATTGACAAAAACAACCCTTAAAAGTCAGAAATGGACTTGTCTAAAATGGAAACTGGCATTGACCATTTAAAGTTTCAGGGAGAAAAGAGTTAAGTGGTCGTTATAGAGACGTTTTACTGTACCTCTGCAATGACATATCTGTATATCTCTAGAAATCTGCCACACAAGATTTCTATTCCACATATGAGTAGTATTGAGAAATTATTTTCTCTTTAAAATTTCCCTTAAGATATCAAAATGTTAGTCAACTTGTGCTTTGCCTAAAACAAGGGTTAACCCCTTCACTGCCTTATCCCGAGCGCAACAGTTTTTTGCAAAAAAAATTGGATCCTGATCAGATGCCGCGTGACGCGGCGTCTGATCTTAAGGATTCAAACTGTTTGAAACTCATTTCATTTTTTCTTCAGTCAAAATAGCAAAAATTAAAATTTAAGAAATAAAAGCAGACGCCAAAGGTTTAAAATTGATGACCTCACGGCAGTGAAGGGGTTAAGTAAGAACAATGTTATCTTAATGGCTGATCTTGACCAAGTCTTGATACAGCCATTATTGTTTACTCTATACCAAATATGGGCTCCAGATAAGGGGGGTATTTAAAAAAAATAAAAAAAATTGTACATTAAACCCTATGGTGTCACTACTCATTAGAATCGTCTCGAAGAGACGATTCTAATGAGTAGTAACACCATAGGATTTGGTGCTGAAATAAGAGAGAAAATGCTTGATTTGTTCGGTTTACTCTCTCTTATCTGGAGCCCTGCAAACTCCAATGAATATGAACATGATACAAATTTACAATTACAAGCAGTGTAGACCCTTTAGGAGCCATCTGCTATGGATCTACACTGCTTGCAATTGCAAACTTAGTCTGTAAATTTTTACCTTTTTTGACCAAATGATCTAAACCATTTACCATTTACAATGTGATAGTATATTCCACTTTTCGAAAGCTCAGTGCGAACATGGGTAACATGATTCAATTATGACAATTCTTATGACTGCGTCTAGACACGGAGACTCTTCTTCTTGCCAAGATGACAATCTCAGGAAACGTTTCAATCCCTACAGTGGAGAAAATGTTATTCTTTCCCAATAAACGTGTTTTACGCTAAAACTATTATTTCCAATACAAACAGTTTGGAGCCAGATCAGAAGCCGGGTAACCCGGCGTCTGATCAGGCTCTAACTGTTTGCCATTCAGAAAGTTGTTATTTTCTACATTATATTACTATGCGTTTGGGTTTAAAAGATAAAGAATTCCATTTTCTCCACTGTAGCTCTACTGTAATCTATAGCAATGGGCTTTTGTCTGAGACCCAATTCCCAAGTCACCCATTTTGCAGCTATGATAGTATATACCCCACTATATGAGATGAGTTGCGTCGGATTATGAGATTTGTTTGAGATTTCTTCCTTTGCATCTTTCATAAGATTTGTGTAACAGAGATATTATACTTGGAATATTAGCATCTGAAAGTGGTTTTCTTGCAAATAATAAATGCTATTTTACATGTAAATCTGAAGTTGAGTATGACATTGTGTTGTAAGAACTCAAATTATTACCCCTCCCACTCTATGGTGTCTTATTTCTTGTTCTCATATCCTAGATAACAATTTAGAGGAAAGTAGATTTCTGAGAATAATGAGAAATTCTAAGTACCAATGGGCAATGTAACATGGATAATATAAAGGTCAAAGTCACAAAAAATGACATAATATTTTGGCCATAATACATTGTATTATTGTCAATAGTACATACTAACACAACTCACACACACCCCTATATAAACATAGAATGATGCAATTGTGTTTGAAGTCTCAATAAAACATGCACAAGCTGTAATGGCTTAAATGTGACCTCCTGATGTAATATGGCTTCGAAAATGCATACGCCAATAAATGAAGCGCTGTTGCGTAGGTGCAAATTGTGATTGAATTGATGTGTTAGAATCGAAATAATAAATTAATACCAGTGTTTTATCGTGCAATCAAACATGGTTAGTCGTTGGATGCTTGTAATTAAATCACGAGGCCGTAGAATGAGTGATTTTATAACTACCCATCTCAACTGTTCCTAGCCGTGTTCAATGGCACGATAAAACTTGTATGAAACAGCCATTCTACACTGGGGGTAGCTACAAAGTTTCACTAAGATCTGTTGAGATTTGAAGCTGCTAGAGTTAACAAGTTAGAAGTGGATGATAGACAGACAATGCCAATCCAGAGATCCTAATAGTTCATAATCTGAGCACTTTGTGCTCACTGCTCAGAAGAGCTAAAAGAAGACTGCATTCAATAAACACTTATTCTCCCTGTGACTTTCTTGCAAAAAAATATATTCAGAATCATTTCTCAGTCCAAATTAGTCACAGTCAAATCAAGAGTGGATGATAAAGGTGTATTGGAAATGGTACAAGGAAACAATTGTATAAGTATCCAAGCATTCTACTAAGCGGTGTTGATGTCAAGTGAAACAGTAATTTTTTCGGCGGAGCTGACTGTTTTCTATTTAGACACACTTAATTTATATTTGGCCACACATTTCAACCAATAATATTTGATCAGAAATTTAGAATTAAGAGCACCTGTTGAAACTGAATAGTCTGATTGGATAGTAGCCAGGGCTCCAGATAAGGGAATTGTTTCAAAACTTAAAATCTTTATTTGTGCATTAAACCCTGTGGTGTCACTATACATATGAATTGTCTCTTCGAGACAATCAAAATGAGTGGTAATACCATAGGGTTTGGTGCTAAAAGAGGTGGAAAAATGTGATTTGTTTAGTTTACTCACTCTTATCTGGAGCCCTGTAGGCTGGTTTATGTCCCATTACAGTTTTACATGATGTGGACTCTGGGTGTAAAATTTAGAGATACAGGCTGGCTTTTACTACACACTGGGCTGATGAAATAGGCCACAGAAGTTAATTATGCTTCTATTTTAAGATATGATGATTGTTGTATCTGTACATTTGTGTATGCTATAGTTTGTTTCAAGAAACTCTATGAATGGAACAATAGATTAATGTGAGGATCTCCTACCAGTAGCTAGGATATGAGTTAAATTATTGTTTTGTTTTGCATTTCTGTACATGATAGTTTTGCATTTTAAATAAAAGTTACTGTTTCAATTGAATACTTGTATTTTTTGCTTTTCAATCCAAGATATTACAATTCTTTGAAAACCTCAATTTAATTCAATTTTGCACACCCATCTATATAGCCTTAGTTCAACCACTCATTCCGCCGAATATCTTTTTTAAAGATATTTCTTGTTTCTAGTTAAGGCGCATTCTGCTTTACTTTCAGCCTGCTTAAAGCTACCACATGCTAGAATAAAGAATATGTTCTTTATGATACATTATTTATGACTGTATAAATTAGAACTGTTTTCTTCAGCAGAGGAATAAATTGAATGCGCTTAAAGGCGTTTCTATGGAAGAAAGGGTTAAATAGGAAAGAATAACATCTTATCCACTGTAGCAAATCTTCGCCTGCAGCATGCTAAACGTTGGCCTACAGCATGCTAAAAGTTAATCAGCTCAGTTGGCTCATCTCACTCGCTGAAATCAAAGAATATGTTTGGTAATTATGATCAGGAACTTCCTACTGCTAGTGATTGCTTCTTTCAGTTATAAACAATCATGGATGAGAATTAACAATGACACTCATGGAGCCACTTTGTGGGAAGCCAGCCCATATAATTATTGTAATTATTGACCCTTTGAATGCAAAGGAAACAATTTTGCAAACAGTTTAGATGCTGATCAGACACTCAGTAACTCGGCATCTGATCAGGATGCTTACTGTTTGTCATTCCGTTTGTTTATCAACAATTATAAAGAATGAAAGATTCACCCTCGGAGATGCAGTAGATAACATTTTTGAGTAACCAATATGTATTTAAAGGCTTACTAATGGTCTTCATGACCATTAAGGGTGTGATTTCTACAGTTTTACATTACAGTCTGAGTCAAGCATGTATTGAATGACCATATACTAGAAACATAGCCAGTTTTACAAAAAGAAATTAAGATACTCAATTGTTCTATCTGTCCGTCCATTTGTCTGTGTGCACAAAATGAACAAGATTTTACCATTTTGTCAAGCATCAACACCACTAACTAGATTCTTTGATACTTATACAGTTGTTGCCTTGGACCATTCCCAAACCTCCCTTATCATCCAACCTTAATTTGACCTCTTGAATATTTTCAATGGGCTATATATTTCTTGGTTAACTGGATTTTGCTTTTTTGCTTGACATCAATTCAGCTGAATAGAGTGCTTTACTTTAAAAAGTAAAGGCCTTGGACCATTTCTAATACACCAATATCAATAAACCTTGATTTGACCTTGACCTTGGCCTGATTTTTACTTAGAATAGTTTCAATGGGATATTTCTTGGTTAACTTAATGCACATTCTGCTTTACTTTCAACCTGCTTTAATTAGTCTACTATCTGGATCCAAATTATTTGCAAAGGGTATCATAATTTGCCCAATGATGTGCTATATAAGCAGATAAGATGGAGTAAACCAGGGTTCCAGATAAGAGAGAGTAAACTGAACAAATCCAACATTTTTTCATTCATTAACATCAAATCCTATGGTGTTACTACTCATTAGAATCGTCTAGAAGAGACGATTCTAATGAGTAGTAACACCTTAGGGTTTAATGCAAAGATAAAGATTTCAGTTTTTTTTTTTAAATAATCCCCTTATCTGGAACCCTGGTAAACTGAACAAACTGAAGTGCACAATTTATTCACTCATTTCAGCATTGTCTCGAAGAGACGACTCTAATGAGTAGTGACACCATAGGGTTTAATGCAGAAATAAAGATTTCAGTTTTTGAAATTCTCCCCTTATCTGGAACCCTGGTAACTGAACAAAATTGAAATCTACAACTTATTCACTCATTTCAGCACCAAACCCTATGGTGTTACTACTCATTAGAATAGTCTCGAAGAGACGATTTTAATGAGTAGTGACACAATAGGGTTTAATGTAGAAATGAAGATTACTCCCCCTATCTTAGTCCATGCTTATAAAGCGTTGAGTTGAGTCTTAAACAATTCTCAAGCATTTGATTGGTCAGATTTGAGCCTAGGCTCAAATCTGACCAATCAAATGCTTGAGAACGAACTCAGACTCAACTCAAGCTCTGTATAAGGCCATGTTAGACGTACAATTACTACTGACACTATCCTACGAGACACTCTCCAGCATAAATCAGCCGACATGCTTATTCACGTGAACCTAAAACACAAAAGAAGGCAAAGTGTTTTTTCTTTCAAGTGTTAATTCAATCAGCGTCATTACCTCGCCCATTGTGGCCATTGGTATCATTTACTTTCAGAACAGTTAATTAACTATCATGGTTCAGCCCTACAGCCATTGAAAAGTTTGATTTGTGCCATCCAAGGCGTGAAGATAAATAATGGTCAGATGAGGCCAAGTTGACATGGGGAATTTCTGAGGCCATCCATTGGCTTGGCCTAGTGATTATGCAGGGACGCCAGATAAGAGAACAAATCCAATATTTTCTCACTCATTTCACCACCAAATCCTATGGTGTAACTACTCATTAGAATTGTCTCAAAGATGGTTTAATGCAGAAATAAAGATTTTTTTTTTTTAAATACTCCCCTTATTCAAGCCCTGCCAATGACCTCAAAACTCTCAAAATGTTAACTGATCAGTTAAGAATACTGACTTGCAACTCACTTTAACATGATTAAAAGCAATCACAGAAGTTCCATAATGGTTTGTTTTCCCAATGTTTTTCAGCGGAGCTGAATGGTATCTATTTAGCCCAACATTTCAACCAATTATATTTGATCAGAAATTTAGAATTAAGAGCACCTGTTGAAACTGAATAGTCTGATTGGATAGTAGCCAGGGCTCCAGATAAGGGAATTATTTTAAGTTAATCTTTATTTGTGCATTAAACCCTATTGTGTCACTTCTCATTTGAATTGTCTCTTCAAGACGATCAAAATGAGTGTTAACACCATAGGGTTTGGTGCTGAAATGAGTGAGAAAATGTTAGATTTGTTCAGTTTACTCCCCTCTTATCTGGAGCCCTGAAACTGTAGCCAGGCTGGTCTATGTACAATTACGTGAGTGTAAAATTCAGAGACACAGGCTGAATGTTACAGTGTGTACTACTGAGCTGATGACATTATGCTTCTATTTCAAGATATGATATACGATGTCTTTTTATAGATAGACAGTGGTAGCTAGGTGTTTTGTTTAATAATGGTTTACTACAAATTTATTTTAATTGTTAACTTTTTGTACAAATTTACCATACATTGATAGCAATATAATAAATGGCCTCAAGTGAGTTAAACACAATTGTGTTGTTTCATCATTTATTTACAAGAGTGAGGTGTTATAGAACTTGTACAGCAGACTGTTGTTCTGACTATGAGCATGCACAGTTTATTTAGTTATAGTTTGTTTCAAGAAACTCCCCATGAATGAAGTTTGATATATAGAACAATAGTTTAATCTGAGGATCTCCTACCAGTAGCTAGGATACGGGTTTAATTATTGTTTTGCATTTCTGTACATTATAGTTTTCTAGTCGAGTTAAGCTATATCCTTTAATGTGTATTTTTTGCTTTTCAATCCAAGATATTACAATCCTTTGAAAAAACCCAATTTTATAAAATTTTGCACACCCATCTACAGCATGAATTCCACCACCCATTCCGCTGAATATCTTTTTTAAAGATATTTCTTGTTTAAGTAATAAATGCTTTGGATATAATCTACTAAGAGTAAACTTGTGTTAAGTATGTTTTCAACAAGCCCTATCCCCAAAATTGTCTGCTTCAAAACTGGTGTCTGCTTTAAAATCTAAAAGTAGGATTTCAGGCATTTTTACCGAAAAAATATAGACATTAGTGCAGGGCTCCAGATAAGAGTTAGTTTTTTCAACAAATCCCACATTTTCTCACAATTTTTAGCACCAAATCCTATGGTGTTACTACTCATTAGAATTTATTTTTGAAAAACTACCCTTATCTGGTGCTCTGCTAGTGCCAGGCTTTTTTTTTTTATTCATTTACCATATGTCCTGAGTATTGTAATATTTCATACTGGTTACCTAAGTAACCATTTCCCCATTTATTTGTTTTCAGTGTTTAACCCTTTACCCCATTATAGCCTGTTTCTAGCTTTGAAGTGAAGTGACCATCCTGTTTTACTTTCAGCCTGCTTTAAGTTAACATCTGCTAGTATATAGAAAACATTTCTTATCACTATTATTTATGACTTTATAAAGTGGAACTATAGTCTTTAGTGGAATGATAAATTAAAGGCATAAAAAGGGTATTTATGGGGAAATGGGTTGAACAAACTCATTTTTGGCTGGACACTGCAATGAACTCCACCTGTGTGCTGGCTGGAATATACAACGGTGATATGGTGACACTGTAATGTTTGTCCATACAGCAGAACTTTTCATATGAATCAGCAAACAGTGTATAACACAGAGTCTCATCAGGGTCTACCATGTTTGCCAATGTCCTATTTAGCAGACAATAGGCTTAGGATATCGGAAATTTGTTTCTATGGATCTTGATCAAAGTAAGGTAGAAACATAGTTTAACATTTCTATAAAATTTGCGAAATGCATTGAAGCTCTTTCTAGGAGTTAAAGTACAAGTAAATGTTTTTTCTATGAGGAATAGATAAAAGCATGCACAGGAGAGTATTAACAATAGATTAAAGCCATCATATTACTTTGAGGAATAAGACAGTGCAGCCATGAAAAGTTATTTCTATTCACAAGAGGGCCTGAAGGCCCTGATATCGCTCACCATTTGTAATGAAGCCTGATAGCTTTACCTTTGAATTTCACCCGTTTTATTCTAAATCCATTCAAGTTTGTCGACCTACTGTCAAAGGCAGATAACTAGAGCCTAAACAATACTGAAATGAAGCTTTTTTCTAGCATTTCAAAGTATATCAAGGGCAGGTAACTATTGCAACAATGATTACATTTCAACAATAATTGCACTCCTTCCAGAACATATAGCTACATCCTTTGTGTACAAGTATAATCAAATCCATTGAAAACTGTAGTTGCAAGAGTGTAAATGCTGTAAAATATGGCATTTTCAGCAATTCAAAGGTAGATATCTCTTGATCTATTTGTCCGAATCCAACCATAATCACCCTTTTACGAACTCTTATGGTCATATACAATTTGAGCAAGTTTGAGAGAGCTTGGATAAAAATTGTGGCCTCTAGAGCGTAAACACTGTTAAATATATCATTTTCAGCAATTTAAAGGTAGATAACTTTTGACCTATTGATCCGATTACAACCATAATTGAACTCATCCAAAGTCTTATGGTAATATACAATCTGAGTAAGTTTGAGAAAGATTGGATAAAATGTGTGACCTCTAGAGTGTAAACATCGTTAAATATGGCATTTTCAGCAATTCAAAGGTATATAACTCTCAACCTATATGTCTGATTTCAACCATAATCAAACCCATCTGAGCTCTTATACTCATTTACAATCTGAGCAGGTTTTAGATAGATTGGATAAAAATTGTGGCCTCTAGAGTGTAAACACCGTTAAATATGGCATTTTCAGCAATTCAAAGGTAGATTGCTCTTGATCTATATGTCCGATTTCAACCAAAATCAAACTCATCCGAACTCTTATGGTGATATACAATCTGGGCAAGTATGAGAAAGATTGGGTAAATATTGTGGCCTCTAGAGTGTAAACACTGATAAATATGGCATTTTCAGCAATTCAAAGGTTGATAACTCATGACCTAATTGTCCGATTTCAGCCATAATCGAACTCATCCGAACTCTTTTAGCAATATACCATCTGAGCAAGTTTGAGAAAGATTGGATAAATATTGTGGCCTCAAGAGTGTAAACACTAAAATTGTTGACGACGAACGATGCACGACAGACGCCGGACATTCAAGGATTGCAAAAGCTCACCCTGAGCTAGCTCAGGTGAGCTAAAAACAGGTAAAGGCATAAAGGCTTTTTCCTCAAGACTGAGTATATAAGTTGTATACATTTCCAGTATGAGATAGAAGGACAACGAAACCCAGGGTCCAAGCTTATATAAAGCTTTTGAGTTAGTTGGAGATCATTCTAAAGCATTTGATTGGTCAGATTTTAGCTTTGAGATCATTCTCAAGCATTTGATTGGTCAGATTTTAGCTCAAATCTGACCAATCAAATGCTTGACAAAGATCTCAGGCTCAACTTTACAGCTTTATAACCTTAAGACCAGGTGTTATTGTATTTGTCTCCTAAAAAAACATTCATTATACAAAGTGATTAATTTCCCAGCTTACCCCAAGACTCCCTGACCAGTACTAATTTATAAGCATGTCTGGTTTGGTTGGAGCCAGATTTGGCGTATTTTCTGAGGATTATTTCTTCCCCTATCCGTTGGTCATTAACTCCTGACAGTCATCTAACAACTTATGGTTCTCTCAGACATACAGAGATCTAGAGGACCAAACTCATTTGATCAAATTTATTATCAGGCTGTCTGGAGTTTATAAATTACATAAAAGTCAAGTAAAGAGGAAACAAGAGGGCCATGGCCCTAAATTCGCTCACCTGAGGACATTGAAGTTTGTACCTAAGTTGACTGGGCAAGACAACATTTTAATATAGCTATAAATGGAGTTATCTTCCGGACAAGAAAACATGACAAAAGTGAATTTTGTTGCCAAGCTTATGACCCTTATCCATGACACATCCTCTTATCAAGCTATTTCCATTTCCGGTAAATGATAATTATTTCACTAGCGTCAGCAGAACTGGAGTTATTTTCCTGACAATAAAATATGACAAAGGGGAAAACAAAATATTGCTGCCCTTATGCATGGCATTTTCTCTCATCAGTTTCTTTCCATACATAAAATTTCATTACAATAGCATCAGTAGAACTGGAGTTGTCTTCTTGACAAGAAAATATGACAAAGGGAAATAACTAAAAAAACAATGATGTCAGAGTTATGACCTTTGCAAATGGCACTTCCTCTCATTAGGCTCTTTCCAAATAAACAATTTCATTTTACCCATTACCCCATAGCCTGTTTCTAGTTTTGAAAATAGGTGGCCACCTAAAGCAGGTTGAAAGTAAAGCAGAATGGGTCTTAATGCACACTTTGCTTTACTTTCAAACTGCTTTAAGCTACCATTTACTAGGATATAGAAACTTATTTCACATCTTACATTTTCATGACTGTTTAACCCTTTCCCCCATAGAAGCGCCTTTTAGCGCATTCAGTTTATTCTTGCTCTGAAGAAAATAGTTCCAATTTATACATTCATAAATATGTATAATACAAAATATTTTCTATATTCTAGCAGATGATAGCTTAAAGCAGGCTGAAAGTAAAGCAGAATGCGCTTACAGCGCATTCTGCTTTACTTTCAATCTGTTTTAAGTGGACACCTACATTCAATACTAGAGATATGCTATGGGGGAAAGGGTTAAAGGGGAATTATTTTCTTAAGTGGAGGAATAAATCAAAGGCCTAAAAATGCACAAATATGGGGTAATGGGTTAACAAACGTCAGTATTTATTAGGAATAAGGGTTGAATCCTGGACAAGAAAAAATGGCAAAACATGCAGATAACTGTGACAAAACCAATATTAAACATATGTATAAATATGGCATAAGACATAATTACATAACTGTCAGTGGATCACTTCCAGATCCTGTTTCTCTAAGTATGAAGAAGACTGAACCATTTCTAAACTTTAGCAGACAACATGTTCAGTTCTGTTGGCCTGATCACTGAGGTCAACTATTATGCAAGAGTACGGTACTGTAGCATTAGCAGCAGTGTGCTGGTGGCTTACCCTTACCAGACTGAAATGATGTCTGCTAAATACCTTCTGTGTGTAAAAAATGTACATTTTTTTTTTTTAGAAAATGTTAAGTTGGTAAATGAGTGGCAAATAGTTTGGATCCAGATTAGATGCAGCATTATGTTGCATCTGATCTGGATCCAAACTGTTTGCAAATATTGGTTATTTGCCCATAGTATATTAAGGGTAACTCAGGTAAATACAGTTCTGCCTAAATCAAAAATACTGTAAAACCTGCCTAGAGCAGCACTTAAACTGTGCAGGGTGGTGTCAAATGTGACCCTAGGGATTTCATTTTAACAAACTATAGAGGGATCCACCAGGAGATTCTACTGTACAAATATCAAAGCTTAGGGCCTAGTAGTTTTGGGCAAGAAGATTTTTTAAAGATTTTTGCTTTTTTGCTTTTTCAAGCAGAGTTTGTGCTTTTTTTCCTTTTTTTTGAACAACTTCTGTAGAGAAGCATCCAAGGAACATCATGAGCAGTTTGAACTCTCCCTACAATCGGCGGGTTTCAGAGGAGATGTCGTTTGAAGTAAATGTGAACGGACAGACGGACGGACGGACAGATGGACAGACGGACAGACGTACTACGGACGGTGAGCGGTCACAATAGCTCACCTTGAGCCTTTGGCTCAGGTGAGCTAAAAAACTTGATTTTCGACCCTTTAAATGCTGAAAAAGAGTTTGCAAACAGTTTTTCAATGATCAAAGTCAGAGGACAAGGTCAAGGTCAGCTGAAAGTGGTATGTTACACTATGCAAATCCTAAGATGAATCCACCACTAGGTTTGGTAATCCTAGATGGCATAGTATAGGAGATATCCTTGGGACAAGGTTTTTCAATAACCAAGGTAAGAGGTCAAGGTCAAAGTGACCTGAAAGTGGTACATGACACCCTTCAAACAAAGTTTGGTAATCATGGATGATATGATATGGAGTTATGCTCTTGACAAGGTTTTTTATTATCAAGGTCAGGTCTTGGTCAAAGTGACTTGAAAGTGGTATATGCGACACTGGGCAATCCAACCATGTACCCACACACCAGGCTTGGCAATGGTAGACGGCATAGTATAGGAGATATCCTCCTGATAAAGTATAGGAGTTATGCACTGGACAAGGTTTCTTATTATCAAGGTCAGGTAAAGGTCAAAGTGACCTGAAAGTGGTATACGACACTTCTTCATCTCAAGATGTAAGCACACACCAGCTTTTGTAATTGTAGATGATATGGTATTGGAGTTCAGTTATGTTCCTGACAAGGTTTTTCAATTATCAAGGTCAGACGTCAAGGTCAAACTGACCTGAAAGTGGTATGTGAGATTGGGCCCCCCCTATTATGTATATACACACCAAGTTTGGTAATCCTAGATGGCATAGTCAAGGAGTTATACTCTTGACAAGGTTTTTCAATAACCAAGATAAGGTCAAGGTCACAGAGACCTGAAATTGTGTCTCGCATATCAACTTCTCTTAATTAACAGTTATGCCAAGTATCATGTAAATCAGGTTGAAACTGAAGGAGGAGTAGACCATACAAGATTTTGCAGACAGACTGGACACCAATTTCAAGGCCAGAGGTCAAGGTCAAGGACACCTGACATTTGTGTCTTGCACATCTCTCTTGCTCTATCTACTCTCTCTCTAACTTTGCTTGTGGGGGTATAATGACAGCATTCATTATAAGTGGGTTAACCCATTACCCCATAAATACGCCTTTTTACGTGTCTAATTTATTCCTCCTCTGAAGAAAATAGTCCACTTTATATAGAAATTAATATCTACCGTAAGAAATATTTTCTATATCCTAGTAGATAGTAACTTAAAGCAGGCTGAAAGTAAAGCAGAATGCGCCTTAAGGTGCATTCTGCTTTACTTTCAACCTGCTTTAAGTGGTCACCTGTCTTCAAAACTAGAAACAGGCTATGGGGTAATGGGTTAAAGGTAGGTTGAGGAAAGTGATGCATTAAGCCATTAACATGTAGACATAACAATACACTGAAGCCCTGTCTGGTCTCCATAGCCAAATAAGTTCTTATAACACTGAAAATTCACAATACATCTTTCCACTTTATAACCCTTTAGCCATAGCCTGTTTCTACATTTGAAGATGAAAAATTGGAGAGTCAGTTGGAAATTTAGGGCTGCCAGGGTAAATTTCCTGGCTAAACTATTTAATCTTCATTTACATATTTAATTAGTTCATTAATTGATATCCTAACTGTCAAGCAATTAAACTGTACTAGGTTATCAAAGAGGGTGACTAGTTCAGATAGCAATTAAGCAGTTTTTAATTAAGTAGCTTGATAATTATTTCTTTTCTTATATTGATAAGAGACATTCCATTATTTCACCTTTGTTAACCTGGTATCACATTTAACTAATTACCCCATATCCTGTTTCTATTATAGAAAATAGCTGATCACTTGAAGATGGTTGAATTAAGTAAAGCAGAATGGACCATAAAGCACAGTCTGCTTTCTTTTCAGCCTACTTTAAGCTGCCATCTGTTATTTTTCTATCCTGCTTTAAGCAGCCATCATTGAAAACTTAAAGCAACCTATGTGGGAAGCTATTGAATTATTTCAGAACTGTTCCAAAATAATTTATTGAATATTCATGAATTATTCTAGAAGAGGCTATTTAACATTCATTAAGATTCTGCAAAAATTCTGTTCTAGAATTACAAAAGTTCTTGAACTCCTTTTGTAGAATTTGTAAAGTAATTCTTGAAGCCCTAAAAACAATTCTAGAAGCAGCCATTTAAAGTTCATGAATATTCTAAAATTCTTGAACACTTTTCACATGGGAAATAGACTGAATAGACAAAACTATACATGTATGAACATTTTCATGCAACTGCTAGTAGGCTCCAGAGTTGTCTTGTTTTAATTATCTCTCGCCCATATATGGCCATGTTCAGACAGCCATGATGTACACATTGGCTACACGGTCCTGCCATGGCAGTGTTGAGCTAATTGCACCCGATTACTTTCTAATGCAGTTATCTCCATAACAGACCAGCCTTACAAGTCCCCCTAATTACATTATCAGGTCCAGCCCAGATTTCTAAGTGGGTTTATCAGCCGATGGAAACCCTATGATACAGTCCAACTGCCCAGGATCTGATAGCAGTGGGCTCCATAATCTAAAAAGGTCATAAAGAGATTGCACACGTGGGCCTCGCCCCATGACCTAAGAGCTACAGTCAAACCTGAGATAAGTTACCATTAATTAATTTGGTAAACTAGACAATTTTAACCCTATTCCCCATTTTACTTTCAGCTTGCTTGAACCATCTGCTTGGATAAAGAAAATATTTCTCATGACACAGTCATTGCATATTCCTTGTTGTATAAAGTGGAACTCAGCACCAAATCCTATGGTGTTACTACTTATCTTCGAGACAATTCTAATGAATAGTAACACCATAGGGTTTAATGCAGAAATAAAGATTTACGTTTTTGAAATACTCCCTTTATCTGGAGCCCTGAGGGAATGAATAAATTAATGGTGTAATAATGCATATAAAGGGTTAAAAGACTGCACATGCTAAGAAGGGCATATGGATCTGTATATGGGAAAAAAGGTCATGTAGAAATGCAATCACCGTGACAACCAGTTTGGGTCCTTATCGGGCATAGAGAACCTATTTTCAAAATTCAAAACAGCAATTAAATCATTTGGATATAGAAATTTGAACAACATACTAATAGTAAAGCATTTTGTTTTTCATCCTGCTTTAACCCATTATCCCTACATAGCCTGTTTCTAGTTTTGAAGACAGACTGCCACTTAACTCTTTCCTCCCTGAAACTTTAAATGGACAAATCCAGTTTCGATTTTAGTCTAGTCCATTTCTGACTTTTAAGGGTTGTTTTCGTCAATTTTTGGAATTATGACAAACAGTGAAGACCCTGATCAGAGGGCTCCTTTCGGAGCCCTCTGATCTGGGTCTTCACTGTTTGCATAGGACATGTGTACTATTCACATGTACACTGTTTGAAAAGCACGCCTATACGCGGGACTAGGGTTCAAAGGGTTAAAGCAGGCTGAAAGTAAAGCTGAATGCGCCTGCTCATTCTGCTTTACTTTCAACCTGTTTTAAGCTACTATCTGCTAGAATATAGAAAATATTTTATGGTACATATTCATGGCTGTATAAAGTGAAACTATTTTCTGCAGAGGAAGAATAAATTAAAGTTGTAAAAGGCATATTTATCGGGTAATGGGTTAAGCAGCTTCCTGCCTTGGAAATAACAAAATAAATCTTTTTGAATGGTCATAATATAGTATATTATGTTACCAAAAGTCATTTAACATTTTCAGTGATCATGAAACTTCCCCCCCCCCCCCCCCCCCACCCAACTCATTAAAACTGTTTAAAAAGTTTTGTTATGTACCGTCATTTCCCGAGTATTGTGCGCATCCGTGTATAACACGCACCCTTATTTTCAGGGTTAAATGTCTGGAAAAAAACTTTTCCCAACGTTTTGGTCAGCCGTCGTACGCACGATTTCTCCTGCTGAACCCAGTTGTTTTTAAATGAAGAGAGTTTCGTAGGCATATTTTAGGACCAAGAAAATCCGTTAAATATGTGATAATTACAAGTATTCTGATAGTCAGGGGTGAAATCCGCCCTTCGAAGTTGCAAAAAATAAGATGCGACTGTGTTTCAAATGCTGGAAAAGAAACCAGACATATTTTTATAGGCATACTTAATTTTCATTTCTAGCGTCACATTAGAACAGGAACGGAATATGTTCCTGATTAGAATCACCCCGCATTATTCTGTGTAAGTTTGTAGATGCGTTTATTAGGATTAAAATATATAAATACTAAACATTTATTGTATCGAATTATTTCATCACTAGCATTTATTGAATTATGAAAAAATACGGTAGAATACGAATGTTCCGAAAAAGTTACAAAAAGTTTCGCTCTGAAAATCGAGTGCCGCAAATCAAAAGAATAATCCGGAAATAGTAAATTTGATTATGCGCAGTTCGGGTCCGGAAATGGCGGGTGTTTATACAGTGACGCTTTGTTTCTACGATGCAACCAGAGCTAAGTTTACTTCCTTTTGAGCAATTTCACGCAATAATTATGAATAACAACTTGTTTATTTACTTTATTTCTCTCTCAGTTCAAAATGCCTTACCGATTTAGATTGTATTAGATACTGTACGTAACGACTAACGTGCTCCCTCGAAAGAAGCTTCAAATAATGAGGGCTTGCATTCTCAGATCGGAGACTAATTTTAATAACTTATAAGCAATCAAGTGTCATAACATCAACAGTTTACACCCGGACAATCATAACTGATTATAATTGGGGTCACTAGCGTGTCATCTCCAAAAAACAGCCCTAATCCCCGGCCGCCTAGTATGGGAGGTGTCAATTAAAGCCCTGCAGCGTATTGCGCAATCTTAACACATCAGCCTACGGGCGCTAACCGTTGGTCAAGGTAGGCTTTAGAGTCTTGTTCCCCTGTATTGTACGCACCCCCAAATTGCAGAAAAAAGATTTTATGATAAAAGTGCGCACAATACATAGCTAAAGACGGTATAGAAATTGACTGTATTTCTGTTTGGTACAAACCACTTATCAACTTTTCTCACTCACAGCTGGAGTATGGAATGAAAAGAAAATGAAATTGAAACACTAACCCAGTATGAGGGTCAATTATTTCTCTTTTTTATGTCTACAATAAAATATAACCCAGCACAATTATTACCAATATTGCTCTTTTCAGATATAGTTTGATCACATACTAGGCTTGTGAAAGGATGAATGACCGATTTGACTTTACCCTTTTATCTTCATGAACTGTGTTTATCAAAGAAGATTGCTTACAGCATGGTAAGACTAACAAAAAATTTCTTAACCCATTACCCCATAAATGCACCTTTTTACGCCTTTAATTTATTCATCCACTGAAGAAAATAGTTCCAATTTATAATGTTAAGAATCATAAGAAATAGTTTCTATATTCTAGCAGATAATAGCTTAAAGCAGGCTGAAAGTAAAGCAGAATGCGCCTTTAGAAGCATTTTGCTTTACTTTCAACCTGCTTTAAGTAGTCACTATAGAGGAGCTTCCATCCTGTTACAGACCGTACAGTTTGTTACTTAACATCATTAACTCTTTCAACACCGTCACAACCTGTTTAAAATGTGCTCATTACATTTGCAAACAGTGTAGACCCAGATCAGAGGGCTACTATAGGAGCCCTCTGATCAGGGTCTACACTGGTTGCTAATTTTTACCAGTATTTAATAAACTACCCAGAACTCCAAGTAGACTGGTTCATGTTGTGGTAACTGAAATGATCCACAAGGCAACATAATAACCCACCCTTTTTTAATAGTTACTTAGTATTGAAAGAGTTAAACCCTGTAGGAAGGTATTGAATTATTTTAGAACTATTCCAGAATCATTTCATTAACTATTTATGAACAATTAAGTGGCCATTTAACATTCATGAATATTCTGCAAAAATTCTAGAAATTTGATGGTTTTTGAACCATTGTTCTAGAATTAAACAAGAGGGCCTGAAGGCCCTGATATCGCTCACCTGTTTTAATGAAGCCTGATAACTTTACCTTTGAATTTCAACCTTTTTATTCTAAATCCATTCAAATTTGTAGTATAGCATGTAAATAACATTGGAATACTACCTACTCTAGTATAGTAGAGTACATCAAGTGCAGATAACTAGAGCCTAAATAATACTGAAATGAAGCCTTTCTAGCACACTGTTAAATATGCCATTTTCAGCAATTCAAAGGTAGATAACTCTTGACCTATTTATCCCATTTCAACCATAATGGAACTCATCTGAACTCTTATGGTAGTATACAATCTGAGAAAGATTAAAAAAGATTGGATAAAAATTGTGGCCTCAAGAGTGTAAACACTGTTAAATATGGCATTTTTAGCAATTCAAAGGTAGATAACTCTCGACCTATTCTTCCGATTTCAACCATAATCGAACTCATTCGAACTCTTATGGTCATTTACAATCTGAGCAAGTATGAGAAAGATTGGAGAAAAAATGTGGCCTCTAGAGTGTAAACACTGTTAAATATGGCATTTTAAGCAATTCAAAGGTTGATAACTCTTGATCAATTGGTATGATTTCAACCATAATTGAACTCATCCAAACTCTTATGGTAATATACAATCTGGGCTAGTTTGAGAAAGATTGGATAAATAATGTGGCCTCTAGAGTGTAAACATGTTATATTATGGCATTTTCAGCAATTTAAAGGTAGATAACTCTTGACCTATTGGTCCGATTACAACCATAATTAAACTCATCCGAACTCTTATGGTAATATACAATCTGAGCAAGTTTGAGAAAGATTGGATAAATATTGTGGCCTCTAGAGTGTAAACACTAAAATTGTTGACGCCGGACGACTGAAGACGGACGCCGGACATTCAAGTATTGCAAAAGCTAACCCTGAGCTAGCTCAGGTGAGATAAAAAGTTCTTGAACTCCTTTTGTAGAATTTGTAAAGTAATTCTTGAAGTTCTAGAACAATTCTAGAAGTGGCCATTTAAGATTCATAAATATTCTAAAATTCTTGAACACTTTTCATAAAGGAATCATACAAACAATCAAAATTGGACCGTAAAAACAGTTCTCTCCCTTCTTCTCTTGGCTTGGCCCTGAAGTTACCCCTGCTCACATGGCAGCCATGAGGGTCAAGACAATCAACACTATCATGAATATGTACAATAAACAATATTTCCTTCATCCTAGCAGACGGAAGCCTGAAGCAGGCTGAAATCTAAAGCAGAATGCCCTTTTAGGAGTATTTTGCTTTACTTTCAACCTGCTTTAAAGTTAAGCAATTAAGTTGGGGTGGAGAAAGCGTTAATGCTTAGAGTGCTATAGGACAAACATATAAATCATAAGAGTCCATGTCATTAATAACTGAGTTCAAGAATGCTGCCAAGTATTTTGCCAATTTCAGATAATAATAACTTCAAAGAAATTAAATTACGCTTAAACAACCACCCAAGACGTTAAAGAGTCCAATAAGCAAACTATCATTTAAATGATAAGGTCCTATATATAAAACAGTTCATTATTACAGACATTAAACATGTTTTCCGCCAAAAAAGTCATTAAAATCAGCACCAATGACGAGACCATCAACCGAAGTCAAATTAAACTGTGACTCGACCCTTTCCTCTATAGCTAACAGTGTGAACAACCAAATTCAAACTGATGGAGTTTGAAGAAGATACTCTTCACCCTTTCCTCAGTAGGCAGTAGACTAGTGCAAATTACCAATATCAAATTGTGTTTAAAGCAGGTTACTGCTTAAAACAAGGTGATTTATGTAAAGCAGAAAGCTTCTTAAGGAGAATTCTGCTGTGAAAACAAATTGGAAACTGAAAAAGTTGTTTCGGAGAAGACTTTTCTAGATAGCGTACATGGTTGCCATGGCAACAAGACTACTGGCCCTACCTACCATACTTTTTTTTAACAATTGTTGAAGATCAACCCAACAGGATGCTCCAATATCTGACCAAGTTTGGTGATACTGGAGCTATTTAGGTTTCAAGGAAGAAGCCATTTGCAATTGTTGACATACAGACAGACAGAGGATGGACATGAGAGAGGTATCACAAAAGTTCAGCTTGAGCACTTTGTGCTCTGGGACCCGTTTCATAAAACTTCGTACGAATTTTTTTTATTAATGTTGTCGTAAGCTAGATTATAAATTTCTCAACTACTATTTATTTCTCCATCTAATCCTGTCTTGTGACATCTCTTTGGAATCGTCTTGAAAAAGACGATTCCAAAGAGATGTCACGAGACGGGATTAGATAGAGAAAAAAGAAATTAAATGTATTATAAAGTTTTGACTTACGATCGTTTTTGTCGTAAGAAGTTTTATGAAACGGGCCCCTGGTGAGCTTTTACTGAGCCTTTTCATAACAAAATTCAGTCTTAGACCATAAGTGTTTTTTCTTATCATACTATTTGCTAGGCAGTCAGCATCATCATAGCTGTAATACGAAAAGAAAGTTACTCTACTTTATATAGCCTGTTTCTAATATTCAAGATAGGTTTCCACTTAACCCACTATTACCCCATAAATACGCCTTTTTACACTTTTTAATTCCTCTATTGAAGCAAACAGTTCTTATTTATACAGTCATGGAATTACATCATAAGAAATATTTTCTATATTCAAGCAGATGGTAGCTTAACTTAAAGCAGGCTGAAAGTAAAGCAGAATGCGCCTTAAGGCGTATTCTGCTTTACTTTCAGCCAGCTTTATTTAGCTATCGCATGCAAGACTACAGAAAATATTTCTTATGGTCATATTCTATAGATACTATTTTCTTCAGTGTAGGAATAAATTAAAGGCGTAATAAAAATGTGTATCTATGGAGCAAAGGGTTTCAGTAGCTAATTGGAAATGGTATCCACTTTATTCCCAACCCAAGACCAACGTTACATTGACTTCTACCCCTATATGCCATGGCCTAGCTGGCTAACTAGGTCTCATTAGAACCACTTTATTACAGTCAGTTGCATAGCAGCTTTAGGAGATAATGGAAATCTTGTGTGATGGTGGATGCTTACTTCCGCTAAATCACATAGCTATCAAATTCACTGTTTACTCTGCAATCATAGCCCTCCGGTGGTGGCAGCCACTTGTTTTTACAAGAAAGTTACAGGAGATTTTTTATGGCTGAATAACAACAGTGACACGTTGGACACAGGATGAGATTCGATTTCTGTACAAATAAAACTTTCTTTTTCCACAATTCTTAGTAGAGTTTAAGTTTTAAATGTAAAAGTTAATGCTTGGCACTTGACAGACTAAGATGGATGGCATTAACCCTTTACCCAATAGAAGCACCTTTTAACACATTTAAATTACTCTTCAACTGAAGAAAATAGTCCCAAATTACATAGTCATTAACCCATTACCCCATAGCCTGTTTCTAGTTTTTTGAACCCATGACCACTTAAAGCAGGTTGAAAGTAAAGCAAAATGCGCCTTAAGGCGCATTTTGCTTTACTTTCAATCTGCTTTAAGCTACCATCTGCTGGGATACAGAAAATATTTCCACTGGTGCACATTCATGACTGTATAAAATAGAACTATATTCTTCAGTGGAAGAATAAATTAAAGGCGTATTTATGGGGAAATGGGTTAACATATATCATAAGAAATATTTCCTATATCCTAGCTTAAAGCAGGCTGAGAGTAAAGCAGAATGCACCTTAACCCTGTTTCAAGTTTTGAAAATAGGTGACTACTCAAAGCAGGTTGAAAGTAAAGCAGAATGCACCTAAGGGTGCATTCTGCTTAACTTTCAGCCAGCTTTAAGCTACCACCTGCTAGAATAAAGAAAATAATCCTCATTATACATATTCATGACTGTGTAAATTGGAACCAGTTTCTTCAGCAGAGGAAGAAACGGAATGCGCTTGAAAGCGCTTCTATGGGGAAAAGGGTTAAGTAGCATTCTGCTTTACTTTCAACCTGCTTTAAGTGGTCATCTATTACCAATACTAGAAACAGACTATGGAGTAAAGGGTTACCTCACATGAAATTATAATATAAGCTGACAAAGCTTGTGTGTACCATCAGTGAAAGCTCTAGCAATAAAAGTTTTGTTCTCCTCAGAAACATAACATTATACAAAGCTCTCCCATAATAATGTGTCATGTCTCAAATGTAGACACACAAATTGGTCATAAAAGCCATTTTTATTTGTTTGTATTTCAAAGTTTGTGTTATCTCAACTTTGGTGGCCAAAGGATTAAAGTTACCAAGATCCTTTTCAGGCTTACCTACCAGTATATATTAGTCATAAATTGCCCTGATAATTGAGCCATAAGCAACTTTTTTCTAAATTCTGACAGGTGATTACCTGTGAAAAGCGTTCAATTTTTTTTAGAATATTCATTAACATTAAATGGCCGTTTCTAGAATTATTCTAGAGCTTCAAGAAATACTTAGCACTTTCTTCAAATGGAGTTCAAGAACTTTTGTAATTCTAGAACAATTATGGTTCTAAAACCATAAAATTTCTAGAAGTTTTTTGCATTGAGTTTGCATTGATTCATTTAAGCAGGAAAAATAAATGCTTTCCCAATACAACTGAGCTAAAAGGTTTATAAAAGTTCAGTTCTGGAGCTTTTCTGTCATAATGTTTAGTTCAGTGTTGTCAACATGTCCTATATCTGATGAAAAGTGTTTACATAACAAGCAAGCAGACTTTTATACATATCACCGTAGACTGACCCCTTCTCAACCCCTGCATTTTTTATAACAAAACTCAATTTCAAACATCAAAATGCACATTCATATAATATTCCATGATGTCACAGATTTTTTTTCCAATCTTTTAGCTTTCAGGTATGAAGTTTGCAATGGTTACAGAGCTCTAGATAAAGGGAGTATTTCAAAACACTAAAATCTTTATTTCTGCATTAAACCCTATGGTGTCACTACTCATTAGAATCGTCTCTTCGAGACGATTCTTATGTGTAGTAACACCATAGGATTTGGTGCTAAAATGAGTGAGAAAATGTTGGATTTGTTCAGTTTACTCTCTTGTGGTAAGCTCTTAGCATGCTAGAGGCAAAACCATGTGCAAACAATTGGATCCTGATGAGACGTCGCATCTCACAAGGATCCAATTTTTATGAAAAGAAATTTGGAAAATTATAATTTTCAAACAACTGTTGCAGACAAAAACATACTCAGCATGCAACGAGTTAAACAGGGTCTGTGTACCTCAATAAATTCCTGTAAAGTCTGAAAAGTTTCGAGATAAAAATGAAGTTCCAATTTGTTCTCAAAATGTTTTGAAATGGTAGCAATTACCAGATTATTATTTTCTGGCATAATGTTTCACCACAGTTTTCAAAGCTGATTATCTTTTCTAATTTTGCAAATTTATTGCTCAAACACAAATTTGCATATTGAGTAGCCCAGAAAATAAGACGGTGTTCAATTTACAATTTTAACTCTTTGCATGCTAGCGGCCAATATATCCCACAGTGATTACATTTGAAAACAGTTTGGATTCAAATGAGATGCCGCCTAATGCGGCGTCTCATCAGGATCAAAATTGTTTGACTCTGATCCTGTTTTGAAAAGAAATTTAGAAAATTCTAATTGTAGAATAATAGCAGACGATAATTATTGCAGACGAAAAAAATTACCCAGCATGCAAAGAGTAAAGCAGGCCAACTACAATTTCTGTGACATTCACAAATATTTTGGATCCAGACTAGATGCCAGGCCAAAATATTTGTCGTTTGGTGTACATTCCTTGAATAGAACAGAAGAAACTGTAAGAAATGCAGCAGACGAGTTTCAAATAGAAATCATTAATTTTAACTCTTTGCATGCTAAGCAGGCCTGTCCCACAGTAATTACCTTTGCAAACAGTTTGGATCCAGATGAGACGCCGCATTACGCGGCGTCTCATCTGGATCCAAACTGTTTGACACTCGATCTGACTCTGTTTTGAAAATAAATTTAGAAAATTCTATTTTTAGAATAGTAGCAGACGATAATTTTTCGAGACGAAAAAATTTCCCAGCATGCAAAGAGTAAAGGGGTTAAGATGCCTATTGTCTGTTATAAAACACAAAAACATTTTCAAATACTATTTCCAATAAAACTATTTCTCCTGTTTAATCCTTTTTCATGCCATATATGTTTTTGGATTTGATGATACAAAATTGTAGTTGCAAAAGTTTTTAAGCTGACTTTGCTTTTTATCTGAAGAAAATCAACCAATAATATGACTGGCAAACAGTGATATTCAGTTTGAATGTTGATGAAATACCAAGTGCAATGAATCCAAAATTGTAAAATGTAGTTTTGAGACAGAGTGTGTACGATAAGGGTTGAACAAATTCCATTTTGAAATTTAAAATAGCAATTACAGAAAAGCTCATTATTATTTGTGTTAGTTAACTTATTACCCCATAGCCTGTATTTAAGATAGGTGATCCAACTTCAAGCAGGTTAGAAGTAAAGCAGAATGTGCCTTAAATGCTGCGAAGTATCTTCTTAAAAGATTTATCAGATTAGTCTACATTGTTCTTCATGCCTAAGATTCTTTCTTGTTCATGATGTGACTCATCTCTCCATTTCTTATGGGTGAAACAAAAGCTTTGAGATGATGGTGTGAAGACTGGCAGCCTTGATAGACATGATGATATACTGGCATTATCTCACTGGCAAACTAAAATACCCACGTCAACCCATGTCGACTAGCTGATTGGGACGTGCAACATGTATGAAACCGCCACCCAAAACGGTATGAACTCAATTTGATAGCAGATGGTAGCTTAAAGCAGGTTGAAAGTAAAGCAGAAATGTGCCTTTCGGCACATTCTGCTTTACTTTTAGCCTGCTTTAAGCTACCATCTGTCAAGATATAAACTAGCTGATTGGGCCGTGCATACTTGTACACACAAACATGTTGGAAACCGCCACCCCAAAAAAAGGCATTAACTCATTTTGATACAGGTGGTGGCTTAATGCAGGGCAAAATTAAAGCAGAAAGCTCCTATTGGTTCTGTTGAAAGCAGTCACCTCCATTTAGAGACTTCAATGCTTTATCAAGGAATGGCGACTTTACACAAGTTTGACTGTTTAGTGAAATCTGTGTTGAGCTGACCCACGAAGCTGGAATAGTATAGCTCCTGCTAGGGACATCAGATCAAGATAAAAGGAGTGTTTCAAAAACTGAAATATTTATTTCTGCATTAAACTCTATGGTGTCATTACTTATTAAAATTGTCTCTTCCGCGATTCTAATGAGTACTCTATACCACAGGATTTGGTGCTGAAATCAGTGAGAAAATGTTGGATCGAGTCCCCAGGACATATTTTAAAACCTGAAAGTTTTATATTTCCATCAAACCTATATGTTGCTGCTACAGTGGAGAATCTGTTATTCTTTCCCGTTTAAACGCAAACGCAAAGCACTAAAACGTAGAAAAGTACAACTTTTGGACAATTCTGATAATTCATCTTTACCTTGGTGACAAACAGTTTGGAGCCTGATCAGAACCCGGGTTACCCGGCGTCTGATCTGGCTCCAAACTGTTTGCACTGTAAATAATAGTTTTAGCGTAAACGCGTTCATTGGGAAAGAATAACACATTCTCCACTGTACATAAGAGGGGGAGGAGTTGTTTCAAAACTAAACTTTCCTATTTATAAGTGGTCACACAAAGGGTATGGTTGAGATGAAGAACTAACGTTGAAATTGTTTTAGTTTTTCCCTATTATCAGGCTAAGACTTCTCCCCCCTTTGATCAATCATTACAGACAGGATAGACCCCCCTCTATGCATCATTTCCATTCTCAGGTGATGATCTGTGTATCTAGGACAATGATCTGTTAACTTATCTACCAACTGCCGCAACATTTTCCCTTTGATTTTCACAAATATCAACTCACTCACACACAAGAAAACCCATTGGACATACCAAACAGCATGGACTTGTCATTACTCACCAAACTGATCTGGTTGCAAACTTGATGACATATGTAATGGGATTGTGCCAAAATATGTTCCAACCTCCAAAGACCAAGTTGGTGGAAAACATGTGATATGACCTATCAAAGCATTTAACCCATTACTCCATAAATACACCTCTATAAGCCTTTAATTTATTCCTCCACTGAAGAAAATATCCCAAACTTATACAGTCATGAATTTGTACCATATACCCCTGTGAAAAGTGTTCAAGAATTTTAGAATATTCATGAACGTTAAATGGCCGCTTCTATTATTGTTCAAGACCTTCAAGAAGTACTTTTCAAACTTTTGTAATTCTAGAACATTGGTTCTAAAACCATCAAATTTCTAGAACTTTTGTAGAATATTCATGATTATTAAATGGCCGTTTTTAGAATTGTTCATGAATATTCTAGAAATTATTCTGGAATAGTTCTTAAATAATTCCATACCTTCCCACAACTGTTTTAAAACAAGAGTTTTTTCTTAAAAAAAAAAAAAAAAATTGCAAACGGGATATGTGTCAAACAGTTTAGATTCTGATGAGACGCCACGTCATGTGGTAATTTATCACTGTGGCACACATATCCGCTGCTAGCATGCAAAGTATTAAAGTAATTCTTACTTTATTTTACAAAGTTTGCACATCAATGAGATATTATCAACAGAATAAGGGTTAATTCTGATGCTTGCAGAGTAAAAACCAAATTAATTGATGACATGTATGGTAATGTATTGGTGATGAAAAAGCCAGAGCTAATAATTCTCAGCCCATCTTTGATGCTCATTTCAATGAAGTTTTTTTTCTCTTCTTTAGCTGGAATTGAGATGAATGTTTTTCTAATTGAAGTCTAAATGTGTAAATTGCTTTTAGGGTATGCAGAGAATTCTAAATAAGACATGATGATATTGTTTTCTAAAACTGGAGAATAAAATCCTCCTAGCATAGAGATAGTTAGACTGCCTAATAGGTTTCATTAAACACTGATTTTTAATGTGTTTGTCTCCGAAATATTTTAAGGTATAAAGAACTGTGATGACCCTGATTAGAGGACTTCTTTAGGATTTTTATTTAGGACGTTTATGCTTGTCCTGTAAAGAATAAAGTACTGTGTTACATCATGTTAGCTCTTTGCATGCTGGGTAATTTTGTCATCTGTATTAATTGTTGTCATCAGCTACTGTTCTAAAAACAGATTTGTCTAAATTTCTTTTCAAAACAGGGTCAGAGTGCCAAACAGTTTGAATCATTATGCGGCTTCTCATCTGGATCCAAACTGTTTGCAAAGGTAATCACTGTGGCACATATCTGCCGCTAGCATGCAAAGAGTTAATGTCATGACATCATGTTTGTTATGTCAATAATATTGCCACGGGGTTTGTATTATATTTGCCATAATTGTGTCAATCAATTTATCTTGTAATTCATTTAATTTCAACAAATTGAAACTTAATGTAGGCATAATTTTATTATTCTTTATCAATGAGAGAGTTCTTATTTTAATATGTTTTTTCTTTCTCTGCAACACTCATTGAAACCTAATGTTTTTATGCTCCCCAAATGGTTTTGGAGAAGTTTTATGGTCCTCAAAAAATTACTCTCTGTCCATCCTTCCATCTCTCCAAATTCCCATCAGCTCTTGATTTTTTCCAGCATATTGAAGAATATTTTTTCCAAGAAGATGTGTCATTCGTAACAACCAAGTTTCCACCACCAAGGTCAAGGTCACACTGAGGGTTCAAAGTTCAACAGAGGAAATCCCCTTTCATTCTGTACCTTTGGGAAGGTATTGAATAGTTCTAGAAGTATTCCAGAATAATTTCTTGAATATCATGATGCGGCCATTCAATTTTGATGAATATTCTGCAAAATCCTAGAAATTTGATGGCTTTAGAACCATTGTTCTAGAATTACAAAAGTTCTTGAACTCCTTTTTTAGTATGTGTAAAGTAATTCCTGAAGCTCTAAAATAGTTCTAGAAGCTCCCATTTAATGTTCATGAATATTTTAAAATTCTTGAACACTTTTCACAGGGGTATCTTTTGAATGAGTGGAAAGATCATGATAATATTTTACAGGCTCCACTTTATGTACCAGTCATCAAATGTTACATACCATAAGAAATATTATATTTATCCTAACAGATGCTAGCTCAAAGTAAAGCAGAATGTGCCTTAAAACAAAAGATTCTGAGGCTTTATTTGGGATGCTTGCGACAATGATGCACCAATTTTCACAAACTATAAAGTTGATGTTGACCAGAGTTGCAAGGAGAACGATGATGCATTATTACATGTTTTTGAGAGTACAAAAATCCTGCTTAGAAACAACTATTAAATTAGGCTCCTTATTTTACCACACTTCTATTTCAATTTACCAGGTTTTCACACAAACTGTACATTTTTTTAACTACTGAAGAGCAGGAACATTCAAATGAAAATCAAATATCAATGCCTGCCTATCAGGCTGATAGCATCTATTGATGACTTTTGCAAAGAGTTTGAATATGAACAAATTAAAATCTGGAAAACCACATGTCCATTTTTTTATGAAAAACCATAAAGGGAGTTTAACACAGATATAACTTTATATACAGTAAAACCTCTCTGTTACGACCACTAATCAGATGGCTAATGATTGTATGAAAGACAGGTGACTGCTTAAAGCAAGGTGACAGTTAAACAGAAAGCTCCTTTAGGAGCTTTCTGTTTTACTATCACCTTGCTTTAAGTAATCACCTGACTTAAACACCTAATATTTAACACACTTTAGTGGTCAGAATATTTTACTGTATATAATCAATGTGCCAGACAAACCATGTAGCCTACAGACTCCAGACAGTCTCAATATGATGCCAACAGACCTTAGCAGTCTTCTACAATCATAACCATGAAGTCTCCAATAACAGCATAAAATGTCATCAGGGATAACCTGTCAGGCCAACTTTACCATAGAGGAACAACATGGTTGTGACAGCTTAGTGGCCATAACAACATCATTATGACAGTCTGAATGGCTGTTATTCAATCATGAATACTACTCAACTTAAATATCAAAGTCGCTTAATTTAAGATATTTTTGTGTAATGCTAGAAGATAGGTGGCCGCAGGGTGTAAGTAAAACAGAAATCTGATAGAGCTTTCAGTTTTGCTTTCAGCAAGTTTTAAAAATCTTAAGACCACCAGGTCCTGTCTTTAAAACCAACAGGATACATGAGTGGTGGCAAACTCAGGGTTTTACTGTATGTCTGTAGCCTTTGCACTATGTGATGGAGCTGGATATAAGAGTTTATAGCAGAAAACATAACATATAGAGTATAATATGAATTGTTAAAACTACAGGTATTATGTTACTAAAACATCCAAAGTGACATAATCTTAATTCAACTTCTACAATCACCTTGTAAATATATCTACTGCTTAACCCATTACCCCATAGCCTGTTTCTAGTTTTAAAGAAAGATGATCACTTAAAGTAGGTTGAAAGTAAAGCAGAATGCGCCTTACGGCGCATTCTGCTTTACTTTCAGCCTGATTTAAGCTACCATCTGTTAGAGTATAGAACATATTTCTTATGTTAAGTATTTATGACTGTATAAATTGGAACTATTTTCTTCAGTGGAGGAATAAATCTTAGGCATAAAAAGGCATATTTATGGGGAAATGGGTTAAATGCAGGATAGAGAGATGCATAAAACTCCTATTAGGAGCTTGTTGTATTACTTTTGTACAGAGTGAACCCTTTACCCCATAGCATGATTAGACCACATAAAACAGGTTGAAAGAAATGCAGAATGCTCCGATTTACTACCTAACTGTTTTAATGAAATATTCATATCAAGTAACCTGTGTGGTTGAACTTAACACCTGTGTGGCTATAGAAATTTAAAATGACCTGTGTGGTTAGACTTTCCACCTGTGTAGCTGTATTAAAAGTGACCTGTGTCAGTGTGGTTATATTTTCCACCTGTGTGGCTGTATTAATTATAATAATGAGTAACAGAATTAATAGTCTCTGTTTTATTCACTTTTAAAGGAGTCCTTGAATCATGATTTCTTTATTTTATGTGCTACAATAACAGCCAAGTCTTCATGACAGAGTGTGCTACAATATCAGCTGACATAGTCAAGTTTTCACAACAGTATGTTCTACTGTAACAGATGACATAGCCAAGTCTTCATGACAGTTATATCCCACAATATCAGCTGATATAGCCAAGACTTCATGACAGCTAGTATGTCATATAATAACTGCTGACACAATCAAGTCCTCTTGTGTTTACCTTGGATCTCCACTAATCATTACCACACTATTTTCAAATTATTTGTGAGTTTAGAACTTTAACAGTAAACTCCCTGCTATTACTGTCACACCACAAAACTAATTTTCAGTATTTAAAACAACTGACTGCATGCTTTAATGGCAAGATGAGAGTAGTATAGCAAGCCCCTTTAGGAGCTTTATGCTTCAAGCTGATCTTCCTTAAGCTGTGATCTGTTTTTAACAGCATTAATGAGTAGTTGCTTGATTGGTTGAAATATCGAGACTTTACAGTAAAAGATGTGACTGTGTGATTGTTCATTTACAGCACTGCCTACATTTGTATCATCCATTAGTTCTATTAAGATGGATTTCTCTCTAAGCTCTTTACACAAACTAATAACAGACCATGTTTCGCTCTAAAAAACTAATCTTAATCCTTTTTCTTGCAGAACAGCTTGTTTTCTTGAATAAATCCTATGCTGTCTTCTACACATCTGAAATCTATAGCTACAGAAGTACACAATCTGAGAGTGAAACAGTTTGGATTTTGATGAGATGCTATGTAACTAGTCATCTCTTCAGGATCCAAACTGTCTGTGAGTGTCATGAAGGTACATAAAAGTATTCAACCCTTTATAATGCTAACAGCTGCTGTTAGCATTATAAAGGGTTGAATACTTTTATTCAGCTTCCAAACGTTTGTTCAAATTCTTGTATAAAGATATAATACTTCTTTCCTGTTTCACTATAATAAAGTGGTCAAACAGTCTGAAACTCTATCAGACTCTACTTTACCTTGCATGTAATCATTGATGTAGTTTTACTTGTCATCATCTTAAGCTGGGGATTCTAGGTTAAAGGTTAAGCCCCATGACTTCACCCAAGGCTATACTCTAGTAATCTATCAAGTCATACAAATGTCTACTGAAAACAAATCACATCTTCCATTGCCACAAGCCAGCTTTAATGTCCCTGGAAATACTGTCACACATAGAGCAACCATTCAAAAGATGCATTGGAAGTCTTCCAGAAAGAATTAACCTGTTCCCCTATAAATACGACTTTTTACGCCAGTAATTTTTTCCTAGACTGAAGGAAATAGTTCCACTTTACACAGTCATGAATATGTGTCATAAGAAATAATTTTTATTTTCAAGCAGATGGTAGCTTAAAGCAGACTGAAATTAAAGCAGAATACAGTCTAACAGCTTTAATTTATTCCTACACTGAAGAAAATTGTTCCATATTATACAGTCATCAATATATAGCCTTAGGAAAAAATTCTATATTCTATCAGATGGTAGCTTAAAGCAGATTGAAAGTAAAAAATGCAGAATATGCCTCAGGTGCATTCTGCTTTATCTTTCAACCTGTTTTAAGTGGTAACCTGTCTACAAAACTACAAACTTGCCATGGAGTAATGGGTTGACATATAGTTTTACTGTATTTTAATAATATATACCTAAGAAACTTTCTGTGATAGTTCTGTTCTCATTAAGCTGTCACCTGTCTTTAAACATCAATCTTTCTTCACTGAAAATAAGCTTAAAATACCAAAGTTTCCCTGTTCTGGAATATCTTCATTACTCGCAGACAGCCACTATTTACTACACTCTATTACCTAATTCTGTGATTTATCACTTGAGGGAAATCTCCTGCCAATCAGCTACCTTGGTGTTAATTTCATAAAACAGTGAAAAGGATAATCACACCTGTTTGGCCTCATTATCAGTTATCTCCCTTTGTTGAGGTCTCTATTAAATGTGGCAAGATATCAAATACACCCTATTTTGAGTGTTTTGCTTTCTACCACAATCATTGCTATACTACAGTTAACACATTCAACTTTAGCAACGAGTATACTCGTCATTTACAAACAGTGTGCCTGTGAGGATTACAAGTGTCCTATGCAAACAGTGTAGACCCTGATCAGTGGGCTCCTTAAGGAGCCCTCTGATCAAGATCTACACTGTTTGTCATTTTGAAATATATTGTTAAAATCAACCAAAAATAGTCAAAAATGGACTATGCTTATTTTGAAATTGGAATTGTCCATTAAAAGTTACAGGGGTGAATGAGTTAAAACAACATGAACCCCGTCCTCCCAAGGATGTGTATTTTCATGTTTAAACTATGTCTTGGTAGTATAAAGATATAGGAATTTTTTCTTCTTCAGAAAATTGAATATAACAGCAAACAGTGCAGCAAATGTCCTCTTAACATACATATGTTGACCCTTTAGTCTATATATACACATTATTAACACATTTAATTTATTCATCCACTTAAGAAAATAGTTCCACTTGATACAGTCATGAATATGTATCATAAAAAATATTTTCTATATTCTAGCTGATGGTAGCTTAAAGCAGGCTATAAGTAAAGCAGAATGTTCTTTAAGGCACATTCTGCTTTACTTTCAACCTGCTTTAAGTGGTCACCTGTCTCCAATATTAGAAATTGGCTATAAAGTAAAAGGTTAGAGATTCAGGGAGAACTTTTCCTACATTATGACAGGTAGTTGCTAACAGCTGGAGCTGGCTTAAAGTACAGTAGAAAGCTCCTCTAGCAGCTTTCAGTTTTACTTTCAGCCTGCTTTAACCAACAACCTATCTTAACACTGAAGAAAAGCTACATAGTATGGATAAAAGTACTTCAAAAATAAAAGTTAAACATGTATATTTCTTCACATGTTTACCCAAAGTAAGCTGTCTGTGCATCTGTCAATCACCTGTTTGTAATTAGCAAACTATCAAATGACAAAAACTATGAGGGGAATTCCCTAAAGTATTTACTCTTTGCATGCTGGGTAATTTTTTCGTCTGCAACAATTATTGTTGTCTGCTAATGTTCTAAAAAAAAATTAATCTATTTTTTCTTTCCAAAACAGTGTCAGAGTGTCAAGCATTCTGGATTCAAACTGTTTGCAAATATAATCACTGTGGCAGGTATATCTGCCGCTATAGCATGCAAAGAGTTAAGATAATGTCTAGTAATGTTTGTGCATTTAGAGAAACATAAAACTAAGCCATGCTCTTCCTAACAACAGAAATCAGAGCATATGGCCCCATTTAACCCATTTCATGTGGGATACACTTTTAGGTGTACCTCTAGGCAAACAGTTTTAATCTCAGATCAAAACTGTTTGCAGCTAGTTCAGTATTTTATCAGAAACTGCTTAATACTTTTGCAAATAATTCGAGTTATACCCGCTGCAGACGACATTTTAAAATGGCCACCAAATATAACCCAGCATGCAATGGGTCCCAGCATGCAATGGGTTAAAACATGCAGAAGTGTTATGTTTATCTCTTGTCACATTCCTCAACACAAAATTTAATGTTCCTTTCTGTGGAATAAGTCTTCGATTATATTCACCATGGCAACACACAATAAATACTATTGGCTGAAAATTTTACCAGCAGAAATTCTAAAATTTATCCTTCTGAATAAGTGTGAGAAGTTTCATGAGGCTATTTCAAAGGCTTTTTAAGTATTGGTCAACTTCGGATTGATGTTTTCCCAATACATGTATCCTATCCTGTTTTAAAAGGGCAATAACTCCACGATAGTAGCTCGATCATAGTTATTGAAAGTGTGATCTACTGATATCTAATACTCTTGAACATCAAACTCTTCATGATTTGAGAACAGTTGAACTTCTGTGTCTAGAACTCGCGTAATTCGAACTAACCAATATTTCTAGTTTAATTTGAATATTTTGAATTTCCTTAAGTCGAGCATATTAGTATTTCGAAGTTAAAACATGCCTTAGCCATGTTTTAACTTTGAAATACGAATATGTTTGACTTTTAAACCAGTTTGAGATATGGAATTTTGACTATATGTTGATAACTACATCCTTATACATGTAAGGGCACCCGATGAGATGGTTGAGCCCAGAGTGCATGCAACAGACATGGTACATTACCTTCTTAGATCTTTGTTCACCAAGCCAAGCCATACTGATGATGATGATGACATCCTCATATATCCATTAAGTCTTTAATAATTATTTTGTGACTACTTCGCTTATTCTATTGAGAAGTCAATAAATAGGACTTGATGAAGATAAAATTGTAAGTGAAAATGTTGCAAATCCCTTATCTTGAGGCCTGTTTAGCCACTGGAGCTATTAAAAGGATTTGTATGTCCAATACTTCAAATGCTGAAAATTATTAATTACTTATTCTGTAACTGACTTTTTTTCTATCAGTATTTTCAGATTTATTTCCATACTTGCAAACAGTTTGGCTTCTGGTCAGATACTGAGATACCAGACGTCTGATCTGGATCCAAACTATTTGCAAACCTCTAGAAACTTGTGTTCTGGCATTCCAAGAGTTTAAGGCTAATGTGCAGGACTCAGTTGTGAGGATGTAGTTTAATTATCTACCTGTATTGGATAATGAAACACATATCTGACTGGTAACAGAAGCCAGTCATTACCTCGGAAACATGCCGACACATGCATCAGCAGAAACAGCGCTATGACAGACAAACCTTTCTGCCACAGACTTCAGTGCAAATATTCTATATCAGCCTTCAGTGCAAATATCATATATACCGTATGTAGTATTCATTATTTACTGCAAGTAAGCTGAAAGCAAAATGAAAATAAAGCAGAAAGCTCCTGTAGGAGCTTTCTGCTTTACTTACATCTTGCTTTAAGCTGGAGTGTGTATTTATGCCTATCAGGGAATCATCATTTGGTAGCATTTATCATTTAGGACATGGTAGACTAGTGTCCAAAGGTATTTAACTAAAGGAATGGGTTATGGCATCCCAACCCTATATCCTATTTAGCACAGTCGGAACGGATTTTAGCAGTTTGAATCCAGACTAAATGCTACTTGCAAAAGTTTGGAATTTTCAACACTGAGCATGTAGTGAGATTCAGCACAAAATTCTTTGACAGCTGAATTTAGCTTGCCATGTTCTTTATTTTGAATATATATATGCTCCTTATCTATGAATATTAATTTGTTTATCTGTTAAAGTGTCACGGCCTGTGAAACTCTTACTGACAGATACCGCATGTAATACACCAAATGTAAACATACAGGAAATGAGCCATATGCAAAAAAACATGTCTGGCATTCATCACACTAATAAATGTTTTCCCTGCTTGAAAATTATGTCTTACATAATATTATGAAATTTGACTAATCGTAAAACAATGATATTTTTTATTTCTGCATACTAATCACATATCACAATTTTAATGAGAAGCAGTCGAGACATTGTGGCACTTGTAAACCAGTCAATGTCAACACAACTATATAGAGCAGTAAACCTCCACTACCAGGACAACTCAATAGAACACTAATATTGACATTGATGAGATTTAGGCAGGTGCTTGCTTAATCCATTACCCCCATAGCCTGTTTCTAGTAATGAAGATAGGTGACCACCTATTGCAGCTTGTAGAATGCTCCTTAACTCATTGAGCCCTAGTGACACATATATACATCCTTTACCAAATGTGGACATGTGATGAGTACCTTTGTCCTATGTATGCAAACAGTGAAGTCCTTGATCAGAGGGCTCCTGCAGGAGCCCTCTGATCAGGGACTTCACTGTTTGTCATTTTGCGATTTATTACAAAAACCAACCCTAAATAGTCTAAAATGGATAATCTTTTATTGCAAACTGGAATTGTCCATTGGAAGTTTCAGGAGATAATGAGTTAAGGCACAAGACCTTTCCCATATTATATGGGAAGGAAAAATATTCAAAGGGCCATAACTTCTGTCCAAACAGTTGCAGCCAAAATGACATTAACCAAATGAACACCTTCGTATATAAAGTAGTAATTCTTTTTAAGTTTCGGGCAAATATCTCCAAAAGTGTAGGAAATATCAGCTGCACACATAGTTTTAACGGCCAGACAATTAGAAAACAGAACACCAAGATGTCTCCCCCACCCACTATATTGGGGAGACATAAGTAAGAAATACCCAGATCAAAGGGCATTTATAAGAGGCCATCAAACTAGTACTTTCTCTATCTTTCATGACATTCCATTGTCAAAAAATTTCTCAAACAATGATGAATGGCCTGCGAATGAGACCTATGTGTTTATAAATAGAGAATCTATTCCTATAACCAAACTTCTCATAAGTAAACCACCAAGGAAATTAGTATAGTGGGTCTCTGAATACACTACAGTCATCCAGTGAACATAATAAACCTTGCAAGTCCTCAAGACAGGTGTCTGTTTGATGAGGAACAAAAGTGAAGCAGAAAGCTTCTTTAGGAGCTTTCAGCTTCACTTTTGTTCCGCATCAAGTAGACACTGTCTTATTCTGCAGAAGCTTAGCCACTTATCTTACAGGTTTCCTTTAACACATTCCCCCATAGACAGCGTTTCTAGTTTTGAAAACATGTGACCACTTAAAGCAGGTTGAAAGTAAAGCAGAATTAATGTGCCTTAAGGCACATTCTGCTTTACTTTCAGCCTGCTTTAAGCTATCATCTGTTAAAATATATATAATATTTCTTATGGTACATATTCATGACTATATAAAGTGGAACTGTTTTCTTCAGTGGAGTAGTAAATTAATGATGTAAAAAGGCGTATTTATGGGGTAAAGGGCTAAAACAGATGGCTGCAACATACAAGACATATATGCAGAAAGCATCGGTCTTGTTCCACGTCAAACTCCTTTAGGTCTTCATTCAACTGCCATCTGTCTTTAGCATTCCAAATACACCATTTCAACAGCTGCTTAACCCATTAGCCCATAAATACGTCTTTTTACGCCTTTCACTTATTCCTCCCATGAAGAAAATAGTTCCAATTTATACAGCCATGAATATATATCCGTCATAAGAAACATATTCTATTTCCATGCAGACTGTAGCTTAAAGCAGGCTGAAAGTAAAGCAGAATGCGCCTTTGGGCGCATTCTGCTTTACTTTCAACCTGCTTTAAGTGGTTACCTATTTTCAAAAATAGAAACAGGCTATGGGGTAATGGGTTAATAACCGACAAACAGTAACCGGCTAGGTGTTTTCATTTCAACCAATTAGAACTTGTTACTTTCTGTTCTCACTCAATGACAAAATCATTTATTTGGGAGTATTCATAGCTTTTTTACACTTATCAGTTTACACACCTATTTTCCAGCTTTCATTTTTTTGCAGGTATAGTAATCCCCCCACCCAGATATCTGGCAACTCCCCAACTAGCTACAAACAACACCACAATCAAACAAAGAGTAGGACCTCTCAAGATTTCCACTGTTTCTATTTCTATGTAATGAAAAGTGTTTAAAATTCATTCAAGTGTTATTGCAACCTGGTTCAAATATCCATTCATGTTTTTAACCCTTTCCCAATAGAAGCGCCTTTTAGCACATTTAGTTTATTCCTCTACACTGCCAACTAATATATATAATACAGCTACATAAAATGCTTTAGATACATGTGGGTTTAAAACAGTGTAGATCAAGACCAGCTGCCGCGTCAAAAATGTGGCGGCTGGTCTTGATCTACACTATTTGCAATGCAATACAGCAGATTTTGTCATGGCACTGCTCATATATATTTCAATGGAAAATAAATAAATATAAATGTCACACTTTGACCTAACAAATCTAACATACACATGTATTATTTTTTCTGCTCAATCTTATTACTGAGGTTATGCTATGAATTTCCATCAGTCTGTCAGACTTTATGAAGGTTATGTATAATTGGCTTTCACCTAGTAATTTATAGGTATGTTTTAAGAACTTTTAACCACAGGACCCTCCTTCAATACAGCAAAAACAATATTACATCAGAGGGACAGTACTAAATCTTCAAGCACCCATGGAGACCTTTAAAACCTTTCATCTATTCCCCTACAGCTTGTTTCTAATTTTGAACACAGGTGATCACTTAAAGAAGAATGAAAGTAAAGCAGAATGTGCCTTAATCTTCAAGCACCCATAGAGACCTTTAAAACCTTCAATTAATCCATTCCCTCATAACTTGTTTCTAATTTTGAACACAGGTGATCACTTAAAGAAGAATGAAAGTAAAGCAGAATGTGCCTTAGGGTGCATTCTGCTTTACTTTCAGCCTGCTTTAAGCTACAACCTGCTGGGATATACAAATTATTTCTTACGGTACATATTCATGATTGTATAAAAGGGAACTATTATCTCCAGTGGAGGAATAAATTAAAGGCGTAAAAAGGTGTATCCACTTAATAAGGCACATTCTGCTTTACTTTCAGCCTGCTTTACGTGGTCACCTGTTATCTTTATTGGAGCATTGGGTTAAAATCAAAGTTGCTTTTCTCATTTCATGCATAATCATCTTTAAAATCTGTCTGGTTATGATGACGACAGAGAAGTGCACAGACTGTGTGAAGAATTCCAAGCATCTCACATATGTTCCAGCTGCATGCCTGTGCACATGTACTTTACAAGATCATCATAATCTGGTGCCAATGTTCTACGGCATATTCCCTGTGAAATGTGTTCAAGAACTTTAGAATATTCATGGATGTTAAATGGCCGCTTCTAGAATTGTTCTAGAGCTTCAAGAATTACTTAACACATTAAAATTTTCTACAAAGGGAGTTCAAGAACATTTGTAATTCTAGAACAATGGTTCTAGAAATATCAAAGTTCTAGACTAGAATTTTTGGAGAATACTCATGAACATTAAAGGGAAATGGACAGCTGGTGATAAATATCTTTTAAATGAAAGATATTGAAAAAAAATCGCCTTCTGCCTTTAAAATTTTGAAAAATGATAAAAAATGAAGTAGTTAGAGCCGTTTAAACTTTGTGATATATGACTGTGCAAGCGACCATGGGGGCCGCCATTTTGTTTACCTGTGTGACGTAACTAAGGCCTTCCGCGACCTTCCGGTTATAGCGAGTCTAACCGGGAATGCCGTATAGAGTGCGCGGAATTTACATCGATAACATTAATAAACTGAAATAATGAGAAAAATTGGACATGTGGAGGAAGGTAAAAACACTTTAGAACTTCAGTGTTACGATTTCGATCCTAAATTATCAGAGAATGTAATATTAGAAGACAGAGACTACGACGGGTCGGGCGAAGAGAAAGCGCATTCTCCGAACGAATTTGCGACTGCAATACTTGTGTTTAAATGCCTACAAAGGAGGTTAATACTTGCTGCAGAACAAATGAAATGACGATTGGGTGTCTTGGTGACAATGAGTGCATAGCAGAACCATCAAAATTTCGAGCTATTAGTGCTTAATCCAGCCATACTTGAGGTAGCGTATATCAGGCAAATCTCATAGGACACCGGAATCGGGCACGGATACTCTTGATAATATTTGCATACTGGTTGTGAATAAAGGCATCGAAGCCCTGTGACTTTCGAAATAAGTTTCTCTGATATATTTAGTCTTATCTGTTAATATTTCCGTAAATATTAATCATAAACATCGGCTCCAGGATATCTTCGTTTTTTACGGGGCTACGACTAAAACACGAGCAGATAAAGACGATAATACATGTGCCGATTTTTATAACATCCAGTCAGAGACAGTGTATAGCCATATGGCTATACACTGTCTCTGCACCCAGTACAAAACGGATGAGATATTACGTTTTTATTTAATAAAATAAGGGGGATCAAATTATTTTTCTGGTCTGTTATGAATTTTCCGTGACGTTTAACATCGGTTCTGCTCCTCAAACGGCGGACATACATTTTTAGAAAATAGACCATTTATTCTCGGTATCGCAACATCCGGGAACTTTCGTACATCCAGGTCTCAATCACAGAGTTTCTCAATATCTCATTTCAGGCGCGTCGCGGGGTCTTGAACATTGGGGCGGCGGAATTGGTGTACGCACTCTTACTAGGGGGTCAGGGGGCATGCTCCCCCGGGAACATTTTATTTCTAGATGGTCTCTGCTGCATTCTGAGGGTGTTTCCAGCATTCCAAACAGGTATAAGGCGAACATAATTCTATGCAAAAAATGACTCCAAATGACCCCAAATTATTAATCTAAGATAACATTTAATTAGGCAGGTTGCCTTAATTATTGGGCCTGTTTTATGAACACAGGATCGAGTGGGAACATACAATAATTTAGGAACCAGGGGTCCGTCTTACGAAACGCCGTACGACAAAAATTGCCGTACGTCAGAACGTTACCTTACATACAACTTCTGATTTCTCCATCTAATCATATATTGTGGTATTTATTTGGAATCGTTGCAGACCCTGTGCAGAGGACTCCTGTAAACCTCCCTGATCTAGGTGTACATTGTCTGCTACAGCTTAAGTGACAAACAGTGTAGACAACAACATCTCTCTAGTCGTTTTTACACTGCTTGCATATGGCAAATGTAATTCCTTTAAAAATAACTGTTCATAAATTAAGCATACAATCGTATTGTGAATCTTTCACATTAATAATCTGGTTTTTCTTCTATAATCTTCAAATTAAGTGAAGAGATGCAGGCAGACAGGTTTTTTTTATCATACATACCTCATCATAATGAAGCCACGAATGGGACTTGAACCATTGTGGGTTAAATGAACGTAGTTCAGGCGATTTCTTCCCCAATGAGTGTTTTGGAAACTTAAAGTTAGCTACAGACATGTTGAAAAAACTCAAAAGAGTGAACGAAACAATATTTCTTACGTTTTTCTTCATTTTTCTCGAGTAATAACAATTTTCACAGTGTTTAGTCTCATTAAAATATCACACAAACAGTTTAAGATCTAGCCGCTTTAATCGTTACCAATCAATTAGAACCACTATTGACCACCCGCCTGTAACCAATCAATTAGAGCAAGCACTGACCACCCGTCTTCATAGGCCACTCAGCTATAGGGGATTAACAGTTTATTGCCAATTAAAGATAACGATGCTATCTGCGATCGCACCTAACGTTTTGCAATACACGTGTCATAAAGTGGTTACGTAATCGCTGAATCTGGCCTTCGCTGAGCCACTTAAACAGAAATATTTTGGTTTTGATAAATTTACGGGGGAAAAAATTGCCGTTGCTTGCCCCAGGAGCGGCGCCTCTGCATTTGGATCCAAACTGTTGCTGACCTTTAAGTACAGTCAGTTTTGATTCCGATTCCAGTTTGGGTCCGAACTGTTTGTCAGTCTCTCGTACGGATCAAAGTTTCTTCAATGTGCTTTTCAATACATTCAAACCCTAATTTGGATTTTCAATCACAGAGTTTCTCAATATCTCAGTTGGATCCAAACTGTTGCTGAACTTTTTGCACAGTCATTGACATGACAAATGTGGAATATCAATTTATCATCTAGCAATTGAGACTGGCAATGTCTGATGAAGATCCAAACTGATTAATTGTCTGCTGAACAAAGTATTTGATATTCTGATCTGGGTCAAAACTGAACGCTCTAGATAACGTGACCCGAGTGCTCATTTATTGTATTAATGTCGTTTTTTACTTATCGTTATATATCTTGAGCTTATATAAAGATCTATGAACATCATAATCGAAGCCAGTTCAACATTTAGGTCTAGATCAGCACAATATCGCACTGATTATCAGATTTTTTTTATTGTAGATCTAGATCTAATAATTATAATCATCAATCAAGGGTAATATGGATGTCGCCATACTCTACTGTTAGCCATTTCGCAGGATTGTTTTCCCAGATTCTATAGCTGGGAATTGGAACGGACATTTCTCTAAGCCGATTAACGATAGTAGCTTCTGATCGTATCTGGATCTACACGAACTTTCAAGTTCATCATAATCAATATGAATATACCATCTATCTATTATCTTTTTTTTAACTGTATGCGACCTTGAATTAAGCTTGCCGTTACCTTTACTGACGAAGTGTGAACTGTCCGTCCAAGTTACAGTGGTTGAGTGAAAGAGCCAATCAGCGTTTAGGCCTTTGTGTCGTCACAAAATGGATAAAAATCAAGGGTTCCGAATGATAGCTTTGCCAATATGGCGGCGCCCGTTCCAATTAGCGATAGCTTACCTGTATGCAGTAAATCGATCTTTTTCGTACCTTATCCATGAGTAATAATTGCAGGACCTTCATGAATGTTGCTTTTAGGATAAAATCTAGGATCTAAGACCATATTGTCATCAGCTGTCCGTTTTCCTTTAAATGGCTGCTTCTAGAGTTTTTCATGAATATTCAAGAAATTGTTTTAGAATAATTCAAAACCATACCACAGGGGATCTCTTCAACCCATTTGGTTACCCTATACAATACGCCTTTTTATGCATTTAATTTTCTCTTACACTGAAGAAAACTGTTCCAATATAATTATACAGTCATGAATATGCATCATCAGAAATATATTCTACATTCTAGCAGATTGTAGTTTAACCCATTACCCCATAGCCTGTTTCTAATTTTGAAGACAAGTGACTACTTAAAGCAGGTTGAAAGTAAAGCAGAATGTGCCTCAAGGTGCATTCTGCTTTACTTTCAGTCTGCTTTAAGCTATTATCTGCTAGAATAGAGAAAATATTTCTTATGATTCTTATTTGTGACCGTATAAATTGGAACTATTTTCTTCAGTGGAGGAATAAATTAGAGACGTTAAAAGGGGTATTTATTGGGTAATGGGTTAAAAGCAGGCTGAAAGTAAAGCAAAATGTGCCTTCAGGCACATTCTGCTTTACTTTCACCCAGCTTTAAATAAGTGGTCACCTGTTTTATCTAGAGTCTACCATTATTTTCCACCAATCACTGCCTCCGGTTGACCTTCCACTGAAGCAGTTTGCTTCACTAAGCACCAATTGATTTAATGAAATTTTCCCCTTCTTTTCAAGTAATGATGATGGACTCGAATGACATAAAGAAAGCAGCTAAATGGTTCAATTAATGAGATGTAGGGTCTCTGGAGAGGTCACAGACAGGCAATGCAGCATACTCTGTTACTTTCTGATACCCTGCAACATCTGCTGATACATTTCTGATACAGGACTCCCCCAGATTAGACTTTTTGCAGATGACATTTTCGATAGACAATAGATACTATGTACATTCAAAGAATCAACCCTGTACCCCATAGCCTACTCCTAGTTTTGAAGACAAGCAACTACTTAAAACAGGTTAACTTTTATCATGCTTTATATATGCTACTGTCTGCTAGAAAATAAAAAATATTTCTTACAAAACATATTCATGGCTGTAAAAAGTGGGACTATTTTCTTCAGTGAAATAAACGTGTTAAATACATATCTATGGAGTAATGGGTTAAAGTTCAAGCCATTTCAATCAGAAGAACAGACTGTTAAGATACCAATAGATATTTCAGATTAGATATTTGATATTGTCCATGATTTAGAAAATACCTCAGATACCAAAGCAGGTGTCCAGATTAGAGGCAACCACAATTCCGATTTGACCAATTAGGCAGTGTGTGAAATTTAGCAATTTGTTCATGAAGAAATACTTTCTTTAAAACTGCACCCTATGAAAGTGCTCAAGAATTTTAGAATATTCAAGAGCTTCAAGAGATACTTTACAAATTCTACAAAAGAATTTCAAATACTTTTCTTATTCAAGAGCAATGGTTCTAAAACAATAAAATTTCTAGATTTTGTGCAGAAAATTCATGAACATTAAATGGCAGCTTCTAGCATTGTTCATGAATATTCAAGAAATTATTCTGGAATTGTTCTAGAATAATTCAATACCTTCCCACAAAGGAAAAGTTGGTGTGATGTTGGTTGTGTAAGTGATTGGTCGGGTCATTGTGAAATTTAGCTTAATTTTAACTCTTTGCATGCTGGGTGATTTCTTTGTCTGCAACAATTGTCGTTTGCTGATGTTCTTAAAATAGAATTTCTAATTTTCTTTTCAAAACATGGTCAGAGTGTCAAACAGTTTAGATCCTGATGAGCCGCAGCATTATGCGGCGTCTCATCTGGATCCAAACTGTTTGCAAAGGTAATCACTGAGGCAGATATATCCACCGCTAGCATGCAAAGAGTTAATGTTTCATTAATTACAAAGATATTGTCAACATTCAATGATTCAATACTAAATGACTGAAAAAACTCAAGTTAAACCTGTACGTGAAAACTCAACATTTTAAACATTGGACAAACTACTTCACATCCTGGACATAAGCCAAATATTGGTGGCAGGTAAGGACACTCACCATAGACCTGTAGGTGCATAAGTTACAATGTTTGGGAACACATTTTCTCTCATGAACAAAATGGTTGTTAAATTAGAAAGAATGTAAGCAACAGAATTCCTTCAGTCTTGACGACGAAGTGTGTAATCTTTCTGTTCATTAGCTTAAGCAAGGTGAAAATAAAACAGAAAGCTTTTTATTTCATTTTCACCTTTCTTTCATCTGCATCCTCTATTTCATACAAACATCTAGCCATCGCTTTAGTGATTGTTATAGAGTTTTTTTTATGTATTTGGGAAAAATGTCAATATCAATATACATGACTAGCAAGAGCAAGGGGTTGAATATCTCGGACCAACTAGTCACTCCGATGACTAGTATTTCCTGATCAGCCTTGTGAGCTGTCGAAATGTCTGTGATTTCTTGTAATATAATTGCAGCTAACATTTCCCCCTAAAACTCCATTGATTGACATGGTCGGTGCCTGAAATGTACATTCTCCAGTACTAATCTGTTTACTCTAGGTTCATCTAATTTGCAAGCAGGAAGACACGATGTTGATTAATTTGCCTTGGCCTATACAAAACATATTCAGTATTAAAAATCCACACCCGTTCTTTCGGAGATTAGATTTCGGTGGTGAACACTGCAATAGTGGCCCAATATACAGTCAAACTTCGTTACCTCAAACTTGTTCAACTCAAATTTTTCTGTATTTCAACTTAAACATATCGATTTCAACCTTTCTTAGGTCAAACATATCCTTATTTCAAAGTTAAAACGTGGCTTAGCCACGTTTTAACTTTGAAATAAGGATATGTCGACTTAAGCGAGTTCGAGATATCAAAGTTTTAATGTAATTCCTTGTCCTTTGGAAATTTGCAATGATACGTACAGGGAGGAAATTGAACAGCTACAAGCTCCACAAAAATTCCTGAAAATAATTGTCAACTTTTAGCGTTAAGTGGCCACTCTATGAAGAAACATTAATGTCTTAAGACAGGGGACACATAAATGCATGACAAAACCTAATGCAGAAAGACTTTTCTTTGGCACTACTATAGATATACAAGGAAAATCATAAATCTATTTTGATGACATTTATAAGTCTTCCTTGATCAAGTTATTGTACAGTCAGACTAGTGTGTAAGCCGTAACATAAACTAGGATAAATCAATCATCTTTCATATATTTAGAAGTCTTATGCAGAAGAGGGAGATTTCTGCTTTACTTTAATAAAGAAATAACTTGTCTTTACATTTCTAAGGTGCATTCTGCTTAACTTCCATTCTGCAAGTGGTCACCTATCTTCAAAACTACCCCTGTGGGAAGGTATTGAATTATTTTAGAACTATTCTAGAATAATTTCTTGAAAATTTATGAACAATTCTAGAGGCGCCCATTTAACGTTCATGGATATTCTGCAAAATTTCTAGAAATTTGATAGTTTTAGAACCAATGTTCTAGAATTACAAAAGGTCTTGAACTCCTTTTGTAGAATGTGTAAAGTATTTCTTGAAGCTATAGAACAATTCTAGAAGCGGCCATTTAAAAATCTAAAATTCTATAAAAACAAGGGCCATTATGGCCCTATATCGCTCACCTGGTACTGTGGTACACCATGTAAAACTTTACCTATAGTGACCTAGATTTTGATCCAACAGGACCAATATTCAACCGTTGCCTAGATTTCCCTGAGGCAAACATTTTGACCAAGTTTCATCAAGATCAAATGAGAATGTAGCTTCTAGAGTGTCAACAATGTATTTTCATGATTTGACCTAGTGACCTAGTTTTTTACCAGACATTACCCACATTCGTACTTGACCTAGATATCAATAAGTCAAACAATGTGATCAAGGTTCATGAAGATCTAATGAGATTTGTAGCCTCAAGAGTGTTTACAATGTTTTTCTATCATTTGACCTAGTGACCTAGTTTTAGACCAGACATGACCCACATTCAAACTTGACCTAGATATCAATAAGGCAAACATTTTGACCAAGTCTCATGAAGATCTAATGAGATTTGTAGTCTCTAGAGTGTTAACAAGGTTTTTCAATGATTTGACCTAGTGACCTAGTTTTTGACCGGACATGACCCACATTCAAACTTGGCCTAGATATCAATGAGGTGAACATTTTGACCAAGTTTTATGAAGTTCAAATGAGATTTGTAGCCTCTAGAGTGTTAACAAGGGTTTTCTCTGATTTGACCTAGTGACCTAGTTTTTGACCGGATATGACCCACATTCAAACTTGACCTAGATATCAATGAGGTGAACATTTTGACCAAGTTTTATGAAGTTCAAATGAGATTTGTAGCCTCTTAAGTGTTAACAAGGGTTTTCTATGATCTAACCAAGTGACCTAGTTTTTGACCGGACTTGACCCACATTCGTACTTAACCTAGATTTAATCATGACAAACGTTTTGACCAATTTTCATGAAGATTTAATTAGATTTGTAGTCTCTAGAGTGTTAACAAGGTTTTTCTATGATTTGACCTAGTGACCTAGTTTTTGACCAAACTTGACCCACATTTGAACTTGACCTAGATATCAATGAGGCAAACATTTTGACCAAGTTTCATGCAGATCAAATGAGATTTGTAGCCTCTAGAGTGTTAACAAGGGTTTTCTCTGATTTGACCTAGTGACCTAGTTTTTGACCGGACTTGACCCACATTCAAACTTGGCCTAGATTTCATCACAACAAACATTTCAACTAATTTTCATGAAGATCTAATGAGATTTGTAGCCTCTAGAGTGTTAACAAGGTTTTTCTATGATTTGACCTAGTGACCTAGTTTTTGACCGGACATGACCCACATTCGAACTTGACCTAGATTTCATCAAGACAAACATTGTCATCAAGTTTCATGAAGATTCAATGAAATTTGTAGCCACTAGAGTGTTAACGAACAATTGTGAACGGACGACGGACAGACAGACGACGGACATCCAGCGATCCTAATAGCTCACCTTGGCACTTCGTGCCAGGTGAGCTAAAAATTCAAAGGGTAGAAACAGGCTATGGAGTAAAGGGTTAACACAAAATAGACTGTGTACAAGATATATGCTGAAGCATCTTAAAACATCACAAATAACTGTCCTTGAAATCAAACCCCTTTATATATACTAGTCAACATTATGATGAAGCATCGAACATGATATAGGAACATTTGATATGGTCAAAAGTCTACATATAGCCAGATCGAAGACAGCGGGAAAACATTATATTACATGAAAGAAATCTAAACTGGCTGTCATATCTCAAGAAGATACAGCTAAATGACCGTTACAGTTTTGCTAATATATTTAGTATAAGATCTGAGAAGTTCTATTTTCATAAACACTTCCTTATATGTTTTTACCAAAAACACGGAATAGGGAAATGTGTGGATTGATCCTTACTTTGACAAGTTTTAACTCAATATCCCCTGAAACTTCCAATGGACAATTCCAGTTTACAATAAAGGCTGGTTCATTTTAGACAATTTAGGGTTGTTTTTTTTTATAATATATTGCCAAATTACAAATAGTGACGACCATGATCTGAGGGCTCCTTGTGCCCTCAGATCAAGGACTTCACTGTTTGCAAAAGACAAGTGTACTCTTTACAGGTACCCTTTTGGTCAAGGACACAATTTATATGTGTCACTAGGGCTCAATGAGTCAATGGACTCTTCCATTTATGGTTACACTACAGAAAGAACCATTTCCTAAATTGTCTCCTTCACTGGTTTATGACCAGTATAGGAAGGGTGACCATACAATTCCAGTATAAGTAGATTACTACAGATTTTCTGTTATAAATGTTTCTCTAGAGGGTTACATGTAAAAGAGAAACTTAAAAGTCTTATCTAACTATCAACTGATTACAGCCCTCACATGAGTATTATACCAGTTTGACCCAGGGTTCCAGATAAGGGGAGTATTTCACAAATTAAAATATTTATTTCTGCTTTAAACCCTATGGTGTTACTACTCATTAGAATCGTCACGAAGAGACGATTCTAATGAGTGGTCACACCATAGGTTTTGGTGCTGAAAAAAAGTGAGAAAATGCTGTTCAGTTTACTCCCCCTTACCTGAAACCCTGTTGACCCTTTCTTCTGTAGCTAAAAATGTAAATCATCTATCTCCAACCAATATGGTATGCTTTGCTTAACCCATTACTCGATACATACACCTTTTTTTTTATTCCTCCACTGAAGAAAATAGTTCCAATTTATACAATCATGAATGTGTAATTTTTAAAGAAAATTTTTTTTTATAACCTAACAGATAGTGCGCATTAAGCTTCACTTTCAGCTTGTTTTAAACTACCATCTGCTAGAATATAGAAATTATTTCTCTTGGTGTAGTAACAATATTCATAATCCACAAATTAATAAACTTTTGAAATATAATTTTCATATCTATAACTCTGTCACATATTATACATAACTGTATAAAAGGAAACTATTTTCTTCTATGTAGGAATAATTTAAATGCATAAAAGAGCATATGGGTAAAGGCATTTTAAGCTGCTTCTTGACAGTGATCTTCTGAAATGATGTCAAGGTCATACTAATGACATTGATTCTTTATTTTTTTTGTGCTACAGCTCGACTTATGTTCCAAATCATTACTTCTGGTAGGGTAATAATTTACTCCACAATAAAACCAGATCACGAAAAAAGTTCAAACAAAAATTCTTTCATCATTGGGGAAAAAAACAACTATTTTATAACCACCTGCCTGGTGTGTAGAACAAATTACTATAGCAGACTTTAAGTCTTCAGAGCTCCAGATAAGGTGAGTATTTCAAAAACTAAAATCTTTATTTCTGCTTTAAACCCTATGGTGTCACTACTCATTAGAATCGTCTCGAAGAGACGATTCTAATGAGTAGCAACACCATAGGATTTGGTGCTAAATTAAGTGTGAAAATGTTGGATTCGTGCAGTTTACTCCCTCTTATCTGGAGCCCTGGCAGAGTCTTGGTATCTTGTTAGCTCCATGAAAAATGAATGATGTAACTAACAGGCAGCACAAAAGTGTGCAATGCCTGTAAAAAAGCTAACACTCTTTACTCTCTGTTGTATAATGATCCAATTTCTTGGCAAGCTAACGTAAATACTGAAAATAGGGCTTAAGACATGAGGGAGTAAACACATCAATAATTCTTCCTTCAAACTTTTTCCACCACTTTGGCACCTTTACCCTTTCCTCCATATAATAGAAAGCTTCTTCCGTATCGCTTTATTCCATAGCTTGTTTCTAGTTTTGAAGACAGGTGACTACTTAAAGCAGGATGAAAGTAATGCAGAATGCACCCTTTAGCTGCATTCTGCTTCACTTTTAACCTGCTTTAAGTTAAGCTACCATCTGTTAGGATGTTCCAAATATTTGTTACATGTTCATGACTGTGAGGTCAGACTTAAATAGATCAAAACTACAAAGAACTTACATTAAAACATTTCTACACACTTCTCCCTGGCTGTATTTCTACATTTACTCTTGTAGGAGCTTTCTGTTTTAATGTCACCTTGCTTTAAGCAGCCACCTGTCTTTCATCAATCAACAAGCCTTCTTTTTAGTGGTTGTACTAGAGAGGAGTTACTGTATCAGGGCTCCAGATAAGGGGAGTATTTCAAAAATTAAAATCTTTTAAACCCTATTATGTTACCACTCATTAGAATCGTCTCTTCGAGACGATTCTAATGAGTAATAACACCATAGGATTTGTGTTGAAATGAGTGAGAAAATGTTGGATTTGTTCACTTTATTCCGTCTTATCTGCAACCCTGCTGTATTATTTTGTACTGCTAACACTAATCAGGGCGGGTAACTACTAACTAGGTGTATAGTATTTCCAACTTTTTACCTGTATTGACAAGAACTTTCCTTGTAGTTCTTTCTCTCTAACAAATGACTCATATACAAGAGTATTTCAAACACTTGCTGCTCCGCCAGAGAGCTGGGGAGGTAGGTTAATGAAATAATTGGGCAAAGTGGCGTAATTGGAATAATCTAAGTTTGCAATCAAAGCTAATGATTCCCCTCTGCCTAATGCAGCTGTTATCTTCAGCACTTACAATGCTCATATATCTAATGGACTCTTCCATTTTCCTTTAACCCATTACCCCATAGTCTATTTCTAGTATTGAAAATAGGTGACCACTTCAAGCATAATGCGCCTTTTATGTTTTCCTCCACTAAGAAGGAAAATAGTTCAAATTTATGCAGTGATAAAATTAATATGAACCATAAGAAATATTTCTTTACTCTAGCAGATAATTGCTTAAAGCAGGCTGAGAGTAAAGCAGAATGTGCCTTAAGGCACATTCTGCTTCACTTTCAACCTGCTTAAATTTAAGTGGTCACTTGTATTCAATACTAGAAACAGACTATTATATGTGGTAATGGGTTAAATGACCATTCTACGTTGACGTTCAGTAGGGTTTGTCACAAGTTTAATAAAATGTATGCCAAACAGTGCAGACCCTGATCAGTGTATTTTTCATTTGCACACTCAGCACTGTTTGAAATGTTTTAGAAGAATTGAAATCACACCCCTCAAGAGTCAATGAAAACTGGTGATTGTTCAAGACATGGAAAAGTCCATTGAATATTCAGCATTGCCAGCGTTAAGTATTTAACCCTTTATCCCATAGCATGTTTCTAGTTTTGAAGATAGGTGACTACTTAAAGTAGGTTTAAAGTCAAGCAGAATGCGCCATCAGACTTTCAGCCTGATTTAAGCTACCATCTGCGCATTCTGCTCGACTTTCAGTCTGCTTTATTTAGCTACCATCTGCTAGAATATAGAATATATTTCTTATGATACATACTCGATCATGGCTTCATAAATTGGAACTATTTTCCTTGGCGGAGGAATACACTAAAGGCACCAAAAGGCACTTCTATCAGGGAAAGGGTTAATGGTACAAACTAGTATGCTGGTAATTATGATAAATGTTTCCTAGAGGAAATCAAGAGTGGCCTATAGATGATGATGATATTGATGATACAAATGATAACGATTAATTACTACACATGTTTCATAGGAGGTATTCTATCAAAACTGCAAAGCCTGGCTGCACCATTTGCTATGACATTAAACCATTACTGGGTAGTCTGTTATATACTAGTTTTGAGGACAGGTGACTGCTTCAAGCACCTTATGGTGCATTCTGCTTTACTAACTTTCAGCCTGCTTTGGGCTACTATCTGATAGAATATAGAAAATATTTCTTAGGATACATACGGTATTCATAACTGTTTAATTTAATATTGTTTGTTTTCATTACATTTGGTTAGCTGTGATTGGCTGTAATTTTTGTTTCATAACTCCATGAAAAAAATAAAATTCAGGCCACGCCTTGTCAGGACTACTTTCCCTTAGTCCAACTGCTCTCCACAAGCGCTGCATGAAGCAGGATGCCAAATGACGTCACTGACGTCGACGTTACTACATAACAATGTCGCGTTTTGGCAGAAAATATATATGGCAGAGGGACTACAACCTACATTTTAAAAGCGTTAAAAAAGAATATTCGCGTCAGATTCTCTATTTAACTACTTTCTTAAATTCAAAAGTGATATTAAATTATAAGGAATAATTCGCGGTTTCATACAGTGTGACCAGCTTTTTTTTCCATACCTCCATGAATACAATAAATATTCGAATTATTCCTTAAATGAAGTGGAGCTTATAATTTTCTTCAGTGGAGGAATAAATTAAAGGCGCATAATATCATTTTTATTGGGTAATGTAGGACAAAAGTAATGCACATGCTTTTTGTATTACTTGTTCTGTATTAACCCTTTCCCTCATAGAAGCGCCTTTAAGCACATTTGATTTATTCCTCCACTGAAGAAAATAGTTCCAATTTATACAGTCATGAAAATGAAACATAAGAAAATTTTCTAAATCCTAGCAGACGATAGCTTAAAGCAGGCTGAAAGTAAAGCAGAATGCGCTTAAGGCGCATTCTGCTTTACTTTCAACCTGCTTTAAGTGGACACCTATATTCAGTACTAGAAACAGGCTATGTGGGAAAGGGTTAAGCAAATTTCTGCTTAAATTCTTTAATGACAGATAAATGCAAAGTTAAGACTGTACTTACCATAGGTAGAGTATGACTTGTGAGAACAGAGAGTAGAATAACCCTTTACCTCATAAATACACCTTTTTACGCCTTTAATTAATTCTTTCAATGAAGGAAATAATTCCACTTTATACCATCATGAATTATATCATAAGCAATATTTTCTATATTCTACTAGCTAGTAGCTTAAAGTAGGCTTTCAACCTGCTTTAAGTGGTCACCTATTTTCAAAACTAGAAACAGGCTATGGGGTAATGGGTTAAGACCAGATGACTCATAGTACCTGTCTTACATGGTTTTCTATTTGTGTTTCATGGATTTTTGTAAATACAGATTCCAAATAGTTTGCAGAAGTCATCAATAATGGGAAAGATGGGTTAATGAATGGGTTGGCTCACGACCAAAGTGAGTATCTAGGACAGGTAAAGCAGTAAGTGCATGTTCATAATGAATAAAGATCTAGCTGACATATCTTGTGTAGAATTATATACACCAAGTATAGTAAACTTCTTTGTTAACCCATTACCCCATAAATACCTTACACCTTTAATCATTCCAGTCACCAATCAATGTGTACCATTATAACTAATTTCTTTATCCTAGTAGATGTTAGCTTAAAGCAGGCTGAATGTAAAGCAGAATGTTTGAGGCACATTCTGCTTTACTTTCAACCTGCTTTAAGTGGTCACTTGTTTTCGAAATTAGAAACAGTCTATGGAGTGAAGGGTTAAGTTTTGGGCCTAATACACACATCTGAATACATTTTTCACCAGTACAGCAGTATTCAATATTGCATCCTATATTAGCACCCCTGTAATTAAATAATGAACACATCTAGTATGTAGTATGGGAAGAATGATTCATGTATATCCTGCCATTAATGTTTTATTAAACAAATAAAATAACTTTCCCCCTACCAGGCAAATCTCATAATCTCTTCAGCGTATTTACAGATCTCTCTTGGTTTTGTACTCTTACTTCTCTGCAGTGCAGTGCAGCCATATTATTCTTCAGAGAAATGTAGACAAAGATCTTTAAAAGCAAGAGACTTCTTAATGCTTGACAAAAGTAAAGCAGAAATCTTCTACAGAAGCTTTCTGCTTTTCTTTTTTCATGCATTAAGCTGCTAGCACTACTACTGACAAGTTATTCCTTTAATATTGAGTGGCAGTTTAACACAAGTTTGGCAGTATTTGCTTGCAGCGGGGAAGACTACTTGTATTTGTGTATATTATATGAGAAATACTGAGTAAATATAATACACCATGGGAGAATGCACCAAAATAAACACTCTCAAGTATTGTTTAGGTAATATAGGATTGCCTGCTGTAAGGAAATGCTTTTGAATGCCTTTGAATCACCACAGACTGAGTCTAAACATAGGCCTAAAATTTACAAATTGGGTTTTCATGAGAGCTTTGCCAAAGCTCTATTATGTAAACATAAACAAGTAAACGAGAGCACCGCAAACCGGTGCTGGACGCTCGACTTTCATATACTTGAGACGGCTACATTTTTCAAACTTAAAAAATGTGTATGGGTGTTTAATGCCCTATTGATTATAGAAATTTGTAAGCAACAACAACTCAAACATATTTGGACAGTCTACATTCCATTTAAAGTAAACTATAAGTCAAAACAAGGACAATAACTCTGGAATGGCACATCCCGGTCACCTTTCTTGTTTGAATGAGTTACCCTTTTGATATAACACAAGTATTTAAAGTTTCAAGTTAATACCTTTGACAGTTATTAAGATATTTCAATTTACAAGTTTTTAGTAAATAAATCAAGGTCAATTACTCTGGAATTACAAATCACAGAGTAACCTACCTTATTGTAATGAGTTGTCCTTTTGATACTTAACAAGTATTCAAAGTTTCAAGTTAATATCTTTCATAGTTATTTAGATATGTTAATTTTTAACTTTTAAGTAAACAAAACAAGGGCAATAACTCTGGATACACAATACTCAGGGTTACTGGTCTTAATGTAATTAGTTGCCCTTTTGATACTGAATAACTATTCAAAGTTTCAAGTTAATATCTTTCATAGTTATTTAGATATGTTAATTTACAATTTTGAAGTAAACAAGACTGCGCGTTCAATAAATGCTTATGCCCCCGGTGGCATCCTTGACAATATATTCTGAATCTTTTCTAAGTCCAAATTAGGTCAAGGTCAAACTGAGCTTGGGTATTACTGGTGGGTTGGTAATGGTCCAAGGCAATAACTGTATAAGTATAGAAGCATTGTAGTAAGTAGTGTTGATGCTAGACGAAAAGGTAAAATCTAGTTAACCAAGAAATAGCCCATTCAAAATATTCTAAGTCCAAATTAGGTCAAGGTCAAGGTCAAAATCAAGGTTGGGTGATATTGATGGATAGGGAATGGTCCAAGGCAACAACTGTATAAGTATCCAAGCATTGGAGTAAGCGGTGTTGATGCCAGACGAAACGGAAAAATCTAGTTAACCAAGAAATAGCCCATTCAAAATATTCTAAGTCCAAATTAGGTCAAGGTCAAGGTCAAAATCAAGGTTGGGTATTATTGGTGTCTAGGGAATGGTCCAAGGCAACAACTGTATAAGTATCTAAGCATTTTAATAAGTGGTGTTGATGCTAGACGAAACGGTAAAATCTACTTAACCTGGTTACGGACGGACGGACAGGACGATTACTATATGCTCCCGCATCTGTTGATGCAGGGGGCATAATAAAAAAGGGCAATAACTCTGAAAGGACAAATCCCAGAGTTACCTGCCTTGTTGTAATAAGTTGCCCTTTTGATACTGAATAACTATTCCAAGTTTAAAGTTAATATCTTCCATAGTTATTTAGATATGTTAATTTACAATTTTTAAGTAAATAAAACAAGGGCAATAACTCTGAAGTGACATATTCAAGGGTTACCTGCCTTGTCGTAATGAGATGCTCTTTTGATACTGAACAAGTATTCAAAGTTTCAAATGGATACCTTTGATAGTTATTGAGATATGTTAATTTATAATTTTTAAGTAAATAAAACAAAGGCATTAACTCTGAAATGACAAATCCCAGGGTTACCTGCCTTGTTGTAATGAGTTGCCCTTTTGATACTGAACAACTATTTTAAGTTTCAAATGGATACTTTTGCTAGTTATTGAGATATATTTATTTATAATTTTTAAGTAAATAAACAAGGGCAATAACTCTGAAATGACAAATCCAAGGATTACCTGCCTTGTTGTAATGAGTTGCCCTTTTGATACTGAACAACTATTCCAAGTTTCAAATGGATACCTTTGATAGTTATTGAGAAATCAACTCTTACAAAAACCTTAAGCAAAAAACTTAACTGACGCAGACGCTGACGACAGGGTGACGACATTAGCTCGACTTTTTCAAAAAGTCGAGCTAAAACTGGTATGTAAGAACAAACTTATTTGGTTACTTCTTTGCTAATTAGTTTATCCTTTATAATGGCACACTTACATTTTTTTCTGCCACAGAAATCAGGGCTTCATTTATAGGAAATTAGCTAAACAATTCCACCATCTTTGCCTTAAGTCTCGATCAAGCTAATGGTGTGACTTCTCATTAAGTCTCCAAAACATTTATAATATTATTGTGACTATTAATCTATGTTTCCACCAAACTTTATGTTGTGCCTACTAATAATGTCCGCAAAAATTTACCCTATGTTACAATGTACCACGTCTCCAACAATCAAATCACTACTAATGTCTCCAACAAATCCTGTTTTGTGATAACTAATATATCCAACAACACTTGTATTGTAATTACTTATACCTCCAACAAGCCCTGTGTTGTAACTACTAATGTCTTCAATTAATCCTGTGTTGTAACTACTAATGTCTCCAACAAAACCTGTGTTGTAACTACTAATGTTTCCAACAAAACCTGTGTTGTAACTACCAATGTCTCCTATTAATCCTGTGTTGTAACTACAGTTAAACCTCGATGTATCGAACTTCAAGGGACTGTGAAAAAAAATTCGAAACATCGGGGCTTCGAATCATAAATGGGTTGTGATTTGAGTATTGAATTTCAATGCATATCAGATCTATAAGAACTATCGTTCCCGGCGTGTAATGTTTTCACGTCTATGTGTACTTTTTGGCATATTGAAATAAAACATAAATCCGACGTGTTCTTTATCATTTATAAAAACAACGGCATAAATAACAAAATACAATACATGTGTACAAAGGTAGGAGAATTCATAGTTATACGCATCAAAACATAGAAAAAAACAACTACATGCATCTTACTTTCAACTTAGATGCTGTCAAATTACATCAAGATGCGAAACTACGGCGGAAATGCCGAAAATCGTACTATGTACAGTGTAACTGTCAATCAATTTAGCTTCTAGATTGAAATAAACATTTGATTAAATAATAATGATTTTAAAGATAAATTTTCGACTTCGAGGTTGTCAAGATTGCAGGTGCATAAATACGAACATACAGTAATATCGTTATTGATATTTTAACAGAGTTGTCGTTCGTTGTGAGATGGGTCTGCCCAGCTATCCCCACGGATTGGTTACCGGGTCTTTCACCGGACAGACCATGATCGGAGCGCATCTGCCATGTTGTGGCTCTGATAACAGAATGCTGGTTTATCAGCATTATTAAACTTCTCACAAAGTTTGGCTTGTTTCGTTAATTGTCGGTCCAAAACAGTCCTTGCGGTTTATTTACTCATTTGGATAAATTGGTGTCATCAAGCCTTTAAATATGGCGGCGTTGTCAATATCATTAATGAAAACTGTGAAACAATTAAATGACAAACTTACCGAATTATTACTGATAACACAGAGTGTGCATGCAGAATTAAAAGAGCAACCCAGCGTGTTTTCACGCGAAGGTGTGAAAAATTAGCGTCAGTCTAGCGAGTCATGTAATCCGTTGATCCATGTTAGTTGACAGGTAATCGATGTTCGATACATTTGTGGTATTTTATGTTGGATTTATATGAAAAGGACTGGAAAAAAACTTCCATACAATGGGGAATTCGATACACATAACTTTGATTCATGGATGTGTTTTTACAAGGAATATATAGTGGAAAAGATCGGGACTTCAAAAAAACTTCGACACAACGGGGTATTCGATTTATCGAAGTTCAATACATAGAGGTTTAACTGTACTAATGTCTCCAACAAAACCTGTGTTGTAACTACTAACGTTTCCAACAAAACCCGTGTTGTAACTACTCATGTCTCCAACAAGCCCTGTGTTGTAACTACTTATGTCTCCAACAAAACCTGTGTTGTAACTACTAATGTCTCCAACAAAACCTGTGTTGTAACTAATCATGTCTCCAATTAATCCTGTGTTGTGACTACTCATGTCTCCAATTAATCCTGTGTTGTAACTACTCATGTCTCCAACAAAACCTATGTTATAACAACTCATGTCTCCAACAAACCCTGTGATGTAACTACTCATGTCTGCATCAAACACTGTGTTGTAACTACTAATGTATCCTACAAACACTATGTTGTAACTACTAATGTCTCCAATTAATCCTGTGTTGTGTGTTGTAACTACTAATGTATCCAATTAATCCTGTGTTATGTGTTGTAACTACTTATGTCTCCAACAAACCCTGTGTTGTAACTACCAATGTCTCCTATTAATCCTGTGTTGTGTGTTGTAACTACTTATGTCTCGAACAAACCGTGTTGTAACTATCAATGTCTCCAATTAATACTGTGTTGTGTGTTGTAACTACTAATGTCTCCAACAAACCCTGTGTTATAACTACTAATGTCTCTAATTAATCCTGTGTTGTATGTTGTTACTTCTTATGTCTCCAACAAACCCGATGTTGTAACTACTAATGTCTCCAGTTAATACCGAGTTTAGTGTTGTAACTACTAATGTCTCCAACAAATCCTGTGTTGTTTGTTGTTACTACTTATGTCTTCAATTAATCCTGTGTTGTAACTACTAATGTCTCCTATTAATCCAGTGTTGTACTACTAATGTCTCCTATTAATCCTGTGTTGTAACTACTAATGTCTCCAATTAATGCTGCGTTTTAACTACAAATGTCTCCAACAAAACCTGTGTTGTAACCACTAATGTCTCAAACAAATCCAGTGTTGTAACCACTAACACTGTTGTTGAAATTTAATTTATCTTATCAGGATTATTCATTACCTTTAAACATTACAATTCTGGAAAGCAGTAAAACTATTCTTTGCAAACAGGAAAGATCCTGATCTGAATGAGCTCCTTTTGGAGCCTTTTTATGAGAATTTGCACTGTATTGTTTTACTTTTAATTATACAGTCGAAACTCGATAATTCAAACTCACTTTAGTTCAAGCATACCCATATTTCAAAGATAAAACGTGGCTTAGCCACGTTTTAACTTTGAAATACGGGAATGTTCCACTTAAGCAAGGGTGTGTTGTCAAAATAAAACTATGTAATACTGGTTAGGTTGATTAAAGGGAGTTCAAAGTATTGGGTTTTGACTGTAACCATAATGTCTGAAAACAGGCATCAGATTTCAACTTATTTCTCTGCCTGGTGATTTTTTCAAAACCAGAATATTGCATTGTAAGGGTTAACACTATTAAGTGCTTGATTACATCTTCAATCTTTCCAGTTCAATTTATCAAATTAATCATCAAACTTTGATCAAAGCAAAAGATAAGAACAGAATGATTGCATGTTCCCAAATTTCTAATCTTTACCTTTGGAATGCTAGAAATATGTGTCTTCATTTTTCAAAAGTACTCTTGTCTGATAGATTCAGAAGCGGGCGCCTTCTGAAAAGATTTGATCTGCTTGATAACTTTAACCCATTACCCCATAAATACGCCTTTTTTGTCTTTACTTTATTCATCCACTGATGAAAATAATTCCAATTTATACAGATATGAATATGTATGATATGTATGATAAAAAATATTTTCTATATTTTAGTAGATGTTAGCTTAAAGCAGGCTGAAAGTAAAGCAGAATGTGCCTTAAGGCGCATTCTGCTTTACTTTACAATCTGCTTTACGTAGTCACCTATTTTCAAAACTAGAAATAGGCTATGGGGTAAGGGGTTAAAGTTATTATAGACATTTAATATTTTTAATCCTGCGTTTTAACCCATCACCCCATAGGCTGTGTCTAGTTTTGAAGATAGGTGACCACTTGAAGCAGGTTGTAAGTAAAGCAGAATGAGCCTCAATGCTCATTTTGCTTTACTTTCAGCCTACTTTAATTCTAAAACATTGGTTCTAAAACCATCAGATTTCTAGATTTTTTGCAGAATATTCATGAACGTTAAATGGCTGTTTCTAGAATTGTTTAGGAATATTCAAGAAATTATTCTGGAATAGTTCTAAAATAATTAAATACTTTCCCACAGGGTATATTAAGTCACAACATCAGGTTTTGTGAAGACATGTTTTTAAAAAAAAATGCCTTGGGTCATGGATTTGTGACGGACTCCATAAATACGCCTTTAATTTATTTTATTCCTCCACAGAAGAATATAGTTCCAATTTATACAGTCACAAATTTATATCTGAAGATACATTTGATATATTCTAGCAGATGGTAGCTTAAAGCAGGCTGACAGTATTCTGCTTTACTTTCAACCTGCTTTAATTGGTCACCTATCTTTAAATCTAGAAACCGGCTATGGGGTAATGGGTTAAAGTAAATCATTTTCACAAACTAATTCGTTTTAGTGCCTCACAAATATTTAATAAACAGAAGCCTGTATAGGTATATACTGCTTGCAAAAAGAACAAAAGAAAATCATTCTACTTGCTATAGGTGCTAATTAGAAAACTTACATGAAGCACTGCCCTTAACTTTGTTAACAATATTACATAGGCACACAAGACCTAGCCCTCTAAGAGATATTACACTGCCATTGTCTGCCTTTACGAACACTGAATAAACACTGTCTTCTAAAATTATGTCAGCTTCAACTCTTCTTTTCTCTTCTTTATCTGACATTTGTAGATGTACAATGCCAGTGACAAAAAGTTTGGATCCTGATCAGAAACCAAGTCACTATTCGGGTTCCAGACAATCTGCAAAGGTCAAGACATTGTAGTTTGCCTGCCTTGAAGGGTTAATTTCATTGAATGAATATTTCATGTGGCTGTAAGCATCCATGCAAGAGTGTTTGTCTGATAATGTCTGTGTTTGTGTCCTGCAGACAACAGTTAGAATAGGCAATTGTCTAGGTGAAGGGCAAGCACCTGTACAGAGATGTCATCCCCTGTGAAAAGTGTTCAAGAATTTTACAGAGCTCCAGATAAGGGGAGTATTTCAAAAACTAAAATCTTCATTTCTGCTATAAATCCCATGGTGTCACTACTCATTAGAATCGTCTCGAAGAGACAATTCTAATGAGTAGTAACACCATAGGATTTGGTGCTGAAATAAGTGAGAAAATGTTGGATTTGTCCCCTTTTACTCCCTCTTATCTGGAGCCCTGATTTTAGAATATATTCATGTTGAATGGCCACTTCTGTCGACAATGCTCCCATCCCTGCATGTTAATAAAAACTTTGATGATGATGATTCTAGAATTGTTCTAGAGCTTCAAGAATAACTTTTTCATCTTGCTTTATAAACAGTCACAGCAAAACTGCTTTCTATGGGTAGCTATATAGCATCCGCTGTGAAAAGTGTTCAAGAATTTTAGAATATTCATGAATGTTAAATGGCTGCTTCTAGAACTGTTCTAGAGCTTCAAGAATTATTTTATAAATTCTACAGAAGGAGTTCAAGGACTTTTGTAATTCGAGAACAATATTATGGTTCTAAGGCCATCAAATTTCCAGATTTTTTGTAGAATATTCATGAACATTAAAGGGTCGCTTCTAGAATTGTTAATGAATATTCAAGAAATTATTCAGGAATAGTTCTGAAATAATTCAATACCTTCCCACAGAGGTTACACATTCAGAGATATCGATCCTGGATTTGGACTTGGGTTTGTTATGACTTTACATCACATTTAACTCTTTCAACACCAAGTAACTCTCAAGTTACAAGGTTCCCTTGTGGATGTTTTTAGTTACCAAAACATGAACAAATCTACTTGTAATTGTGGGCAGTTTAAGTAATACTGATCTACATTAGCAAACAGTGTAGACCCAGATCAGAGGGCTCCTATAGATGTGCCTTTTAAGGCATTTAATTTATTCCTCCACTGAAGAATATAGTTCCATTTTTTACAGTAATGAATTGGCAACAAAAGAAATATTTCCTATATCCTTGAAGATGGTATCTGAAAGCAACTTGAAAGTAAGTTGCATTCTGTTTTACTTTCAACCTGCTTGAAGTGATTATCATGCGTAAAAATGCACCTTAAGGCGCATTCTGCTTTACTTTCAGCTACCATTTACTAGAAAAAATTCCGAATATTTAGGAAAAAATTACAGAAAATGGCAGCCCTGGAACAAGTATGTCTACAAGGTTTTAGGAACAGCAATTCTCAGAGGCAAAGGGGGTTAAGAAAAAAACACAATAAGACCATGTCGAGAAACAAGGCAGAACAATAGACAGCAATTTAGAAACACAACATCCTTGGAATTTTTACTTAGATTACAAGAAAACATTCTTGCATATGTGCAGCAATACCAGACTGTGTCACTGTCAGACCTGATCAGTGATAACAATCAGCTGCTACTGCTAACTTCTGCAGTATGTATACCAGTATATCTACCTGCTATGCAGGGCTCCAGATAAGGGGAGTATTACAAAAATTATAATCTTTATTTCTTCTTTAAACCCTATTGTGTCACTACTCATTAGAACTGTCTCGAAGAGACGATTCTAATGAGTAGTAACACTATAGGATTTGGTGCTAAAATGAGTGAGAAAGCTTAATTTTTTCAGTTTACTCTCTCTTATCTGGAGCCCTGCAGTATGTACACCAGTCTATCTATCTACCGGCCACTAAATTGTGTAAATTATTTTTTGTTTATGACAGATGACTGCTTAAAGCAAGGTGACAGCAAAACAGAAAGCTCCTTTAGGAGCTTTCGGTTTCACTGTCACCTTGCTTTAAGCTGTCACCTGTCTTTTATATATCTAATTAGCATTTTTTTTAGCGGTCGTTATAGAGAGGTTTTACTGCAACATGTTCACCAGTTTATCTACCTGCCAAGACTAATTCTAAGACCATAACCCTGTTTTATCTCTTTGCATGCTGGGTATTAATTTAATCTGTATAAGTTGTCGTCTGCAACTTTCTAAAAATAATTTTTTCTAAATTTCTTTTCAAAACAGGATCAGAGTCTCAAACTGTTTTGATCCTAATGAGATGCCGCATTATGCTGTGTCTCATCGGGATTGAAACTGTTTGCGACGATGAGAACAATTCCGCTGCTAGCATGCAAAGAGTTAAACCTTATTCTGCCTAGTATGGTTAGACTCGGGAATCGGCACATTGTGTGTACCCTGATCAGATATCAAGTAATTTGGCATTTGATCTGACGTCCAAAGTGTTTGTGTTTTATTATAATAAACTTGGTTTTATTCAGTTTTGAAGAAATAAAATTAAATTGAATCTGTTATAGTGAAGCTGACACTATTATGGTAGGATGGGGGATTGGCAATTAACTTGTTAACTTGAACATGTCACACAAGACTTTCAGCTGCTTGTGAAATGTAGATGCTAAATTTTACACAATCACAGTTCCTACTTTCAGGAGAGCTAGCTACGAGGCTTACTTCAGTCTCTGTCACTAGCTCGTTGCATGCTGGGTAATTTTTTCAATTGCAACAACTGTCATCTGCAATATTTCTATAATTAGAATTTTTAAAGTTTCTTTTCAAAGAAGATAAGAGTGTCAAACAGTTTGGAAACTGATCAGACGCCGTGTTATGCGGCGTCTCATCAGGATCCAAACTGTTTGCAAAATTAATGTAATCACGATTTCACCGCAAGCATGCCAAGAGTTCGTAAACACTTCCACAGAATATAACCCATACTATTTGTAGCAGAAAAACAGCAGACAATAAAATCAGAAAACTGAAGAAAAAAAATGAATTTCTTAGCCCGAAAACAACTGACAACAACACAAAACAATAAGCTGACAATTTAGCTGACAACTGATATTCATATTTTCAGCAGAAAATGATTGATAATGATAATTTAGATAATGAATTTTGAAGTAGATGTAGTATAAATTACCAAAATGTAGTAAAAGCAGTGATTTACTGTATACAAACTAGAATGGGTAATCAAAGACTGTATACAAACTAGAACGGGTAATCAAAGATTACAAACCTCACTTTCTGCAAATTTTGAAAGGATATACAAGACTTTAACACAAAACCTTAACATTGACCATAGAGGTCAAGGTCACCCAACTATGTTTTAAAATGCTGTACTCATTAAGGCAAATTCTTAGACCTAGCCCTTATAGTTCATGATATCCAATCTGAAGGCTGACACCGGGGTATAGCATAAGCGCCCTTCACTTCGTGGAGGTGAGCTAAAAACTACAATAAACTATCAAAAGAGAATGAGAGCAAATAACAGACCACTCTCTTTGCCGAGGCAAATTATGTTGCATTTTTTTTACAGACTCTAAGATTGTGATATAAGGAAGATAAGACATATATTGCGGTATTTGTGAAGCTGGCAGTAATTCCCGACTGTTGGCCCATCAACAATAATTACTTCAATATGAACCCTATCAAGTTAACATTAATTCAGCTAGAATACAGTCAAACTTGGGCGTGCAGTCAACATAATTATCATGTAGAAGAAGAATGGAAACCTTTAAATACAGTAAATCCTCTTTTAGGACCACTAAATTGTGTTAATTGTTAGGAATTTAGACAAGAGACTGCTTAAAATAAAGCAAGGTGACAGTAAAATAGAAAGCTCTTTAGGAGCTTTCTGTTTTACTGTCACCTTGCTTTAAGCTGTCACCTGTCTTGCATACAATCAATTAAACTTCCATGTTAGTGGTCGTAATAGAGAGGTTATATTGTACATGGTACTGTTATATGCAGGATGAAAGTAAAGCAGAAAAACATTCTGCATTACATTTATCTTGCACTCACAGCTACCAGCTTTATAGCTATTTTATGGTCTATTAAGTGAGCCTGCTTCATGTAAGTTTAACTCTTTGCATGCTAGCGGCAGATATATCGGCCTCAGCGATTGCCTTTGCAAACAGTTTGGATCCAGATGAGACGCCGCGTAACGCGGCGTCTCATCAGGATCCAAACTGTTTGCCATTCTAACACTGAATTAAAAAGAAATTTTGAAAATTCTAATTTGAGAACAGTAGCAGACGACAATTGTTGCAGACGAAAAAATTACCCAGCATGCAAAGAGTTAATTGTATACAAAAATCAACAGTAAAGGAGGTTCTCATGTTTTTCATAGTGCTTTAATTGATGCCAATTAACCCATTACCTCATAGCCTGTCTCTAGTTTCACAAAAACAGGTGAACACTTAAAGCAGGTTTAAAGTAAAGCAGAATGTGCCGTACAGCATTTTAGAAAGAAAAGCACATTCTGCTTTTCTTTCAGCCTGCTTTAAGCTACCAGCTGCTAGAATAAAGAACATATTTCTAATATTCAATATTCACAACTGTGTAAATTGGAACAATTTTCTCCAGTGGATGATTAACTAAGAGGCGTGAAAAGATGTATTTATGGGGTAATGGGTTATATAAACATAGGTACTTCCACATCCTAAGAGTCAAGCCTCGGCTTCATCAGCCATAATTGAGAAGTCATTAACCCGTTAACTCTTTGATTTCTGAGGAATTTGGGTAAAGTGAAAATATTATGCATAGGATTTTTTTTCTATGAAGATGCCAACTTCAGGGAAGGCTGTTTTTCTAAGATGATAGAAATTCCATCATTACAAATGTCAAGTGAAATAATTACTGTCATTAAGTCACATTTGTCTTATTCTATTACTCCACAGATACACATTTTTACACATCTAAGTTAAAGAAAATTGTTCCAATTTAAACAGTCATGAGTATGCATCTTCAGATATATTTTCTATATTCTAGCAGAATGATATAAACTTAAAGCTTTCTTAAAGTAAAGTAAAATGTGCCTTAACCATTTGAACCCTAGTCCTGCATATAGGCGTCCTTTTCAAACAGTGTACATGTGAATAGTACACTTGTCCTATGCAAACAGTGAAGACCCAGATCAGAGGGCTCCTTTCGGAGCCCTCTGATCAGGGTCTTCACTGTTTGTCATAATGCCAAACATTGACAAAAACAACCCTTAAAAGTCAGAAATGGACTAGACTATAATGGAAACTGGAATTATCCATTTTAAGTTATAGGGAGGAAAGGGTTAAGGCACATTCTGCTTTACTTTCAACCTGCTTTAAGTGGTCACCTGACTCCAATATAATAGAAACATGCTATGGAGTAAAGGGTTAAACAAGCACACGTTTACAAAAGGATACAATGGTAGTCTAAAAGCACTGGTAACAGCTTAATGGAGGACAAAAGTAATGAAGAAAGCTCCTATAGGAGTTTTCTGCATAACTTTTGTCATGCATTAAGCTGTCACCAGTGTCTATACATAATACAAGGTGGATTGTTAATCAAAGAACTATTCCAGAATAATTTCTTGTATATTCATGAATAATTCTAGAAGTGGCCATTTAATGTTCATGATTTTTCTGCAAAAAATCTAGAAATTTGATGGTTTTCGAACCATTGCTCTAAAATTACAAAAGTTCTTGAATTCCTTTTCTAGAATATTTCAAGAAATTCTTGAAGTTCTAGCAGCAGCCATTTAACGTTTATGAACTTTCTAAAATTCTTGAACACTTTTCTCAGGGATTGTTTTAGTAATATAGATAAATGACCATTTCAAAGTAGGTTGAAAGTAAAGCAGTATGCACCTTAAGGGCTGAAAGTAAAGCAGAATACACCAATATGCCTTAAGGCTTAAGGCATATTGGCGTATTCTGCTTTACTTTCAGTCTGTTTAAAGCTTCCATCTGCTAGAATATAGAAAATAATTACATGCATTTCTTGGGTCCAAATGAAAGTGACAAGTACTCCAATTCTGAGGAACTGGTAAAGTGAAAACATTATGCACTAATATATTTTTTCTATGAAGATGCCAAATTCATGGAAGGACATTTTTGAAGATAATAGTAATTATTTCACTTGACATTTATCAAGCAATAACAAAATGATACATTATCGTAAACTTTAACCCTTTACCCCCATAAATACGCCATTTATTGCTCTTATTTATTCCTCAACTAAGAAAATATTTCAATTTATGCAGTCACGAATAAATATGATAAGAAATGTTTCTATATCCTAGCAGATTGTAGCTTAATTAAAACAGGCTGAAAGTAAAGCAGAATGCGCTTTTACTTTCAACCTGTTTTCAAAACTAGAAACAGGCTATGGGATTATGGGTTAAGAACAGGGCGACAGCTGAATGCAGGACAAAAGTAATGCAGAAAGTTCCTATAACAGCTTTCTGCATTACTTTTGTCCTACATTAAGCTGGTGCCTGTCTTTAAACATCTATAAAGACAACCTTGTTTCTTCACTCAGTAATGTATATATAATACAAGGTGGACCAGGACTCCTGATAAGAGACGAACAAATCCAACATTTTCTCACTCAATTCAGCACCAAATCCTATGGTGTTACTACTCATTAGAATCGTCTCGAAAAGACGATTCTAATGAGTAGTGACACCATAGGGTTTTATGCAGAAATAAAGATTTTAGTTTTTTAAACACTCCCGTTATCTGGAGCCCTGTAGACTGTCATGAAATTCACAGTTTTTGTTCCACCTGCTGAGTAGGAAAGACGCATGCATGAAACAAACGCAAAACTCACCGTATAATTGATGAATTGATGTTACGCTGCCAAAATACCAACGTTTTACGCTCATGCTTGGTAAGTGCCGTGAAAATTGCACAATTGTTATGTACTATGACACTTGTATGAAGGAACTATCCTAAATAAAACCTGCTCATAGTCTGAGTTTAAGACACCTAATGCAAGCTTAATGTAGGATAGAAATAATGCATTAATCTGCATTACTTTTATCTTGCATAAAACACTCAAAGAGACAATTCTAATGAATAGTAACACCATAGGATTTGGTGCTAAAATGAGTGAGAAAATGTTGGATTTGTTCAGTTTACTCCCTCTTTATCTGGAGCTCTGTGTATTGAGGTCTCCATTTCTTCTTCAATGCATGACCTATGCTCAATACAAGAATGACTGTATTTTCGTCCTAGTTTCACAAAACAAGTCTATTACAAATTGTCTGTTGTCATCTTCCCCTTTATAAACACATAAATCACATGCATGTTCTTCACTCTTTCCCAAGATCTCCTCTTCAGAGAGTGTAATTCTTGACAATTTTTCATTCATCAAACATTTCCCAGTAAATTATAGGAATAAAAAATCTGAGAGCACACGCTTGTCATTATTTCATAATTCCTAGCACTGTTCACCACCATTTCAGACAAAAATTATACACAATTTATCTTGTCAAACTATTTACAAGGAAATTTCAATCCTTTCGATGTGAGGAAATGATGAACTTGGCAAATAATTCCAATCAAGATTAGATCAGGCCCCATGAAAGATGAGAGCCTGATCTGGGATCCGAATTAGCTACCACTTTGGATTTTCTCTGTAAAGACGGGAAATTAGTTCATTTCTTCGTACACATGCCATAGTTATGACCATGAGACATCGACATGTTCAGTGTTTAAAGGTTTACGCTATTTCAATTACAGTAGGAACCCCCAAACCCATAATTCACCAATCCACATTAACTTTATGTCAAATATCAAAGATTATTACAGCACAGACTAAAAGTGCAAATCTGCTCAGCAAGGCTCCAAAGATATAAAGAGGGTGGGTAATATTGTATAGCTCCAATATATTCTTCACATTTACCTTGCTTTGAGCAGTCAACTGCCTTAAACCCCTGACGAGTAACACAATTTAGTGCATGTTATAGAGAGGTTTTACTTCACATACTTCTAAATATTAATATACAATAATTATTGAAAACCCAGATAAATTGAAGAGGTTCAAGGTTCATCAGAAACCAGGGGCCCGTTTTACTAAACTACTTATGCAAAATTTTTGGGTAAGTCAAAATTTTAGATTTAAATTTATATTTTTTATTATCACTTGCTATACAAACAGCAAATAGCCAGATCAGAGGACGCGCTTTTAGCGCGTCCTCTGATCTCGCTATTTGCTGTTCGCAAACGTTTATGATCGTTAAGAGTTAAACGATTTCGACTTACGCAAAAAATTTGCATAAGTTGTTTAGTAAAACTGGCCCTATGGCTCCAGACAAGGGGAGTATATTATAATAGCAGTTGTGAGCACTTTTCCATATAAACAGAGGCTGAGGTCAAGGTCACAGGGGTCAAAAGAGGTCACTTGACTTCAAAACTAGAAACAGGCTATATGGGGTAATGGGTTAATGAATATTATGAAATCATTCACCACTTAAATATTTCTTAGCATCTATTTATACTGAGCTTTTTTATTTGTTTCTTGTATTCATTGATAGATCTGAGGAATAGCTTTTACTTTTATGTCTACTCGACCACTTGAAGAATATCAATGCATTTGCTACTTGTATTTGTGCAAAGATCAGAGGCATCATATATTACTTTATCACATAAACGTGCAAAATATAGAGGGCCGTAAAAATCGTATGGCCCACTGGGCATATATTTTATACTAATTTTCGAATCACCAAAATACTGTATTACTACGCCGACTTTAAATCAGTTAAGAATATCTAGACAAAATAAGATCACCACTAGGGTTTTAAAACATTTCCAAGTGTCCTAAAAACATTATCCCGAGCAGTCCCGCAAACTCAGGCTGCAAATTATGTTATGTAGAGCTCTGTTATAACAGTGACTCAGAGAGTTTTTTCAAATTTAGACGTTACTATGATAATGACGTAGTGTTGCTATAACGACGTTATTTTGAAAACAAAACTTGACTCTAACCGTCAAATGATCAATTTTAGTCAGTTAGAACAGTTTTAAATTAAATATTAATTTAAAATTTGAATATGGTATCGGAAAAGTCTTTACACAACACATTGATGTTGATTTTCTTTATTTTAGTTTGATTGGTGTTTTTATCTACGGATGAATAAAACCGAATAACACCTATGGCGAATCGTTTTCCATAGAGCCGAGGGCAAAAGTGAAAGTAAGACCGTTCGGATTTTCGTGTCATTTGGTGTTTATGTGATAAATAGGATATCAAATTCGTGTTTTTTCAGCAATAAATTTATTGAACTCGTTGGATAAAAATGATATGTTGCTCGCCAAGGCTCGCAAAATATCATTTTTATCCAACTCGTTCAATAAATTAATTACTGAAAAAACACTCATTCAATATCCTCTATTTAATATCTACTTAACCACATCAAGAATATCACTCATCTTTCTTAATTATCATATATTTTCAGAGTTCACATTAACCCTTTACCCCATAGCCTGTTTCTAGTTTTGAAAACAGGTGATCACTTGAAGCAGGTTGATAGAAAAGCAGAATGCGCCTTAAGGCGCATTCAGCTTTACTCTCAGCCTGTTTCAAGCTACCATCTGCTTAGATATAGAAAATATTTCTTATCATACTTATTCATAGCTGTATACAGTGGAAAAAATTTCTTCAGTGAAGGAATAAATTGGAGGCGTAAAAAGTCGTATTTATTGGGGAATGAGTTAAACCTGAATTGTAATATTGCAATATTGTATTAGAAACAGTAAATCTGATTTTAAATACACAATTGAATTTTTCAAAAGTAGTTCTCATTTTAACAGGGGTTATTCAGAGGAACCTTTTATTCCATGAATATATATATGTAATAAATCATGACTACTTATATATTTTTTCTTAAATATTATAAATAATGAGACTTTTAGATGAAAGGGGACAATTCCGCTACGAAAAGTGTTCTAGAATTTTAGAATGTTCATGAATGTTAAATGGCCGCTTCAAGAACTTCAAGAATTTCTTTAAACATTCTAGAAAAGGAGTTCAAGAACTTTTGTTTTTCTAGAACAATGGTTCTTAAAACATCAAATTTCTAGAATTTTTCTAGATTTTTTGCAGAAAGTTCATGAACGTTAAATGGCCGCTTCTAGAATTGTTCATGAATATTCAAGAAATTATTCTGGAATAGTTCTATAATACAAAAATATAGAAGACTGACAAGAGAAAACCCGGCTGGAATGTTACTTTGGTGTCACATATCATTGACTAGTTTCGTCCTTGTTTGGACTCATCAGAATGAATGAGATGTACCATTGTGGCATCTCACTTTTATACCTGAGGGTTGCTACCATGTGACCTTTGTTTGGCATCATGGTTTCTAAGCATGTGTTATTTACACAGCTTTTGATGATGACAGTCATTATGATGTCATCAGTTGATGTGGTTTCAACATCATGACGTCACAACGTCGAGTTGATGTCATGACGTCATCATGATGTCATCTGTTGCTATGGCTGCTGTTTTGCAGTCCTAAGCATGTCCTATCTTATCCATACTTAGCAATTGACCTTGACTGGAGTTGCTTCTCAAATCTTCTTGTTTCTCTGTATATTTATAAGTAGATTTCTGGACCAACTCTTCTTTAGAATTGTTCCTTCATTTTAGAAACAGGCTTGATCTTCTGTTTAGACCTCCAGAAATTGGCAATTTTTTACCAGCAGACCAACATTATGTGGTTTGCTTATAGTTCTATAATAGTTCAATACCTTTCCACATGGAGTCTAATCAGCAGCGACACCATAGGCTTAAAAGCAGAAATAAAGATGTGAAGCCCAGTAGCATGTTCAGGTACTATATCGGAGTCCAACAACGTTAACCTATGCAAACAACCCTTTAAGTACGACATCTAACGTTCTTCAATACCCTCCAATAATAATTTATTGCGCCCCCATGTTTATTTACTTTTCAAGGGTACAAAAGAATTATTTGCGAATCGTAATAACACATGCAAAAGTGTACTAATCAACTGAAATGCATCAATTTTACCGCATATAAAAAAAGATTTAGCTGCTTAGATGTAAGCTGCTTTGTTTGATACATTAAGTATTGGAAAAGGTTGGTTTATTGAAGAGACATTAACTCGAGACTGTTCGCTGTTGCTTGTGAAATCATTTGGACGCCATATTGGAATTCCTGTTCGCCTAGGCACACTACCTCTGAGGCCGTTTGTGTAGATTGCCAACGATATCATGCAAACAGGTTGTTTTCGTTTAAAGTGTTACGTTTGGAGGCCATCCATACGGTTACTGAACACGCTACTGCATTACTATAATAAAACACTGTTGAGATATTCTAGAGTATTGCATGTTATTGAGACAGGCATTGTGTAACTGTTGCATGCTGGCAGTAATAACACGCCGACTTCCTAATTCACCTGACTACAACATTATGTTGTTTGTAACAGACAGATTGGTTTTGCCAATTATCTCCATCAATTGTTAATCAAACCAGTGTTTTGATAATGCCAGTTTGGCCAAAAGAACATAAGATTGTAATGTCTCCCTTGTGAGAGAAAAACTACAAGTGGTATTGACGATAAAATCAGGACTGGATTAGTATGGTAAAGTCACGCTACCCCATTATTCCATAAATACATCTTTTAATGCCTGAAAGCCTTTACCACATAGCCTGTTTCTAGCTTCCATCACCTAAAGCAGGCTGAAAGTAAAGCAAAATGTGCCCGTTTCTAGTTTTGCAAACAGGTGACCACTAATAGAAGGCTGAAAGTATAACAGAATGTGCCTTGAGGTGCATTCTGCTTCACTTACAGTCTGCTTTAAGTTATTATTTACTGGGATATGGGAAATATTTCTTACAGAACATATTCATGACTGTATAAAGTGGAATTATTTGTTCAGTGGAAGAATAAATTCGAGGCGTAAAAAGGCGTATTTATGGGGTAATGGGTTAACTCAATCTTCTACTAAAGAAATTTGTTACAGTTTATACAGTTGTGAATAATTATGTATCAATATAAGAAATATTTTCTATATCCTAGCAGATGGTAGCTTAAAACAGGCTGAAAGTAAAGCAGAAAGCACCTAAAGGCGCCTTCTACTCTACTTTCAACCTGCTCTAACCCTTTGAACCCTAGTCCCGCCTATAGGCGTCATTTCAAACAGTGTACATGTGAATAATACACATGTGCAAAGAGTGAAGGCCCAGATCAGAGGGCTCCGAAAGGAGCCCTCTGATCAGGGTCTTCACTGTTTGTCAGTAATGCCAAAATTGACAAAAACAACTCTTAAAAGCCAGAAATGGACTAGACAAAAATCAAAACTGGAATTGTCCATTTAAAGTTTCAGGGAGGAAAGAGTTAAGCAGTTACCTGTCTTCCAAACTAGAAACAGGCTATAGGGTAAAGGACTATAATGGACACTCAAAGAAGGGCCAACTTTAGGTGTCTCAGCAAGATTTTTACAACGAAAGACCAGAGAGGTAATACACTTTGAGGCATAAATATTTGTGAGTTAACATTGCTGGATTGAACTGTATGAAACACTTCCTGTGTCGTTATAAACAATCACCCAGATCAGAGGGCAACATATCTGATCTCGATCCGAACAAAATGCACATCAATTTAGCCAGCACATGTCTAAACATATTTTTCGATTAAAACAGCTAAACAAAGCTCCAGATAAGAGTAGAATTTCAAATATTTAAACTATTCCGTTATTATTATGACTTTAAAAATGCTTTGTCCATGTGGAAATTAAGGTATTGAATTATTATAGAACTATTCCAGAATAATTTCTTGAATATTCACGAACAATTCTAGAAGCAGCCATTTAATGTTCATAAACGTTCTGCAAAAATTCTAGAAATTTGGTTTTAGAACCATTTTCTAGAATTACAAACTTTCTAGAATGTTTAAAGAAATTTTTGAAGTTCTAGAAGCGGCCATTTAACATTCATGAACTCTCTTAATTCACAGGGGCTGTGTGATCAGTCATTAGACAATAATTCTAATGAGTTGTTGCAATACAGGATTTTGTGGAGACAAAAAGGCTTAAATAATTTTATGGTTTACGTCTTATCTGGAGCCTTTGCAGGGCTCCAGATAACAGGGAGTTAACTGAACAAAATCAACATTTTCTCACTCATTTCAGCACCATTCCTATGGTGTTACTGCTCATTAGAATCGTCTCGAAGAGACGATTCTAATGAGTAGTAACACCATAGGGTTTTACTCAGAAATTAAGATTTTAGTTTTTGAAAAACTACCATATCTTGAGCCTTGCTTTAGCTTAAAGAATCAAACTTACCTAGCATAATGCCATTCTTGGCCCACTGTATGGGGCCAACTCTGTTCCTTACTGAGCACTTCAGCACAGCCGTTTGACGCTTGATCACGGATACATCCTGGGGCTGAATTACGAATTCTTGCACCCCCTCCACTGCAAATAAAGACAAAATATTATAAACAGTTACCTTTCAAAAATCGCCTTTGTTGTAAAATGTTCTATCTAAAAAGTCAAAGTTGTTTTAAATGTCCATTTAAAAGACAATAGATGTACATTCATAGATTTATAACAAGTTTTCTTCCTTGTTTTTGTATTGCACTGTCTCTTGACTTAACCCATTACTCCATAGCCTGTTTCACTATGATACCAAAGGTCAATAGCTTAAATAGTTGAAATGGCAATAACCTTTCACTCTCAAGTGATAGAGACTGGGCCAGTTATTTAAATGGAGGAAGACAGAGTGAGGATAGAGTGGGTTCGGCATAGTGTTTCACAAACACATCTTGTTCCTTTTTCAGAAAGTTCTGTCACACACTATTAACTCATTCAACCCTAGCGACAAGTATAGTCATCATTTACAAACAGTGTACCTGTGATGAATACACTTGGCCTATGCAAACAGTGTAGACCCTGATCAGGAGCCCTCTGATCAGGGTTTACAGTTTGTCATTTTGAAATATATTGTTAAAATCATCCCCAAATAGTCAAAAATGGACTAGACGTATTTTGAAATTGGAATTGTCCATTAACAGTTTCAGGGGTGAATGAGTTAATGCAAAAACTTATCCAACAGTTATATAGCATCCACTTGAGTAGCAAACTGTTATGATACTAATAAGTCATGTCAAATTACTTGGCATTGATCTGGATGTAAAGTGTTTACAGATGTAAGCAATGATAGTATTGTATGCACCCAACAGGTCACACTAACATCTACAAGTGTTACACAAATATTGATTAGCTATATACAGTATATCTAAGAATCATCTCAGATATTTACTGTCTGGTAACAACTTTCTCACCAGATCAACTACATCTCTTATTAACCCATTACCCCATAAATACGCGCTTTTACGCCTTTGATGTATTCCTCCACTGAAGTTGTAATTTGTACATGCATAAATATGAATGATAACAATTATTTTCTATATTTTAGCAGATGTTAGCTTAAAGCAGGCTGAAAGTAAAGCAGAATGTGCCTTAAGGCACATTCTGCTCGACTTTCAACATGCTTTAAGTGGTCTTCTATTTTCAAAACTAGAAACTGTCTATGGGGTATAATGGGTTAAACAAGCAACATGATAAATATTTTTTTCTGACATAAATAGAGCAAAAATGTTGGAAATTTCAGAAAACTCCCTCTTATCTGAAGCCATGCTACTATAACAAGTTATAAATGGGGCCAGCATGCAAAATTGTTTTGTCTCAAATATTTAAAACCTATACTGCAGTATGTATCAAGTTTAATCCAGGGCATACAACCTATGATACAAGCATGATAAAAATGTAAAAAAAAAGGATTCTTTTCCGATGAGGAGTTACTCAGCATCTGATCTGGATCCAAACTATTTACAGCAAAGTGAATCATGTCATGCTCAGAAGAAGCACGGTTAATGTGGCGTCCTAACTGGTGCTTATCGGGCACACATCAGTTCCAGGATATTGAAGAATTATCGGAGCAGACAGATCATTAAAACTGATTTACTTCTTATAGCCAGGTCACTTATCTAGAGCCCAGTCAGCCTCTGAAAGACGTCCACCGTCAGATCTGACTGGCAATGACAGACTTACAGACCCTTGCTATAGTCAGTGATGGCTATTACCTGTCAATCAGTCTCCTAATGACCTAAAGGCTGACCAGTTGCTCACTAGTCTAGGAATATTTCTGCCAAACCTGTATTAAGAATCCACTTAAAAGGCACCTAGCATGTGTATGTAGGAGGGGCTATTGCTTAAAGCAGAACAGCAGTAAAATAACACACTAAGGGGCATTATTTGTAAGCGCTTACATAAAAGTTAAAGTTTACAAATATATGGGTTCCTGCTAACCAAGGAAAACATGTATTCTAGCTATTCAAGGTAACATCACAGTGAACATGTAAAGAGTTGTTACCATGGCACAAACAGGGTGTCCCATTTACCAAGGCAATAAACAATGGGTTCCACTTTACCAAGACAGAGAACATGTGTTCCTGGAACTTCTTGAAAGCAATAGTTTAGCAAGTCCATAAACATGGGTATCAGTTTACCAAGGAAGTGAACATAGGTTCTAGTTTACCAAGGCAGTAAACATGGGTATCAGTTTACCAAGGCAGAAAACTTGGGTTCCAGTGTACCAAGACAGTAAACATGGGTGTCAGTTTACCAAGATAAACATGGGTTCCAGTTTACCAAGACAGTAAACATGGGTGTCAGTTTACCAAGACAGTAAACATGGGTATCAGTTTATCAAGGCAGTACACCTGGGTATCAGTTTACCAAGGCAGTAAACATGGGTATCAGTTTATCAAGGCAGTACACCTGGGTATCAGTTTACCAAGGCAGTAAACGTGGGTATCATTTTACCAAGGCAGTAAACATGGGTTCCAGTTTACCAAGACAGTAAACATGGGTGTCAGTTTACCAAGATAAACATGGGTTCCAGTTTACCAAGACAGTAAACATGGGTATCAGTTTACCAAGATAAACATGGGTTCCAGTTTACCAAGACAGTAAACATGGGTGTCAGTTTACCAAGACAGTAAACATGGGTATCAGTTTATCAAGGCAGTACACCTGGGTATCAGTTTACCAAGGCAGTAAACGTGGGTATCATTTTACTAAGGCAGTGAACATGGGTTCCAGCGTACAAAGACAGTAAACATGGGTGTCAGTTTACCAAGGCAGTAAACATGGGTGTCAGTTTACCAAGACAGTAAACATGGGTGTCAGTTTACCAAGATAAACATGGGTTCCAGTTTACCAAGACAGTAAACATGGGTATCAGTTTACCAAGATAAACATGGGTTCCAGTTTACCAAGACAGTAAACATGGGTGTCAGTTTACCAAGACAGTAAACATGGGTATCAGTTTATCAAGGCAGTACACCTGGGTATCAGTTTACCAAGGCAGTAAACGTGGGTATCATTTTACTAAGGCAGTGAACATGGGTTCCAGCGTACAAAGACAGTAAACATGGGTGTCAGTTTACCAAGGCAGTAAACATGGGTGTCAGTTTACCAAGGCAGTAAACATGGGTATCAGTTTACCAAGGCAGTAAACATGGGTATCAGTTAACCAAGGCAGTAAACATGGGTATCAGTTTACCAAGACAGTAAACATCAGGGGTGTAAAAATGTAGAATTGTTACTTACCCTGCTGGGTGATAATGACATTTTGCTCACTAGTTTCTGTTGTAAATTATCAGAAAATCTGCTCGCCCTGACAAAATCTTACTCGCCATGGCGAGCGGGCGAGTAGAATTTTACACCCCTGAACATGGGTATCAGTTAACCAACGCAGTACACCTGGGTATCAGTTTACCAAGGCAGTAAACAAGGGTATCAGTTTACTAAGGCAGTAAACATGGGTATCAGTTTACCAAGGCAGTAAACATGGGTGTCAGTTTACCAAGGCAATAAACATGGGTATCAGTTTACCAAGGCAGTAAACATGGGTACCAGTTTACCAAGGCAGTAAACATGGGTATCAGTTTACCAAGGCAGTAAACATGGGTGTCAGTTTACCAAGGCAGTAAACATGGGTACAAGTTTACAAAGGAAGTAAACATGGGTACCAGTTAACCAAGGCAGTAAACATGGGTACCAGTTTACCAAGGCAGTAAACATGGGTTTAAGTTTACCAAAGTAGTAAACATGGGTTTAAGTTTACCAAGGCAGTAAACATGGGTTCCAGTTTACCAAGACAGTAAACATGGGTGTCAGTTTACCAAGGCAATAAACATGGGTATCAGTTTACCAACGCAGTACACCTGGGTGTCAGTTTACCAAGGCAGTAAACATGGATATCAGTTTACCAAGGCAGTAAACATGGGTGTCAGTTTACCAAGGCAGTAAACATGGGTGTCAGTTTACCAAGGCAGTAAACATGGGTGTCAGTTTACCAAGGCAGTAAACATGGGTATCAATTTACCAAGGCAATACACATGGGTTCCATTTTACCAAGTTAGTGAACAAAATTCTAGCTGACCAAGGCATGGGCATCAGTTTATCAAGACAGTAAACAAGGGATTAAGTTTACCAAGGCAATAAACCAGGGTTCCTGTTTACCAAGACAGTAAACATGGGTTTAAGTCCAAGACAGTAAACAAGGGGTTCCAGTTTACCAAGACAGCAAACATGGGTTCCAATTCACCAAGGCAGTTAACATAAGTTCCAGCTCAACAAGGCAAGCATGGATTTTTCCACCAAGGTGATGACCATAGATTTAAGATTAGTAAGGCAGTAAGCATAGGGTTTAGCTCACCAAAGCGAGTAAGTTAATTCTGCTGCAAAATTTCTGCGCTATAAATATGTCATACACACATCAGCATTGCTAAATGTAAACATCCTGCCCATACATTAAATACTGTTACTTGCCAAAGCTTATGCTATTCAAATGACATTTAAATGTCAATTAAGAATTTAATCTGTGATGACATACCTTTTTTGTTTGCTATTGTTATACCAGGATGTATGCATGGCACAGTAATATACCTTAGATTAAATCGCAAGTCCACTAAGAGCACTCAAAGAACATTTTCAAAGAAGATGACTAACTGCTTAAAATTAAGATGAAGTTGAAGCAGAAAGCGCAGGTCTGTAAATGATTCTAATCACTACTCACAACATTTAGTTTTTGTAAATAAACCAAGTACTATTTTCAATAATTTTGTCAAAGCATTGCTTCAGATACAGGGAATTAAAATCTGTTGCATAGGACAAGTGTACTTCTCAAAAGGTATGCTGTTTGCAAATGATGTATATATGCGTGACTAGGGTTCAAAGAGTTAAGTAGACATAAGCAAACAAAAGTGTTGATCCTGATGAGATACCATGTTACAATGTGCAATGTTCTGTTAAATGGACAAACAGCTAGGGTAGTGTTGTTTTCATCACCCTTGTATATCTATAATGAAATCTTCCAGCACACACACAGGGTGAGTCCATTGCAATACTCAAGAATAGATGGGTTAAATGATATGGGAAGTTATTTTAATGGAACAAGTCAATTTACAAACACTGTTATGGCCAAGATGGCTAATAGAGACTCCTGATATTCATCAACCATCCAGTCTTTGAAATAAGTGCTGCTAGCTAAAGACAATCTTGTACACATGTTAATCAACCATTGTAAAGATGATGCATATTATAGTTTTACCAAATGGTGGCAGTTTATTGTAGGAGAAAATGTAATATAGAAAGCTTCTTTAGGAGCTTGTGGCACTACTGTTGTCCTAATGCATTAAGCAGTCACCTAGCTGTCTTTAAAGATAATCTTGGCAAGAAAACTACACAGGTTTGACTGTACAATAATTGGCTTGTGCTCAAACTGGGGCAAAGGTGTATATACTGGGGTAATAACAGGTGTGAACTATTAGCATTGTTAAAGACATCTCCTGACGACCTTTCCATCATGAAGCCTTGCCAGACAATTTCCTTGCAAAAAGCATGGGTCTTGTGCACATTCAGGTAGCAAAGAACTATTGAAGCGTCTCATGTGAGACCCAACCTTTATATTTGATAGTTTGGTTAGAAGTAACCATTGAAAAGCACTAGAGCATGAGTATCATCTTGGCCTCACCAGGTAAACTGAGATTGGTATAGCTTGTGCTGCATGCTTTGACAGTTAAATTCACATCTATCGAGACAATGGGGGGCCTCCATCAATGGACTGAGGAAATAACTTTAAAGCAGGTTGAAAGTAAAGCAGAATGTGCCTTTAGGCACATTCTGCTTTACTTTATGCCTGCTTTAAGCTACAATTTGCTAGAATATGTTTTTAAAACAATCTTAAGTTTACCTTTATGTCTGTCCTAGATGCTATTCATCCATAAACCAGCAATAACAAGGACCTCCTGCCTAGATTCATTATCTTGTATTGCCTACAGGTGTGAGCTAATGATAAATCCAAACACACTACAAACAGTAATACCCTACTATAACAATGACTAAAACAGAAGACTCATTGACTGTATTGAAATATAGATGGCAGCCTACAGCAAAATAAAAGTAAAGCAAAACCAAGAAATGTGGAAGTCCACAACAGGCATAAATGAAGCTTAAGAATACTCATATGCAGCTACAATTTATGGCATAAAATTATTGGTCAAAAATATGCTCGCTTCACACCAAATTCTTCCCAAATATGCTAGATTCACCCAAAGTTCTATGGGGTAAAGGGATAAGCAGTTATTTTTGCTTTTTTGCATGGTCATCATTCAAATTCGCTTATTTTAGGTTCAAATTGCTGTAACTGCAGCTCAACTGCATTTGTGTAAATTTACGACCATTTAACCCATGACCCCATAAATACACCTTTGAACGCCTTTAATTTATTTCTCCACTGAAGAAAATAGTTCTAATTTATACAGTTATGAATATAATTATATCATAAGAAATAATTTCTATTTTCTAGCAGATGGTTGCTTAAAGCAGGCTGAAAGTAAAGCAGAATGCGCCTTAAGGCGCATTCTGCTTTACTTTCAATCTGCTTTAAGTAGTCACCTATCTTCAAAACTGGAAATAGGCTATAGGGTAATGGGTTAAATACATGACAGGAAGTAAAATAATTGAGCATACTTCATTCTAAACAGATTGTACAAATCCAATGGTTGAGTCTCAGACTAATCTACTGTCTGGAACAGCGGGACAAAAAATAGATAGGAAAGTCACGCTACTTTAAAAGGATAGAAAAAGCAGGTGTCTCAAATTTCACATTTCCAAAGCGAACAGTTACGAGAAAAAAATTCAGTGAGATTTAGCATGTAGTTTTAATCTGCAAATTCTTTCATGAAATATTGTTTTGTCAAACAGTTTGGATCAAGATGAGACTCTGATTAGACTAAGGTCTGTCTCATATCTGGATCCAAACTGTTAAATACAGATGCAGCCTCTGTGAGACATGTAAACTGGGTGTTGCAATGATAATTTTAGAAATCAGATGAATGAGTCCTCAGGATGCACAATCTGTAAAACAACGAGTCCTTGACCAGAGCACCAGATAAGGGTAGTTTTTCAAAAACTAAAATCTTTATTTCAGAATTAAACCCTATGGTGTCACTACTCATTAGAATCGTCTCGAAGAGACGATTCTAATGAGTAGTAACACCATAGGATTTGGTGCTGAATAAGAGAGAAAATGTTTGATTTGTTGAAATAACTACCTCTTATCTGGAGCCCTGCTTGACACTAATATTGAGTCGTTGAAAATTAACCCAATATCCCACATAGAACTTATTTCTAGTTTTGAAGACAGGTGACTTCTTAAAGCAGGTTGAAAGTAAAACAGAATGGTCCTTAAGGAGCTTCCATACTAGAAACAGGCTATGAGGTAATGGGTTAACATAAGAATTGTCTCAATGAGTAATCACAACATAGGGTTTAGCTGGAGACATAAGGCTTTTAGTGTTTAAAATACTCCCCTTACCGGAAGCTCTTAAAAATCATTAGCTGAGAGACTTCCTTATTTTGGTTTTAAGGTCCTTAAAGCCTTATTGTAATTCCATTATGAAGTAAGACCCTTTTGATAATTCTCCCCTTTTCTTCCATTATTGGTAATGCAGTTATCTTAAACTCAGACAGTGCTGAATCTCTAAGTGGACTTTTAAGATTTCAGATAAATGACCTTCTTACATCAACTCGTTAGAGTTTTGTCACCAAAATAGTTAAAACATCACAAATGATGCAGATTCTGACCAGAGGGCTCCTTTAAGAGTCCTCTGGTCTGGAGCTACATTGAAAATGCACAGGCTAGATATATTACAAGTGTGAACAGTGTAAAGGTTAAGACTTCAGCAATAAGATCTTCAGGGGTTAATTAGGGTGGGCCGTTAGCCACCTCATGTTTATAGCACTGGTCATGTGACTCATGGAAAAAGGAGATGAGTAACCTTTAACCTGGTGCTATAGACTTAGCTTGGATATGATAGCACAATTAAGATCAAGATCAGAAAACATGCCAAATTAAAGATTTTGACTTAACCAAACAGCATACTGCCTTGATTTGCAACAAGCATGATTAAAATTTGATTTTGGTTTGTAAAGATACATGTCTTTAACAAGTTTGTGCAGGGAACCAAATCAACAGGCCTACAGATTTCACTGACAATTTTACTGGCACTGTCAGGAGAAATGTGTGGAGCCGGAAGCCGGTCTGTCCAACTGACAGATGAAATGGGGTGGAACAAATGGCCAGAAAATACAAAGGAAAGCTTAAGCTCTTTGCATGCTTGCGGTGGATACCTTTGCAAACAGTTTGGATCCTGATGAGATGCCGCATAATGCGGCGTCTCATCTGGATCCAAACTGTTTGACACTCTGATCCTGTTTTAAAAAGAAATTTTGAAAACTCTATTGTTAGAACAGTTGCTGAAGACAATCATTGCTGACGGAAAAATTACCCAGCATGCAAAGAGTTAGTAACAGTGAGTCTGTATTTGAACTACCATTTATTGAAGAACCATGATCATCTCTATAAGTTATAGCTGCTTGATGCAGGACTAAAATAATGCAAAAAGGTTCCAAAGGAGGGAACTGTTTGTCTCTTTTGTTCTGAATTAAGTTTGTGCCTACTACCTGTTTAAAAGATAATACATGTTCTTTGAATGGTGGTTTGACACAGGCTTTGACTGTTGAGTATTTAGTGATGGCCGATTTGTGGCCATTTGGTGTGGCTGATGGTGGGTATGGTGTCAGGTGGATCAAAACATGTTTCTTCTGTTTCCAGTAAACAATCCACAGTCTTTGTTGCAAAGCCATTTCAATGGACCACCATTGTCTACCTTCCAAACACTAACAAGAGGCCCAGAGGGCCACATTTGCTCACCTGAGACATTGTACCATAGAAGCTGACTGGGCAAGACAACATTTTGATATAGCTAATATAACTGATAAGCCCCGGGGCGGGCCAAATTTGATCCAGGGGTCATAATTTGAACAATCTTGGTAGAGGACCATAGGGCAAAGCTACATGTCAAATATAAATGATCTGGGCCTTACGGTTTAAGAGAAGAAGATTTTTAAAGGTTTTCCTATGAACAAGAGGGCCATGGCCCACAAGTCGCTCACCTGAGAACATTGCACCTAAGCTGACTGGGCAAAACAATATCGTGATATATATAGCTATAAAAAGAGTTTTAAAGGTTTTTCCTATATAAGTCTATATAAAACTTATAAGCCTTGGGGCAGGACCAAATTTGATCAAAGGGTCTTAATTTTAACAATCTTGGTAGAGGACCATAATGCAAAGTTACAGGTCAAATATAAATGATCTGGGCCTTACAGTTTCAGAGAAGAAGTTTTTTTAAAGGTTTTCCTATGAAAAACTAATAAGTCGAGGGTGGGGCCATTTTTGGCACGGGGGTCATTATTTGAACAATCTTGGTAGAGGATCACAAGGCAAAGCTATGTGACAAATATTAAAGAACTGGGCCTTACAGTTTCAGAGAAGAAGAAATTTGAAGGTTTTCCTATATAAATCTATGTAAAACTGATAAGCACCGGGGCGAGGCCAATTTTGACCCGGGGGTCATAATTTGAACAAACTTGGTAGAGGACTATAAGGCAAAGCTACATTTCAAATATAAATGATCTGGGCCTTACAGTTTCAGAGAAGAAGATTTTTAAAGATTTTCCTATGAAAAACTGATAAGCCCAAGGGCGGGGCCATTTTTGGCCCAGGGGTCATAAGCTGAACAGTCTTGGTAGAGGACCACAAGGCAAAGCTATATGTCAAATATTAAAGATCTGGGCCTTACAGTTTCAGATAAGAAGATTTTTAAAGATTTTCCTATATAACTCTATGTAAAACTGATAAGCCCCTGGGCTGGGCCAATTTTGACCCGGTGGGTCATAATTTGAACAATCATGGAAGAGGACTATAAGGCAAAGCTATATTTCAAATATAAATGATCTGGGCCATACAGTTTCAGAGAAGAAGAATTTTAAAGGTTTACTGAAGAAAAACTGATAAGCCAAAGGGTGGGCCATTTTTGGCCAAGGGGTCATAATTTGAACAATCTTGGTAGAGGGCCATTAGGCAAAGCTATATGTCAAATTTTAAAGATTTAGGCCTCACAGTTTCAGAGAAGAAGATTTTTAAAGGTTTTCCTATATAACTCTATGTAAAACTGATAAGCCCGGGGACGGGGCCAATTTTGACCCGGGGGTCATAATTTGAACAATCTAGGTAGAGGACTATAAGGCAAAGCTACATGTCAAATATTAATGATCTAGGCCATACAGTTTCAGAGAAGAAGATTTTCAAAGGTTTTCCTAAGAAAAACTGATAAGCCCTGGGGCGGGGCCATTTTTGGCCCCAGGGTCAAAATTTGAACAATCTTGGTAGAATATCATTAGGTCATGATACAAACCAAATATCAAAGGTCTGGGCCTTTGGGTTTCTGAGAAGAAGATTTTTAAAGATTTTCTTATGCATTAATACGGTCATGTTAGAAAATCTGGTCCCAAAGCAAGGGGAATAACTCTAGCCAAAATCTTTGAACAACATTTCGCTCCCCCTTGTCACTGATGCTTCTGACAAAGTTTGGTTGAAATCGGGTCAGTGGTTTCTGAGGAGATGTTGTTTGAAAGTGTGGACGGACGATGGACGACGGACGTCGGACGACGGACGACGGACGGAATGGTATCACAATAGCTCATCCTGAGCCAAAGGCTCAGGTGAGCTAAAAATTAATAAGCCTGAGGGCGGGGCCATTTTTTGGCCTGGGGGTCATAATTTGAACAATCGTGGTAGAGGACCACAAGGCAAAGCTATATGTCAAATATTAAAGATCTGGGCCTTACAGTTTCAGAGAAGAAGATTTTTAAAGGTTTTCCTATATAAGTCTATGTAAAACTGATAAGCCCCGGGGCGGGGCCAATTTTGACCCGGGGGTCATAATTTGAACAACTTTGGTAGAGGACTATAAGGCAAAGCTACATGTCAAATATTAATGATCTGGGCCTTACGGTTTCAGAGAAAAAGATTTTCAAAGGTTTTCCTATGACAAGAGGGCCATGGCCCTAAATTCGCTCACCTGAGGACATTGAAGTTTGCACCTAAGTTGACTGGGCAAGACAACATTTTAATATAACTATAAATGGAGTTATCTTCAAGACAAGAAAACATGACAAAAGTGAATTTTGTTGCCAAGCTTATGACCCTTATCCATGACACATCCTCTTATCAAGCTATTTCCATTTCCAATAAATGATAATTATTTCACTAGCGTCAGCAGAACTGGAATTATTTTCCTGACAATAAAATATGACAAAGGGGAAAAACTAAATATTGCTGCCCTTGTGCATGGCATTTTCTCTCATCAGTTTCTTTCCATACATAAAATTTCATTACAATAGCATCAGTAGAACTGAAGTTGTCTTCTTGACAAGAAAATATCACAAAGGGAAATAACTCAAACAAGAGGGCCAGAATGGCCCTTAATCGCTCACCTGTACATGGTGATGGGTCAGTGATGTCAGAAAAGAAGATTTGTGAAACTTTGACCCATGGGCAGGGTCACTTTTGACCCCAGGGACATAATATGAATGCTCTTGATACAGGACCTGTAGACGATGCTATGTGCCAAATATCTAAGCTCAGTGTACTATGATTTCAGACAAGAAGATTTTTAAAGTTTTCATTGAAAAAAATCTATGTTTAACAGACCAGAACCAATCCATCAACATATGTGAAAGACCTCTAGACATTACATCATGCAAAATATCTAAGCTCTAGCCATATTGATTTCAAAGAAAAATGTGTTCGAAAATTTCACTATATAACTCCATGTAAAATGGCGACACCCGGGCCGAGCCCAACTTTGACCCCAGTGGCAAAATTTGAACAAATTTGATAGAGGACCTGTAGACAATGCTTAGTGAAGTTTGGTTGCAATCAGGCATGTGGTTTTGAAGAAGAAGATGTTTGAACATTTCACTATATAACTCAATGTAAAACGGTGACCCCCGGGGCGGGGCCAATTTTGACCCCAGGGTCAAATTTTGAACAATCTTGATAGAGGACATATAGATGATGCCATGTGCCAAATATCTAAGCTCTGGTCCTTGTAGTTTTTGACAAGAAGATTTTTTAAGATTTCCTTATTTTTTCACCTTGGTTGCCATAGCAACCAGACTTCTGCATTGTTTCAAATTCTTTGAACAACTTTGAAAGAGCTTGACCCAAGGAACATTCCTGTTAAGTTTGGTTGCAATCAGACATGTAGTTTTGAAGAAGAAGATGTTTGAACATTTCACAATATAACCCTATGTAAAACGGCGACCCCTGGGGCGGGGCCAATTTTGACCCCAGGGTCAAACTTCGAAAAATCTGGATAGAGGACCTATAGATGATACTATGTGCCAAATATCTAAGCTCTAGCCCTTGTGGTTTTTGACAAGAAGATTTTTTAAGATTTCCTTATTTTTTCACTTTGGTTGCCATGGCAACCAGAGTTCTGCATTGTTTCAAATTCTTTGAACAACTTTGAAAGAGCTTGACCAAAGGAACATTTAATGATTTAAAGGTTTTCATAAGAAAAACTGATAAGCCCCAGGGTGGGGCCATTTTTGGCCCCAGGGTCAAAATTTGAACAATCTTGCTAGAAGATCATTAGGTTATGATACATTCCAAATATCAAAGGTCTGGGCCTTTGGGTTTCTGAGAAGAAGATTTTTTAAGATTTTCTTATGCATTAAAAGTTGTCTATACGGTCATGTTAGAAAACCTGGCCCCACAGCAAGGGGAATAACTCTTGCCAAAATCTTTGAACAACATTTCGTTCCCCCTTGTCACTGATGCTTCTGACAAAGTTTGGTTGAAATCGGGTCAGTGGTTTCTGAGGAGATGTTGTTTGAAAATGTGAACGGACGACGTAGGCCGTAGGACGGACGGAATGGGATCACAATAGCTCATCCTGAGCCTTCGGCTCAGGTGAGCTAAAAACATCCATTTAACATAGACTTAGAGTCTTTCCTCCCTGAAACTATAAATGGACAATTACAGTTTCCATTTTAGTCTAGTCCATTTCTGACTTTTAAGAGTTGTTTTTGTCAATGTTTCGCATTATGACAAACAGGGAAAACCCTGATCAGAGGGCTCCTTTCGGAGCCCTCTGATCTGGGTCTTCACTGTTTGCATAGGACAAGTGTACTATTCACATGTACAGTCTGTTTGAAAAGGATGCCTATATGCGGGACTAGGGTTCAAAGGGTTAAGATAGGCTCCAGATAGGAGAGACTAAAACTGAACCAATTCAAAATTTTCTTATTCATTCAGCACCAAATCCTATGAATTAACTTACTATTCAGGGGTGTAAACATTTCAGAATGGTTACTCGCTCTGCTGGGTGATAATGACATTTTGCTCATTAGCAGGCGAGTAGAATTTTACACCCTAGCTGCTATTTATTAGAATTGTCTCGAAAATACGATTCTAATGAGTAGTAACATTTTAAAGTTTCATGCAAAAACTTAAGATTTTAGTTTTTAAAGCACAAACCGTATCTGGAGCATGGAGAAAAGTTTTAAATGCTAGAATCTTTTGTTGCCATCAAAGGCTATATGTGAATATACTCATTAATGTCATTATGGTCCCTGAAAGCATTGGTACACACATGTGCATTTAGTGTATTTTGATTCTTTTCATTGCATAATTCTAACCATTTGTCATGGTTTTGACACGCATATATAAAAAGAATTTATGATTATAACACAGTATGTTTACGAACACTATTTATTTATGCCTGTGACATAGTGTGAATATGATGCACAACCAAGATGATTTTTTTCCCCAGACAGACAATGAAGCAAATGCAATGTGACTTAGGTAAAATAAAAAAAATTCTCTGGAGGCGACTGCAACCACGTCAGACACTTAGATTTAGTGTCATTAAGTTTCTGTTTTTTCACTGTCATTGTAATGCCATTGTCAATGCAAGTGTTTCTTCATTGCTTTGTCAGAAATCACTCTGTAACAACATGCCAGGAAAAACACTTACCGGACACCTGACCTTGAACAATTTCTAAGAACTTTAGAAAATTAACTGATAAATGGAGATTTGAGTACAAGAAATGTGTTTTCTAAACCTTTGAAAACAGTTTGAATCCTGATCAGATGTTGTAAAGACCCATACTGCTTATGTTGGTCAACCTTTTTGCAACAACAGGAAAATATTGTTGATTTTAGAGAAAAGATCAAGCAAAGGAATGAAAAGGAACAATAGAGAGGCCACTTAGCTATTGAGTCCACTAGTGACATTTACCCGAGTCTATACAGAATCTGTAGCTGTTCAATTACCTTTGTTTGCTGTTTAGGTTAGCCGTTTGTGCCCCATGTGCAGCTTGCAGAAATTATTATTATTATACCTGATTTATATAGCGCTCTTCTCACACAGGAGTTGTGGGTTCAAAAGTGTGCGTTCAAAAGCGCAGAATACAGTAGTGAAAACGTTTTCTTTCCAAATAACCCCGGTTACGCTTAAACTATTCTTTTCATTGCAAACAGTTTGGAGCCAGATCAGACCCTGGGTAACCCAGCGTCTGATCAGGCTCCAAACTGTTTGCCACTCAGATTAAAACTGGTAAGTCTGAATTGTCAAAATGTCGTCATTTTCTATATTTCATTGCAATGCGGTTGCGTTTGAACGAAAGAATTACGTTTTCTCCACTGTATTTCAGACAGGTAGCCAACTCACAATCCATTGCCATAGATTTCTTTACTGAACTCATCACTGGTCACTTATTGTTTGCAGTAAAGCTCATTTCAGTTTTAGATGCAGTCAAGTTCCCTTTTGACTGAAAACAAAAGCTCAAATCTGACTAATCTCAGACTTAACTCAAAACCTTTATAATGCATGTCAGTAGCGCGTTCAAGTACCGTATCGATTGCATCAGAAAACGGTAACAATTTACCTTTAATGACCGTTTGGCTGTTACCGATTGCGAACGACACGAACGGCCTCAGAGGTAGTTAGCCATCGCCAACAAGGAAAACAAAATGGCGACGAAATGAATTTAATAAAACCAGCGAACAGTCCCGACTTAATTTCTCATCAATAAACCAACATTTTCAAACAAAGCAGCTTACATCTGAGCAGCTAAATCTTATTTTTTTATGCGGTAAAATTGATGCATTTCAGTTAATTAGTGCACTTTTGCTTGTGTTATTTAGGTTCGTACATAAATCGTTCGTACCCTTGAAAAGTTACTAAACATGGGGGCGCAATGAGTTATTAATATTGAAGAGTATTGGTGAACGTTAGATGTCGTACTATATGGGTTGTTTGCATCGGTTAACGTTGCTGTTCGCTGATACAGTACTTGAACGCGCTACAGGTGTGATATTTACAGGCCTTTACTGGTGAAACGCCTTTACTGGTGAAACCAAAAATCTAGTTTTAGTAACAAATCATGACATTGTGACTTTCGACCTACATGTACCAACCTGAAATGCCATCCCATGCATCCCCTCATCATAAGCAACTAGTACACCTAAAATGGGTATGAGCGCCCCATGAGAAACTAAGTTATTATCCGGCAACCAAAGTGTGACAGACAGACAGATGGATGGACAGTACAAAACAATATGTCTTCAGACTAAAGTGGTAGACACAACTAGAAATGTATTCATAAAACATGGATGCCAATTAAAGTGACATGTTTGACCATAAATGCAATCACATGATTAGTCCATAACTAACCTTTACAAGGTCACAGGTCAAGGTCATCTCTGATGCAACATTATGTATTCATTAAATGAGGTCATGAGCATGTGAATTTGTAGTTAGGTATTAGATACAACAGACAGCATTATATATAATTCAGGCCAAAAGTACACGACTAAACTAGCTACAATTAATAAAGTTGTGCCTTCAGTTTTAATTCCAACTGCTCAGATCATTAATGTCTGTATCTTTAGAAGTAGAATTAAAATATAAAGACAGTAGACAGAACGCCAGATAAGGGGGGGGGGGGGGGGGTGTATATTTCAACAAGGGCCACTATGGCCCTAAATCGCTCACCTGGTAACCATGTACACAGTGTGACCTAGTTTTTGACCGGGCATGACCCTCATTCTAATTTGACCTCGATTTCAATGAGACAAACATTTTGTTCAAGTTTCATGAAGATTCAATGAATTTTGTAGTCTCTAGAGTGTTAACGAGGTTTTTGGATGATTTGACCTAGTGACCTAGTTTTTGACAAGACATAAGCCACATTTGAACTTGACCTATATTTCATTGAGGCAAACATTTTCATCAAGTTTTATGAAGATCAAATGAAATTTGTAGTCTCTAGAGTGTTAATAAGGTTTTTCTATGATTCGACCTAGTGACCTAGTTTTTGACCGGACATGACCCACATTTTAACTTGACCTAGATTTCATTGAGGCAAATATTTTGATGAAGTTTCATGAAGATCCAATGAAAGATGTAGTCTCTAGAGTGTTAACAAGGTTTTTCGAAGATTTGACCTAGTGACCTAGTTTTTGACCGGACATGACCCACATTCGAACTTGACCTAGATTTCATTAAGGCAAACATTTTGATGAAGTTTCATGAAGATCCAATAAAATTTGTAGTCTCTAGAGTGTTAACAAGGTTTTTCGAAGATTTGACCTAGTGACCTAGTTTTTGACCTGACATGACCCACATTCGAACTTGGCCTAGATTTTATTGAGGCAATCATATTGATGAAGTTTCATGAAGATCCAATGAAATTTGTAGCCTCTAGAGTGTTAACAAGGTTTTTCGATAATTTGACCTAGTGACCTAGTTTTTGACCGGACATGACCCACATTCGAACTTGACCTAGATTTTATTTAGGCAAACATTGTGACCAAGTTTCATCAAGATCCAATGAGATTTGAACCTGCTAGAGTGTAAACGAACAATTGTGAATGGATGGACGGACGGACGGAGGGACGGACAGACAGACGACGGACGACCAGCGATCCTAAAAGCTCACCTTGGCACTACGTGCCAGGTGAGCTAAAAACTAAAATCTTTATCTCTGCATTAAACCCTATGGTGTCACTACTCGTTAGAATCGTCTCTTCTAGACGATTCTAATGAGTAGTAATAATAACCATAGGATTTGGTGCTGAAATAAGTGAGAAAATGTTGGATTTGTTAAGTTTACTCCCTCTTATCTGGAGCCCTGAGTAGAGTTCTACATGCTTGCCAGAGGGACCTTGCGTACAGTAACTAACTTACATTTCCTGTCATAAACATTTGACTACTGTAGTTGATGGCTAATGTCCGGCCAGTAAATGAATGGCCAGTGATTGGGGGTACCCTAAAGCATATTAATGAGCCATATCCCTGGTCCCCTATAACACTGGGGTGAATACAGAGAGGGGGCTGACACTTGAGAACATCTACAATTAAGGATAATAATACAGAATGATCTGCATTTTCTATGCTCAATCCTAATTGACTGTCTTTGATAATAGAAGAATCTCACTCAAATGACAAGAGGTTTGAAGACAGGGGGTCGGTTAATGCAGTATGTAAACAAGATGTGTTTGTGAAACACTATGTCTCTTGATGTGACCATTACCTCTTTATGACTTTTGTCTGACATGACCTAACTTGTACTGAAGTCCATGTAGTGGCGATTCAGCCTAGTTGACCTCTTAATGACCTTGACCATTGTCCAGCATGACCAAAGTTGTACTGAGCTTTTTCCGCGGAGCTGTCTGTTATCTATTTAGTCACACATTTCTATTTAGACAAACATTTGAACCAATCATATTTGATCAGAAATTTAGAATTAAGAGCACCTGTTGAAACTGACTTGTCTGTTTGGATAGTAGCCAGGGCTCCAGATAAGAGAATTATTTCAAAACTTAAAAACTTTATTTGTGCATTAAACCCTATGGTGTCCAACTCATATGAATTGTCTCTTTGAGACGATAAAAATGAGTGGTAACACCATAGGGTTTGGTGCTGAAATGAGTGAGAAAATGTTAGATTTGTTCAATTTACTCCCCTCTTATCTGGAGCCCTGAAACAGTAGCCTAGCTGTTTATGCACTGATGTGAGTGTAAAATTAGACACAGCCAGTGTGTAATACTGAGCTTCTATTTTAAGATATGCTAGCAGAATCTGATGTGTATTTATAGATAGACAGTGGCAGCTAGGTATTTTGTTTAATAATGGTTTACTTCCAATTTATTTTAATTGTTAACTATTAATTTTGTACAAATTTACCATACAATGATAGCAATATAATAAATGGCCTCAAGTAATTAAACACAATTGTGTTGTTTCATCATTTATTTACAAGAGTGAGGTGTTATAGACCTTGTAAAGCAGGGCAGACTGTTCTGTATGGGCCTGCACAGTTTATCTAGTTATAGTTTGTTTCAAGAAACTCCCCATGAATGAAGTTTGATATACAGAACAATATAATTTAATCTGAGGATCTCCTACCAGTAGCTAGGATATGTTTTGCATTTCTGTACATTTATAGTTTTTTAGTCAGAGTTATGCTATATCGTTGAATGTGTATTTTTTGCTTTTCAATCCAAGATATTACAATTCTTTGAAAACCTCCAATTTCGTACAATTTTGCACACCCATCAACAGCATGAATTTCACCAACCATTCCGCCGAATATCTTTTTTAAAGATATTTCTTGTTTAGTAATTTGGAGTTCACAAACCAAATATGAAGTCTCTATCACATGTAGTTCCAAAGTCAATATGCCCAGCAGGGCAAAAGAAAAGCACACAAAATGATACTTTCTGTCAAGTATTAAGCAGCCATCTCTTTACTTTCCTCCTGCATTAAGTGGTACTTGACCTAATACTTTTACAATGTTAGCTGTAGGCGTAAAAGGTTAATCCATTACCCCATAAATACACATTTCCACGCCTTTAATTTATTCCTCTACTGAAGAAAATATCTCCTATTTATACTGTTATAAATAAGAACCATAAGAAATATTTTCTATATTCTAGCAGATAATAGTTTAATAAAGCAGGCTGAAAGTAAAGCAGAATGTGCCTTAAGGCACATTCTGCTTTACTTTCAACCTGCTTTAAGTGCGTTCACCAGTCTTCAAACCTAGAAACAGGCTATGGGGTAATGGGTTCAAGTAAGTGAATAAAATTAAGACCCTAAAATTCTAGAATTTATTGTAAGATTGTCCGTGATTTCCATAAAGCATTGAGCCCAATGGTGAAACAGGACACCTCACACTAATATGTGGTGTTACGGTACTAATCGGGGCCTGTATCATCATGTATCAGCCAAGGTGTAAATTAAATACCCCTTGCCCCCTCATTAGATATACCATCTGATACACCTAATTTATGTCTCTCACATCCTCAACCCTCATCCTGCAGTTTATTTATTTTCCATGTTGGAGTCAATAATGTAGCTTATATGTGCATATATGCTCCCTTTAAACTACCTAATCGACACCAATTTCATGTGTGCATGTATATATTGTATTTATGTATTTTGTCAAATGTAAACAATTTATATATTTTCATGTGTGATATTGTAATCTTCAACATTGGAGGAAATAAAGATATACGGTACATACACTTTCTTGGCAACTGCAAATAGTTTCAATCCACAGGGCTCCAGATAAGAGGGAGTTAAGTGAACAAATCTTAACATTTTCGCACTTTAGTCCAAATCCTATGGTGTTACTACTCATTAGAATCGTCTCGAAGAGACGATTCTAATGAGTAGTGACAACATAGGGTTTAATGGAGAAATGAAGATTTTAGTTTTTGAAATACTCCTATTATCTAGAGCCCTGAATCCAGATCAGGCATCTTATAACTCGGAGTCATCTGGATCCAAACTGTTTGACAGTGGGTTAAATTTTTCTTCAGTTTAAAATATAAAATCTTTTTCATCATTTTCTTTTTGCGTTAGAGTTTTTAAAACATAGATAAGTGTATTGGGTTATAAGGATATAGCTGAATAGATTGTTGGCTTTCAAATCTTCCCTAACTTGGAATGATTACTCTGTTTCTGGTCCTGCAATTAAGTTGTTATTATTATATAAATTAATGATCATACTCCAAAATAGTCCCTATCTGACCTAGATTTGTTTTTATACAAACAATGTCAGTCTCATTGATAGAAAGATGTTAAACATACTGTTCACTAGAATTTGTTCTTGAGGAATACGTATGTCTCCCCTATTTACTCCTATCCGCCAAAATAGTCACAGCACAAATTTCAAACAACATGAACAATTTGAAATACAAGTAATTAAGATGTGAAAGTTTGCTTTACTTTCAACCTGCTTTAACTTAAGTGGTCACCTGTCATTAAAACTTGAAACTGGCCCGTTATGTGGTAACAGGTCAAGGCTTTATAAAACAAAGCTTCTCTATGCAAGCAGTTCAGATGATGAAGAGAGTAGTACAGCGATTGAGGTTGATCGTATTCGGTGAGATCTAAATCTAGTTTTATCATCATTCATGTAATATACAGTTGAACTTCGATATCTGGAACTCGGTTAAATCGAACATACCCATATTTCAAAGTTAAAACGTGGCTTAGCCACGTTTTAACTTTGAAATATGGGTATGTTTGACTTAACCAAGCAATGAAATAATGCAGTTCATGTGTTGAACTATCAGATAGTTCAAGTTAAGCGAATTCGAGATATCGAAGTTCGACTGTATATATTACTCAGAGTGCAGCATTCAGAAGGTTAAGAGTATATTGCATCTCATTATGAGTAAGGTATTCTAAAATTAAAACTTTCCCAGGTACTAGTTGAATTATGTATGGATTATGAGATGTAATTAAGTTTATAAACTGGTGATAACAGGGCTTTCACAGTCAATAACCCTTTATAACTCCATAACCTTTTATTTAGTTTTGAAGACAGGGGACCACTTAAAGCAGGTTGCAAGTAAAGCAGAATGTGCCTTTACTTTCAGCAAATTCTGCTTTACTTTCAGCATGCTTTAATCAGGCTACTATCTGTTAGAATATAGAAAATATTTCTTATGATACATATTCATTACTGTATAAAATTGAAAATAATTTCTTCAGTAGAGGAATAAATTAAATGCATTAAAATGAATATCTATGGAGTAAAGGTTTAACTTTGCTTCTCCTGAGTTTATGATGATTGAGACTCCCCCTACCATCTGAATTCATTTTGAAACCATTTAACAAACCAATACACTGCTTGTTGGGATGTCATACAATTGTGCATTTGGATACCTTCACCAATTCTTTTAAATAAATTCCTGTGAACTGAACATCTTAACAAACTGATGGGGTTTCAGACCATTTGAAGCTATCGACCTGCTTTATTTCAATGTGCTGCTAGTTGAAAACCATGTTTAAATCCCATTTAAATAATACCTGCTGGTATATTTTCCAAATGCATTTTAACTCTCATAAGGCTGAAATTTTCATTTTCTTATCAATAAACAATTAACATTGACTCTTTTATCCCCAAAATATTCATCATAGTATGACAAACAGTGTGGACACTGATCGGAGCATTATTTCAGGAGCATTCTGATAAAGGTTTACACTGTTTACAAAATTATTGATTTATGTATTCATTTTCTACACTGTAAGGGTTTAAATCCTATATGTTACAGTAAAACCTCTCTATAATGACCACTAAATTGTGTTAATTTTAGTTGTTTACCACAGGTGATTGCTTAAAGCAAGGTGACAGTAAAACAGAAAGCTCCTTTAGGCGCTTTCTGTTTTACTGTCACCTTGCTTTAAGCAGTCACCTGTCTTTTATGCAATTAATAAGCCTTCGTTTTAGTGGTCGTAATAGGGAGGTTATACTGGATTCAAATGCCTATAAGTAGATTTCAACCATTTTTTGAATTTTCAATTCTGTATTTAGTCTACTTGAGTTACTTTCAATATAATTAATCTAGTGCATGTCATTGCGCCATATTAGAAACCTTCAGAAAATGGTTAATCAACTATCTAATCCTACAGCATCCATAAAGGGACAATCTACCTACCTAAAGCTGCTTGTGACATTCAAAGGAATATGTTAACTCATTGCATGCTGGGTAATTTTTATGTTGGCAACACTTATGTCGTCTGCTATTGTTCAAAAAAGAGATTTTTTTCTTAATTTCTTTTCAAACTAGGGTTAGGGTGTAAAACAGTTTGGATACTAATGAGACGCCCGCATTATGCAGCGTCTCATCTGGATCCAAACTGTTTGCAGAGGTAATCACTATGGCAGACATATCCGACGCTAGTAAAGTTGGAACTATTCAAGGAATCATTTTAAGGTTTTACTCTTGCTGTATTGGAAACCAGTCACAATGAAGGAATACATGGAATACAATAAAACCTCTCTTTAACGGCCACTAAATATTCTTAATTATTAGGGTTTAAAGGGACTCGCAACCGGATGGTGTACTTGTCAAAATAAAATAAAATACTCAAATAAAAGCAAATTTGTGGCATTATTTGGCTTCTGACATTAAAAAAATATGATCAGTCCAAAAAAAGTCTCAAGAATCGTCACCGAATCTTAGATTTTTAGATATTTTCCATCGTTTTTCTATACCGACTAGTAGACGGTATAGTTGTTGTTGTTGCTTCTCTACACGGGCTCAGACATAAACGCGAGCCGAATTACGAAGTTGTATGCACTTTCGATCGCAACACATTGAAATACGTTAAATCGATCCGAGATAAACGGATAGTTCCGTGGTCCATTGGTCTAAGCGGTTTCCCCTATTTTGCCTTCTGTCCGCCAATGCCGGGCCCCGGGTTCGAATCCCACCAGAGACCAGTATTTTTTTTTATTGAAATACATTTTTTTAAACAGAATTTATTATCCTAAACTAATTCTTTACCATTTATATAAGCGTTTGACACATATTTACAAATTACCATTTTTAATGCACCATCTGGTTGCGAGTCGCTTTAAGAGCAGGCGACTGCTTAAAGCAAGGTGACAGTGAAACAGAAAGCTCCTGTAGGAGCTTTCTGTTTTACTGTCACCTTGCTTTAAGCTGTCACCTGTCAATTATACAATCAATTAGCCCTAGTTTTAGTGGCCGTTATAGAGAGGTTTTACTGTATAATTTAGAGACAGAGAGAGGGTTCCTATAGGAGTCCTCTAACCTGTATCTTACTCTGAAGATACTCATTTTAACGCCTTTAATTTATTCCTTTACAAAATTGTTAAGACTAAGTTCCAGTTTAAAGAATGTGCACCAAAAATGTTTTCTTTATCTTAGCAGATGGTAGCTTAAAACAGGCTGAAAGTATAGCAGAATGTACCTTAAGGTGTATTCTGCTTTACTTTCAAGCTGGTTCAAATGGTCAATGGAATTGTCTCCTAGAGTCTGATGGAGAAATAACGAGCAATTATGAATACTGGAACATTATGCATGCATTGCCTTTGCTATTGATAATCTAGGTCTAAACTGTTTGCCTAGGTTCTTTTAGGAGTGCACTAGTATTACTCAAGACATAGAGAGCAGTGATAATTTTAGAAATCAGATGAATGAGTCCTCTGGATGCACATTCTGTAAAGCATTGAGTCCTTGAGACAAACATTCAGTCCTTGAGGTGAAAAATTAACCATATATCCAACTATTTCTAGTTTTGAAGACATGTGACCACTTAAAGCAGGTTGAAACCCTATATTACCCATTAGAACATCATAGACCTGTTTTAAATATATTCATAACATTTGCAAACAGTGTAGACCCAGATCAGAGGGCTCCCATAGCAGCCCTCTGATCAAGGTCTACACTGTATGCTAATTAAGACCAGTATTTTTTTTTAAAAAGATCCACAAGGGACATAATAACCCAAAATAGTTACTTAGTGTGGAAAGAGTTAATATATAGTTCAGTTGTATTATACAAAGGACAAAGTAAAAATGAAATATAAAGATACGTACCAATAATGCTGCTCGCTACCACAATAGCCAAAGTTCTGAGATAATACACCAGTAATCCACTCTCCATTTTCAAAATTCACTCTTCACAGCAGTTCGATACACATTAACTTGCTGCTTTCACTCAAACACATCCAGATAGTGATTTCAATCTATCTCTCCGACATTAATACTTCCAAATACATCAGTGTTTACAACCTCACGATGTCCCGATTTCTCTAACAACTTCCCTGTGTTCACCGGAATTCCTGAATTTTCACTAAAAATGCCAAGCTCACTATTTACTCTCTACTTCCAAATTTGAGCAGCGTTTAGGGCTTGAATTGGCAACATCTGCACTCAGCTAGTTAGGAATCCCATTCCACTCCTCCGGCACAGTGATAACAATTAACTACACTAACTATTTTCAAGATGTATAAGTGATGACTTTTTTTGTGTTGGCTCCTTCTATTAATTTTATGATCACACTAGAAACCATTCGGCTAACTCTTTCTATTCTCGGTACAGGTCTTACTCCTTTGGCAAAGCAATATGTAAATATATTACAAACCCTCACTTGATTTACCTTCGCTCTTCATATTACTACAATTACTTTTGCATGAATTTTATCTCCAAACTCCACTTCGCTGTTAATTATGTACTCGGATTTAACGGTGCATAATTTATCCCTGAAACCCACTTACACACGAATAAATTTAATTCCCGGAGTACCCCTCTACCTCTGGCTCTGTTGTTAACTGCTGGGTAATTGTTATATATTCTTCAATTTTAAACTATCTCTGAATCAACTGAACACTGGTTTTTGGCTCGGGCAAGCCTCTATGTTCCTTTATCCTTGTTTCCTATAGTCTTCGTGGAATGTTGTCTAACATACTCCTCACTGTCCTTTCACCATAACTGAAAATAGATAAACAGATATCCACATCAACATCAACGTTAACTTAAATTAAAATCATTCAAAAAACAGATATCCACACCGACATCAACGTTAACTTAAATTAAATAATACAAAAAACAGAATACTGGTGAGATACATCTGAAATGTAAACATGTACAACAAGTTTTTCTAACCCTTTCATTCATTATACATGCACCATCAAATCATCTATACCATAACCCATTACTCCAGAGGTACACATTTTTACTCATATAATTAATTCCTCCTCTGAAGAAAACTTCCTTTTTATATACGATAATAAACATGCAACATAAGAAATAGTTCCTATATACTTGCAGATTTATTAGATAGATTAAAGCAGGCTAAAAAGTATATAGTATTTCTTGTTTTAATGCAGGTTGTTGTTTAAAACAGATAAAAGTAAAGCAGAAAGCTCCTTTTAAGTTTAGGAAATGTCTGCTTCACTTTCCTTTTGCTTTAAACCCTCGCCCCCATACCCATTACTCCATAGATACACCTTTTAATGCCTTTAATCTATTCATCAGGGCTCCAGATAAGAGGTAGTTATTTCAACAAATCCAACATTTTCTCACTCTTTTTAGCACCAAATCCTATGGTGTTACTACTCATTAGAATCGTCTCGAAGAGACGATTCTAATGAGTAGTGACACCATAGGGTTTAATTCAGAAATAAAGATTTTAGTTTTTGAAAAACTACCCATATCTGGTGCTCTGTATTCATCCACAAGAAAATAGTTCCACTTTATAGTCATGAATATGTACTGAATTTTTTTCTATATCCTAACAGCTGGTAGCTTAAAGCAGGCTGAAAGTAAAGCAGAATGCACATTCTGCTTTACTTGCATCCTGCTTTAAGTTGTCTCCTTGCCTTTAATACTAGAAACAATCTATTGTGGTAATAGGTTAATAAACCCTATATCTTAGGTCCTATAGGTTCTGGATCCAAACTGTTTACGATCTTACTTAATACTTGATCATTTTCCAAGCTCAGAGAGGCCTAACTCATTTCCCCATAAACACACCTTTTTATACCTTTATTTGATTCCTCTACTGAAGGAAATAATTCCAATTTATACTATTAAAAATAAGAATCATAAGAAATATTTTCTATATTCTAGCAGATTGTAGTTTAAAGCAGGCTGAATGTAAAGCAGAATGCGCCTTAAGGCGCATTCTGCTTTACTTTCAACCTGCTTTAAGTGGGCAGCTATCTTCAAAACTAGAAACAGGCTATGGGGTAATGGGTTAAAGCGGGGTAATGGGTTAAAGCAGGCTGAAAGTAAAACAGAATGTGCCATAAGGCATATTCGGCTTTACTTGCATCCTGCTTTAAGTTGTCTCTTGCCTTCAATACTAGAAACAATCTATTGTGGTAATGGGTTAAAGCTTATACATGTATCTGAGGCCCTATAGGTTCTGGATCCAAACTGTTTACAATCTTACTTAACCCATTACCCCATAGCTTGTTTCTAGTTTTGAAGATAGATGACCACTTACAGCAGATTGAAAGTAAAGCAGAATGTGCCTTAAGGTACATTCTGCTTTACTTTCAGCCTGCTTTAAGCTTCCATCTGCAAGAATATAGAAAATATTTCTTATGATACATATTCATGGCTGTATAAATTAAAACTATTTTCATCGGTGTAGAATAAATTAAAGGCGTAAAAAGGCGTAGTTATGGGGTAATGGGTTAATACATTTCCCAAGCTCATAGAGGCTTAAATCAAGTTGATACAGTAGTAACAGTACAGGTAAAACTATCAAATATGTTAATCAGTATAGTTTTTTGTGTGTTTGTGATGTATTTTGACTGGGGACAACTTTGCCCTCAGACTGCAACCAGCGAAACCTTCCTCCAGTTATGCTCAATTATTCTTGTCACTGCTTGAGACTTGTGACACCTTAATGCATGACAAAACTAATACAGAAAGCATCTGTGATTTCTGCTATTTTTCTGCTACTTTTCATTCTGCTTTAAGTAAGCACCTGCCTTTATAATCTAAATTCTTTCTCACTAATTGGCTGCTATAACGAGAGGTAATACTGTATTATAAATAGTTGCTGCAGTTACATCAATGAAGTTATTCATGCAGTTGACATGGGAGTACACTACAATATCTTTTAACCCTTTACCCCATAGCCGGATTCCAGTGTTGAAGACAAATGATAACTTAAAGCAGGTTGAAAGTAAAGCAGAATGCGCCATAAGGCCCATTCTGCTTTACTCTCAACCTGCTTTAACCCATTATCAGCTTGGATATAGAAACTAAGAGGCGTAAAAAGGCATATTTATGGGGTAAAGGGTTAACCTTTCACTCCATAGCCTGTTTCTAGTTATGAAGACAGGTGACCACTTTAACCCTTTGAACCCTAGTCCCGCATATAGGCGTTCTGTTCAAACAATGTACATGTGAATAGTACACTTGTCCTATGCAAACAGTGAAGACCCAGATCAGAGGGCTCCGAAAGGAGCCCTCTGATCAGGGTCTTCACTGTTTGTCATAATGCCAAACATTGACAAAAACAACCCTTAAGAGTCAGAAATGGACTAAACAAAAATGGAAACTAGAATTGTCCACTTAAAGTGAGTTAAACCTGCTTTAGTGGTCATGCACATATGTTTTCAAACTTAGAAACTGACTATAGGGTTTAAAGACGCATTCTACTTTATTGTCAGCCTGCTTTAAACTACCATCTGCTACAATGACTTGATCCTGAGTTTATTTTTCAACTGCTGCGGGTGTCCCAGAAACTGGGGTAGGCAGCAGGTGGCTAGAGTGTCTAACACCCCGTCTCCACGCTTCTCTATCCTGTGGATCTATGCCTGCAAGGCTGCAGATGTTCAGGTCAGCCCTTACACAGTCTGACCAAGACTTTCTTGGTCTCCCTCTACCTCTGGAGCCTGGAATGGCCATACTCATGACTGAGTTGGTGCATGAAGAGGCACGAGCGACATGTCCATACCATCTAAGACGCTTGGTTCTCAGAGCTGCTGTCACTTCCTGTATCCCCAATCTTGTGTGGAGTGTATCTATGTGGACCTCATCATTGGGTTTAACGCCACAGATCCAGCGTATCATAGACCTGTCGTTCCTACGGAGCCGCTGTAGGTCCGGGGCAGAGGGTGCCCAGGTTTCACTTCCATGTAGCATGGCGGAGCGGACACAAGCGTTGTACACGTTACCACGGGTCTTATGAGAGACATGCTTGGACGTAAGAATTGGCAGGAGCTTCTTAAACTTCCCCCAAGCAGTGCAGCATCGGGTGATGATGGCAAGCTCGCAGCCTCCTCCAGCACATAGCATGTCGCCCAGGTAGCAGAAGCTTGCATCGACATCAAGTTGAGTTCCATCAATAACTACCTGGGTGACTGGTCTTCCATCAATCGGCCGAGCCTGGTCACGGCATCTTGGACATACATAGTCCGGACTGATGGTGAGCCTTCCTTTGATGCCACTGCACTTCTTGTGCAACCACATTTTGCACTGGGAACACTCAATCGAGTTGACTCCAACTCCACCTCTACACACTGCACAGGGAAATGCCCCCGAGTCTCGAAGAAGATTCAGTCCAGGACCAGAGATCATGAGCTTGGTCTTCTTCATGTAGAAAATATTTCTTATGGTGCATATTCATGACAGTATATTATATTGGAACTATTTTCTTCAGAGTAGGAATAAATTAAACGCACACAATTTGAAAAAGTATCTATGGAGTGATGGGTTAATACAAGTTTGTATATATGTAATGATCTCATTTATTTCCTCTATGTTTGCCAAGATCTCCCATGCTGCTTGTTCTATACATATCCCTATCTGGGCTGTGGTCTTGATTTCAACATTTCAAGATTTTCTTAACTAACCCAGTCATGCAAGCCTAGCTGCTGAAATTGGAATGGCACCAGTCCAAATATTCTAGATGTCCAACAATCTGGCCAGCGCAATCATTCTGTCACTGCAATTTGGATTCTTAGTTATAATAATGAGGGATTCAAAAATATTTTACTCCATAGCCAGTTTCTAGTTTTGCAGACAGGTCACCACTTAAAGAAAGTTGAAAGTAAAGCAACATGCATCTTAAGTTCTGCATATAGCTATTAACTTATCTTCAAGATTTACAAGAAATATTCTTTTGAAAGGCTAATCTGTTTAGTCAGGAATGACAAATTAACACTCATATCAAACATTGTAAACTGAAACTCCAATAAATATCCAGCAAGTTTTAAATGCTTCAGTATCAGTTACATTCAAGAGCCTTAGAATATTGCAGCAAAACCAACAATAACTCTTGTTTGTATGCACAGTCTATAATACCAGATATATCTAAATGCAGAGCAAAAATAAAGCAGGAGCATTCTGCATTACTTTTGTCCTGCAATAAGCAGCCACCTTTCAAATCATTGCAAATGTTCCATTCTTCTGAAACATTGTGATGCTGGCTGTCGGTCAAACGCAAATATGGAAAACAACAGATGTCACTGAAAGAGAAACACAAAGAGTATTAACTGTTGTTCAAACAGTAACTGGTTGTCTCTTTCTATTTTATACCTGGGAATTACTTTTCTATCTTATCCATGGACAAAAATGGTTGTTCAAACTAAGCAAACCTCATAATTTTGGTCTGCTGGTTAAAATCTACTTATAAATGTACAGAGAAACAAGAAGATTTGAGAAGCAACTCCAGTCAAGGCCAATTTCCAAGTATGGATAAGATAGAACATGCTTAGGACTGCAAAACAGCAGCCATAGCAATTACAGATGACATCTTGACATCAAACCGACGTTGTGACGTCATGATGTTGAAACCACATCAACTGATGACATCACAATGACTGTCATCATCAAAAGCTGTGTAAATAACACATGCTTAGAAACCATGATGCCAAACAAAGGTCACATGGTAGCAACCATCAGGTATAAAAGTGTGATGCAACAATGGTTCATCTCATTCATTCTGATGAGCCCAAACAAGGACGAAACTAGTCAATGATATGTGACACCAAAGTAACATTCCAGCCGGGTTTTCTCTTGTCAGTCTTTTATATTTTTTTATTCTTTTATATTTTTGTATTGTTCCATTAAAGGTTGATAAAGGCATGTTACACTGTAATGCAATCCTATTCAAATTATTTAATTTGACATAAAAGTGGGTTGATTAAGCTTGGCTTTTGAAGTAGCTGTCTATAATCTCTTAACTCTTTGCATGCTGGGTAATATTTTCGTCTGCAACAATTTGTCGTCTGCTGTCTTTCAAAAATTAATTTTTTCAAAATTTCTTTTAAATTCAGTGTCAGAATAGCAAACAGATTGGATCCTGATGAGACGTCGCGTTACGCGGCGTCTCATCTGGATCCAAACTGTTTGCAAAGATAATCACTGTGGCAGATATATCCGCCGCTAGCATGCAAAGAGTTAAATTTTTTCGTCTGCAACAATTGTCATCTGCTATAGATCTAAAATATAATTTTTCTAAATTTCTTTTCAAAGATCCTGATGAGACGCTGCGTGTCTCATCAGGATCAAAACTGTTTGCAAAGGTAATCATTGTGGTACATATCCGCCACTAGCATGGTAAGAGTTAACAACAATTTACAGTATAAAATACCTTAAATCATTTTAATCGGTATCTGTGACAAGTTGATGAATAAGATTTATGAAGTATTCGTTTATACAATACGATCTATCAACTATCAAGAGATTCTGTCAGTCTACAATTATTGTCTACATCTAGAAACACCTTTGGAAAAGTAAATTTAAGCTTCCATCCGCTTCAACCCTTTTCTCCATAGTCTGTTTCTAGGTTTGAAGGCAGGTGACCACTTAAAGCAGGTTGAAAGTAAAGCAGTCAGGGTGTTCTGTCACACAGTTAGCTCACCTTTAGGTAATATATTATTCTAGAACTATATATTCTAGAATAATTTCTTGGAATATTCATGAACAATTCTAGAAGCGACCATTTAATGTTCATGAATATTCTGCAAAAATTCTAGAAGTTTGATGTTTTTTAGAACCATTGTTCTAGAATTACAAACTTTTTTGTACTCCTTTTGTAGAATGTGTAAAGTAATTCTTGAAGCTCTAGAACAATTCTAGAGAAGTGGCCATTTAACGTTCATGAATATTCACAGGGTCAGCAAACAATCATAAGACGAGGGTTCGGCGCAAGAGGGGCGTAACTACATTTTTCAAAAATGTTCAGGAAGTGAAAAAAACTAATTTATTTCTATAGATTGAAAGTTACATACATATTTACCATGTGTTTTGTTTTAAGATAATTTATTCTTTATGAAACATTAAAAAAAAAAATTAAAATTTTACAAAATAGTGTTATATTTTTAAAAATCTGACTTACGCCCTTATTGCATGCTTTTTCAAGGAAAATCTGAAGAAATTTTATATGCAAGAAGGGCGTAAGTCAACTTAACCTTGGCCATAACTTTGGAACTACATGTGATAGAGACTTCATATTTGGCATGTGTATTCAACCCAAGGAGCTCTTGAGGTCAACCCAACTTGGATCATGTCAGACCAAGGTCAAGGTCATTAAGGGATAATAGGCTTAATTTAATAAAAAATTGTCATAACTTTGGGACAACATGTGATAGAGACTCCATATTTGATATGTGTACTTGACTTCAGAAGCTCTTGAGCTCAGTACAAGTTAGATCATGTCATACAAAGGTCAAGGTCACATGCAGGGGGCATAGTATTTCAGAAATACATCATATTGATAATGTTTGACTTATGCTCTTGTTGCAAATTTTCCCAAGTACATCTGGCAGGACTGTTCTATTATATATTTTTCAGTTAAACTGAAGTTTAAAAAAAAGTGAATTTTTATTACCTTTTATGCAAATAATAAAATGTACAACAGAATATGTACATGTATTGCTTGGGTTATTTTGATGTACATTTCCGTTTTGATTTACAATGTATTTAATTAAGGACATTCACAGTTCTCCGGTTGAAAACATAATCAGACTATATTTTCTCACCTGTGCCTCAATCAATTTAAAACTTCATTAAAGTGTTCAGTATCATTTGACATAGTGTACAACATGTCCTATAACTCTGAATATTTCACATATTTTGCCATTTATTTTGAAACATCACTCAAGTGAGCAGTATAATCTGGATTACATACAGCAACAAGTCTTATCATTCTTTTTAAATTTGACAAGAGTTATGCCTCTTTTTACCTTCTACCACATATATATTTTACTATCAATGTTGCTTATGTTATTTCTTCATGGATTTGATTAAATAGTAAAGGAAGACTAATTTACAATCACCCACATTACTAAAATGACACAAGGCCTATAACTCTTTCACAAATATGAATTTCTTAGAAATTTGCCCTTAGTTCATTTTTTGTCCTCATTAGGTTTGAAACTACTCAAGCATTCAGTTATCATCTGACTTCAGTATTTGTTTGTCAACACTTGACTTTGGGAGTGGGTTGGTACCCATTTAACTCATTATCCCCTGAAACGTTCAATGGACAAATCCAGTTTGCATAAAGGCTGGTCCATTTTCGACTATTTAGGGTTGATTCTTATAATATTTTACACAATTACAAACAGTGTAGACCCTTATCAGAGGGCTCCTACAGGAGCCCTCTGATCAGGGACTTCACTGCTTGCATAGGACAAGTATAATCTTCACAAGTACGCTTTTGGTAAAAGACGCATATATGCGTCACTAGGGCTCAATGAGTTAATTGGTAAAAATATGCTCTAAAACAACGCAAAATACTTGATTTGGACAAAAAATGAGTCGTAAAACTTTCATTTTGGGGGGAAATCCTGCCGTAAACAGCTCATTTTGGGAAAAAGTCCTTGTTTTCTTTTGGGAATGGTCCCCCCCTCCCCCCTCCTCCCAAAAAAAAGACTGGTTTACATACAACAACAAGTCCTATACCTTTTTTTTTTTTAACCTTTCTACAGTTTTGCTCATTTCTACTACCTACATTGGATTTGAATAAAAGTTAAAAATTACTGTTCCTCAACACTATCCATGTGAAATGACAAGGCCTATAACTCTTATCACAAACTATGCCCCTATGTACTCAGAATTTCTTTACAATTTGTAAACAGAAAAATAAGAACAGGCCTTATGTCCAATTTTATTATCAAGCATACTGTTTATGGACAGCTTTCACTTTTACAAGTTACACTGGTCTGATTTAAGTGAGTCAAAAAATTATTAGTGGTTAACTTTTGTGACCAAACATTTTCAACAAAAATGTGTGACAGTTGACTATATATTTGTCAAGTCAAAAAGAAGTACATGTCAAGTGGACATATACCAACATGTGGAGCCAAATGAATTTGTTGCTTGTTACCAGCTAAAAATGCCTATCTACTATGAATGTACAGGCCTCAACCATATAAAGAAAACATGATTCTATTGAAGATTGTGAAGGAGCTGACAGCAAATGCTCTTAAACAGGCTGAACCAAGGTAAAACATCTGAAAAATATTTTGTAGCCATCATCCATGCAGTAGAATAAAGCAGATCCTGAAGAAATATGGCAAACTTCAGAATGCATTCTCTGTGAGAATGTTTTCTCATATAGTGATAATCAGGCAAAGAGACTTGAGGTACCCAAATTGTTCAGTCAGAGCATGGCATCAGCTACAGTCAAAGGGTCTTAGAGATGAGGAATTTTGTCGAATTTAGTAAGGAAGTTGAAAAGTTGACCAAAACTCCTTATGTAGGTAACCCTGCATTGCTAAGGCAGCAAAGGCCACCATAACAACACTTTACAGGGGCTTCTTCACATAAACTTGTACCCAAACCATGTACTTAATTATAATGGAGCATGGTTACTAAATTAAAATCAAATGGTATCGAAAACAGCTCGGGTACAGAATGTACATGTATACATATGAACTTGCCAAGAGATGTTCAAGAGCCATATATGATGCGTTTCAACAAGTCACAGACTTATATGGGTCTGATTTCCCCACAGCTCTGAACTTAATTTGAAATAGGATATGGTAAGAGCTCTTGAGCAAAGCAAGCTGTGATAACTCAGTTCATAAAATGATGCCCTTTTCATAGCGGTGTCTAAGCTTCTCAACCTGATACTGGTTTACCTGCTACAAGTGAGTGCTTAAAACTATTGGTATACAGAAGCAAGTCAAAACTGCACTTAAAGACATCTCCTGACGACCTTTTGGTCATAACACCCTGCCAGACAATTTCCTTGCAAAGAGCATGGGTCTTGTGGACATACCGTTAGCAAAGAACCATTAACGCTTCTCGTCTGAGACTCTACCTTTATATTTGATAGTTGGGTTAGAAATAACCATTGAAAATCACTAGAGCATGAGTATAATCTGGACCTCACCAGGTAAACTGAGATTGTGCTGCACATGATATGCGCATGATTTGACAGTTACACTGACACCTCCAGAACAATGGGCTGGTGGTCCCTCAATGGACTGAGGAAAAGTCTTTAAAGATCAACACTGTGTCAGAAGAGACCAAATTTAGCAAAGCTGCATACTGATATTATACACCTGCACAAAAATAGAACAGGTGCTTTGAGTATAAACAAAGTTTCAATTTTGTTGAAGTGAATTTGTTGAGACCAGTGACCACGGATCTTCATTTGGTTGGGAAATTTCCAGTAGATCTAGGTATGTTTTATATCTGAAGAACCAAAACAACTGACTGTCAAAGTCTGAACTCAGTCACCTATGAAACTTTAACAGAACACATTCAATTAAGTTTAAGTAAATGTTTGACCAATAAGGGTTTTTTAAATAACAACATATTGCAAAATAACAAACATTGGAGACACTGATCAGAGAGCTCCTGCAGGTCTTAGCTGTCTACATGTTCAGGGCCTGCACTGTTTGCATAGGGCAAGTGTACTTTTTGCAGATACACTGTTTGTTTGTGACAAGTATACTCATTGCTTCTAGGTTTGAATGTGTTTAAAGGGAAATTTCAGTTTTGAAAATATTAAAAACTGATAACTCTTACACTAAATCTGCCTAAAAAGTAGATCTTATATCAATAATATTCTAATACCTCACGCCGAAAAGGAAATAGTGAGAGGTTTTGTAGACTGTTATAATCAAATTCTGAACCCTAAAATATCTAAAAATGACATATATATTTACACATCCTGCCTCCAACACAAATTTAATGTACATAAAATGCAAACTGCCCTTATTCAAGACTCAGGCGCCCCCATAAGTCACATTATGGCTGCCTTCTTTTCTCAAGTATAAGATTTAAACCTTTTTTTCACCTTAAAATTGAAAATATTGTGTCATGTCAGTGCTTAAGTAGACTGTTATGATGCAATATTATAATATACTGTTGTGATGTCATAAAGAACATAATGCCATCATAAGATAACAACACAGCATTTATTTGTTTATTTAAGTCTGTATTGCAGGATAGATTGTAAGTCAACCAGATGTTTTTTAGCATGCAAGAAGGGCGTAAGTGGACTTACGCCCTTCTTGCGCTAAGATAATTTGGCAATCTGAGATACGCCCTTATTGCAATATCAAATTATTGATATAAATATCTGAAACTTTTTGTTTAAATTTATACAGCATATGAGTTTGACTAATATAAGCTGAAAAATCAAAAAAAGTCATTTTTGGAAAAATATGTAGTTACGCCCCTCTTGCGCCGAGCCCTCGATAAGAACTATCAATTTATCATCTTTTCATGGTATCTTGATACAAGCCATACTGTATGCATCAACAGTAAAACCTCTCTATAACAGCCACTAAAGTGTGCTAAGTTATTAGTTGTTTTTGACAGGTGACTGCTTAAAGCATGGGGACAGTAAAACAGAAAGCTCCTGTAGGAGCTTTCTGTTTTACTGTCACCTTGCTTTAAGCTGTCACCTGTCATTTAAACAACCAATTAGTCCGAGTTTTAGAGGCCGTTATAGAGAGGTTTTACTGTATATATACACCACACCTTCCAACATCCAAAATAGGAGAAGCAACTCATTTACACTATCCAGGCAGCTCCATCCATGCAAAGTAAAACCTCTATATCACGACCACTAAATTGAGTTAATTATCCGGTGTTTAAGGCAAGGTGATTGCTTAAAGCAAGGTGAAGGTTAAACAGAAAGCTCCTTTAGGAGCTTTCTGTTTAACCTTCACCCAGCTTTTAGCTGTCACTCATCTTTAATACAATCAATTAGCCTTCTTTTTTAGTGGTCGTAAGAGAGAGGTTTTATTGTATCTGCTAATCCACGAGATTGTACTAACATTTTACACTGCACGTGCCTACTATTACAGCAATGGAATCAGTCACCAGTTTTATTTCCCTAGTCATCAATTTACAAACGCCATCGTCTAATGAGCTAATGCAGCAAAAAAGAGGCCCACAATCTGCTTATAACCCTTAAAATGCTTCAATCAAGGGCAACAGAAATTTCCCCCTGTGGAAAGGTATTGAATTTGTCTAGAAATGTTTCAGAATAATTTCTTGAATATTCATGAACAATTCTAGAAGCGGTCATTTTACGTTCATGAATATTCTGCAAGAATTCTAGAAATTTGATGGTTTTAGAACCATTGTTCTACAATTATAAAAGTTCTTAAACTCCTTTTGTAGGATTTGCAAAGTAATTCTTGATCTAGAACAATTCTAAAAGAGGCCATTTAACGTTCATGAATATTCTAAAATTATTGAACACTTTTCACAGGGGGTCCAAACAATGTAGATATATAGCACAGAACCCTGCACAAGCCCTAGAACTAAGTTCAGCTCTGCTTGTCATAAAACAGTTTCATTCTACTCCAGCATCACTTTGAACCCATTACCACTGTGCCTTTTTACGCCTTTAATGAATTTCTTTGAAGAAAAATAGTTCCAATTGACATTCTGCTTTACTTTCACCTGCTTCAAGCTACCACTTGCTAGAATAAAGAAAATATTACTTTTGATTCATATTCATGACAATATAAATTCATTGGAACTATTTCCTTCAGCGAAGGAACAAAAAGAATGCGCTAAAAGGCACGTCTATTGGGTAAAGGGTTAATTAAGACAGGCTGAAAGTAAAGCAGGATGTGCCTAAGGTGTATTCTGCTTTACTTCCATCGTGCTTTAAGTGGCCAAAACAAGAAACAGGCTATGGGATAATGAGTTAAGTATCACTTAATATTTTACCTGCATGTAATGGAACCTCTCTTTAGAGATCGAACTTATTCCAATGTTCTTTCAGAGAATAGACACACAAAAACACATGTTAACTGTACAGAATTATGTGACACATTACTTTGAACATTAAGCCTCAAAAATGTTTGTTATTTTTGTCTGCCGGCTGCAAATAGACAATGGACATTATCCTTGCTAATTAATTAAAAACTTTCCCAATCTGATAACCGCGTTAACACTTATCAGTTAGATACCCACAGAGCTCATGAGGCATGGGGGAGAATGTACAGAGGACTTTAATTACAGAACCTGTGATCTTGGCGCTCCATGCATCGCCTGGTGGGCTGCAGTCCGTGCGAAAATCAGACCAATTATCGCAGTCTGCACCAATACATTCAATATGTCACATCAACTGACAGCCATTTGATCTGAAACACCCCCAACTACCAGGAGAAACTTTTACTGAGCCACTTTCTGAGCACAGGCAAACAAGTTGTCTTCAGTCACCTTGGCAAATAGACTAGTCTGGATCCTGATCAGATACAGAGTAAGTCAGCATCTTATCAGGATCTAAACTGTCACTTTGTATGCGTAAATACAGAGTGGAAAAGAGCTGATAGCAGAATTAAAGCAGGTGATACTTTGAGCAAATGATGTCTTCAAGTTCTTAAAGGGTTTTATTCTTTGCATGCTGGGTATTTTTTTTGTTGCAACAATTGTCGATCGTCTGCTGATGTTCTAAAAATAGAATTTTCTAATTTTCTTTTTAAAACAGGGTCGGTGTCTCAAACAGTTTGGATACAGATGAGACGCCACGTTGCGCGGCGTCTCATCTGGATCCAAACTGTTTGCAAAGGTAATCACTGTGGCAGATATTATATCCGATGCTCTGGCATGCAAAGAGTCAAGGAAAAGCTGCGAAATTCCAATATAGTAACTTGGCAAAACAGTGAAATTGTTCAGCGCTGTATGTTATTGGAGACTGCAATGATAAAATAACATCACATAGCCCAAAGAAAATTGTTAAATGATTTGATGCACACTAGAAATAGTCTGTGAATAATTTTAACCTATTTGCAATCCCATATGATTACCAAATAGCCAGTTCCTAGTTTTGAATACAGGTGACCACTTAAAAAGCATGTTGAAAGTAAAGCTGAATGCGCCGTAAGCCGCATTCTGCTTTTCTTTCTGCCTGCTTTAAGGTTATGGAACACCAAATTGACCGGAAGTGACAGTAAAACATTCCCTGTGGGAAGGTATTGAATAGTTTTAGAACTATTCCAGAATAATTTCTTGAATATTCATGATCACTTCTAGAAGCCATTTAATGTTCATGAATATTCTGCAAAAATTCTAGAAATTTGATGGTTTTTTTTCCTTTTGTAGAATTTGTAAAGTGATTCTTGAAGCTCTAGAACAAATAGATGAGGCATCTTGCAATAAGGGCCTCTGGCAATTTATATCTCCACTTTTATATAGTCCCACATTTTTCATTCATGAATATGTACCATAAGAAACATTTTATATATCCTAGCAGATGGTAGCTTAATGCAGGCTGAAAGTAAAGCCGAATGCGCCTTAAGGCGCATTCAGCTTTCCTTTCAGCCTGCTTTAAGTGGTCATCTGTCTTTAAAATTTGAAAGAGACTATGGAGTAGTGGGTTAATATAGAAATGGTAAAATGAGAGGAAGGATGTAAAACCTTTTTAGCAACAACAAAACAAAAGTCAACAACTACCGTTATGTAGTGGCATTAGAAATTCAGTAATTCAAATATTTCCTGTATCTATAGCTGAGGGTGACTGAAAAAAACAAATGAAAACCTGCAGGTTAGTGTTAAATTTAAGTGGGCAGAGGGATGAAAGATAGAAGATTACTGAAGTGGTTTGTGTGTGGCATAGACATAACATTTCAGCCTGAAAAATTATATATTACCCCATGCAGTGGATCCGAGTCAGACTTCTAATAACCCATGACCCAATAAAATCACCTTTTTACACCTCTAATTTATTCCTCAACTGAAGAAAAGTTCCAATTAATACAGTCATGAATGTTCAGCATAAGACTTTTTTTGATATATACTAGCAGATGATAGATTTAAAGCAGGCTGAAAGTAAAGCAGAATGCGCCTGGGCGCATTCTGCTTTGCTTTCAACCTGCTCTAAGTGGTCACCTGTTTTCAAAACTAGAAACAGGCTATGGGGTAATGGATTAAGAGACCACTCATAAAAGTATGATTTGTGAAGACAGGTGGTTGCTTTAATGCAGAATAAAAATAATACAGAAAGCTTTCTGCATTATGTCTATACTGCATTAGTTGGGGGCCTCCGTGGCCTAGTGGTATAGTCACTGTGACTTACATCACTAAGCTCCTCACCGCTGTGAGTTCGAATCCCAGTAGGGTCGTTCGGATTTTTCATGTGGGGAAGCCTTCCAGCTGGCTTGCGGGTCGGTGGTTCTACCCAGTTGCCGATTTGTGCCTGAAACAGTGCATAAAAGGACTTCTGGGGTCTTCCTCCACCTGTTATTAGCTGGACGTCGCGATATAACTGAAATACTGTTGAAAGCGACGTAAAATCAAAAACAAACAAACAAAAATACTGCATTAATTAGGCAGCCAACTAAAAACAATCTGCCCATAGGCCTTCTATAGCATATAATAAAGATCCTACCCCACGCAGTATGTGTTTGAAATTGCCAGAGTGCAGTGGGTGAAGTTTGAAACTTAATTTCCGTGGCCACTTGAAGTTGAACGATACAAACTGGATCTGGCTAGTATCAACATGGAGGAAGTAGTTCTGCCAAGAGAGCCTCGGGGCATTTCGATTCTGTTTCAATTTTGGATCCTGCCGGCAGCCCTGTTATACAGCAACAGGATTTAACCCATTACCCCATAGCCTGTTTCTAGTTTTGAAGATATATATATAGTTGACCACTTAAAGCAGGTTGAAAGTAAAGCAGAATGTGCCTTATAAGGCACATTCTGCTTTACTTTCAGCCTGCTTAAAGATGTTATCTGCTAGAATATAGAAAATATTTCTTATTTGTGACTTTATGAGTTGGAACTATTTTCTTCAGTGAAGGAATGAATTAAAGGCACAAAAGGGTATATATGGGGTAATGGGTTACTATCCATAATGATTATCAGCCAAACAGTTTTTGAGAGAGAGAGAAAACTACCCTCAAAATATTGATTCTTCAGTCATTTTTGAAGAAGCACAAAGACATATGGCAACAAAATGCAATATAATAAACAAAATGTGTTTCTAAAACATGTATGCCCCTCACACCACTTTGAAATTTATATGACCTTGACCTTTGACCTCAAAATAAAATGGGGTCATTTTAGTGGAGGAATAAATTAAATGCACTAAAAAGTGTTTCAATGGGGGAGGGTTTAAGGTGTAAAATGGTGTATTTATGGGGTAATGGGATACTAAGCTGGAAGGAGTGTTCCTGTTGGTGAGCCTGATTATCACTTCCACAAATGTTGTATATGCTTTATGTATGTTGCATCATTCTAAAAATAGTTGGATCTGGTTTCTGAATGGAATAGTGGGAGGTTTATGGGATGTAAAGCTGTTCTACATATGTTGAAACATGATGCAGCCCCTGCCAAAGGCCTGTAGATTCATTCACAAAACCACAAGTCTTCAGAGATTAGAATCTTATCTTGTAAAAACTTCTATACTCGCCCCCAATGTTACTACATGGACCTAGTGCTTCCTTGCAGCATTCTAATATAAACATGAAGATATACAGTATAAACTTGTTTTACATACACCTTTTTTACACCTATGGTTTACCGTGGATGTAGTCGAGGGGTAAAGTGCCCAATTACAATGTCAGGGGTCGTGAGTTTGATCCCCCGCCAGACAAAGTCCTTCGGATGAGACATTATAAACCGAGGTCCGATGTATCAGTGCTTTACACTGGGCATCTAAAAGAACCAGAGAACTCTCTTTCGATAATAAGAGTATGGCATCGCGCTCAGGTTCTCTGTATCCGCTCCCCTCTCTCTGGGGCGTCCAATAAGCCCATAGATGGCAGAAACGGATTTTAGCAAACAAAACAAACAAACACCTATGATTTATGCCTCCAATAAACTAAACAGCTCAATTGTATGCAGTCATGAAATATGCTGCATAAGACATATTTTCTATATGATAGCATATATCACAGCAATATTCTATATTAACCCTTAGCCCGCCATATAAATTGTCGTCTGCTATATTTCTCGTCTGCTTCAAGTTTCAAAGTGCTTCAAAGTTGCTCAAAATTGCTGAAAATGTTGTCCGAGTGTCAAACAGCTTGGATCCGGATGAGACGCCGAGTTACTCGGCGTCTCATCCGGATCCAAGCTGTTTGCATATGGAGCTATAGTCGTGAGTGGCAGGCTAAGGGTTAAAGAAAAGGTATAAAATTCAAAATTTTAAAGAGCAGAAATCCGAAGATTTCTGAAACCCACATATGTCTGGAGAAATTAAAAAAAATCCGGAAATTAAGGAAAAATCCGGATAAATAGTAGTTCTTATATAGAGGCCCTTATGTTCTTTAATATGGGGAATAAATAAAGGCATCCTAATGGTGCTTACTTGAAGGGAAAATGTAAACCTAGCTATCCTTTGGCACTTTACTGAAAAAAATATTGTGGGTATTGTTCCAAGGACAGAAAGGAAATAGTCTGTAATCTATTTTTAGGTAGCTGCATTCAGCTGGAGTCAGACACAGATGAGCAACATAAAAATCATTTCATTTCATAACTCTGCGTAAAATGTAATTATGTCGGATAGTCTGGTTCCGTCATCTGTAATTGACGTAGCTGCTATCGGCAGTAATTAACAGACTTGCTGCCTTGGACTGGCGGTAGGGAATAGTAATAATGTTGTGTTATGGTAAAATAAATTGTCTTTATTACGGCAATTGTGCAAAGCAATTTATGATTGCTGGCTTTTAATGTTTAGACATGTTCTGCAATGACAAATTTAAGAGAGTTTTAGTTATGTATTTGATAGAGATTTTGGCTGATATAGTTATTATGCATGAAATAATATAATATTGACGAGCTTACACCGTTCCAGCCTTATTCAGATATGTTATTGTGACCCATTACTCCATAGATACACATTTTAACCCTTTACCCCATAGAAGCGACTTTTAGCGACTCTGATTTATTCCTCCGCTGAAGAAAATAGTTCCAATTTAATCAGTCATGAATATATTTTAAAGGGAAATTTTCAATATATTCTAGCACAGGATAGCTTAAAGCAGGCTGAAAGTAAAGCAGAATGCGCCTTAAGCGCATTCTGCTTTACTTTCAACCTGCTTTAAGTAGTAACCTATTTTCAATTCTAGAAATAGGCTATCAGGTAAAGGGTTAACACATTTTGTATATTCTTCCACTGAAGAAAATAGTCCCATTTGATACAGTTATGAATATGCACTATAAGAAACATTTGAAAATAGTTTCAATCTATAGAGTCATAGATAATATATTTTCTATATTCTAGCAGATGATGGCTTAAAACAGGCTAAATGTAAAGCAGAATGCTCCTTAAGGTGTTTTCTGCTTTACTTTCAACCTGCTTTAAGTGGTCCCTTGTTTTCAATACTAGAAAGAGGCTATGAAATAAATGGTTCAAATTAGTGTAGGGCAGCAATTATGTAGAAGATTCTGTAGCAGCTTTCTTTATGCTTAATGTATTGCCTGCCATTTCAGAGTGGTTGGTCAACCCATTACCCCTGGTCTGTTTCTAGTTTTCAAAATAGGTGACCACTTAAAGCAGGTTGAAAGTAAAGCAGAATGTTCCATAAATCAAAGTTCTAAAAAGGCGTATTTATGGGGTAATGGGTTAAACAAATTGAAATACTTAAGTGGTTACATGACTGTAATATAGAGGTTTTACTGTATCTTTGATCTTTACTCATTTATGGTGTTAAAGCAGGTGGGGCAGCTCAGCTCTTTCCCCCAATGCCTTTTAACCAATTTTATGTGGGATACACTTTTAGGTGTACCTCTAGGCAAACAGTTTTGATCTAAGATCAGGCCCCACATTGTGGGGCCTGATCTGAGATTAAAACTGTTTGCAGCTAGTTCATTATTCTATCAGAAAATGCTAAAATCTTTTGCAAATATTTGAGTATACCCACTGCAGACGACATTGTAAAATGGCCGCCAAATATTACCCAGCATACAATGGGTTAAACCTTTTCCATACAGAAAAACACTTTTTCATGCTTCTACACTGTTCGATAAAGACCCCACAAGAAATATACATTTTCTGAATCCTGACAGGTAGATGCTTAAAGCAGAAAGCTTTATTTTCAGCCTGCTGCGAGCATCCATCTGTCCTAAAAACTGAAAATAAACTTTGGGGAGGGGGTGGGGGAGAGATAAAGGGTCTTGAACAGCAACAAATCCAGGCTTTCTGTTCAGCTACATTACAAAATAAAATCCAGTTTTGTAATCTATATGACACAGGTTATATCAGATAGAAAATATGTGACTAACACAAGTTGCAGCTTTTTTGTTCAAATTCTCTAAAAGCTTAGAATACCAGTATTTCACTAAAAGGTTGTGAAGTTTCTCATATAACCCGTCCCCTAGAACATGTTTATATTCTTCCTCATAAGTGCCAATGGTTACATTTACCTATTCCTTTTCAAAGTTCCATAGGACAACTCTATCTTGTCCTGAAAACACACATTTATTAAAGATGTTGTAAGATATGGGTGGCAGCTAAAAGCAAGATAAAAGTCAACCAGAAAAGCTCCTGCAGAAGCTTTCTATTTTACCTTTTTCTTTACCTTAACCTATTATCCCATAAATATGCTTTTTAACACCTTTAACTTATTCCTCCACTGAAGAAAATAGTTCCAATTTATACAGTAATAAATATACATGTATATGATAAGAAATATTTTCAATATTCTAGCACATGGTAGCTTAAAGCAGGTTGAAAGTAAAGCAGAATGCGCCTTCAGGCGCATTCTGCTTTACCTTAAACCTGCTTTAAGTGGTCACCTATCTTCAGAACTATAGAAATCTACTATGGGGTAATGGTTCAAACTTTACTCCATAGCCTGTTTCTAGATTAAAAGATGGGTGATGCCTGAAAGCAAGTAATTAAATGTAAAGTAGAATGCACCTTAAGGTGCAGTCAGCTTTATTTTCAGCCTGCTTTAGGCGATATATAAAATATTACTTATGGTGCATATTCATAACTGTATAAAGCGGAACTATTTTCTTCAGTAAAGGAATAAGAATAAATTAAAGGGTATTCAAGGGGGAATGGGTTAAACATAGAAGTACCATGTATATATGGTGATTTGCATGCACTCAACAGATAAACACTCCTCATTTTATATCAAATGTCATATCACACCAAGGGCTTGAAAAGTGTCTCACTTAAAAGGGCTGAGTTTAATTATCTTATCACCAAACAGTCACAATAATCTAACTATCCATTAAAGTGGGTGGAGGTCTTTGATTACACTATTAACTTATACTATTAGACTATCTTCTGGGGCCAAGTACCGCTGATCTACAACAGTGCATACATTAATATTTATTATGATGGTTGACTTATTTGCCAGCGATCTCATTCCCTCCAAATACCATGGAAGCTTAAACAAGAGGGCCATGGCCCTAAATTCGCTCACCTGAGGACATTGAAGTTTGTACCTAAGTTGACTGGGCAAGACAACATTTTAATATAGCTATAAATGGAGTTATCTTCCGGACAAGAAAACATGACAAAAGTGAATTTTGTTGCCAAGCTTATGACCCTTATCCATGACACATCCTCTTATCAAGCTATTTCCATTTCCGGTAAATGATAATTATTTCACTAGCGTCAGCAGAACTGGAGTTATTTTCCTGACAATAAAATATGACAAAGGGGAAAACAAAATATTGCTGCCCTTATGCACTAGGCATTTTCTCTCATCAGTTTCTTTCCATACATAAAATTTCATTACAATAGCATCAGTAGACCTGGAGTTGTCTTCTTGACAAGAAAATATGACAAAGGGAAATAACTAAAAAAAACAATGATGTCAGAGTTATGGCCTTTGCAAATGGCACTTCCTCTCATTAGGCTCTTTCCAAATAGGCAATTTCATTTTACCCATTACCCCATAGCCTGCTTCTAGTTTTGAAAATAGGTGGCCACCTAAAGCAGGTTGAAAGTAAAGCAGAATGGGTCTTAATGCACACTTTGCTTTACTTTCAAACTGCTTTAAGCTACCATCTACTAGGATATAGAAACTTATTTCACATCTTACATTTTCATGACTGTTTAACCCTTTCCCCCATAGAAGCGCCTTTTAGCACATTCAGTTTATTCTTGCTCTAAAGAAAATAGTTCCAATTTATACATTCATAAATATGTATAATACAAAATATTTTCTATATTCTAGTAGATGATAGCTTAAAGCAGGCTGAAAGTAAAGCACTTTCAACCTGTTTTAAGTGGACACCTACATTCAATACTAGAGATATGCTATGGGGGAAAGGGTTAAAGGGGAATTATTTTCTTAAGTGGAGGAATAAATCAAAGGCCTAAAAATGCACATTTATGGGGTAATGGGTTAACAAATGTCTGAACAAACGACTGAACCATTTCTAAACTTTAGCAGACAACATGTTCAGTTCTGTTGGCCTGATCACTGAGGTCAAATATTATGTAAGAGAACTGTAGCAGCAGCAGTCTGGGAGCTTACCCTTACCAGACTGAAATGATGTCTGCTAAATACCTTCTGTGTGTAAAAAATGTACATTTTTATTTTTTAGAAAATGTCAAGTTGGTAAATGAGTGGCAAATAGTTTGGATCCAGATTAGATGCAGCATTATGTTGCATCTGATCTGGATCCAAACTGTTTGCAAATATTGGTTATTTGCCCATAGTATATTAAGGGTAACTCAGGTAAATACAGTTCTGCCTAAATCAAAAATACTGTAAAACCTGCCTAGAGCAGCACTTAAACTGTGCAGGGTGGTGTCAAATGTGACCCTAGGGATTTCATTTTAACAAACTATAGAGAGATCCACCAGGAGATTCTACTGTACAAATATCAAAGCTTAGGGCCTAGTAGTTTTGGGCAAGAAGATTTTTTAAAGATTTTTGCTTTTTTGCTTTTTCAAGCAGAGTTTGTGCTTTTTTTCATTTTTTTTGAACAACTTCTGTAGAGAAGCATCCAAGGAACATCATGAGCAGTTTGAACTCTCCCTACAATCGGCGGGTTTCAGAGGAGATGTCGTTTGAAGTAAAAGTGAACGGACAGACGGACAGACGGACAGACGTACTACGGACGGTGAGCGGTCACAATAGCTCACCTTGAGCCTTTGGCTCAGGTGAGCTAAAAATAATGAAAGTAAAACCGAAAGCTCCTGAAGGAACCTCTACTTTGCTTTCAGCTGCCGCCTTCCTATAACACACTAGCAATGGTGGTAATGGGAAAAAGTGTGAACCTTTTCCGCCAGAACTTTTATTTCAGTGTCTCGATCTAAATGCAAACTGAAAGTAAAGAGTAAAATTCCTTAACCCTTTACCTTATAGAAGCGCCTTTTAGCGCATTCCGTTTAATCCTCCGCGGAAGAAAATAATTCCAGTCTATACAGTCATGAAAATGTATAAGAAGAAATATTTTCTTAAATCTAGTAGGTGGTAAGTTAAAGCAGGCTGTAAGTAAAGCAGAATGCGCCTTAGGGCGCATTCTGCTTTACTTTCAACCTGCTTTAAATAGTCAACTATTTTCAAATCTAGAAACAGGCTATAGGGTAAAGGGTTAAAGGATGATGGTCCTGAATGAGATTTCTGCTTTACTTTCATCCTGTTCAAAGCTGTCACAGGTCTTCAGCACTGCCTGTCAAATAGATGAAATAATTCCCATCAGCTCCAGATAAAGGGAGTATTTCAAGAACTAAAATCTTTATTTTTGCTCTAAACCCTATTGTGTCACTACTCATTAGAATCGTGTCTTCGAGACGATTCTAATGAGTAGTAAACCATATGGTTTGGTGCTGAAATGAGTGAAATTGTTATGGATTTGTTCAGTTTACTCCCTCTTATCTGGAGTCCTGATCCCATGGCTTATAGTATTTGACAAGGCTAAGGTATTTCTATGAGGAATAGGTAAAGGAATGAATAGATATTTCTATCACAAGAAAAGTTTTGCTAAAATATTGATTCAAATCATCTCCATCCAACTGATAGAGCAAACATCAGGGCTCCAGATAAGAGGGAGTAAACTGAACAAATCCAACATATTCTCACTCATTTCAGCACCAAATTCTATGGTGTTACTACTCATTAGAATCGTCTCGAAGTTACTACTAATTAGAATCGTCTCGAAGAGACGATTCTAATGAGTAGTGACAGCATAGGGTTTAATGCATAAATAAAGATTTTAGTTTTTGAAATACTCCCCTTATCTGGAGCTCTGAAACATCATATCTGTTTGGTTAAAACAGGTGACAGCTGAAAACAAGATGAGTATATGCCCAATACTGGACCTGATAAAATTGCAATTTGAGACTAACATGTTTTATCTATAGCAAAATAAATGATCAAGCGCCCTCATAATAAAAATCTACAAAAAAAATTCACCCAATTTTAAGTCAGAAGTTTATTTCCAATCACCACTATCTATTCCACTACTTCTTGGCATTAATCCTTTTATGTACAAGAACTCAGTTGACCATTGCGAGCAGTTTGCATTCTCAACAGATATCAAGTAACTTGAGAGTCTGATCAGGATCCAAACTGTTGGTGATTTGGATTGTAATTCGGCAAAGAAAAGAAATGAGCGAATTTCAGAATAATTAAGAGCAGACATTTGAAGCAGATGACTTTTATTCGGCTCGTAAAGGGATAATGATCAACATTCCATTCCCATTTCCAACCTCGTAAACTTTCCTAAAAATCCATAGGATGCTACATTAAATAAACTTGGATTAAACTCTCTCCATGATCAACACTCTGAGAAAATACCAATAGAACTTTCTATCGAGAATCTGCCATTCAGGATCTACATTTTCTGCAAGTAATTGTTCAATAAAACATTCCCTGTTTCAACAAAGAAATTTCTCCGTTAACTCAAATTGCCTTATAAACCCTTTACTCCATAGCCTGTTTCTAGTTTTAAGGACAGGTGACCACTTCAAGCAGGCTGAAAGTATTGAAGAATACATTAAGAATGTACCTTAACCCTTAGCCCGCCAACTAAATTGTCGTCTGCTATATTTCTCGTCTGCTTCAAGTTTCAAAGTGCTTCAAAGCTGCTCAAAATTGCTGAAAATGTTGTCCGAGTGTCAAACAGCTTGGATCCGGATGAGACGCCGAGTTACTCAGCGTCTCATCCGGAACCAAGCTGTTTGCATATGGAGCTATAGTCGTGAGTGGCAGGCTAAGGGTTAACATGCATTCTGCTTTATTTTCAGCTTAATGCAAGCTACCATTCTGCTAGAATATAGAAAATATTTTTTATGATACATGTTTGTGACTGTATGTTTAAACTGGATCGAACCATTTTCTTCTGGAGAAATTTATAAAGTTAAATGTGTAAAACTGTGTAATAGATCTTTTAGCGCATTTAGATTATTACTCCATTGAAATAAATAGTTCCAATTAATACAGTCATGAACATGTATCATAAGAAATAATTTCTATATCCTGACAGATAGTAGCTTGAAGCAGGCTGGAAGTAAAGCAGAATGCACCTTAAGGCACATTCTGCTTTACTTTCAACCTGCTTTAAGTGGTCACCAATCTTCAAAACTAGAAACAGACTTTGGGTTAAAGGATAAAATGAATACCTGTCTTCAAAACTAGAAACAGGCTATGGGATAACTTGAACCAGCAATCATTTAAATGTCTATAAAACTAAGCAATTGATTTATTGAAAGAGGAAAATTAATATTGTTTCCAAAACTAATTGAGCAGAGCTGTATTCAGGTATTAAATGAACCGAGTAACTACATTGTTGAAAGGAAGTCATCTTTAAGCCATTAATTACTGCATGAATTTAAAGGTCTTTTTATGCCTTTAACTTAAAAGTCCTCCACTGAAGAAAATAGTTCCACTTTATATGGTCACCAATAATGTTTTCTATAGCCTTGCAGATTGTAGCTTAAAGCAGGTTGAAAGTAAAGCAGAATGCGCCTTAAGGCGCATTCTGCTTTACTCTCAACCTGCTTTAAGTCGTCACCTATATTCAAAACTAGAAACAGGCTATGGAGTAATGAGCTGGTCCTTTAATACAGTTTTGATTGTATCTGACATATTTATTTCATCTGTCATTATGATCACATGTAAACAATCACAAAACTTCCACGAAACCCAAGTAAACTCTGAAATAAGATGCAGCATTCACCAACACATGCACAAGTTCATGTCAATAAGTAAAGCTATCTTGTTTAACTCTCTGCATGCTGGTTAATTTTTCCGTCTGCAACAATAAATGTTGCGTGCTATTGTTCTAAAATTACATTTTTTATTAAGGAAATTTCTTTTCAAAACTTTCAGACTGTCAGACAGTTTGAATCCTGATGAGACGCGGCACTACGCGGTGTCTCATCTGGATTAAAAAAGTTTGCAAAGGTAATCACTGTGACACATATCCGCTGATACCATATAACAGTTATATCATCCACTTACCATGCAATACAGTTAGTTCCAATGCCAAGCTTTTCAACAACTTTCCTGATCTGACTACTTTCTCTCTCTTCCAACGCCAAGCTTTTCAACAACTTTCCTGATATAATTTCACTCTCACACTCTCCTACACATCAAGTAAATCTCTAAGTATAACCAAACATTCTTTTGACAGTCCATATGCTTAACACAAGTTGTTGATAAACAGATGACGATCACTTTCTAACTGTTCTTTACAACCACACCTCATCTTCACACCACTTTGATGAATGTCAACAAGATTCACTGTACAGTAGTTAACCCATTTGCCTATAAATAAACCTTTGTACGCCTCAAATTTATTCCTCCACTGAAGAAAATAGATCCACTTTATATAGTCATGATAAAAAATTGAACGTATACCATAAGAAGTATTTTCTATATTCCAGTAGTTAGTTACACAAAACAGGCTGAAAGTAAAGCAGAATGCGCCATAAGGCGTATTCTGCTTTACTTTCAACCTGCTTTAATTTGTCACCTCTCTTCAAAACTAGAAACAGACTGTATAGTTTAACGGGTTAAGCACAACACCTATATTAGTCTAAGAGCTGGGTAAGATTTATTTATGTTGAAAGCGGCACTGGAACTTTTATATATACCTTATAGGAAATTGTCTCAGGAGTTCAGAAATGGCCGTCTGATGAGAGTTTAGGTAGAGACAAGGGAGAAAATTGGGATTAAAGTTATCTGCCCTTGGATTTTCTTGTAAATTTTGAAAATGCAATGGCAATTTTCTTTTCTATATTGGAGACTTAAATGTTGCCTAGGATGCCCAAACTTTATCCAATGTGTCTACATAAATGTCAAAGTTTGTTTTACAAGACTTTTTTACATTCTATCTCAATCCAAGATGGCCGCCAATGTCTATTTTTAGTAACATATTACGTTTTTTCACAAAATTTCGTCTTTTTAGTGGATAAATCTACTGTGAAACATATAATACAAGCAACAACTGTACTTATTATTGTTACCAGAAGTGTAAAGCGTATTGTGTGCTATTTTAACCCAAAATATGTCACCATGTGTATTTACAGGTGGTGATTAAGGCAATACATCAGTTTTCAACAGTAGCAGACTTTTCTGAAAAATTGCCTATAATGACACATTTCTTCTCAAAGTCAAGGAGTAATAGATTGTGTAGTGTTTTGAAAAGGAATTATCTATACCAGTGTGCAATAAATTAATAAGATATGTTCTTTTCCAATCTAAAATGGCTGCCAATATCTATTTTTAGTAACAGAATTTCATCTTTCCAGAAAATGTTTCAATACCGAATAAATTTAATGTTAAATTTTACTAATACAAAGAAACATTATATTATTTGAAAAACATTTATCTAGCTATTTTTTCATCTGACAACATATCTATTTCTAGCTCATCTACACATTTATAATGGCTTCATCATTTTGTTCTCTCTCTGTTACTCACTTTATACTTTTTAAGCTATCCAACTCATCGTGCACCAACAATTTAATTTAGATCTCACGTTATGAAATTTACTGATAACATGCACATCATTCTGCTCAAACACCACAATTCATATGTCTTACTGTGAGTATCAAACCACTCGTTTCACACAAATAATCCTGCTCCTCATCCGTATCGTCTGATCCATATATATGTTTTCTCTGTACATGACCCCTTCATCCTCCATATCATCGTCAAACAACGTGGCATCACCGTCCTGGGAATCAATGACTTTGCAATATCCTTTGGCAATTTATAGCCACTATACCACTGTACTTGATAAATTTCATCAGTGAAATTCCATCCTTATCTCACTGGTGACTGTCTAACTGGATTTGGCAGCATGGCACGTTGCCATATGCCAGCAATGTAGAATGCCATCTTTATATGTAGCTGGACAATCACTGCGCATGGTGGTAGAGAACTTGGGCAATATGCCCCTGATCGATGCCACGGGATTTTCAAAGGACTTCAAGGCATATGTCCTTTGAAAAGCCACATATCATGCTTTGTTTACATTTGTTTATTTTGGCTAGCCATACACATGGCATATGAAGGTCTCACACTGTTCAACCATTGCTTCACACATTTCCCCGTCGCCTAGAGCCGCCATTGACTTCCTGAAGTTAGGATTCTTCATCACAGGCTCTAGATGTCTTATTTCCCCCTTGTTCAGGAACGCAGGGCTGTAGTCACACCCAGTGAAGGCATGTAGACCAGGCAATGCAAGAACAACTTCTGTCAAATTAGGAACAAGATTGTTGACACTGATTAACCGTCGTATGTTATTCCAATCATGCCCTACATCTATCCATAATTTCACTGTGCTAGTGATTTGGACCCAATAGTTGAGACATATCACAAGCACGACGTCGTCTGTGTCCCAGCTTCTAACAACGATGTTGACATCAGGTTGAAACCTATACTACTCTTGTAGTCGAGATGAAACACCGTACGACTGTCTGCTTCTTCATGGTCACCTGTGAGCTCCTCAACTTGGACTTATTGCACGGTATCACCTATTGCAGTGAAACGAAAGCATTCGCTGTTGACATTCTTGTACAGATGGCAATCCTTCAAGGTGTCGGCATATGTGTCTTTCTCCAATTCTGTAGCTTGGAATACCATTAATTATTTCTTAAAGGATCTTGACCGCAGATCACCTTGCCACTCCTTTGACCGCATTTGGTCTGGTCCTGTGATGTGATAGACTATGTCTTCTTCTCCCCTTATGACTATCTAACTGTCTTAAATGGATGGTGTTGTGTAGACATCACACACAAGATTAACGTCTTTCGACAAACTAGTCAATTGCAGGAGAAGCCATCTTGCAAGGTCTACATATGACCTTGGTTGGTCCTTTTGAAGATGAAGGGAGAAGGTCGGATACATGATGAGTGTGTCTGTATGTGGTGGCACAGGAGGATTCTTGCTGAATGTTTCCAGGTGTTTCATTAGTTGATTTATCGACTGTGTTCAAGCTGCCGTCAGTATGAGGTAGTGCTAGTGGGACTGGTGAAAGAGGATACTCTAACACCTTTATCAGGTCTATATTCTGAACAGTGCTTAACAGCAGTAGGCGGCGGGAATAAATCTCTTGTCCCAGCAGTTTCCTGTACCTTTTCCCCACTGGTAATCTTGTTTTAACCGAGGCACTGATTCATCTTCCATTTGATTGGTTTTCTCAAATCTTGCTGGTTCTTTGATGCAAGCCTCTCTATATTCCACAGAAGAGCATTCGTCTGTCTTTGTAAACCTCAGCAGATCATCCTTGATTCCATCTGTCACTTTTTTCCCATATTTCAAACAGTACAGGTCTGTGTTCTCTGCTACTGTGAAGGGATTCATTGTAGACACAATTGATGGGACACTCTTTTCAAGGTCTTCGTGGTCCTGCTTGAGTATATTAGGCTTTAGATCCTTCGTTGTGTCTTCGATCTTGTTGATCCCTGCAGAGTATAACAATGAACCCACTCGGAAAAACTTCAAGGGGTTCATTTTCATGAAGGAGAACAAGAACAACTTCTCAAGGACAGCAGTTGATATGACCCAAACTGTAAACACTGATGCGGCTTAACCGCAGACAGGAATGGGCTATTTGTTCATTCAAATAATGCAAGATCTAGATGGATGGTTATAAGATCGATAAGAAGTGCAGTTGTGGGTTCATTGTTGGACTCTGCAGGGATCAACAAGATCGAAGACACAAACAAATATCTAAAGCCTAATATAATCAAGCGGGTCCATGAAGACCTTGAAAATATTGTCTCATCAATTGTGTCTACAATGAATCCCTTCACAATAGCAGAGAACACAGACCTGTACTGTTTGACATAGGGAAAAAAGTGACAGATGGAATCACGGATGATCTGCTGAGGTTTACAAAGACAGACGAATGCTCTTCTGTGGAATATAGAGAGGCTTGCATCAAATACCCAGCAAGATTTGAGAAACCAATCAAATCGAAGGTGATTCAGTGCCTCGGTTAAAACAAGATTACCAGTGGGGAAAAGGGTACAGGAAATTGCTGGAACAAGAGATTTATTCCCGCCGCCTACTTCTGTTAAGCACTGTTCAGAATATAGACCTGATAAAGGTGTTAGAGTATCCTCTCACACCAGTCCCACTAGCACTACCTCATACTGATGGCAGCTTGAACACAGTCGATAAATCCAAACTAATGAAAAACCTGGAAACATTCAGCAAGAATCCTCCTGTGCCACCACATACAGACACACTCATCATGTATCCGACCTTCTCCCTTCATCTGCAAAAGGACCAACCAAGGTCATATGTAGACCTTGCAAGATGGCTTCTCCTGCAATTGACTAGTTTGTCGAAAGAAGTTCATCTTGTGTGTGATTTCTACTCAAACAACATCCATTAAAGACAGTGAGATAGCCAAAAGGGGAGAATAATACATAGTCTATCTCATCACGGGACCAGACCAAATGCGGTCAAAGGAGTGGCAAGGTGCTGTGCGGTTAAAATCCTTTGAGAAATCATTAATGGTATTCCTAGCTAAAGCATGGGAGAAAGACACATATGCCGACACCTTGAAGGATTGCCATCTGTACCAGAATGTCAACAGCGAATGCTTTCGCTTCACTGCAATAGGATAGGTGACACCGTGCAAAAAGTCCAAGTTGAGGAGCTCACAGGTGACCATGAAGAAGCAGACACTCGTACGGTGTTTCATCTCGACTACAAGAGTAGGGTTCAACCTGATGTCAGAATCCTTTTTAGAAGCTGGGACACAGGCATGCTTGTGATACTGCTCAACTATTGGGTCCAAAGCACTAGCACAGTGAAATTATGGATATATGTAGGGCATGATTGGAATAACACATGACGGTTAATCAGTGTCAACAATCTTGTTCTTAATTTGACAGAAGAGGTTGTGCTAGCTTGCCTTGCCTGGTCTACATGCCTTCACTGGGTGTGACTACCGCCCTGCGTTCCTGAACATGGAAAAAAACAATACCTCTACAGCTTGTGATGAAGAATCCTAACTTCAGGAAGTCAATGGCGGCTCTAGGCGACGGGGAAATGTATGAAGCAATAGTTGAACAGTGTGAAACCTTCATATGCCATGTGTATGGCCAGCCAAAAGAAACAAATGTAAACAAAGCACGCTATGTGGCTTTTCAAAGGACATATGCCCGAAGTCCTTTGAAACTCCACTGGCATCGATCTACCACCATGCGCAGTGACTGTCCAGCTACATGTAAAGATGGCATTCTACATTGCTGGCATATGGCAACGTGTCATGCTGCCGAATCCAGTTAGACAGTCACCAGTGAGATATAGCTAGAATTTCTCTGATGAAATTTATCAAATACAGTAGTTTAGTGGCTATCAATTGCCAAAGGATATTGCAAAGTCCTTGATTCCCAGGGTGGTGATGTCACATTGTTTGACGATGATACGGAGGATGAAGGGGTCATGTACAGAGAAAAAATATATGGATCAGACGATACGGATGAGGAGCAGGATTATAGTTGTTAGTTGTGTGACACAAGTGGTTGGATACTCGTAGTAAGACATATGAATTGTGGTGTTTTAGCAGAATGATGTGCATGTTAACAGTAAATTTCATAACGTGAGATCTAAATTATTGGTGCATGATGAGTTGGATAGCTTAAAAAATTTAAAGTGAGTAACAGAGGGAGAAAAAAATGATGAAGCCATTATAAATGTGTAGATGTGCTAGAAATAGATATGTTGCCAGTTGAAAATATAGCTAGATAAATGTTTTTCAAATAATATATTGTTTCTTTGTATTAAGTAAAATTTAACATTAGATTTATTCGGTATTGAAACATTTTCTGGAAAGATGAAATTCTGTTACTAAAAATAGATATTGGCAGCCATTTTAGATTGGAAAAGAACATATTTTATTAATTTATTGCACACTGGTATAGATAATTCCTTTTCAAAACACTACACAATCTATTACTCCTTGATTTTGAGAAGAAATGTGTCATTATAGGCAATTTTTCAGAAAAGTCTGCGACTGTTGAAAACTGATGTATTGCCTTAATCACCACCTGTACATACACATGGTGACATATTTTGGGTTAAAATAGCACACAATACGCTATTACACTTCTGGTAACAATAATAAGTACAGTTGTTGCTTGTATTATATGTTTCACAGTAGATTTATCCACTGAATAGACAAAATTTTGTGAAAAAATGTAATATGTTACTAAAAATAGACATTGGCGGCCATCTTGGATTGAGATAGAATGTAAAAAAGTCTTGTAAAACAAACTTTGACATTTATGTAGACACATTGGATAAAGTTTGGGCATCCTAGGCAACATTTAAGTCTCCAATATAGAAAAGAAAATTGCCATTGCATTTTCAAAATTTACAAGAAAATCCAAGGGCAGATAACTTTAATCCCAATTTTCTCCCTTGTCTCTACCTAAACTCTCATCAGACGGCCATTTCTGAACTCCTGAGACGATTTCCTATAAGGTATATATAAAAGTTCCAGTGCCGCTTTTAACATAAATAAATCTTACCCAGCTCTTAGACTATATGTTTGAATACCATTTGCAGTGGTCAATGACATCAGATTGCTCCTGATGATGTCATTATTTACAGCATGTTAACTCTAATACTAACAAGAGTATCATATAACAGTAAACTTCCTCTAATACCATCACTTAAACCAACACTAATTTGAAAACATATAACACATGTGACAATTATAAAGCATGATCAAACTAAATCAGAAATCTCTCAAATAGCTTTCTGATTTATTTTCATCCTGTATAAGCAGTCACCTGTCTTTAACATTGAAACAGATCCGTCTATTGAAAGGTGATTATAGTGAGGGTCTACTACAGCCAGATGTTTATCACTCTATATCAGCATGGATGATGGAGAGATGGAGAGAGTAGATAAAGAGGATAGAAAGATGACCTCATGATAAATACAATAGAAGGCCTAGTCCTAGTAGGTATCTCGTTAACGGGTAATGATAACTATCACACTACTATCTCATCAGCATACTTAGAGAAACCCAAGACGTACCAGCTAGAAGACATACCCAGTAAAATATGCTTGACACAGTACTGTCTACCCTTGCTTGTTCAAGCTGCTAAACCCTTTACCCCATAAATATACCTTTTATGCCTTTAATTTAATTTTATTCCTCCACAGAAGAACATAGTTCCAATTTATACAGTTATGAATATGTACCATAAGAGTTTCTATATCTTGGCAGACAGGCTGAAAGTTAACAGCACAAAGTGCCTTAACTCTTTCCTCCCTGAAACTTTAAATGGACGATTCCAGTTTCCATTTTAGTCTAGTCCATTTCTGACTTTTAAGGGTTGTTTTTGTCAATGTTTGGCATTATGACAAACAGTGAAGACCCTGATCAGAGGGCTCCTTTTGGAGCCCTCTGATCTTGGTCTTCACTGTTTGCATAGGACAAGTGTACTATTCACATGTACACTGTTTGAGAGGACGCCTATATGCGGGACTAGGGCTCAAAGGGTTAACCCATTACCCCATAAATATGCCTTTTTACGCTTTTAATTCATTCCTTTACCCAAGAATGCACTCCTAATTTTTTCAGTCATAAATATATATTATAAGAAATATTTTCTACATTCCAGTAGATAAAAGATTAAAGCAGACTGAAAGTAAAGCAGAATGCACTATAGGCACATTCTGCTTTACTTTCAACCTGCTTTAAGCTTCCATCTGCTGGGATATAAAAACTTTTTCTTGTCGTACATATTCATGACTATTTGACATGGAACTATCTATTTTCTTTAGTGTAGAAACTTAATGGCGTTAAAAAGCGTATATATGGGCCATCGAGTTAAAACAGAAATCAACTCTTCTAATGAGTATTAATAGGGGATACTTTAAATGCTAGTTATATCATGACTGTTTGATTGCCAACAGATACAAACCAGGTACATCAGGTGGAATAAAAAAAAGCTCAAAACAGTGTCTATAGCTTTACAGTATTGGTTCCCAGTCTTATTCAGAGTGAATAAGACCAAGATCCAGGCTCATATCAGCGTTCTGGCATGGAGTGTAATTTTGAAATCTTGGATAAGTCAGGCAAGCACTCTTACTGCCTCATTAGCACACAGTAGCGCCTGCCTTCAACAATCACTCCATGGAGAAACACGAGCTCCATATAAGGGGGGTATTTCAAAAGCTGAAATCTTTATTTATATATGCATTAAACCCTATGGTGTTACTACTCATTAAAAGCGTCTCTCCGAGACAATTCTAATGAGTAGCAACACCATAGGATTTGGTGCTAAAATGAGTGAGAAAATGTTGGATTTGTTCAGTTTACTGCCTCTTATCTGGAGCCTTGATAAGCATGACAATCTTTTAACACAGGTTATTCTTTCATGCACAATAAAAGTAATGCAGAAAGCTCTTTTAGGAGCTTTTCTGCATATTTTGTCCTGCATTAGGCTGCCAGCTAATTGTAAGACTGCCAGAGTCCTGTTTTGGATTGCGGTTTAAGGAAGGTTTTACTGTATATTGGAATAATTAACTACTGAACATTTTTCACTGTAATTAATGGCTGGTTCTTTAATGCTCATTAACGTTTGAGTGCAGACTCCCCAAGAACAAGAGGGCCTGAAGGCCCTGATATCGCTCACCATTTGTAATGAAGCCTGATAGCTTTACCTTTGAATTTCACCCGTTTTATTCTAAATCCATTCAAGTTTGTCGACCTACTGTAGTATAGTACAGTACATCAAAGGCAGATAACTAGAGCCTAAACAATACTGAAATTAAGCCTTTTTCTAGCATTTCAAAGTATATCAAGGGCAGGTAACTATAGCCACAATGATTATATTTCAACAATAATTGCACTTCTTCCAGAACATATAGCTTCATCCTTTGTGTACAAGTATAATCAAAATCCATTGAAAACTGTAGTTGCAAGACTGTAAACGCTGTAAAATATGGCATTCTCAGCAATTCAAAGGTAGATATCTCTTGATTTATTTGTCAGATTCAAACCATAATCACCCTTTTTCGAACTCTTATGGTCATATACAATCTGGGCAAGTTTGAGAGAGCTTGGATAAATATTGTCGCCTCTAGAGCGTAAATACTGTTTAATATATCATTTTCAGCAATTCAAAGGTAGATAACTTTTGACCTTTTGTTCCGATTACAACCATAATTGAACTCATACGAAGTCTTATGGTAATATACAATCTGAGTAAGTTTGAGAAAGATTGGATAAAATTTGTGACCTCTAGAGTGTAAACATCGTTAAATATGGCATTTTCAGCAATTCAAAGGTAGATAACTCTCAACCTATAAGTCTGATTTCAACCATAATCAAACTCATTTGAACTCTTATAGTTATTTACAATCTGAGCAGGTTTGAGATAGATTGGATAAAAATTGTGGCCTCTAGAGTGTAAACACTGTTAAATATGGCATTTTCAGCAATTCAAAGGTAAATAACTCTCAATCTATTTGTCTGATTTCAACCAAAATCGAACTCATCAGAACTCTTATGGTCATATACAACCTGGGCAAGATTTAGAAAGATTGGATAAATACTGTGGCCTCTAGAGTGTAAACACCGTTAAATATGACATTTTCAGCAATTCAAAGGTAGATAACTTTTGATCTATATGTCTGATTTCAACCAAAATCGAACTCTCTCAAACTCTTATGGTCATATACCATCTGGGCAAGTTTTAGAAAGATTGGATAAATACTGTAGCCTCTAGAGTGTAAACACTGTTAAATATGGCATTTTCAGCAGTTCAAAGGTAGATAACTCATGACCTATTTGTTCGATTTCAACCATAATCGAACTCATCCAAACTCTTATGGCAATATACCATCTGAGCAAGTTTGAGAAAGATTGGATAAATATTGTGGCCTCTAGAGTGTAAACACTAAAATTGTTGACGCCGCACGACGCATGACGGACGCCGGACATTCAAGGATTGCAAAAGCTCACCCTGAGCTAGCTCAGGTGAGCTAAAAACAACAACAACATTTCCACCCTTGCATTGTTAAACTTAAACAGGGCTCCAGATAAGAGGGAGTTAAGTGAACAAATCATTTTAATCCAAATCCTATGGTGTTACTACTCATTAGAATCATAGGGTTAATGCAGAAATGAAGATTTTAGTTTTTGAAATACTCCCCTTATCTGGAGCCCTGCTTAAATATCGATCTGCTTCTAATCTTGAATAACACAAAATTCTGTTTGAATCAATGTGGGTAGTACTGTAAACCAGTTTGGATTCTCTTTAGACCTGATGTACGATCAGGATCCAAACTATTTGCAGATAGATAATTGATAAAGCAAGTCATGCTTATATACTGTAGCATGGTAAAAGTTGCAGCAGTGAACATAATGTGATTGTATCAAGGGATCCAGATAAGGGGAGTATTTCAAAAACGAAAAATCTTTATTTCTGCTTCAAACCCTATAGTGTCACTACTCATTAGAATCGTCTCGAAGAGACGATTCTAATGAGTAGTGACACAACAGGGTTTATTTCAGAAAAAAAGATTCTAGTTTTTGAAATACTCCCCTTATCTGGAGCCCTGGTACTGTTCATACAATAGTACATGTACCTGCTTAATTCTATTGGTAGTCCCTTTCTATTGAAAATACAATGTAATTAAGCATTTTAAATTAATTAAACGGGTCTAGAATCCACAGTTTTGTATCCAGAACAGGCTCCATATTCAGTGGGTCCTAATGTGGCCCTGAAATAGTTGTAAGATACCAAGGATACCGGAATCGGTTTCCGATGTAACCAAAAAGCATTGGGTTAAGGGCTTGAATCAGTTTTACTTTTCTTTTTTCAGGAGTCTGTTCTCAGAGTGGCTCATTAATTCTGCGTGATAAAGCGCCATTGTTCGGAGTCTGTGAATAAGTGTCGTTAGATTCTTCTGATATGTAACAGACCTATTTGTAGCTTTAATCCTTTAAACCTTGAATCAATATCGTCGGCTGAAAGTAGCGGCTGCTTTATTCTTAAATTCATTTTCTCTTCTATACTTTTGAAGACTTACGGCTGAATAAACACACATTGGATCCTGATTAGACGCTGAAAATTTACTATTCAAGATATGATCTGGATACTGACTGTTTAATCAAAGGTGGAGCAGTCTCGATTCCAACATTAAAATGGTTTTAATTAACTCTTTGCATACTTAAACAGGGAAAATGGGATTACCTTTTGCAAACAGTTTGGATCCTGATGAGACGCCGCATAATGCGGCGTCTCATCAGGATCCAATCTGTTTGACACTCTGACCCTAATTTGAAAATTCTTGTTGTAGAACAGCAACAGAGGACAATTTTTTCAGATGATAATATTACTTGGCGTTCTAAGAGTTTAAAGACAAGTCAGACTTAATGCATAATTAGCTGTCGAGGATTGATTTGACACTAGATCCTACCTTAGAGCAATGGAATAATCTACAGTTAAAACCTCTCTATTACAACCACTAGAAAGAAGGCTAATCGCATGTTTAAAAGACAGGCGACTGATTAAAGCAAGAAAGACAGTAAAATAGATTTGACACTAGATCCTGTCTAGAGCAATAGAATAACCTCTCTATTACAACCGCTAAAAGGAAGGCTAATTGGTTGTTTAAAAGACAGGTGATGGCTTAAAGCAATGTGACAGTAAAACAGAAAACTCCTGCAGGATCTTCCTGTGTTACTGTCATGCAACAATGCTTTAAAGGGACTCGCAACCGGATGGTGTACTTGTCAAAATAAAATAAAATACTCAAATAAAAGCAAATTTGTGGCATTATTTGGCTTCTGACATTAAAAAAATATGATCAGTCCAAAAAAAGTCTCAAGAAACGTCACCGAATCTTAGATTTTTAGATATTTTCCATCTTTTTTCTATACCGACTAGTAGACGGTATAGTTGTTGTTGTTGCTTCTCTACACGGGCTCAGACATAAACACGAGCCGAATTACGAAGTTGTATGCACTTTCCATCGCTACACATTGAAATACGTTAAATCGATCCGAGATAAACGGATAGTTCCGTGGTCCATTGGTCTAAGCGGTTTCCCCTATTTTGCCTTCTGTCCGCCAATGCCGGGCCCCGGGTTCGAATCCCACCAGAGACCAATATTTTTTTTTTATTGAAATACATTTTTTTAAACAGAATTTCTTATCCTAAACTAATTCTTTACCATTTATATAAGCGTTTGACACATATTTACAAATTACTATTTTTAATGCACCATCTGGTTGTGAGTCGCTTTAAGCATTCGACTTTGCAGACAACCTTTTTTGAAGAAGAAAAATGTACCATGCATGCAAAGAGTTAATGACATGCACTTATAAAAGTATAAGAATCTTTTGATGAAAGTCATATTCTTACTACATACACTTTTCATTAGTTAACGCCTGCCATTAACATATATTTATCATTACATACTTCAAATCTCATAGATATTAATATCCATTTAACCTTTTCAATGTTAGACCCTATTTTAATGAAATTTGCATACAGTTTGGATCCAGATCAGGTGATGATTGACTTGGTGACTGATCAAGATCAGAACTCTTTGTATCAACAAATTAGGTGATTTTCAATGCAAGTGATATGACAACTTAATATGACCCTTTAGTGCAATTAAGTAAATACTATGTAGTAAGATAAAGGTAGCTATCTGTATCAATTTTAAAAGCTTTGTCACATCTAAGTATTATTTAAGGTATCAATTATACAATTATGACAGCTTTCACCTTTAGTAAACTATTATACTAATTCTTTAACCCATTACACCATAGCCTGTTTCTATATATTATATAGCTTTGAAAACAGGTGATCACTTAACCCATTACCCCATAGCCTGATTTTAGTTTTGAAAATAGGTGACCTCTTAAAGCAGGTTGAAAGTAAAGCAGAATGTGCCTGAAGGCGCATTCTGCTTTACTTTCAGCTTGCTTTAAGCTTCTAAAATGCTAGAATGTAGAAAATATTTCTTATATAACATATTCTTGACTGTATAAATTGGAACTATTTTCTTTAGTGCAGGAAAAAATTAAAGGCGTAAAAGGCGTATTTATGGGGTAATGGGTTAAAGCAGCATAAAAGTAAAGCAGAATGCATATTTTTTCAAACTGCTTTAACTTCTCCAAAGATATACATTTGTATGCCTTTAATTTATTCATCCACTGAAGAAAATAGTTCCAATTGATACAGTTATGAATATGTAAAATAAAAATTTTCCTATATCCCTAGCAGATAATAGGTTAAAGCAGGCTGAAAGTAAAGCAGAATGCACCTTAAGGTGCATTTGGCTTTACTTTCAGCCTGCTTTAAGTGATCATCTTTTTTTAAAAAAAGAACCAGACTATGGGGCGATGGGTTAATTAAATGACTTTCAAAAAATAGCAAATGAGCATTGTCTCCAGAAAACAAAGCGATTTAGTGTAATTCTTTGCATGCTGGGTAATTTGTTTCGTCTGCAACAATTGTCGTCTGCTTTTGTTCTAAAAATAGAATTTTCAAAATTTCTTTTAAAATTCAGGGTCAGAATGGCAAACAGTTTGGATCCAGATGAGACGCCGCGTTACGCGGCGTCTCATCTGGATCCAAACTGTTTGCAAAGATAATAACTGTGGCAGATATATCTGCCGCTAGCGTGCAAAGAGTTAAACTACAAACTCCCTTGATGACTAGCCAGTAGGGATGAATTGAGATTTTAAAGACAGGTGACTGTTCAACACAAAACAAAAATACTGTAGAAAGTTCCTAAATTAGCTTTTTAAATTTGTTACGCTGCAGTAAACGTTCACTTGTCGTAAACACCTACAATTAAACTCGTTCTGCTAGTCATTTCACAGAGATTTTAAATCTTTTGACACACAATAGAGAGTCAAGGGTAGAATGTCTAGCTACACTGTTTGATCACCCAATGTGCCCGCCCATAAGTCTACCCGCTTCTATTGCCCGCCCATCCCGAAGCCCAAAACAAAGCAAAATCATGTATCATTGAAAATTAATAATCCTTCAATTTCTTTGATTTTTACCTAAACGTCACTTGAGCAGTAATTTTTATCTTTTAAGTATTTAGATAAAATCTCTCAGCAACTAACACAGTTTTTGATCAAAATCTCAATTAAAGTTCAATTTGACATAAAAACAAATTTGCTGTGCAATACATAATCTCAACAAATTATTTAACCCTCACTCTGATAAATTTTCAAATAGACTTAGATTATGCTTATTTCTAAGGCTATTTTCAAACAATATTTCAAATTAAAGTAGAAGCAAAATGGTCCCTGATTGGAGCCTTTGCAAATGATACATACAGTCTCTATTATAAGGACAACTAAATTTTGTTAATCAATTGGTGTTTAACACAGGTGACTGCTTAAAGCAAGGTGACAGCAAAACAGAAAGTTCCTTGCTTTTAAATTACCCATTATAATTAATATATAGCCTTCTTTTTAGTGGTTGTACTGTACTGGTTTCGTGGGTCCTAGCAGCTAATGGTAGTGTTGTAAAACTGGAGTTGACCCGACATGCTAGAGCAGATTTCTGCTCAGTAAGCAAATTGCTTATTTTGATTCTTTAGACCTGTAGACCAAATATAGTTGTAATTTTGGTCACGGTAGCTGCGAGATATGTTTCAGCAACTACCGGTGCATATATTTTAGGTTGATATTGCATTTTTAGTGTTTTAATAGAGATTTTCTATCTTGGCCATTTTCTACTATATAATCATATAGAGGAAATTGGCTCAGGTGTGAAATCTTATTAAATAAACATAACTTCAGTAGAAACTCAGCCTGATTAGGCATTCATACTTTATTTCTACCTTTTCTAATAGTTTTTGATGGATGACATTGTTTGGATCCTGAGTTACCTGCCAAAATGTAGACCTGTTTACATTGGGCTGGTGACCCAGGTCTGTCATTCAGACTCTAATAAGTGCAATATCTCCTTGTACATTGATATTTTTCACACCTTTAAATGCCTACTATGTAGACTTTAGTTGTCTTAAGGTTTTTCACATGTTCATTTGTCTGATTAGTGCCAGATAATCCTGTAATTTAGATTAATTGTGTTGAGGAGCTAGATCCTTAGTAAAGATAGGCATTCAAAATGGCCGCCAGCTGAAAAAGCAATGATTTGCTCTTACAATTGGGGCTTTATCTCTGTCAATAAATTACTATAAATTCTAGATTTATACTCATAATGTGTCTAAAGGTTTGAAGTTTATGATAGATATATTTAGGGAACTTGATAAATTAGTATTTTTGTGTATTTGATGATTTTCGGCTGATATCTGGGTCTAGAAATTCTAGACCCTTCACTGCTCATATTTTGAAACATCACTTATATATTGTATTTGGCCACTCTGAATATAGATTTGATAGTTTTGATTTAATAGCTGTTATTTGAGCTACTTTTTAGTAATTAAGAATGTGTCTTTATAATAAGTAATTATTTTGTATTTAGCCCTAAAAACAGGAAGGGCTATTATTTGCCCTCAGCCAATCAGAAGGCTTGATTAGGGTCATGTGATTGATGGCTCTCTCAAAGGCTATATATTGAGGGAAATTTCTCAATCACACACACTTACTCAGACCACCAACTAGAAAGATGCATTCTACCTTGCCTTACACTGGCAGGTTAGGATTTGTTCTTCTAGGTGAAACTTATTTATTACTTGAAATACACTTAACTCATTCTGCCCTAGTGACGCATATATGCGTCATTTACCAAAAGTGTACATGTAAAGAGAACACTTGTCTAATTCAAACAGTGAAGTCCCTGATTAGAGGACTCCTGCAGGAGCCCTCTAATCAGGGACTTCACTGGTTCTCATTTTGCAATATATTATGGACAACAACCCTAAAGAGTCTAAAATGGACCAGCCTTTTTTTAAAACTGGAATTGTTCATTTGAAGTTTTAGGGGATAATGAGTTAAGGAACATTTTCTGCTTTATTTAACTACATTTCTAAATTGAGTGTGTCACTTTTAAAGCCATTTAACTTAGCACCATTTTTGGTCTTTACTTCTCACTTTGAGCATTTTGGCTGTTTGCTATTTAGATCTTTTTGCTAAATTACTGTTTGCTTTTATTAAGCAGCACATTTTAACTTTATCTGGCTTTAGTCATTTGTGTAAATAATGCTTTTATTCTTTAGATTAGATTAGTTTAGAACTGTTTGATTAAAATACAAGTGATTAACACTGATTTTATTCTTTTGTTTTACTTATTTAGTTTTTTCTGACCTTTTGGTCAGTGGTGTCCATCCTGACAACTGTTTATCTCACTAATGTTATGTAAAACACCATATCTTCTTACGTAACATTGGCAAGGTAAACAACCTTAGTTAAAACCCAGTTCTTGGGTTGCCTTCCGCTCGTTAAATACCCGTTGTAAAACCCAGCCTTTCAACACTGGTGTCAGAATCGGGATAGGGATATTTAGTTTAAGAAGTTTTTTCTAAATTATTTTTGCTTGGCGCGATAGATATTTTTTCTACATTAGCTACAGCCTACAAGCTTGCAAACTTTAGAACCAAGGGTTTCTCAAACTCACAAGTCGAATGCTGTACGCCTGCCCACCAAAACAGGCTACCAGTCCACTTCGGAGTGAGTCGGTGATTCCTTTGATTCCTTAATTCTCTCTCTCTCACTTATCCAGTCTCAGACTCTTTGTCTGTTAGGGTTTCTCAAACTCACAAGTCGAATGCTGTACGCCTGCCCACCAAAACAGGCTACCAGTCCACTTCGGAGTGAGTCGGTGATTCCCTATCTCCCTTGTCCTACGGCCCTTTAAAGCATTCACATTTGAAAACTTAGCACTTTTTCAGCTGTGCTACTTTACATTTAGATCTTAAATACTTAGTGAATGCGTCTCAAATAATTAGTTGTAGTCACTTCTTTGAACCGAGTGTTATTAGCCACAAAAAGTGGACCCCCTATAAACTCGTATATGAACTACGACTAAACATTTGAGGAATAAATTTAAAATGAATATTTGCTTTAAGTGCAAATTTGCACCTTTACTTACAGTTTTCAAAATTGACTGCCTGCATCCGCATAACTCTAAGTTACCTTTGTGTACTTAGAATTTTATGAAAGATAATATCACTTGACAAACAAGCTCGTGTTTGTCAAAGAGTTACACTGCAATCCGTAGTCCGCACTAGTACCTTCGGGTACAATTGAAAGATATCTCAGAGTTACACTGAATCCAGTCCTACCAAGCTGAAGCCTTGTCGAGTGCCCTAGTCAAAGACGAACCTCGCCAGAGACAAAGAAGCTACTCCGAGAATACCTAAAGAGACGATAACCCATGAGGCATCAAGTCAAGAATGCCTAGAGACGTTACCACCAAAGAGGTATCAAGTCACGAGAATACCTAAAGAGACGATAACCCATGAGGCATCAAGTCACAAGAATGCCTGGAGACGATAACCCACGAGGTATCACGAGAATACCTAAAGAGACTATAACCCAAGAGGCATCAAGTCACAAGAATGCCTGGAGACGATAACCCACGAGGTATCACAAGAATACCTAAAGAGACTATAACCCAAGAGGCATCAAGTCACAAGAATGCCTGGAGACCATAACCCACGAGGTATCACAAGAATACCTAAAGAGACTATAACCCACGAGGTAACACAAGATTACCTAAAGAGACTATAACCCAAGAGGCATCAAGTCACAAGAATGCCTGAAGACCATAACCCACAAGGTATCACAAGAATACCTAAAGAGACTATAACCCAAGAGGCATCAAGTCACAAGAATGCCTGGAGACGATAACCCACGAGGTATCACAAGAATACCTAAAGAGACTATAACCCAAGAGGCATCAAGTCACAAGAATGCCTGGAGACCATAACCCACGAGGTATCACAAGAATACCTAAAGAGACTATAACCCAAGATGCATCAAGTCACAAGAATGCATAGGGACGAATACCAACGAGGTATATGTCATAATTATACCTCACGAATGAAGACGATATTGGGCGACATTACTTGCCAGACGCAAACCATGAAGACGCCTACCAGACTTACAACCAGAAGGAGGATGACAAAGCCATGCCATGCTACAACAGACATCATACCGCGGCAGAGAACGTAATCGCGAGTGGTGGTGTTTGTTAGCTAGATTTAACCCTTTAATGCATTTTCTTATTTACTGTATATACCCAGATTTTGAGCCTTGTCGTCAATTAAGTCTCTGATCTGAGTCTACACAGTTTGACTTTTAACTTGAGGCCATTTTGTTGGCGCTTTCTTATACCAGTTATTTCCAAAGATGTCATTGAAAATTCATAATGTAGGTGATTGTGTATATTAAGCATTCAACGGGTTAAGCTATCTAATCATTTTTTTTTTCTCTCCTGTTACGCGTTTTATATTAAGTAGGAAAAACACCACAAAAGTGAAACAAGTGTTAATTTTCCTTTTTAAATTATCGCGCTACTAGAAACTTTAAATATTCTAGCGCAACAAGAAACTTTCTATGCTTCAAGAACTTTCGCGCATCAATCTACGTGACACATACATAGACTCTAGATTATTTTATTTTACATTATCGCGCTCCTGGCAGATGTATTAGTATGAACTTTCCTACAGCCAGAGAAGAAGAGCTGCAGTAATCTTTGAATTTTCTTTACAGGGTATCTTATGTTTTGGACTCGCATGTAGAGCGAGCCATAGTTTTTCGTTGTAGATTTACTCTTGTGTTTTAGATATCGCATATATCCCTTTTTATATATTTTTTTTGTTAGGGTTTACATGTCTCAGGGGCATGTTGTATGTAGGAGGACCTAGATTCTAATCTCTACGTCATCTGCATGGCTGACCGCTGACCGCCTGAGAGTGTATTTGTTTTAATAGGGAAGGATGTTGCTTAGGTGCTAGATTCTAATCTCTACGTCATCTGCGACCTCTGACCTATTTTCATAAATTAGGGGCATGTTTAGTCTAAGTGCTAGAGTCAATCTCTGCGACACATAAACCTCTCGCCTAAGTTTTTTTTAAGGGGGAAATATTGCTTTATGTTTGGCACAGGAATGTATCTATATTCTAGGCCTGTGGTTCTCATTTATATGTTTTTAGAATTTTTCTAGCTGATTTTTCTATGTACTGTAATTACTTAGATATTTAAGTGTGTAATGTGTTTTCTCTATTTTTTATTGTTGCTTTTAATGCTTAGAGACAATCTACACATTATAAGCATCAATATTTTTCTGTTAGGTAAATTTAATTATGCTAGGTTCTAATATCTACGCATTTTTAATGTTTTTTGCCACTTGTGCTGAGGTATCTGCTTTATTGCGCAGTCCCAAATTAGGGGTTTGAGATTAAACATTAGATTCTAAATGTTTTCTCTCAATTTTTTAGGGATAACACATTGACAAGTGAGCACATGGTGATTCAGAACTAAATAGTCTTTTATATATCATTTATTGAATTATTATAAGATACCTAGGTTCTGAGACTATGTATGAGTTAGTTTTTATTTAAATTATTTTCTATTGTATTTTTCTTAATTAATTTTTATTTAGTTTTTAAATCAGGATAGCAGTGGTGATGAAGTATTGTCTGTGTTTGTAACATTTCTGATAAGTCTGTTGGTAGGTTTCTGATAAGTTTTTGCATTAAAGCACTTTAAAGCTTTTCTCTGTAAACTGTTCACCATATTTTTCAGTGGTGAAACGTTTTTAGATGAAAGCAACTTAGTTTATTCCTTAGATCGCCATGTTTCATGTTTTGATATTTGAGCACCAATTTTTGTGTGTGCCTATCAGTATTTTACTTTTATGGATAATTGCACTTGGTGCGATAGTTTTGATTATGATAGATTTTGATAAGTTGTAGTTTTGTACATTTTAGTATAATGTACTTTTTACATTTGTATCACTTAGTCAAAAGACACAATTTTTGTTGATGTGTCTTTTGCTTTAGTTAAGAGAAAGATATGTTAAGATTAGTCTATTGAGCAATTTAGTCATTACCAGTGAAATTATTTGTCATTTTTTATGTTTTTGTTTTTGGGTAATGTACTATATTTGCAATATAGTTTTTTAACTGTTTATAAAAACGATAGATTTTTGTTAACAGTCTCTCATAACTCATTTTTGACATATTAGCAATTTTCTTCAGTTTCATTTAGATTTGTAGTTTGCAAATCTATCTGAATACTGAATAACATTGTTTTTACAATTGGTATTTTCATTTTTCTAGTCTTGCCATTTGAATTTTGATATCATAGTATGTTAGTGTAAATAGTTGTTACTCTGTTCTAAAGTTTATGCTGGAGTATTTGTTCAGAGATGCTCATGTATATGCTAGATTACAGAGTATCAGAAAAGTTTATTATTCTTTGCATTTAATTCTTACTTTATATTTACATGTGTTTATTTGTAAAGCATGTCAGCTCAACAGTTAATCTACTTTATTTCGGGGACGAAATGTTAAAAATATCTTGCGATATTTTTAATTTTCCGTAGGGGGTGTAGTGTTGTAAAACTGGAGTTGACCCGACATGCTAGAGCAGATTTCTGCTCAGTAAGCAAATTGCTTATTTTGATTCTTTAGACCTGTAGACCAAATATAGTTGTAATTTTGGTCACGGTAGCTGCGAGATATGTTTCAGCAACTACCGGTGCATATATTTTAGGTTGATATTGCATTTTTAGTGTTTTAATAGAGATTTTCTATCTTGGCCATTTTCTACTATATAATCATATAGAGGAAATTGGCTCAGGTGTGAAATCTTATTAAATAAACATAACTTCAGTAGAAACTCAGCCTGATTAGGCATTCATACTTTATTTCTACCTTTTCTAATAGTTTTTGATGGATGACATTGTTTGGATCCTGAGTTACCTGCCAAAATGTAGACCTGTTTACATTGGGCTGGTGACCCAGGTCTGTCATTCAGACTCTAATAAGTGCAATATCTCCTTGTACATTGATATTTTTCACACCTTTAAATGCCTACTATGTAGACTTTAGTTGTCTTAAGGTTTTTCACATGTTCATTTGTCTGATTAGTGCCAGATAATCCTGTAATTTAGATTAATTGTGTTGAGGAGCTAGATCCTTAGTAAAGATAGGCATTCAAAATGGCCGCCAGCTGAAAAAGCAATGATTTGCTCTTACAATTGGGGCTTTATCTCTGTCAATAAATTACTATAAATTCTAGATTTATACTCATAATGTGTCTAAAGGTTTGAAGTTTATGATAGATATATTTAGGGAACTTGATAAATTAGTATTTTTGTGTATTTGATGATTTTCGGCTGATATCTGGGTCTAGAAATTCTAGACCCTTCACTGCTCATATTTTGAAACATCACTTATATATTGTATTTGGCCACTCTGAATATAGATTTGATAGTTTTGATTTAATAGCTGTTATTTGAGCTACTTTTTAGTAATTAAGAATGTGTCTTTATAATAAGTAATTATTTTGTATTTAGCCCTAAAAACAGGAAGGGCTATTATTTGCCCTCAGCCAATCAGAAGGCTTGATTAGGGTCATGTGATTGATGGCTCTCTCAAAGGCTATATATTGAGGGAAATTTCTCAATCACACACACTTACTCAGACCACCAACTAGAAAGATGCATTCTACCTTGCCTTACACTGGCAGGTTAGGATTTGTTCTTCTAGGTGAAACTTATTTATTACTTGAAATACACTTAAGGAACATTTTCTGCTTTATTTAACTACATTTCTAAATTGAGTGTGTCACTTTTAAAGCCATTTAACTTAGCACCATTTTTGGTCTTTACTTCTCACTTTGAGCATTTTGGCTGTTTGCTATTTAGATCTTTTTGCTAAATTACTGTTTGCTTTTATTAAGCAGCACATTTTAACTTTATCTGGCTTTAGTCATTTGTGTAAATAATGCTTTTATTCTTTAGATTAGATTAGTTTAGAACTGTTTGATTAAAATACAAGTGATTAACACTGATTTTATTCTTTTGTTTTACTTATTTAGTTTTTTCTGACCTTTTGGTCAGTGGTGTCCATCCTGACAACTGTTTATCTCACTAATGTTATGTAAAACACCATATCTTCTTACGTAACATTGGCAAGGTAAACAACCTTAGTTAAAACCCAGTTCTTGGGTTGCCTTCCGCTCGTTAAATACCCGTTGTAAAACCCAGCCTTTTAACAGTAGCTTGAAGCAGTCAAGCTCCTATAGCAGGGTTCGACATTAACTTTTTTTTTCACTAGACATTCGGTCTTGTAGCCTGCAAACATTACTAGACCAGACCAAAAAGTTGGTAGACCAAACAGAAACAACTGAATCTTTGGTAAACTTCAATAATTTCGCAAAACTTTCTCTGTCTTTTTTGCTTTTCATAGCGTGTCTTTGACTCCGCCGTAGCTGTACTCGCCCCTTTCTCTTCCTTTTTCTTACCATTAAAACCGAAGCTGAATAAATCTGACATGATTTGACGTTACGATGTACACAAACAAAAAAGCGTTCGCTGAATGTCGTACTTATACTTGGCAGAAAAATGGATATTTTCGTTAACAAAACAAATAATATATCAGAATTGGGATTGATTTCGGTTTCGCACGTAAAAATTGATACAAAATTGTGTTTTAGGTAAAATAATTGCATTGAAGATACTTACGACAATCATGGTAGTGAAAAGCGTGGGAAAGTGTAATATCCGGTAACTACCGAGAAATATCGGTTCGCAGAATAAATTGTCATTTTCAATCCCAAAAACTGAGACTGCAGTTAACTTTTCGGATATTGTACCTTTCTAATTAAAAATGATCAATTCTAAAAACATTCAAAACGTAACTGTTATCAACACAATCAGGTGTTTTAAGTATAGCGCGAGATGATCAATTAATCACACCGATATTTTTCGTAACTGAACCGGATTTTACTCATCACCCTAATTACTGCGGGATAGTTACTACTGCTAATTTTAGAACAAGGATTTCCCGACTGCGTGCTTTATTTAGATGCGGAAACAGTTTTGAGGTCTGAGCAACCTACTTGTCTGAAACCACAGTGGCGAACTGGGTAGGATTTTTAGCTTGAACATAATGATGTCATTTTCTAAATGCGTGAATTTAAAAAAATCATCCTCAGATTTTAACTAGACCATTCGGGTTAGTAACTGCGAGGGATCACTAGACCGAACATCGCCGTTACTAGTGAATGTCTATCGGACGTAGGCCAATGTCGAACCCTGTATAGGAGATTTTCTTCATTACTCTTGCTCTGCACTAAGAAGCTGTAACCTGTAAAGATTCACATTCTTTATTAATAGGATGTTGATCCTATAGTAAGCCAATTACTATAATTGTTTGTGGTAGACCTTAGTGCCAAATAGGTTTTTACAGTAGTACAGTTTGAGTGTAAATTTTGACTAGGTACAAATGTGGTTAGAGTGCAAGCCAACTTCCACATCCAATCCTTCTGCTTATAGCGCATATCAATGGTTTTTGAAAACAGTGTAGACCAATTTCAGACAGTTTCTGAAGGAGCTGTCTGAACTGGGTCTGCAATCTTGTTGTATAGAATCTGCCTGATATTGGAACTTTTTTTTCTTCAGTGGAGGAATAAAGTAAAGGCGTTAAAACGTGTATCTATAGAGTAAAGGTTAATAAAGGCTTCTGAATGTTCTTTTCTACTTTACTTTCATTCAACTTTGTAAGCTATCGGTATAATCACCCACCAAAAGAGTTTGCATTTGAGGTGTTGATGAATAAAAGGAAGCTGACATATTAATCCTATTTTATTAGTTTAAGATTCAGTCTGCCTCGAAACACACCTAAATCCAAGGCTTAGAATCTTAGAAGTCATATACAGTAAACTCCGCTTATAACGATATTCAGGGGACCGTGGAATAAGTATCGTTACATCCGGATATCGTTACAAGCGATCTGGTGGGTCTTGACGACAGTATCCGAATGTTGTGCTATCCGAAACAATGGTTACTACATAGAGCGCTCTGCGCATTTTAAGACTAACGAAAAAAATACTATTCTGACCTGTTATAAACTTTAATGGTTGTTATCTCTTTGTTTCAACTGGCACAAATAAACTAATTGTGCAGGTATTTCACGTTTTACAAATGATTGACGTACTGTCTTTCTAGTTGTTCATACATACTGGATAACGAAAGTAAACCGGAAATGAACATGGTTTAATCCAGACAGGGTTCTAAATTAAGCTCGCATAAGTGGAATAAGAAAACTGCAAGAATTAAGTGACTTTTCCAGAAACTTGCAAAAAATGCGAGTAGCGTTTTTCAGACAGATAAACACAATACTACGCCTGGCAAACTATGCTCGGTTTATTCCGTAACATTTCGAGTGGCGGGAATGGACGAGTAGACCAGCGAGTACTTTTCGTAAGCCAATCGTAGCTTCTCAGGCAGTTTCAACCTCTTTTTTGTAAAATGACGCAATGATGGACTTTCCCAATTATCATTGGCTAATGAAACACGCACTGTGCTACTTCGGAGTTCCGATTTCTGCAAGTATGCGTGTAAACAATTCTAATCACTGACTCGACAACCGAACCAGTTTGTTAAAGACGATGCAATTTAAAACAAAATGTTTTCGTTATGTTTCTAAGTCCTTTATAAACCTGTTGAATTATCTGATATTTGGATTATAAATCGATACACAGGCATATCACATGTCCGTTACATATAAGGATGAACAATCGTGTGGGCGATTGAATGAACACAAAAACAGAACGTGTAGTGATGAAGTTTATTCATAAAATATAAAATGATGTAGAAATTTTGTCATATCAAAGAGATTTGATGAGATAACAAACTTGGAAACTCTCATGTAACGGTAAGTAAGCTCATAATTCGACTGATTACATGGTGCAGTGCACACGCACTATTGTTTGTTTGAAACTTGTTAGCGATAGTTTTCACACATTTCCCGGGCTCTGCACAGGTGAAAATATCGTTACATACGATCAAACTGGAGATAGGGGACCGAAAAGTAACATCGTTACATCCAGATTATCTTAACAAGCGATATCGTTACAAACGGAGTTAGCTACATTGAATTATATAGAAGGCTGGCAGGGACCGAAGGTTCTGTATCGTTACAAGCGATATATCGTTACATGCGATATCGTTACAAGTGGAGTTTACTGTATACCACAAAATTGAGTTCATTATTATACGTTTATGACAGGTGACTGCCTAAAGCAAAGTGACAGTAACGCAGAAAGCTCCTTGCTTAAGCTAATCCACCTGTCCTTTATACAATCAATTGGCCTTTGTTTGAGTGGTTCTAATAGACAGGTTTTACTTGTATAATACTTTACAAAACTTTGAAAGACTGGGTAATGAAAACTCAGCTCAGTATTTTAAGTGCTAATGATATTTCTCTCACTTCACTTCAGGCATATTGGCGTCTATGCCCATCATGGAGTACCTGTCTCTGCTAACTTGCCATTCCCTAAAAACCTTTCACATCTCGTAACACATGTTAGTGCTGAATACAGAACAAAAGTAAAGCAGAAAGCTCCTACATGAGCTTTCTGTATTACTTTTGTCCTGCAGTAAGCTTCAACCTTGATGTGAAGTTCAGATTTTGTCCTGTTTTGCATGACGGTTGGACTAAAGTTTAACTGTATGAAGATTGCCCAATCTCTCTACTCAGACAACAATATAGCAATGTTTAATGTAGCTGTTTTGTATGATAAGGGGTACAGTTATAATGGGTGTATAATATTTCTTTTATATTCCAGGATTATTGCAGACTTACAGATTAACACTAAACCTGACATGATGCCATGTATTATATGATAAGGATTGAACTTATATAGCTAGTGTGAGTGAGAGAGCAAGTGAATGAGTGAGAGAGTGAATTAATGAGTGAGAGAGTGAGTGAATGAGTGACAGAGTGAATTAATGAGTGAGAGAGCAAGTGAATGAGTGAGAGTGAATAAATGAGTGAGAGAGCGAGTGAATGAATGAGTGAGAGAGCGAGAGAAGGAGTGAGAGAGTGAGTGAATGAGTGAGAGAGCAAGTGAATGAGTGAGAGAGTGAGTGAATGAGTGAGAGAGCGATTGTAGAATGATGAAGAGTGAAATGGTGGTACTTCTCTTCTTTTTATGTGCTAACTTTCTGTATATAAGTATGCATGTACAATGGCATGATTGTGGACCATATTGAAAATTGGTTTACACACCAAATATGTTATACATGTAAAATAAAGTCGTTTTTATTATTATTAATCAAAATTGAAAAGCCTACAATTTATCAGAACATGGTAGCAAGAGCTAGGAATATTAGGTAAAGGCAAGGGTAACCCAGAGTCTGATCAGGCTCCAAACTGTTTGCCACTCAGAATAAAACTGGTTGTCAGAATTTTCAAAAAGTTGTCCTTTTCTATATTTCATCGCTGCATTGCGTTGCATTTTGGAACAGAAGAATAACGTTTTATCCACTGTATTTCAGACTTGCAATCGACGGCCATCGATTTCCTTACTGAACTCATGGCAGTAGCAGGGCTCCAGATAAGAGCGAGTCCAACATTTTCTCACTCATTTCAGCACCAAGTCCTATGGTGTTACTACTCATTAGAATCGTCTCGAAGAGACGATTCTAATGAGTAGTGACACCATAGGGTTTGATAAAGAAATAAAGATTTTAGTTTTTTAAATACTTCCCTTATCTGGAGCACTGCAGTAGTACACTCAAAGTAGTTCTCATTCTGACCAGTTCAAACTAGACATTCAAACCCCTTTTTCAACAGACAATGAAGTTCCATGAAGATCATTAAAATACAAGCAGCTGCTAATAATGAAGTTGAAACACCCCCCAACTACCTGTAGGCGCCGGATCACTCGGCAGAAAGTTTGATTTTCGGTGCGTGGGGCAGGTGATTGCCGTATAACGCTGGACAATTTAAAAACACAAGTTTCACAGTATATCAAGTTTCTATTCAAAATTACAGCTATAGCAACTTATTTATACCTTTGTAGTTACATCATAACAGGCAAGAGGGCCTTCAAGAGACTCTGATATCACTGACCTGTTGGAATTGAACCTGATAGTTTTACATTTGAAGTTCAACCATACTCAAAACAAGTTTAGATTAAATCCATTCAAATTTGAAGACACTAATGGAATACAACATATTCTAGTAGAGTTAAATATAAATGTTAAATATGGCATTAACAAATCAAGGGCAGATAACTCTTTACCAATTTAAACCCCATTTAAAAAATAAAATCATATTTTACCATACATGTATATAGTTTTACAAAGTTTTAACAAAATCAATTCCAGTAGCATAATTAAAATAGAACCTTTTCTGGCTGCTGTATTTTCACCATAATCAAACTCTTACAAGAACGTAAAGCCAGTTAGGCAAGCTAAAAGTTCAATGTGATAACTAGCAGTGCAAAACTCTTGGAAAACACATATCCTGACAAATTATTAATCATTTAATATGCTTCACTATCCAGTAAAATTTAGTGTCATAAACAATCAAAACAAGTCCCATTACACTTTTTGGGGGGCAATTTAGAAATAGTAGTTTAGTTAAATTAATTTCAAACACAGTGCTAATTAAGTTGTTTTGGGTTGTGAGTTTTTTTGGGTTTTTTTAATTGGTAGAAAAATAAATATTTGCCTGTAACAATGAAAACAAACCCTCTTTGAGAGCCCATCAAGGGATTCACTATAAAAATCACTTACTTCCTTTACCTTCAATTACAAGAAAATCCAATTTCATCAATTAATGCCAGTGCAAAGTTCACAGACCACCACTTTCGTTAGCAATCCAGCCACTGTATCACTAGTATGCACCCAAATACCAGGAATGGCCGACATACACGCTACACACAGCACACCTTGAGAACATACACTACCTTGGCAGTACCGCTCTACCTATATACATGTAACTCTCCCCAATTACTAACTGACAGGCACTTGAGAATAACTAAAACATTAAACTCTAAAACTTCCTCATCAATTTACCCACCAAGAACTTAATAATCCGGCTCCAAATGATTTCCAGAATTTATATCAGTGCTTTAATCTCCACATGATGTGTTAGAGGAATGGCAAGTGATGTTAAAGTTTTTCTCTGGGTGAAGAAGTCTGCAGTACAGAGTTGAGTGTCTTGTGAGAGAGCTCCTCTAGACTGTTGTATACACCTCTGGCATACTTCTGGAGTGTGTTTGTTGTTGGAATCTGCCAATGTACAGATGTACCTGTAAAAATCTGTGGCCTGTGCAAAGGCAAGGGAGACCACTCTTCAACTTTAAAGTTCTCTTGTGGTTATTTATATTTCCTTTTGGACTCTTCTTATACAGGTATTTTGAACCAGTCTACTGTTACATTTTTGGTATGACAACCAAAACCAATGAAAATACCCTATTGGAGCCCTCTGATCAGGGTCTACACTGTTTGCGTATGTTATCAGTAATCTCTATAGAGGGCTGTATATGGTTGAAAGGATTAACCCTTTACTCAAGAAGCGCCTCTTAGCGCATTTAATTTACTCATCCACAGAAGAGAATTGTCCCTATTTATACAGTCATGAATATAGTACTGTTATCTGTATTCTGGCATATGGCAGCTTAAAAGCATGCTGAAAGTAAAGCAGAATGTACCGTAAGGTCCATTAATTCATGCTTTACTTTCAACCTGCCATAACCCATTACCCCACAAATACGCCTTTAATTTATTCCTCCGCTGAAGAAAATAGTTCCTTTTTATATAGTTATAAAAATGTACCATAAGAATTATTTTCTATGTTTTAGCAGACTAACCTAGAAACATGCTATGGGGTAAAGGGTTAAGTGGTCAACTGTTTTTTTCTATTATTTTTTTCTATTTATTACTTCTACGCCATCAATTCTGATGATTATGAGATGGGGCACTTTTTACTTTTTAACCCATTACCCCATAAATACGCCTTTTTACGCCTATAATTTATTCCTCCACTGAAGAAATTTGTTCCCTTTTATACAGTCATAAATATGTATCATAAGAAATATTTTTATATCCTAGCAGATAATAGCTTAAAGCAGGGTGAAAGTGAAGCAGAATGCTCCTTAAAGCACATTCTGCATTACTTTCAACCTTCTTTAAGTAGTCACTTGTCCTCAAAGCTAGAAATAGCCCATGGGATGATGGGTTAAGACTAGATATGGACCATGGGTGTGTCTTCTCAATTCTAATAAAGCAGTCACAATAAAGGAATTAGAGGAATTTTTCTCTAAGTGCTAGACATATGGCATTTTAACCCTTTCACCCATGGAAGCGCCTTTTAGCGGATATGATTTATTCTTCCGCTGAAGAAAATAGTTCCAATTAAATCAGTCATGAATATATACTATAGGGAATATTTTCTATATTCTAGCACAATATAGCTTAAAGCAAGCTGAAAGTAAAGCAGAATGCTTAAGGTGCATTCTGCTTTACTTTCAACCTGCTTTAAGTAGTTACCTATCTTCTATACTAGAAATAGGATATCAGGTAAAGGGTTAAGCAACAAATGGGTTGTAGAAAGTAACTGCCTTTTCTACAGGGGATGGGGGAGTGAGGTAGGGGGGGATTGGCACATACACTGTATGATGTATTGTCTGTCTCTAACCGTTGTCAGCGGAATGCTGTGCACATGGGGCCAGAGCGTTTTTTTGTGGTAAAGTGCTGGATACTTCTGTCACACATGTACACACGGCTGGCATGCATACTTAACCCATTACCCCATAAATACGCTTTTTTACACTTCTTATTTATTCTTCCACTGAAGAAAAATAGTTATAAATACAGTAATAAATATGTATCAGACAAAATATGTTGTATATTCTAGCAGATGGTAGCTTAAAGCAGGCTGAAAGTAAAGCAGAATGCACCTTATGGCGCATTCTGCTTTACTTTCAACCTGCTTTAAGTAGTTACCTATCATCAATACAAGAAACAGGCTATGAGGAAATGGGTCAACCCATTACTCTATAGATACTATTTTAACACCTTTGATTTATTCATTCACTTAAAAAAAATAGTTCTTATTTATACAGTCATGAATATGTATTAAGAAATATTTTCAATATCCTAGCAGAATTTTGGTCTGTATTAATGCCAATCAGTTTTCATCAAGATCAGGTCACCCACGTCTGTTTGTAAAAGCGAATATGCAGAGATAATACCACCCAACAACAAGGGAAGTCCATCCTGTCACCGTGTCCCTCAAACCTGCCCGTCCCCTTCTAAACACCGAAAATAAGATGTTGGAAAAAACACTCACTTTGACACACTAATTATTTAAGAACTAGCAGGCAATTAAATTTTATTTAAGGGCCTAACAGATGCTGACAATAGAAGCGTGTCTGGTGACAAGACCGAGAATGATGGGAGATAAATTATTAACCAATCACATTCCTTCCCTGCCATTGTCCCTGCTGGCATGGCAATTAATTTCCTCTGGGAGTTAGGATCACTGTTGTTGTTGCTGAGATTCCCATACAGTCAGGCCCCTTACTACTTTAACACTTTCCTTCGTAGCCTGTTTCTAGTATTGAAGACAGGTGACCCCTTAAAGCAGGTTGAAAGTAAAGCAGAATGTGCCTTAAGGCACATACATTTTCATAACTGTATAAATTGGAACTACATGTATTTTCTTCACTGGAAGAATAAATTAAAGGCGTAAAAATGTGTGTTTATGGGGTTATGGAAAGTGTATTTATGATATAATAAGATCAATGGTTTTACATATCCATAGATACAGGTGATTTACACTGGTGATTATTGAGAAAGGATTTAAAGTCTCGCTATGTTTTCAGCATGCTTTCTGATAAGTGAATTAATGCAACGATAAATTATGCTGCTTTATCAGCGTTTCCCATCCTGATTATGTTGGATAAACGATTTGACTCTGTTATAAAAATGAGTTACAAAATCCATTCTATCTAAAAGTAATCTGTTACTATAAATAGGGTGTTAATGTCTTAAAACTCCATGTGAATTCACAATATAAATTTGAGAAAGAGCTTAGAAGTTCCGATCTGAGTATGTCATTAATATGATACAATTGCGCAGTAGTGAGTTCACTATAAACAAGTATTAGTACTATTTGAAACAGCGCCCTTTTTAAGAAGTAAGCAGCTTATTTTTAACATACAGATACTTCCATTTTCATCTTGTTAACCCTTTACTCCATAGATATGCATTTTTACACATTTCATTTAATTTCTCCACAGAAGAAAATAGTTCCAATTTATACAATCATGAAATATGTATACCGGGTAGTCAGAAATATTATTTCTTTAGTAGATGGTAGCTTAAAGCAGGCCAAAAGTAAAGCAGAATACACCTCAAAGCACATTCTGCTTTACTTTCAACCCACTTTAAGTGGTCACCTATGTCCAATACAGGCTATGGAGTAATGGGTTAATCTTTTTTTTCTAAATAATTTTATAAACAGTATGGAACAAATCAGGCCTAAAATATATTATTCTTTTTTCTCTTATTTCTTTGAATATTTTAACATAAACTTTTCTTGAAACAAACTGTGCACATTACAATACAAAAAGCCCCTTTGGGAACTGTCTTCACTGTGATCGTTGAACACTTAGTAAATTTGTCATTTGCAACAATTGTCGTCTGCTATGTTTCTGATATTAAATTTTTAAAAAAATTCTGTTAAAAATAGGATCAGAATTACAAAAAGTTTTGATCCTTAGATGAGACGCTGCACGATCAGAATTGCAAACAGTTTGGATCCTGATGAGACGCCGCGTTACGCGGCGTCTCATCTGGATCCAAAGTGTTTGCAAAGGTAATCGCTATTTTGTCACTTAAGCGTGCGAAGGGTTAACCTTTTGCTGAGTTGCGGTGCCTTTAACCAAATATTGACAAAATCCACGATCAATTTCAGTGTGAAAGAAATGGCAAATCTTTATCAATATGTCCAGATTTAGAATGACTCTAACGACATTTCCAGCGTTTTGGTTAGAAAAAAAACTGACAATGGCTGATTGATGAAAATGTCACATTATTTTTCTCCCTGGCAGGAGAAAAACATTTGGCGAAGACAAGAGAAAAGGTCCCTAATTAGATATAATGCTAGACTGGATATCTCGAAGAGGTAGAGACTTCGAGAGACCTAGTCTCCAATATAGTATAAGGATTCTAAGCAGATTGTATAGGCATACTGTCAAAGTTATATTGCGCAACTATTTCGAAAGCAAGGGCCATCTTTAAGACATGCCGCAGCTTAATGCAGAAGAAAAGTTAAACAGAGGGATTTATTTTTGTTGCTTTCTGAAAACGTTCATCCTGCCTTAAGCTGCCAATCTGTATGTAGAAGATCTGTATTTTTGTATTTTACAGAACAGTGACCGAATTAAGGGTCGGTTGTATAAGAAAGTCCCTGTGAGGAATGCTGTAAATAATTGATCAGGTGGATGATAAGTTAAATAATGACTAGGGCTACATGCTGAAATAAGGCACACTTTACTGCTTAATTCCTACAGATTTACAATCAATGCTTCAAATTGGGCTAGTTGGAAGAGTTCACTTCAAAAAATAGGGGACAATAGAGAGCATAGGGCTGCCATAAGTTGGTAATGAAAAATCCTAAGATTTCCAAATGTTCCAATTTTCAAACGTGATTACTTAAAGCAGGTTGAAAGTAAAGCAGAATGCGCCTTAAGGCGCATTCTGCTTTACTTTCAGCCTGCTTTAAGCTACCATCTGCTAGGATAAAAATCCGAAGATTTCTGGAAAAATCCGGAGAAATGGCAGCCCTGCATCCTGATTCTACTACATGTATATTACAGTGAGGATGATGTTATTATTTCCCAATAAACACATTTACACTAAAACTATTATTTCTATTTCTATGTAATGCTTTACTAAACTTTTTCATTATAAAATGGACAATTTGAGGGGGAAGGGTTATATGCTTTACTGAACTTTTTCATTATAAAAAGGACAAGCCTGTCAAAATAATATCCTCTTGCCAATCTTTGAGTTCTATATTCTAGCAGATAGTAGCTTAAAGCAGGCAGAAAGTTAAACTTAAGGCACATTCTGCTTTACTTTCGATCTGCTTTAAGTGTTCATCTGTCTTTAAAACTAAAACAGGCTTATAGCTACTGGGTAATGGTTTGCTATTAACCTTTTCATTATAAAAAAGGACAAGCTTGTTAGAATAATATCCCCTTGCCAATCTTTAATTTTAGGCCATTTACTTCTAAGTTATCAAACCAATCACTTCTACTTAATGATCAAAATCAGCCAAAAAACAAACACACAACAATACAGAAACAATTGTTCACAAAAACATTCATGATTTGATTGAAATGTGCATCAAAGATGATGAGCTGTAGGGGGACGTGCAACACTTTAATCAATCACACATTACAGTAGGCTATTGTCTCTAATCTCCATCCTAAGCCATCTGCACACTGTACGCATCCCTAATCATCCCCTTTCTCCATAGAATGCCAGCTAAAAATCTCTTAAGCCACTCTCAAACATGTGTCATTCTTGGTCTTAAGTACAGAATCTGGCTTCTTAATGCAGGATCAAAGTTATTCAGAAAGCCCTGCTAATTGTCATACAATAAAACAAGATTGTTTTTCTTTTCATCTTGCTTTAATTAAACAGTTTCCTACCACCAACACATTTGGATATATCCCATAGCCTGTTTCTAGTATTGAAGATATATGACAGCTAAAGCAGGTTGAAAGTAAAGCAGAATGCGCCTTTAAGGCACATTCTGCTTTACTTTCAGTCTGCTTTAAGATACCATCTACTAGAATATAGAAAATATTCTTATGATACATGTTCATGACTATATAAATTTGAACTATGTTCTTCAGTGGAGGAATAAATAAGGTGTCAAAAGGCATAGTATTTATGGGGTAATGGGTTTAATATCTGTGTCATCCTTGGTCTTTAATACAGATGGCTTCTTAATGCAGGATCAAAGTAATGCAGAAAGCCATGCTAATTGTCATACAATAAAACAAGATTGTTTTTCTTTTCATCTTGCTTTAACCCATTGCCCCATAAATACACCTTTTTATGCCTTTAATTTATTCATCCATTGAAGAAAATGAATTTTTTCTATATTCTAACAAATGGTATCTTAAAGCAGGTTGAAAGTAAAGCAGAATGTGCCTTAAGGCACATTCTGCTTTACTATCAATCTGCTTTATGTTGTCACCAGTCTTCCAAACTATAAACAGACTATGGGGTAATGGGTTAAGCAGTTACCTGCCTCCAACATGTTTGGATACAAGTGAGATGTGCACTTTGGGGGCAACCATCTGGAGAAAATAGTTAAAGGGTTCAGATCCTCTTGCCTGGTATATTTATTTTGTATTTAAAGGGCTGAAGTATTCTGACCCCCTTTAATCATGGCCCGTCTGTATGCTTGTGCACCAAGTGTTAAACTGTCTGATCATCAGTAACAAAGCACTGGACAGAGGGTAGTTCCATCTGTCAGAATGTTTTTCAATTAAAACTCTTGGTGAAATGTGAAGTATTTCCTTAATGATCCAGATATTAGTGTTAATGATTCCTCTCTCAACAAACACTATCACTAATCCAAATGTTAAATGACACGGTAATATTACCATTTAACCCTTTACCCCATTTCTAGTATTGAAGATAGGTGACCACTTAAAGCAGGTTGAAAGTAAAGCAGAATGTGCCTTAAGGCGCATTCTGCTTTACTTTCAGCCTACTTTAAAGCTGTAATCTGCTAGAATATAGGAAATATTTTTGATGCAACATATTCTCGATTGTTTAAAGTTATACTAGCATAAAAAGGAGTATATATATGGGATAATGGGTTAAACCACATTTCAAACAGTTAGGACATAGATACACACCTTGTGATCTCATTACAAACTGCAAGTAATTATAATCATCTTCTATCAAAATTATTTACAAGGAATTAAAAAGAAAAGCAATTTTCTTTTAAGCATACTATAATTATATTTGTTTCACGAGTGACCACTCGAAAGCAGGCCATTTTTGCAGTCTTTAAAACAGACAAAAGTTTAATTAAATGCATAACAAAAGTAAACAAAAAATTCAGTTTTACTTTTATTCATTAGTAATTTATTATCACCCTTATGATATTTTCTATTTATCAACCCTGCTTTTTTGTCCATAAATGAATTTAACCCTTTAATACCACATAGATACCCCTTTGAATTATTCCTCCACCAAAGAAAATAGTTCCACTTTCTAGTCATGAATTTAATATGTACAATATGAAATATTTTCTATATCCTAGCACACAAAAGCTTAAAGCAGGCTGAAAGTAAAGCAGAATGTGCCTTAAGGCGCATTCTGCTTTACTTTCAACCTGCTTGAAGTGGTCACCTATCTGCAATACCAGAAACATGCAATGGGATAAAGGTTTAAACTCAACACAAGTAACAGTGCCAATCCATATATAACACACCCCAATTTGTTGCATCTAATCTTGGTCTACACTATTTGCTGAAGTTTATTTATATTGATGCTTATTCTGCTAACAATTGGCATTGGTTAATAAATGACAACAGATGATACCACTGTAGGGGTGCACAATCAAAATGATTTTGAAGCATCTTCATTGAAAGCTACTGCTCACTCAGTGCATGCCATCTCTGACCTTTGAACTACAGTCGAACTTTGATATCTCGAACTTGTTTAAATTGAACATACCCATATTTCAAAGTTTAAACGTGGCTAAGCCACGTTTTTACTTTGAAATATGGCTATGTTCGACTTAACCAAGCATGAAATAATACAGTTCATATGTCAAACTATCGGATAGTTCGAGTTAAACGAGTTCGAGATATCAAAGTTCGACTGTATGCCATTAAATGATGGGAGTTCCATGCCACAGGTACTTGCAGACCAGCAGGTAGAGAGTCAGGACGAAATAATTAGCAGCTACAGTAACACCCTACTATAACAACCACTTGGTATAAGATCAATGATTGTGTTAGATACAGAACGAAGCTTAAAGCAGTAGTAAAGTAAAGCACTCCTTTCTGCATTACTTTCACATTGCTTTAAGCAGTCACCTGCCTTGAACTCCAAGACACACCTAATGAGTGGATGTAACATTTGGGTTAAACTGTAGAATGCAGGGCTGCCATAAGTTGACATGAAAAATCTGCAAATGTGCATTTTTCAAGTGCGATTTTACGAATAGTACCTTTACCCCATCACCTGTTTCTAGTTTTGTTGACATGTGGCTGCTTAAAGCAGGCTTTAAGCTACCATGTACTAGAAAAATATCCGAAGATTTAGGAAAAAATCCGAAGAAATGGCAGCCCTGAGAATGTCTTGACCATGTCATGATGAGTTCAGAAGTCATTTATGTGGAAAAAAAAGAAACATTTCTATACAAATGCCATGTGTTAATATCCAAGTGGCCATAACTTAGGCATTGTGCTCAAGTACCTGTCTGGTTAATGTGATAAACAAAGCTGGTAACATGCTGGTTATCAATTATCACAATCATCACTGGCTATTCTAAATGGGTTCTCCCACTCTATCAGTTGAAAAGAGTTCATTATCAGAAGCTGGGATTCAGATAAGAGGGGCCAGGTAAACTGAACAAATTCTACATTTAAACGTCTCACTCATTTCAGCACCAAATCCTATGGTGTAAGTACTACAGTGTTCCCTCCCTACAGCGGCTCCCTCCTTACAACGACCCTTTTCGCAATTCCCTAAACGGGATAATTATGTTTAACGCTTTAACTGCTGTAATATCGTCTGCTTAAAGTTGTCGTCTGCTGCTTTTTCTCAAAGTGACATAATGGACATTTTAACAGAAAATAGATTAGTGACGAGTGGCAAACAGTTTGAATCCAGATCCAGATTTAAGCTGTTGGCACATGTAAGTCAAGTTCCCTCCCTATAACGACTCCCTCCGAACAACGCACATAATCTTTGTCTCCTATTGGTTGTCGTTGTAGAGAGGAAACGCTGTAATTAGAATTGTCTCTTAGAGCAGAAATAAACATTTCAGCTTTCAAAATACTCCTGAAGGAATATCATCTTGTATACACCTGAATGAACAGTGTAGACCCTGGAATGATACTTTTGTGTTTTGCAGCTTCCAACTAGCTCATCTGGGTCAACAAAGATATTACAGGGAAACCCAGTACTACAGTGGAGAATCTGTTATTCTTTCCCAATAAACGCGTTTACGCTAAAACTATTATTTGCAGTGCAAACAGATTGGAGCCAGATCAGACGCCGGGTACCCCAGCGTCTGATCAGGCTCCAAACTGTTTGCCACCAAGATAAATATGAAATATCAGAATTGTCCAAAAGTTGTTCTTTTCTACGTTTTAGCGCTTTGCGTTTGCGTACGTTTGCGTTTAAACGGGAAAGAATAACAGATTCTCCACTGTACCTGTATTGAACACATTATCCATGAATATTGTTTCAAGTGATTAGTTTCAAACAATCGAAATAAAACTCTTTCTTACTCTGTGAACAGTCCATAGATCAGCAAGATTCAAAGTGACCACATTATCAGGCTTCATCTTCAAACTCCATAAAACTCACATAACCTTGACAGGGGATGCATTTTTAGGCTATAAGGATAATTTGTTTACAGGGGCATATAAACACTTACCTTTAAATAAATTTAAGCATCATATTCTAGGATATAGGAAATGTTTCTTATTTTGCACAATTATGCCTGTATACTACTGAACTATTTTCTCCAGTTGAGGAATTGATTAAATGAGTAAAAATGTGTATCTATGGAGTAAAGAGTTTTTGAAACTCTATGACAATGAGCTAGCTTTTTTTACCTGAATAAAGGTAGATACAGTCAAGGCTCGATATTTCGAATTCGCTTAAATCAACCTTTCCAGTATTTCATCATTTTAATTTCGATGACTTGATCTCGCTTAACCCTTTGAACCCTAGTCCCGCATATAGGCGTCCTTTTCAAACAATATACATGTGAAAAGAGCACTTGTCCTATGCAAACAGTGAATACCCAGATCAGAGGGCTCCTTTCGGAGCCCTCTGATCTGGGTCTTCACTGTTTGTCATAATGCAAAACATTGACAAAAACAACCCTTAAAAGTCAGAAATGGACTAGACTAAAATGGAAACTGTGATTGTCCATTTAAAGCTTTAGGGAGGAAAGAGTTAAGTCAAACATACTTGTATTTCAAAGTTAAAATGTGACTTAGCCACTTTTTAACTTTGAAATATAGGTACGTTTGATCTTAAGCTAGTTTGAATTATCAAGTTTGCCTGTAGTTTGCGGCAGACTTTGTTAGGAGTATCCAGTCTTGAGATAAAAGCAGTGCCCCTTTACCTCTTGTTATATTAATTGTTGAGAGGGTAATGTAAATCAGCAGTCTAAATGAACTCGATCCCTACGATATTGTCAATCTACACTGACGTTGTTAACAGTTTGGACCCAGATCAGACGCCAAGTTGTTCAGTACCTTGAATCTTGAAGCTTAGATGTTACTCTCTTCAAAGTGCATAAAATCTTAACTCTTACCATTGCTAGCGGCGGATATGACTGCCATAGTGATTACCTTGGCAAACAGTTTGGATCCAGATGAGACCCCGCGTCTCATCAGTATCCAAACTGTTTGGCACTCTGAGAAAAAGAAAAATTGAAAATCATAATGTATTATTTAGAACAGTAGCAGATGACAATTGTTGCAGACGAAAAAAATACCCAGCATGCAAAGAGTTAATTAGAAAAATACAATAGTGATGGCATTTTTAGAAAGACAATATACAGTAAAACCTCGCTATTACGACCACTAAAACCAAGACTAATTGATTGCTTAATAGACAGGTGATTGCTTAAAGCAAGGTGACAGTAAAACAGAAAGCTCCTTAAGGAGCTTTCTGTTTTACTGGCACCTTGCTGTAAGCTGTCACCTGTCGTAAAAACCAAATAATTAACACAATTTAGTGGTCGTAATAGCGAGGTTTTACTGTAATAGCAGTGAAAGGGATTAGAGCAAACAATTAGGATCTTGAAACTATATACCTGGTGCTTAGGATGCATCTCTACTCCAATGACTAGGAGCACATTGAAAAAGGCAAATGAATACTGACATTATTCTGTTAAGGCCTGCTATAAATGATCACTGAAAACAAACCTTTTGGGTTAAGCTTCAAGCAATCTATAACAGGGCTCCAGATAAGAGGGAGTAAGCTGAACAAATCCAGCATTTTCTCACTCATTTCAGCACGTAATCCTATGGTGTTACTACTCATTAGAATCGTCTCAAAGAGACGATTCTAATGAGTAGTGACACCATAGGGTTTAATGCAGAAGTAAAGATTTAGTTTTTGAAATACACCCCTTATCTCAAGCTCTGTATAAGTACTGCAGAAAAATCATTTAGTGGTAGTTTTAATGATTCTATATTACTTTTACGGTCAGATATAATATATTTGAAAATTTAAAATTCACAAAACATTAACATAAAGAGACAGCTAGCTTAAAGAGAAACCCAACATGACTATATGTACATGTATATTTTGAATTATGATATTATGCATGAATGGAAATTATTTTCTTCAGTGGAGGAATTAATCAAATGTGTTACAATGTGTATCTATGGAGTAGTGGGTTAAACACTGACAACAAGCTATTATGGAATGGGTTAGCAGAAAATACATTACTGAAACCAATTTCCAAACTCATATATTAAAGTGCAACAGAAACCCATTTTGTCCTTCTGATCTACAGAAGTAGTAGAGTCCGGAGTTCGCCCTATTTTGCCCGAACAATCAACCAGTCACTCAGTGACCGCTATAAAGGCAGATGGCAGCTTACAGCAGGATGAACATTTAGCAAAAACATTTCCATACAAGCCTACTACTTTACTTTCACCCTGCTTTTAGCAGCCCGGTATCTAATACATACCAAAGACACAGAGCTCCAGATAAGGGGAGTATTTCAAGAACTAAAATGTTTATTTCTGCATTAAAACCTATGGTGTCACTACTCATTAGAATCGTCTCGAAGAGACGATTCTAATGAGTAGTAACACCATAGGATTTGGTTCTGAAATAAGTGAGAAAATGTTGGATTTGTTCAGTTTACTCCCTCTTATCTGGAGCCCTGAGACATGTTTATTTGAGAGTGCGTTATAGTGGGGCTTTGCTGTAGTTATTGAAGGCCCCTTTGGGATTGCATAGACGCTTCCTCAGACAGCATACAAATTGACCCACTCCATTCACATATATCTTTGAAATGTTATATCTCATTGGAACAATGTCTTGAGATTTAATTTTCACCTTTTACTTTATTAGTTATACAGTTTCTTCACAGTGTACATGGGGATTTCTTCCCGGCTGAGGTAAACCATGTTGCCGTTAGGTGAGGGTTACATGATTTTACCAGCCGGGAAGAAATCCTCATGTACACTGTGAAGAAACTGTATAACAAATTCATTATACTGCAAAGTTTTCACTGTTCAAACGAAATATTTCGGACTTTGTCGTGTACAGTGCTTAGAATAAACTACATGTATAACAAAATCGCGCCAAAGCAGATAACATTGAGCGTAAGTGACGTCATGTTTCTGACGTTGTTATTCATAACGTTATTATTTTCAAAGAAAGTACAATGGAGCTTAACCCATTACCCCATAAATACACCATTTTATGCCTCTAATTTATTCCTGCACTGAAGAAAATTGTTCCAATTTATACCGTCATGAACATGTACCATAAGAAATATTTCCTTATCATAGCTAATGGTAGCTTAAAGCAGGCTGAAAGTAAAGCAGAATGCGTCTGAAAGCACATTCTGCTTTACTTTCAACCTGCTTTAAATGGTCACCCGTCTTCAAAAATAGAAATAGGTTATGAAGTAATGGGTAAATGGAGTTTAATTCAAAATTTTGGATGTCACTGATTCATGTTTGATACATATTTCATAGGATAGCATGGAAAATTCCATCATGCTTTCCGGCGGTTGTAGTTCAGTGGTAACACGATGGACTACAGTACCAGGGGTCGTGAGTTCGATCCCCGGCCAGATCAGCGGCCTGACTAGGGGATTTTTTCCGAATCCCCTATGATGTTCTTGAGCAAGATATATGTACCCCAAATTGCTCCTCTCTACCCAGGGGTTAAAATGGATACTTGTGAAGGGACTGAGACGTGCCATATGTTAGCAGTCATTCAGACTTAAAGAAGACTAAAACTTGGTATATTATTTCTATTTGTCCTTCTTCGTCAAATTGCGACTTGACTAATTTTTAGCTCATCTGAGCAAAGCTCAGGGCGAATTTTTGTAATACTTTAAACTTTAAAGTGTGATCTGGAATAAACAACCAACTCGAACTGTAGATACAAGACCCCGGATCACACACTGTGGTGATATTCCATTTGTATTATCATTAACAGAGCTAGGCAGACTGAAAGTAAAGAAGAATGTGCCTTAATTAAGGTGCATTCTGCTTTACTTTCAATCTGCTTAAAGACTTGGTCACCTTCATAAACACTAGAAACAGGCTATGGAGTATAGGGTTAAGTCTAACTAACCCATATTTCTGTTCAAGGTAAACATATTAATATTGTTCCAAGTTAAATGGTAAAGCTGTTTTAAACTTTGAAATATGGGACAAATCAATTTAACCCGTGCACCCACTGAATACTGTAAAACAGGTATTTTTCGCATCATGAATATTTCGCGTAATGCGATTTTGTATTAATTCGTGATATCATGCAATATTTCTAGCAGGTGGTAGCTTAAAGCAGATTGAAAGTAAAGCAGAATGTGCCTTAAGGCACATTCTGCTTTACTTTCAATCTGCTTTAAGAAGTCGCCTATTTTCAAAACTAGAGACATTCGCGAATTAACGCGTAAATTATATTCTCACGAATAAAACCGGTTTTACAATATTCATATGAGCTGTGCAATGTAAAAACCTTATTGCATTGCAAACAGAGTAGATCAAGACACTGAGGCTGGTCTTGATCCACTCTGTTTGACACCCACAGGCATCTAAAGCATTGTACATTTTTACTTAGCAGCATTATAAATTATACGGTATTTGGCAATGCAGACCAAATTCAAACACAAAGCCTGGGATGACAACGGTGCTTCTGTACAATGTTGCAATGCAATAAGGCGGGTTTTGTCATGGCACAGCTCATATATAAAACGCTGCCCACCATGAAAATTTATCATTTGTCCTATTGTATTGGCTCATGAAATCAGGAAATTTCCCAATTCAAGGGGTATGGTTCATATTCTCAAAATTATGGAAAAAAGTCCCTGCGTCCCGTCAAAGACGAGCGTATAAAAAGAATGCTAGCTATTATCAGATAGGATTCTATGGTATATTCTTCTTTGTAGTTTTAATAGAAATTTCTGGAATAGTTCAATTCAAAATGATTGAAGAAATCTTTTTGACATTAGTGGGAATAACGATGGTTGAAACAGAAAACTGTCTTTGTAGATGAACAAAAAGGTCAATGATTGTTTAATAATAAAATATCATTGGTCGCTATGTTTGTGTGTAAAATCCTCGCAAGTTCATGTTATTTTGTTGACTAAAATATAGTCTAAATTGTGACACAAAAGACATAAAGATTTCAGCTAAATGCGAGATAAAGGTAAATGCAGATCTTGAAGCTCCAGAAGGATCTTTCTGCATTACTTTTGTCTTGTACAGGCATCATTGATGTTTAAAGATCTTGTTTCTTTACTGAGTGGTACCTTAACTCTTTCAACACTAAGTAACTCTTGTAGGTTATTAGGTTCCTTTGTGGATCTTTTTAATTACCAAAACATGTACAGGTCTACTTGGAATGCTGGTTAGTTTGACAAATACTGCTCTAAATTGGCAAATAGTGTAGACCCTGATCAGGGACCCTTTGATATGGGTCTACATTGTTTGCAAATGTAATGAGTATATTTCAAACAGCTAGAGCAATGAATGGTGTTGGAAGAATTAACCCTTTCCCCCATAGTTTATCAGCATTGAAGACAGACCGTTGCTAAAAGTAAAGCAGAATGCTCCCAAGGAAGCATTCTGCTTTACTTTTAGTCTGATTTAAGCTATCATCGGCTAGGACACAGGAAATATTTGTTACTGTTTATTATAATAATAGTATAAATTACTATTTTCTTTAGTGGAGGAATAAATTAAAGGTCTAAAAAGGAGTGTCTATTGGGCAATCATGGTTAATACAAATTTGACTGTACAACTGAAAATCAAAACCGATTTATTTTTAATTGAAATGTCAGATCAGGTTTCATGTAAAAGGTAACAGAATTTGGGTGCTTTTGAAATATTATATTTGATTTCATTAAATTTTGAGATTTTATCTAATTATGTTCGGTCTGCTATTTGCCATGCAAACACTTTGTTAACTTCTTTGCAAGCCAAGAGGATAATAGCAAATAAATTTGATTTGCTACAAGAATGATTTTAACATATAAAAAGATAGTTGTTGAAAGAATGAATAATTATTTTCTTCAGAATGAACATTTTTTCAGATTGGATTTGATTTGTTGATTTGTTTTGATTTTACGTCGCTTTCAACAGTATTTCAGTCATATCGCGACGTCCAGCTAATTACAGGTGGAGGAAGACCCCAAAAGTCCTTTATGCATTGTATCAGGCACAAATCGGCAACTGGGTAGAACCACCGACCTTCCGCAAGCCAGCTGGAAGACTTCCCCACATGAAAAATCCAAACGGCCCTACTGGGATTGGAACTCACAGCGGTGAGGAGCTTAGTGGTGTAAGTCACAGTGACTATACCACTAGGCCACGGAGGCCCCTTCAGATTGGAACATCCTAGTTGAATCTGCATGATGAGACCCATTTTGGGCTCCCTCTCTGCAACGACATCCAATGGGAGACAAAAAGTGTGTGCATTGTTTGGAGGGAGTCGTTATAGTGAGGGAATTTGTTGACATTTGCAAACATCTTGAATCTAGATCAGATATGCCCCGTAATGCGGCATCTGATCTGGATTCGATCTGTTTGTCACTCATCATTATGTGTTTTCTGTCAAAATGTCATTTATGTAAGAAAAACAGCAGACAACCATTTTCAGCAGATGATATTGCAGCAGTGCAAGCATTAGACATAATTGTTTTGGGAACTGTGGCAAATGTCGTTGTAAGGAGGGAGTCGTTGTAAGGAGGGCCGTTGTAGGGAAGGAGAATGCACTGTATTTGACATGGTATACTAGTCTTTGTCCTGAGACATTTCAACACATGCCTGGATTATTATATACAGTGTTCTCTCCCTACAACGGCTCTCCCAACAACGATTCCCTCCTTACAACTACCCTTGCCGCTGTTCCATAAACAAAACAATTGTGTCCAACCTATTCACGGCTGCAATGTCGTCTGCTTAAAATTCTCGTCTGCTCTTTTTCTTAAAATTACCTACTGGACATTTTGACATAAAAACCTCAATGACTAGTGACAAACAGCTTGAATCCAGAACAGACGGCGCGTTACACGGCGTCTGATCTGGATTCAAGCTGTTTGCAAATGAAAGCCAATGTCCTTCTCTATAACGACTCCCTCGTTTTTAGTGGTGTAACAATACAGCAATATATTGTTATATTGCAATACGCCTCTTGGCAATACGTATTGCAATACGGTCTTTCCGTATTGCAGTATTCATTACATGTACATGACTTTTTTGTATATTATTTGAGCACATACGAAAGGGTTGCCTTGTTACTTTGAATGTTCTACTATGACAATTATAACATTCACAGCTAATGTCTATGTTAATTTGGACTCTCCCTTGTATTTAAAGCACTTCATATATTCTTTCAATACTATAAACAAGTTTTCAATGCTAATTTCTATCCAATTTTTGTACTTACAAGTTGCCACAATATGTTGCCACAATATAATTGCAATACAGAGGAACTGTATTGCAATACGGTTTTCAACGTATTGTTACACCCCTACTGCTTATCTACTTATATGATCAGACAAAACAACTTAATTCTAATCCAGAAACCGTGTTAGCCTCAGCGTCCCAAAAACCCTATCTGATCTCTGCCAATGTCTTTAGCATTAAATAATTCAGAATGGGGGGGCGCACACAAGTCTTTATTTTAATTACCATGAGAGCGGCCTCCCCCTATTAGGAGAAAATTAGCCACAATTTCTCCATTATGCAAGCCACCTTAGGTGACAATATTACAGTCAAGCTTGTGTAAGTCCAACGTTCACAAGAAGACCCTTTAAATGTATTGAAATAAGGTGGCAACTTAGCGCAGGGAAAAGGTAGTACAGAAAGCTCCTAAAGGAGCTTTCTGTACTACCTTTGACCTGCACTAAGCAGTCACCTGTGTTTTGTGATGTTTTTTATTCTACAATGAATGACAGTTTAGTACAAGTGGGACTGTATTTCAATTTATTAACATTCTGGGTCCCCACGCTGTGCAAAAAAGAGGGTCCATGAAATGTGAGGTTTGAGTCATGAGGTGGTATAGAATTATTGTCATCAAGCATGCTTCTTATTGTGTACAAGGTTGCCGACAAACATGTGCTAAGCAAACATCCAAAGAAGGCTCTGAATTAGCTGTGTCTACACTGTTACCATTGGATAAGCATTTCAGCATATTAGTCTTTACCTGCCTTTTCATATATCTAACCTGTTTTGAAAAATAAGACTTTTATAAAAAATCTTATATTTTGAAAAGTTACTGCCTTTTAGAGGGCTAAATTTATATCCTAATGGAGTTTTCTGCTCTACTGCAGCCTGCTTAAAGCAGCCACACTGAAAATAAGCTGGGTGTGTGGGTATTTTTACGAAGGATAAGCTCAACTATATTTGACTAGCTTTTCTACAGACAGGAAGAGAAGATAAGAGAAGAAGCTACACAGATTATCAAAGAATGAAGATAAAAAAAAATTTCTTCCACTAGATATTCTGCGCAAATGAATATCTACCGTCTTAACTATTACATTGGCCTTCCCAAGGAAGGAATGCAGACATGTCATGTAGATATAAGAACACAGCGCAGATCCTCATCAAACCTTGATTCTGTTTAAAATTGATTATAACAAGGTTCATTGTTAAGCCTTTTACAGGGGTAAGCAAAGAGATAGTCTATACTGATAATCCAAGATTCTGTTGAATATTGCTTATAACAAGGTTAACCCATTACCCCATAGCCTATTTCCAGTTTTGAAGATAGTTGACTACTTAAAGCAGGTTGAAAGTACAGCAGAATGCAGCTTAAGGCGCATTCTGCTTTACTTTCAGCCTGCTTTAAGGTACCATCTTCTAGAATATAGAAAATATTTCTAAGGACACATATTAATGATGGTATAAACTGAATCTATTTTCTTTAGTGGAGGAATAAATCAAAGGCGTAAAAAGGCGTATTTATTTAGAAAATATTTCTAAGGACACATATTAATGATGGTATAAACTGAATCTATATTCTTTAGTGGAGGAATAATTCAAAGGTGTGAAAAGGCGTATTTATGGGGCAATGGGTTAAGCTTTTTACAGAGGGAAGCAAAGAGATAGACTATACTGATAATCCAAGAAAAAAATCTCAGAAAGGATGGAAAAGGCCACTGACACAATGATTTATCATTGGACAATTTCCCCAGGATCCAAAACCAAGGGACTGTAGGAAGCCAAAGGATTCCTCAATATATAATCATTAGGTGGGCTTATCCTGCCACATGTGGGCAGTGACTAATGGCATATAAAAGTCCATGAAAACACGAATTAAACTGTTATCATGACAACCGATTTTTACTAGAATTTGCATTTTGATCCATATTCAGTTAAAATCTAGGTAAAAAATGGCATCTGATCTGGATCAAAACTGTTGTGACTAATGGCATATTAAAGTCCATGAAAACATGAATTAAACTGTTACCATGACAACCGATTTTTTTAACATTTACTCAATTAGAAATGTCAACTTGAAAAATTCACGGTTCCTGCTAAAAGGGAGAAAACTGAACAAATCCTACATTTTCTTACTCATTTCAGCACAAAATCCTATGGTGTAAACTACTCATTAGAAGAGACGATTCTAATGAGTAGTAACTCCATATGATTTAGTACAGAAATAAAGATTTTAGTTATTTTGATACACCCCTTATCTGGAGCCCTGATTAAATATAATAACCATTCATCCATATCGTAGATACTAAATGTTTTGATGAGATACTATATGTACCAAAAGTTACTCGGGTGTCTGATTTGGATTTAATCAGTAAATGCAAGTGAAAGTACAGTGTTCCCTCTCTACAACGGCTCTCCCAACAACGTCTCCCTCCTTAAAACGACCCTTGCTGCAATTCCCTAAACGGGACAATGTCTAACGCTTTTACTGTTGCAATATTGTCTGCTTAAATTTGTTATGCTGGTTTTTCTCAAAGTTACATATAACTGATATAAGTGGAGATTTTGATAAAATAAATATAATGACAAGTGACAAACAGCTTAAAATCTTACTTTTCCCTCCCTATAACGACTCCCTCCGAACAGCACGACACAATCTGTGTCTCCTATTGGGTGTCATTGTAGAGAGGGAGCACTGCATTTCAAAGGAAAGGGGTTAAACGTGTCAGGAATAAAAAAGACATAACCTAGCCCCATGACACTATTTCTAAGGCTCTTGTCTGTAAATCAAGAGGAAAAAATCCTTGCAAATGATTTTTTTTGCAATTTTCAAAAGAATTTATTGCAGATTTTAAAGGGAGTCACAGTCGTATAGGGACAAATGTTAATCTGATTTCATCTCATCATTTTCAGGTTGTGTTACACCAACAAAATATTATTTCAGAAATATGCATTATGTTAACTTAAGATGGCAAAAGAATATCATATGACAGTATTACAAAATATTTCCTTTATTCTAGAAGATGGTAGCATAAAGCAGGCTGGAAGTACAGCAAAATGCTCCTTAAGAAGTGTTCTGCTTTACTTTCAACCTGCTTTAAGCAACTATCTGTCTTTAGTTCTGAAAACAAGCTATAGAGGAAATAGTAACTCTTCTGGGGAAGAATTATTTTTCCAAGATTTCTTATGTCGCCTTGAAACTGTTCAAATCTGAGTTACAAAAAAAGACATAGACCAACAAAGGTCGAACGCATCTAGTTCGTTGAAATACTCTATAATTTTAGAAACTCCAAAGTATTTTTGGACATTGTCTGATAGTAAGTAATGTTTAATCTATGTCACAAAGGCAATTCAACTTATAGGTATGAATATCTCTCTAGACACGTTGTTGCTTAATGCAGGACAAGAGAAATGCTTTGGGAGCCTCCTGCACTAAGCAATCACTAGTGCCTTAGTATATAAAGACTATAGACAAATAACTTGCCGGGTAGTACCGTTGATAATTATGTCCCACATTGATTACCTTTTCAAACAGTTTGGATCCAGATGAGACTCCGCTTAACCCGGCGTCTCATCAGGATCCAAACTGTTTGAAACTCTGACCCCGTTTTGAAAAGAAATTTTGAAAATTCTGTTATTAGAACAGTAGCAGACGTCAAGTGTTGCAGATGAAAGATTTACCCAGCATGCAAAGAGTTAACAAAGATTTGACTGTAGGTGGACATCGAAGCCAATCAAAGACATTTCACGCTCTAAATAACTGCATTGTCATTAGCGCCCAAAATTATAGAAATTACCACACTGAAACAACTGGACAGTCCGGCATAATGGCCATTTGCATATAAAAAATCACCCTACATCATCTAATTATGCATTATTTACTCAAAATTTTGCAGCGATGGCTAGGGACAGGAGCACTCATGTGACAACCGCTGGACAGAGACAAATGTCTTCCTGCCATCTGATTGGTCACTGAGGGCGCAGGATGCAATTAACGCTGCATTTAGTGGATTATTGAGTTTAGGGTCGGACCGGGTCACGTGTGCCGACCAAATGGAAACTCGAAGTAATGACAGGGATTTGTGATTCATGGCAAAGCCATCAAATAAACCAAAATGGAAGGGATTTTACTAGACTTGGATTTCCTGTTTGTGGGGCTTAACTTTGCATGCTGGGTATTTTTTTTTGTCTGCAACAATAATTGCCGTCTGCTACTTTTCTAAAAATTAATTTTCAAGACTAATTTTCAAAACAGGGTCAGAATTTCAAACAGTTTGGATCCTGATGAGACGCTGGGTTAAGCTGCGTCTCATCAGGATCCAAACTGTTTGCAAAGGTAGTCACTGTGGAACATATCCGATGCTAGCATTGTAAAAGTGAACACAAAGTAGTAATTCAAGACTTGAAATGCTACAATAAACATTTGCATTCGGCAAACAGTTTGGATCCAGATCAGACCCAATGTAAATGTGGCATCTGATCTGGGTCCACACTGTTTGCCACTTGGATTGTATTTCTGCAAACAACCCGCCAGCTCAGCTATGATTTGATATTAGAATTTGAGCAGATGACCAATTTAAAGTAGGAGAGATTTTTTCAGTGCTGAGACAAAGATTTAATGCATATTTGGATGAGTATCTAAGGACTAGGAAACAGTTTGGATTGGCCTTGTAAATCTGTTGTCAAGTACCAAGGCCACAATGTTAAATGATTAATGCAACAAACATTGCCCCTAAAGCCCGATATAAATCTGCCATTTATAGAAAAGAAACTGCATGAGGGAGTTAGCCCTTTTCCTGATCAGAAGCATGCTTGGACGCCCAATCACTAATTCCTCTCCATTGGTGTCTTAACATGCCTGGAGGTGTCAAAGACAGATGCAGAAGCTTAACCCATTATCCCAATACAACTTTTTACACCTTTAAATTATTTATCCACTGAAAATAATAGTTCTTTTTTATGCAGTCATGAATAGATGCCGTAAGAAATATTTCCTGTCAGATAGTAGCTTAAAGCAGGCTGAAAGTAAAGCAGAAAGTGCCTTAACTCTTTGCAGTCGAATCACGCCGATATGCGTGATGTAAATATTGGCTTTGGCGTCGGATCACGCCTGTGCGTGTGGTCTATGCGTGATGTTAACAGGCTACTTTTAAGTGCTTATTTAGTTAACAAAAAAGTGATTTACAGCCTTTTTGTTTAATACCCATTTATATTATACTAAATAATATTCCATTCTGAAAAAAGATTTCCGAAATTTTGCTTTATAAACATGTAATTCACGTTTCAAAACTGCATGTTACAATTTGTGCGTAGACAATTGTGGTAAATGGTTCAACGCCGATCGGGAATGAATTTGGAGAAATGAGCTACCAAAAAGCAATTAAATATAAAGAATATTATTAGAACTAGAATAATAATTCATTTCTTACCCCGCAAATAGCTATTCCGGTGATGATTTACGGTTAAAAGGGTAAAAAAGTCGTTCCCCATCCAACACTCCATTACGATAGAACGGGTGGGGGAAATTATGTCGTATAAACTCCGGTGTATTATAATCGTAAATTTCTGCGAACTTACTCGTGTAATGAACATTTTCTATGAATGTAGATCGACAGTTAACTTCTTGAATTGATTTTCCAACGATACATTATGAAAAATCCCATTAGAAAACAAAGAGATATGCCGAAATTGCGAAGCAGAATTTCTATGCACATTTGAATAGGCCACGCGAACACACGGCATATGTGTATTCATGTAGTTCATGTATTACGTTTGTTACAAGTAAACAAGATGGTTCTAAAGCGTCTTTTTTTTTCGTCGGTTTTACAAAGTATTATTTCTTTTTCTACTTTGTAAGACTGTGTTATTAATAGGAGATATTGACAAATAAAACGGTGTTAAAAATAGCGCTGTCATATTTTGAAATTGACTCGATTCAAAATGGCGGCGCGACAAAATCGAGGACACTAAACGTGGACATTTCGGGAAAGATTTACGTGTGAGAGAGACAACAAAGACAAAAAACAACCAACACACGCCGGGATCGAATTCTTTATTCATAATACGCGATTCTGAATATTAATTATACAGTTAATAGAATGAGAAAACGATCCTAAATTGGACACTTGTCTATCAGATACAACGGATTTGAAGGAAAATTTGAACTTTTTCGTCGAACCTGTTCATAAATAAAATCTCTGAAAACACCAGACCGACGGATATTTCAGGTAATTGATTGGATATTATATACAATTTAATCATTTGGGGATGAATAGTCAACAAGTTATGTAAATATGTGTCATAATAGCAATGCACCCAACTCTGCTACCACAGTATGGGCTATCCCGCGATACACCCTCTCGCCGGCAAGCTATAAACTTAGTCTAGGGAGCAAAGAGTTAAGGCACATTCTGTTTGACTTTCAACCTTCTTTAAGTGATCAACTATTTTCAAAACTAGAAACAAGCTATGGGGTAATGGGTTAAAGCAGTTTGAAAGCAAAGTAAAATGGTTAAATCTTATCCTGCAAATATAAAATTTGCTGAAAGTTGTCATCAGCAATTATTCTTTTTCTTTTCATTTTTTTTTTAATCTCTTGAAACATAAAGAGCAACTATTAGATTTGTAGCCTCTAGAGTGTTTTACAAGGTTTCTATATGATTTCACCTAGTGACCTAGTTTTTGACCTGATATGACCCACATTTCAACTGTATCCTAGATTTCAATGAGGCAAACATTTTGAGGAAGTTTCATCAAGATCAAATGAAATATGTAGCTTCTAGAATACCGGAACTTTGCCCCTCCGGCCTTTTGCCCCTTCGTCAAAAATCGCAACACGGAACTTTGCCCCTTCCAACACGGACTTTTGCCCCTTCCAACACTGACTTTTGCCCCTTTCAGTTTTTTGAAAGAACGGACTTTTGCCCCTTCCCTATTTTGGCACGGACAGAATATTTTTTTCTTTTCATCTCGTCATTTTGGTCAAACAGACAAAGTAATTAGCAAACAACTTTATTACCAATAATTATTATCAATCAACTTTATAACTGAAATCGAATCATTGCAGTAGTCGCTGCTTTGATGTTAACTACATATATAGGTGTTGATTGCTAATTAAAGAGTGATAACACCTTAAAATGTGAACTGTTTGCAATAATAAGGATTAAAATGTTTATGTTGTGTGACTGTCGGTGAAATTGTCTTTTTATCTTTTACAATAGAGACTCTCGGGTATACCAATAAAGCGTGAATGGAAAATTATGTCTGCATAACTTTCACTCAAAGCGTGATAGCGATAATGATGATTACATAAGTTTTACGCTCCCCTCAACACAAAATCGGGAAAGGATTCCCGAAATCTTAATTCAAATGTAAGAAATTGGAAATTTAAAAGAAATAATACTATATAAATCAACATTTCAATATGGAAGGGGCAATATTTGACATTTCGATACAAAAGGGGCAAAATTCCGCTATGGAAGGGGCAAAATTCCGTGTATGAAATAACGGGAAGGGGCAAAAGTCCGTGTACGTAAAATCAGGAAGGGGCAAAGTTCCGTGTTGCTGTTTTTGAGGAAGGGGCAAAAGGCCGGAGGGGCAAAAGGCCGTTTACCAGCTTCTAGAGTGATAACAATTTATTTTCATGATTTGACCTAGTCACCTAGTTTTTGACCCGACATGATTTGTAGCCGCTAGAGTGTTAACAAACAATTTTGGACGGACGGACGGACATCCACCGATCCTTAGATAGCTCACCTTGACTCTTCGTGCCAGGTGAGCTAAAACTTAAAATCTTTTTTTCTCTACTCATTAGGGTTGTCTTGATAATGAGCAGTCACGTACACCATAGCATTTGCTCCCACTTATCTGGAGCCCTGATGAAGTGTTGATCCATGGTCATGATTTTCTCATGAGTCCAGTCAAACAATGCTGAATGATTTATGATTTTAACCTGAACAGATACCATAAGATGATCACTAGCTTTGATATGATCCTTTTCACTGACATTATCATCGGCTTAAATACTGCTCTGCATTCTGTTTTCAAATTTTAATTTTTATCAATTTGATTGAAGAATCATCTACATCAGCTGTCTGCTTTATAAACAGTTTGTATACTGATCAGCTGCCAAGTTTCTCATCTCCATAAGATGCTATGCAATCGTTAAGTTAAGCATGGCAGTGAAGGGGGTTTGGGGGCCGCTAAATGAGAATGTTAATGAATGTATTAAGGGTCTGATATCATGCATGATTAAATACAGAGTAATAAGCATGATGATGCCAGCTCTCTCCAAACCTCAGTATAGTAAGTAACAGCCTGAGCTAGAATCACTCCTAAATGAGCAAGCTGAGTTTCTGCAATTACAGCATGTGATTGCTTAAAGCAAGATGAAAGTAAAACAGAAAGCTGATAAATGAGGCTTGCATGATGGTCCTGTGGAACTTGAAATCTATACCGATGTTTGCTTCTTGAGGACACACATGAGCAGAGCCCCAGATTAGGGGAGAATTTCAAAACTAAAATCTTATTTTCTGCATAAAACCCAATAGTGTCACTACTACCATCAGACTGGCCATATAAGTATTGTTTTTCTCTAGATTCCAGACATGAATATGTACGTATATATGATACAGATGGTTCAGTAAATAGCCTTTAGACATATTATCTTATCCTATATTAAGCTGCCACCTGTCTACCCACAAGCGTCCCGTTACCATGTATGGTACTGTTAATTTTTCTGACGTTGGAGGTAACAAGAAGACACACGGTGCGGTAGGCAGGTGGAACAGTGTGACATCTTTACAGCTTCTAGATATGGCTCCAGATAAGAGGGAGTAAACTGAACAAATTTGACATTTTCTCACTTACACAGTACCAAATCCTATGGTGTTACTACTCAATAAAATCGTCTCTTTGAGACGATTTTAATGAGTACGGACACCATAGGGTTTAATGCAGAAATAAAGATTTTAGTTTTTGAAATACTCCCCTTATCTGGAGCCCTGCTTGAAATGTCATATACAGTCTCTCCTGTAGAAACCTTCCACATAAAATTTACTTTACTTTACTCCATAGACTGTTTCTAGGTTTTATGGAAGAAAGGTGGACACTTACAGCAGGTTGAAAGTAAAGCATAATAAGCCTTAAGGCACATTCTGCTTTCCTTTCAGCTTTCTTTAGCCCAGTACCCCATAAATATGCCTTTAATTTATTCCTTTACTGAAAAAAAATATTTCCAATTTTTATTATATGCCTTTGCATGATATCGAGCGTTTCCGCGTGCATTTGCACAGTAAAATACAAGAGTCTGTATCAGCCACTTTGTATTTTACTCTGACCTCGCTTTCGATTAAACGTGACGTCATTTACGTATACGTGTACAAGTGCCGCGTTATTCATTGTGGCAAACAAAAAATCTTGTTCTGCTTCAAATAACTAATACATTTTGGCTATAAAATGATTTAACGGTAAACAACTATTTAATTGTTTCTGGTGTGTATTCAAGGCATATAATAAACACATCACCAGTTGGCAGTGTGCTACAGAGTGTTGCATTTAGCTCTCGACGTTTTTGGCGGAAACAACCGATAAGACTCGCGCCAAGGCGCTCGTCAGATCGGCTATTTCCGCCAAAATTGTCTCGAGCTAAATACATCACTCTGTATCGCACTGTCAACTGGTAATGTGTATATACTGTCACAAATAAGAGTCATAAGAAATATTTCTATCTTCTAAAAGCTTAAAGCATTCTGAAAGTAAAGCAGAATGCACCTGAAGGCTCATTGTGCTTTACTTTCAATCTGCTTTAAGTGGTCAACTATCTTCAGTATTTGGTTAAGCTAGCATCTAGCTTCTAGAAAGTAGAAAAGCAGAAAATATTTCAGCCTGTTTTAAGCTATCATCTGCTAGAATTGAGAAAATATTTTTTACGATATAATTATATTCATGACTATAAATTAGAACTATTTTATTCAGTGGAGGAATAAATTAAATGCGTAAAAAATATCTATAGAGTAAAGGGACAATGGAAGGCTCTACTTCAGGACATATTAAATAGGTTATAAGTGCTAATAGTAATATTTCTACTAAATTACCCACACAAGCTGGTTAGACCAATGGGTGATAGTACAGTGGAGAATCTGTTATTCTTTCCCGATAAACGCGTTTACGCTAAAACTATTTTTTCTTTTACAAACAGTTTGGAGCCAGATCAGACGTCTGATCAGGCTCCAAACTGTTTGCCACCAAGATAAACATGAAATATCAGAATTGTCCCAAAGTTGTACTTTTCTACGTTTTAGTGCTTTGCGTTTGCGTACGTTTGCGTTTAAACGGGAAAGAATAACAGATTCTCCGCTGTAGCTAATTTCCATGGCTTCCTGCTAAATGCACTACTGTTTTCCGCCAAAAATGCCAAAACACAGAAAACAATTTTCCCTTCTGCTTTTATTGTTTCTTTCGAGACTGTCGCTGTAACAGCTGAACTCTGGGTAGGGGGGCAGCCATTGTGTACAATGATAGTTCTAATAATCCGAGCCTGCAGGAATCTGCCTTAATTACATTTTCTTCACAGCCAATGCACCACTGAGGAAAAATCTATTAACCTCTTTCACCTGCTAAGCATGACTTAGATCATAATGTGCAAACAGTTTGGATCCTGATCTGACACAGTAGCTTGGGGTCGGTCAGGGTCCAATTCGTTGGACACTCATATTTGGAGATTTTTTTTTTTTTCGTGTTGAAATAACATGAAAACAGAATTTGAAATACTTAGCAAACTTCCGTCACAGTAACCTATCAACATATACAGCAGGCAATTAAAGGCTTAACCCACTTCTTAGGTTTTCAATAGAAGGACATTATAAACAGTATGCACCAAAATAAATCAAACAGCATTGAGGTTAATATGTAATAACAAAGCTTATCCAGAAACAATAAGCGCATAATTATATTATATCTTAACCCTTTACTCCATTGCCCTTTTCTCCTATAATTATTTAGTGACCACTTAAAGGGACTCGCAACCGGATGGTGTACTTGTCAAAATAAAATAAAATACTCAAATAAAAGCAAATTTGTGGCATTATTTGGCTTCTGACATTAAAAAAATATGATCAGTCCAAAAAAATATCTCAAGAATCGTCACCGAATCTTAGTTTTTTTTAGATATTTTCCATCGTTTTTCTATAGCGTCAGCTGACGGTATAGTTGTTGCTTCTCTACACTGGTTCAGACATAAACCCGAGCCGAATATGTATAAATCAATCGCTACCAGTGAAGTACGTTAATTCGCTACCATATAGATAGAGAGCCCCAGTAGCCGTGTGGTTAAGGCGTTTGCCTTTGTTTTCATGTTTGCATGTCTCCGAATTGAGGGTCACGGGTTCGAATCCCACCAGAGCTTCTTCCTTTTCTTTTTTTTGAAATGCATTTTTTAACAGAATTTATTATCCAAAACTAAATCTTACCCATTTATATAAGCATTTGACATATATTTACAAATTACTATTTTTAATGCTAAATCCAGTTGCAAGCCTCTTTAAAAGCATGTTGAAGTAAAGCAAAATGGGCCGTAACCCATTATCCAATAAATGTGACTTTTTTTTTTTGCCTTAAATTCATTCCTTCACTGAAGCATTTATAAAGTTGTGAATTTGTATCATAAGATATATTTGCTATATTCTACCAGATGTTAGCCTTCAAGGGGCATTCTGCTTTAAATTTACTTTCAGCATGCTTTAAGTGGTCACTTCCCGGCTGTACTTTTTCCAAGGTTCAGTGTAAAATTTCCATGGAATATGAATAATTTACGTGGAATTTACATGGAATTCTAAAAGTTCCATGGTTATTCGTAACAATTTCCAAGGTTTTTGTTTAGTCACCAAAATTTCCATGGTTTATGCATGCTTATGAACAAAAAAACCACGTAAATATCGAGAAAAACCTTGGAAACTCTTAAAACCTTGGCAAAAGCTCGGAAAAATTGGACTTTGGCAAAAATAAACACGGAACAATCTCGGAAATAAGAACTTAACCATTTTTTAGCACGGAAAATCCTTGTAAAATAATAACTTAAACAATTTGCACCTCGTAAAAATTGTACTTAGACATTTTCCAGCACGGAAAAACCTTGGAAGTACAACTTAGTGAATTATAAATATAAGTAATATTTGCTACAATTGTAAGTTTCACAAAACAGTGAATATTATACACACCCAGGACACCAGCTCACAACAACAATCAGAGGTCAGAGATTTAAGTTGTCTGTTTATCTATACTTTAAAATGTGAATGTGGCAAAAATTAAAGACTCCAAACCAGTTCAGACTCCTGACAAAAGATTCATGGTAAGTTACATAACTTACATAAATACAATTTTATCATGATCATAATATATTTTGGATATTTACATGATACAAACAAAAGCATGTGGTACCCCACCCACTAGTAGTTAACTATTCCTCGTATATATATACTTTTCCATGGTATTTTGTCGAAACCACGTAAAATGGTTCTAATATTTCCATGGTTTTTTCCTAAATATTTTACAAGGATTCCTCGTAAACTTTTCCGAGGATTTTTTGTTTCCGTGGTTTTTTGGAGAAAACCTTGGAAATTAAATATTTTACAAGGATTCCTCGTAAACTTTTCCGAGGATTTTTTGTTTCCGTGGTTTTTTGGAGAAAACCTTGGAAATTAAATATTTTACAAGGATTCCTCGTAAACTTTTCCGAGGTATTTTGTCAAACCATGTAAAAACCAAGGTCTTGTATTTTCTAAGGTTTTCTCGTCTTTTTTCCAAGGTTTTTGTAATATGACCGTCCGAATACTCCGTGGTTTTTTCCATGGTTTTTTTTCATAAAACCTAGGAAAAAGTACAGCCGGGCTATCTTCAATACTAGAAACAGGCTATGGGGTAATGGGTAAAAGAGGTAAGTGAGACTAGACAGGCATTAGCAACCAAATTGATTCCAAAATCAAATGCCTAAGAAATTCAGCATCTGATTGGCTAAAATGGTTTAACACCAATAATGGTGTTTCTTCAGTTAAACTTGTTTGTGGGGGATAATTGCTTCTTCTTTTTTGTGTGTGTGTGTGGGGTGGGGGGGAGGCTTTAGCTGCATACACAATAGGAGTAACACCTTTTACTGCTGATGATAAACATCATGTACAACAAAACCTACACTCAAACTAAAACACATGCACAAATTGTCATAAAGGTTTAAATGAATGCTCACTGCAGAACAAAATTAATGCAGATCTATCCTTAAGCCATTACCCCATAAATACACCTTTTTGTACCTTTTATCTATTACTCCACTGAAGAAAATATTTCTCCTTTTTACAGTCATGAATATTTAATAGAAGAAATATTTTCTTTAGTCTAGTAGATTGTAGCTTAAAGCAGGCTGAAAGTAAAGCAGAACCTTAACCCTTTGAACCCTAGTTCCGCATATAGGCGACCTTTTCAAACAGTATACATGTTAGAAGTGCACTTGTCCTATGCAAACAGTGAAGGAGCCCTCTGATCTGGGTCTTCACTGTTTGTCAAAATGCAAAACATTGACAAAAACAACCCTTAAAAGTCATAAATGGACTAGACTTAACCCATTACCCCATAGCCTGTTTCTAACATTCAAGACATATGATCACTTAAAGCAGGTTGAAAGTAAAGCAGAATGTGCCTTAAGGCGCATTCTGCTTTACTTTCAGCCTGCTTTAAGCTTCCACTTGCTAGAATAAAGAAAATATTCTTTATGATACATATTCATGACCGTAAAAATTGAACTATTTTCTTTAGTGTAGGAATAAATATGATGTGCTAAAAGGCATTTCTATAAGGCAAAGGGTTAAATGGAAACTGGAATTGTCCATTTAAAGTTTCAGGCAGGAAAAGAGTTATAAGGCATCTTCTGCTTTCCTTTCAACCTGCTTTAAGTGATCACCTGTCTTCAAAACTAGAAACATGCTATGGGGTAATGGGTCAAGTTTATCCTGTATCAAATCATGAATCGTTTTCAATGATTTTCATGAAACTTCACCACATGGTTGTTAAACTTAGGTTTGGTGGTTATAAGTTTTCTGAGAAAGAGAGGAAAAACTTGGGTTTGATTTATCCGTGTTGTGATAGCTAGATTTCTCCTCGCTCATATTTCATCCACTCATTCTCCCCTCATTGGTAATTGGTTTTTCAAAAGGCTTATTTCCGTTATAAGCATTATCCATTATCAGACTTGCTATAGCATTCCGTCAAATCATAGGTAGTACAGCTTAAAACTGAGGAGTAAATCATTTCTAACATTAATTCATAATTAAAATCTAACAATCAATTGATGTCAATCTAGGTAAAGCATAAACTAATTTAAATCAATACTTATACATCGATCAATTTTAACCCTGAAAACAGCCCCTTTCTTCACAGCTTCAAGTTTAACTGTGTCATTTGGCCCATTGTCAGAATTAGCTATGCTAGAATCAAGTTTAATGATTTAGAAAAAAGTGAGCATTATCAACCGCAATGCCGGTCTGTGGGGAGAGGGAATTAATTTCGAAACTGAATTTCAATGCGCAGATCGTGACAGTAGCATTTTCCAGCTTGACTGCCTCTGATTAATGTGTCTTTCATAATCCCTTGCTGCAGAACCTGTTCCTGGTAAACCTGTGATTTTTTATATGTAAAGATAACTATCATAGATTGCAATAACTACAGTAGAACCTCTCTATTATGACCACTAAAAAGAAGGCTAATTGTCCATATAAAGGACAGGTGACAGCTTAAAGCAATGTGAAAGTGAAACAGAAAGCTCCTAAAGGAGCTTTCTGTTTTACTTTCACATTGCTTTAAGCAGTGACCTGTCTTAAACGACTAACATTTGACACAACTTTGTGGTCGTGCAATATTCATAGATAGCTGATTGAAGTACAGTGACACTTGTATTAACCCATTACTCCATAGATTCACCTTTTTACACCTTTACTTAACCCATTACCCCATAGCCTGTTTTTAGTTTTGAAGATATGTGACCACTTAAAGCAGGTTGAAAGTAAAGCAGAATGCGCCTTCAGGCACATTCTGCTTTACTTTGAACCTGCTTTAAGCTATTATCTGCTAGAATATAGAAAATACTTCTTACTACTTTTTTTTGAGACAGTATAAATTGGAACTATTTTCTTCAGTAGACAAATTAATTTAAGGTGTAAAAAAGGCATATTAATGGAGTAATGGGTTAACCCATTACTCCATAGATTCACCTTTTTACACCTTTAATTAATTCCTTCACTGAAGAAATAATTCTATCTTACACAGTAATTCAATGTGCACTATAAGAAATAGTATATATATCTTACCAGATGATGGCTTAAAACAGGCTGAAAGTAATTTAGAATGTGACTTAAGTTGCATTCTGCTTTACTTTCAACTTGCCTTTATTGGTCAACTGTCTTCATTACTACTAACTCAGTCTATGGAGTAACCGAAAGGGTTGAGCAACGATTCCATCAGCTTTTAACACATTACCCCATAGCCTTTTTCTTGTATTCAAGATAGGTGACCACTTACACCAGCTAGGTTGAAAGTAAAGCAGAATGAGCCTTAAGGCATATTCTGCTTTACTTTCAGACTGCTTTAAGCTACCATTTGCTAGGATATAGAAACTATTTCTTATGGTACATATTCATTACTGTATAAAGCGAAACTATTTTCTTCAGTGGAGGAATAAATGAAAGGCGTAAAAGGCGTATTTATGGAGTAATGGGTTAAGAGAAGACTTGGAGAAAAGAAATCAATTAATGCAGGATAAAAGCCTTTTTAGAAACTTTCAAATATTTGAACAATTAAATTAATTTCAAAGCCGTTTGATTGTATTTATTACACAGACGAATGACTCAGCAAATATCAGTCTTAGCTATACCTTTTTGTATCTTTGATAAAAATGTATACTGACATTTCACATTAGGAATCAGTTTTATGTACTGAAATTGGCACTTAAATTTAAGCACTGGTATTTTCCCCCCTTTTTATCAAGGAATAAAACTTATTTATGTGTCATTAGGAAGAGATTTTTATTTTTTAATGAGTAGTCACAACATTTGGTTTGATTGATTCATTGAGATCTTAGAATTTGAATACTCCTACTGAAATATGTTTATATGCTTAAACATGTATAAGTCTTATCAGTCTGTTAAACCTTTACTCCATTGATATGTCTTTTGACACACCTAATTTATTCATCCACTGAAGAAAATAGTTCCAATTTATACCGTAACAAATAGGTATCATAAGAAATGTTTTCAATATTCAAACAAAAGGTAGCTTAATCTAATTAACCCATTAAGCCAAACTGACTCATATTGACTCATTGTGCAAAAGCCTCATACTGACTCATTTTGACACACTTTAATCCACTAGATTGTATTGAGATAAGCATTGATAATTGTCTATCGCTTGTGAGTTAATGGACTGAAGGTAAATCAGAATTTGCCATAACTGTATAAATTGTACATATTTTCTTCAGTTGAGAAATAAATGCTCTAAAAGTCACTTTTATGGTGTAAAGGGCTACAGTGGAGAATCTGTTATTCTTTCCCAATAAACGCGTTTACTCAAAAACTATTATTTGCAGTGCAAACAGTTTGGAGCCAGATCAGACGCCGGGTAACCCGGCGTCTGATCAGGCTCCAAACTGTTTGCCACCAAGATAAACAAAAATTATCAGAATTGTCCAAAAGTTGTTCTTTTCTACGTTTTAGTGCTTTGCGTTTGCGTACGTTTGCGTTTAAACGGGAAAGAATAACAGATTCTCCACTGTAAGCAGACATCATTTATCCTGAGTACCCCAAATAGCTAATCCTCAGTAGTAATCTTACGTTCAGTTACTCACACGTTGAAGAGTCTGTACAAATCAATATGACACTTTGATAAGACCTTTCCACAAATGAGAAACAATCTTCTCCCCCCAAAAACACCGCTGATCATATCTTTCCCTATACTGCCATATGTCAATCACCCAGGTTTCCCAGCTCATTCTATTGTTCTCTTCATGGCTAAAAAATATATAATTTGCCTTCCAGTCTTCAAAACCAGCCATGAAATGGAACAGAAATGGTTAAAGATGCTGCAAATAAGACAAATAGCAATCTTTAACACAGGATTAACCCCATCACCCAACAGATACACAATTTTAAACCTTTCCCCAGAGAAAATGTATGTGAGATCACGGCGTGATCTCGCTGAGATCTCACTTAAGCAAGGTGGGATGTGAGATATCAGTCGATATCTGACATAAACTTGCGTGATTCATGTGATATCTCACTTGTCACGTGAGATATCACATATGAATGTGAGATCTTGCATGTCAAGTGAGATATCACATACATTGTGATATCCCACCTTTGTCAAGCGTGATCTCACTTGCAAATAAAAAATTCAGATTTGGTTTTAAAAATTACAAATAAAAATGATACTTAATTTTTTGCCTTAGAAAATATGATGAAGGGAAATAACTCTTAGCAATATTGATGCCAGAGTAATGACACCATGAATGGCATTTTCTTTCATCCATCTCTTTCCATATATGAAACTACATTTCACTAGCTTCAGTAGAACTAGAGTTATCTTCAGGACAAAAAAATATGACAAAGGGAAATAACTCCAACAAATTTGATGCCAGAGTTATGACCCTTTTCAGTGGCCCTTTCTTTATCCATCTCTTCTTCTATGTTTAATTTCATTTTATAGCATCTTTAGAACTGAAGTACTCAGGAGTTATCCTCTTCAGAAGAAAATATGGCAAAGGGGAATAACTCAAAACATGTTGATGCCAGAGTTATAACCCTTTTAAATAGCTCTTTCTGTCATCAAACTCTGTTCATATATGAATTTTCATTTAATTAGCATCAGTAGAACTTGAGATATATGCATGCTAAGAACAAATGACAAAGGGAAATAACTCCCTTAATATTGATACCAGAGTTCTGACCCTTGCAAGTGGCACTTCCTCTGATCAAGTTCATTCCATGCATGAAAGTTCATGTCCCTAGCATCAGTAGAATTGGAGATATCTTCTTGACAAAAAGTGTGACAGACAGAATATTGATCAGTAATATGTGCTACAATTGTAAGTTTCACAAAACAGTGAATATTATAATCACCCAGGGCACCTGCTCACAACACAATCACAAGGACAGAGATTTAAAGTTGGCTGTTTACCTATACTTTAAAATGTGAATGTGGCAAAAATTAAAGACTCCAAACTAGTTCAGACTCCTGCCAACAGGTTCATGGTAAGTTACATAACTTACATAAATACAGTGTTATCATGAGCATAATATATTTTGGATATTTACATGATACAAACAAAAGCATGTGCTACCCCACCCAATAGTAGTTTACTATGACACAAGACACATTATCTTTATGCCTTTGCAAGCAGAGTACTTGCCAGTTTGGAAAACAGTCAAAAGTATTTCTGTTACTGGAGCTTGTTAGAGTTTAACTTAACTTTGTATTAATTTGGAAATATGATGTTGTTTAATTGAAGGTGACCTAGTTAAGATCACTTCTAGGGTTAAATCGTGGGTGAGATCTCACCTGAGATACCATGCGAGAATAGGATGGGATCTCACATGAGATCACGACGTGAGAAATGTGGTATCTCAGGTGAAATCAAAGCCGATATCACGGCTGTGACCGCACCCTGGATCACGTCGTGAGAAAATTGTGGGATCTCAGGTGAGATATCGCCCAGTATAACGGCTGTGATTTGCCTGGGATCACGGCGTGAAAAAATTGTGGGATCTCAGGTGAGATATCACCGGTATCACGGCTGTGATCTCACTTGGGATCACGGCGTGAAAAAATTGTGGGATCTCAGGTGAGATATCAGCAGAATCTCAGGTGAGATCATGGCTGTTATCCCACCTGAGATTCTGCTGATATCTCACCTGAGATCCCGCAATTTTTTCACGCCGTGATATCAGGTGAGACTCGGCCGTGATCTCACCCGAGATCACACCCATTTTTTCTCTGGGGTTAACCCATTACCCCATAAATAAGCCATTTTATGACTTTCATATATTCCTCCACTGAAGAAATTAGTTCCACTTCATACATTAATGAATATACCCCACAAGAAAAAGTTCTTATATCCTTGCAGATGGTAGCTTAAAGCAGGCTGAAAGTAAAGCTGAATGTACCTTAAGGTACATACTGTTTTACTTTTAACCTACTTCAACCTACTTTAAGTGGTCACTTGTCTTCAAAACTAGAAACAGGCTATGGAGTAACGTGTTAACAGGGCTACAGATAAGAGAAAGTAAACTGATCAAATCCAACATTTTCTCACTTATTTCAGCTCCTCTTGCTTCAAGTAGTCACCTGTCTTAACCCATTACCCCATAAATGCTATTTAACACCTCTACTTTATTCCTCCACTGAAGTCAATAGTTCCACTTTACACAGTCATGAATATGCACCATAAGAATTATTTTCAATATCCAAGCACATAATAGCTTAAAGCAGGCTGAAAGTAAAGCAGAATGTGACTTAAGGCGCAGAATGCTTTATTTTCATCCTGCTTTAATTGATCATCTTTCTTGTAAACTAGAAACAGGCTATTGGGTAATGGGTTAAACTAGAAAGAAAACCTCCCATCTCTGTGAAATAAAGACCTTTTCAGGTATTGTAAATAATGTTGATTCAGACCCATCTTGAGTAAAAGCTTCTTGGGGAAAAAACCCATAACTTGTCTTTGGCACAAAACTAATAATGTTACAATCTGAATTGACTGCTACAGCGATAATAAGATATTAGACTCAAGTCACCCAATACTCTACAAGCTCTCTGAGGACAAGTAAAGATTTCATCCCCTCTATTCAATTCTTCAAACTTGATTGAATCTGCTGGTGACTTTTGCACATGAGATATATTGTCATAAACTGTTGGTCCTGTGTATAGCAATACAATTTTCATATGCCAACTTTGTTTTATTGGTCCAGTCTGATATATAGCCATGCATACAATTATGTATGTCCATACCAACTATGTTTTCATTGGTCCTGTTTGATAGCCATACAATATGTCCATACCAATTATGTTTTTTTGGTTCTGTTTGGTAGCCATACAATAATGTCCATACCAACTATGTTTCATTGGTCCCGTTTAATAGCCATACAATAACGTACATACCAATTATGCTTTATTTGTCCTGTATGATTCCAATACAATATGCCCATATCAACTATGTTTTATTGGTCCTGTTTGATAGCCATACAATAATGTTCATACCAACTGTTTCCTTTGTCCTGTTTAATAGCCATACAATATGTCCATACCAACTATGTTTTATTGGTCCTGCTTGATAGCCATACAATATGTCCATACCAACTATGTTCCATTGGTTCTGTTTGGTAGCCATACAATAATGTCCATACCAACTATGTTTTATCTGTCCTGTATGATTCCCATACAATATGTCCATATCAACTATGTTTTATTGGTCCTGTTTGATAGCCATACAATATGTCCATACCAACTATGTTTTATTGGTCCTGTTTGATAGCCATACAATATGTCCATACCAACTATGTTTTATTTGTCCTGTATGATTCCCATACAATATGTCCATATCAACTATGTTTTATTGGTCCTGTTTGATAGCCATACAATATGCCCATATCAACTATGTTTCATTCGTCCTGTTTAATAGCCATACAATAATGTACATACCAATTATGCTTTATTTGTCCTGTATGATTCCCATACAATATGCCCATATCAACTATGTTTTATTGGTCCTGTTTGATAGCCATACAATAATGTTCATACCAACTATGTTTTATTTGTCCTGTTTGATAGCCATACAATATGTCCATACCAACTATGTTTCATTCGTCCTGTTTAATAGCCATACAATAATGTCCATACCAATTATGCTTTATTTGTCCTGTATGATTCCCATACAATATGCCCATACCAACTATGTTACATTGGTTCTGTTTGATAGCCATACAATAATGTTCATACCAACTATGTTTAATTGGTCCTGTTTGATAGCCATACAATAATGTCCATACCAATTATGCTTTATTTGTCCTGTATGATTCCCATACAATATGTCCATACCAACTATGTTACATTGGTCCTCAGGGTGCCCACAGAAATTCAAAATTGAAATTCCCTGATAATTCCCTGATTTTTCCCTGACTGAAAGGTAGTTTTCCCTGACCTTTTTCGCGGCCTACACTGCTAAAATACAACTGTGCAAGATGGCTTCCAACCTCCCCCTTATAGCCATACCTTCAACATCATAAAGTCACACTTATTCTTTACTCTTACCTTTTGAGTTTTGCCATGCCTTGTATAAATTTATCTTTTTCTAATGTAACATGTCACATTTACAGAAGCACTGCATGCAGCAGTGTTCACAGCTAGGTCTAAAAAATCCAGCACCTTAATTGCATTTTATCACATGTGTTGCAGGCCCGTAGGAAGCATTTTGCGACTGGGGAGCACAGGTATATTTGTGAATGTAGTCTTACTAGAGGGGTTCGGGGGCATGCTCCCGGAGAAAATTTTATTTCTAGATGGTCTCTGGTGGCGTTCTGAGGGCGTTTCCAGCATTCCAAACAGGTATAAAACCAACATAATTCTGTGTAGAAAAATTGACTCAAAATGGGCAAAATATTTCCCAAGTATATAAAGTTTTCATTTAGATATGCTAATACTACTGATGCTGATATTGATCATTCTCTGATTTGGTTTTGTGGCTGAAAAGGGTACATTCAATTACTTTTACTTTTCATCTGCTTAACAATCTCTGACTACTTTGACACTTGAGTTCTAGGACAATGGTTACTAACTCCATTATCCTTTAAGCTGATTATTTCAACTAGTTAACAGAGTAGGCACTGATGAATAATGTTAACTAACCCATCAGATATGGATAAACACTAAGCTTAATAGATATTGTAAATTGCTTAATTACTACATGTTCCTAACATGAATCAACACAGCTTTTAAATAAAGACAGCAAGAGAGGCTATAAGTAGTCAAGATTTTCTCTCTCCTATTTTTGCCAAATTCCCTGATAATTCCCTGATTTTTAGCAAATTTTCAAATTCCCTGATTTTTCCCTGCAGGGAATTTTTATGAACCATTTTCCCTGTTTTCCCTGTTTTCCAGAGTCCATGGGCACCCTGGGTCCTGTTTGATAGCAATACAATAATGTTCATACCAACTATGTTTTATTTGTCCTGTTTGATAGCCATACAATATGTCCATACCAACTATGTTTCATTGGTCCTGTTTAATAGCCATACAATAATGTCCATACCAATTATGCCTTATTTGTCCTGTATGATTCCCATACAATATGCCCATATCAACTATGTTTTATTGGTCCTGTTTGAAAGCCATACAATAATGTTCATACCAACTATGTTTTATTGGTCCTGTTTGATAGCCATACAATATGTCCATACCAACTTTGTTCCATTGGTCCTGTTTGATAGCCATACAATAATGTTCATACCAACTATGTTTTATTGGTCCTGTTTGATAGCCATACAATAATGTTAATACCAACTATGTTTTATTGGTCCTGTTTGATAGCCATACAATAATGTCCATACCAACTATGTTTCATTGGTCCTGTTTAAAAGCCATACAATAATGTTCATACCAACTATGTTTCATTTGTCCTGTATGATTCCCATACAATATATCCATACCAACTATGTTTTATTGGTCCTGTTTGATAGCCATACAATATGTCCATACCAACTATGTTTAATTGGTCCTGTTTAATAGCCATACAAAAATGCCCACACCAATTATGCTTTATTTGTCCTGAATGATTCCCATACAATAAGCCCATATCAACTATGTTTTATTGGTCCTGTTTGATAGCCATACAATAATGTTCATACCAACTATGTTTTATTGGTCCTGTTTGATAGCCATACAATATGTCCATACCAACTATGTTTCATTGGTCCTGTTTAATAGCCATACAATAATGTCCATACCAATTATGCTTTATTTGTCCTGTATGATTCCCATACTATATGCCCATATCAACTATGTTCCATTGGTCCTGTTTGATAGCCATACAATAATGTTCATACCAACTATGTTTTATTGGTCCTGTTTGATAGCCATACAATATGTCCATACCAACTATGTTTCATTCGTCCTGTTTAATAGCCATACAATAATGTACATACCAATTATGCTTTATTTGTCCTGTATGATTCCCATACAATATGCCCATATCAACTATGTTTTATTGGTCCTGTTTGATACCCATACATTAATGTTCATACCAACTATGTTTTATTGGTCCTGTTTGATAGCCATACATTAATGTTCATACCAACTATGTTTTATTGGTCCTGTTTGATAGCCATACAATAATGTTCATACCAACTATGTTTTATTTGTCCTGTTTGATAGCCATACAATATGTCCATACCAACTATGTTTCATTGGTCCTGTTTAATAGCCATACAACAACGTACATACCAATTATGCTTTATTTGTCCTGTATGATTCCCATACAATATGCCCATATCAACTATGTTTTATTGGTCCTGTTTGATAGCCATACAATAATGTTCATACCAACTATGTTTTATTGGTCCTGTTTGATAGCCATACAATAATGTCCATATCAACTATGTTTTATTGGTCCTGTTTAATAGCAATACAATAATGTCCATACCAACTGTTTCATTTGTCCTGTTTAATAGCCATACAATATGTCCATACCAACTATGTTTTATTGGTCCTGTTTGAAAGCCATACAATAATGTTCATACCAACTATGTTTTATTGGTCCTGTTTGATAGCCATACAATATATCCATACCAACTTTGTTCCATTGGTCCTGTTTGATAGCCATACAATAATGTTCATACCAACTATGTTTTATTGGTCCTGTTTGATAGCCATACAATAATGTTCATACCAACTATGTTTTATTGGTCCTGTTTGATAGCCATACAATAATGTCCATACCAACTATGTTTCATTGGTCCTGTTTAAAAGCCATACAATAATGTTCATACCATCTATGTTTCATTTGTCCTGTATGATTCCCATACAATATGTCCATACCAACTATGTTTCATTGGTCCTGTTTGATAGCCATACAATATGTCCATACCAACTATTTTTAATTGGTCCTGTTTAATAGCCATACAAAAATGCCCACACCAATTATGCTTTATTTGTCCTGTATGATTCCCATACAATAAGCCCATATCAACTATGTTTTATTGGTCCTGTTTGATAGCCATACAATAATGTTCATACCAACTACGTTTTATTGGTCCTGTTTGATAGCCATACAATATGTCCATACCAACTATGTTTCATTGGTCCTGTTTAATAGACATACAATAATGTCCATACCAATTATGCTTTATTTATCCTGTATGATTCCCATACTATATGCCCATATCAACTATGTTCCATTGGTCCTGTTTGATAGCCATACAATAATGTTCATACCAACTATGTTTTATTGGTCCTGTTTGATAGCCATACAATATGTCCATACCAACTATGTTTCATTCGTCCTGTTTAATAGCCATACAATAATGTACATACCAATTATGCTTTATTTGTCCTGTATGATTCCCATACAATATGCCCATATCAACTATGTTTTATTGGTCCTGTTTGATAGTCATACATTAATGTTCATACCAACTATGTTTTATTGGTCCTGTTTGATAGCCATACAATATGTCCATACCAACTGTTTTATTGGTCCTGTTTGATAGCCATACATTAATGTTCATACCAACTATGTTTTATTGGTCCTGTTTGATAGCCATACATTAATGTTCATACCAACTATGTTTTATTGGTCCTGTTTGATAGCCATACAATAATGTTCATACCAACTATGTTTTATTTGTCCTGTTTGATAGCCATACAATATGTCCATACCAACTATGTTTCATTGGTCCTGTTTAATAGCCATACAATAACGTACATACCAATTATGCTTTATTTGTCCTGTATGATTCCCATACAATATGCCCATATCAACTATGTTTTATTGGTCCTGTTTGATAGCCATACAATAATGTTCATACCAACTATGTTTTATTGGTCCTGTTTGATAGCCATACAATAATGTCCATATCAACTATGTTTTATTGGTCCTGTTTAATAGCAATACAATAATGTCCATACCAACTGTTTCATTTGTCCTGTTTAATAGCCATACAATATGTCCATACCAACTATGTTTTATTGGTCCTGTTTGAAAGCCATACAATAATGTCCATACCAACTATGTTTTATTGGTCCTGTTTGATAGCCATACAATAATGTCCATACCAACTATGTTTTATTGGTCCTGTTTGATAGCCATACAATATGTCCATACCAACTATGTTTTATTGGTCCTGTTTGATGAGCATACGATATGTCCATACCAACCTTGTTTTGTTGTTCATATTTGATAACCATACACTTTGATTTTACCAACTATGTTTTATTTGTCCTGTTTCATTATATAAGCCATATGTTTTATTGGTCCTGTTTGATAGTCACCTAATATTTGTTAGTCATATTTGAATTTAATACAGTATGTCTATACCAACTGTCATATTTGATAACCTTACTGTATAACAACGTGTCTTATTCTGAAAGACCATAACCCTGGACTTTGACTATCATCAATGAATTTGATTTGATTTGATTTCTTATGATTTTATGTTATCTTCAACAGTTTTTTTAGTCATCAGTTATTCTACCCGCATACTTCGTCTTTTCATTTTCTCAAACTGAATTATCATAATGTCTTTAACCTGTTACCTCATAGAAACACCTTTTTACGCCTCTGATTCATCCCTCCACTGAAGAAAATAGTTCCAATTTATACTGTTATAAATAAGGATCATCAGAAATATTTTCTATATTTTAGCAGATAATAGTTTAAAGCAGGCTGAAAGTAAATCAGAATGTGCCTTAAGGCACATTCTGCTTTACTTTCAACCTGCTTTAAATGGTCAACTATCTTCAATACTAAAAACAATCTATGGGGTAATGGCTTAACCCTTTGAGCCCTAGTCCTGCATATAGGCGTCCTTTTCAAACAGTGTACATGTGAATAGAACACTTGTCCTATGCAAACAGTGAAGACCCAGATCAGAGGGCTCCCAAAGGAGCCCTCTGATCAGGGTCTTCACAGGTTGTCATAATGCCAAACATTGACAAAAACAACCCTTAAAAGTCAGAAATGGACTAGACTTAAATTGAAACTGGAATTGTCCATTTAAAGTTTCAGGGAGGAAAGAGTTAAAAGCAAATATTCTATTTTCTCTATCATTATCTAAATGATGAATGTTTTTTTTCTTTCAGTTTAAGCTGAGAACTTCTAACACTTTTTCATCACCCTTTAATGTCAAGCCAAACTACACTGGTATTTGCAAAGAATTTGGATCCAGATCAGAAACTAAATAATTTCACATTTGATTCAGATCCAAACTGGTTGAGACTCAAAACAAGGTTTAATCAGTCAAAATGCATATAAAATTATGTGATATAAATTTGAGAAATAAATACAGATACTAATTTTAATGCGAGACTATTATAGAAATTTAGGGGTCACATTAAAATTTTATTATCAAGCATTTCAAGCATGACTAAAATAATTACACATTATCCTCAAAGAAGCACCTTTTAATGCATTAACCTTTTCTAGCATGTTGAAATCAAAGCAGAATGCACTTAACTTGCAGCCTGCTTAAAGCTACCTGTTGTAAATATAGAAAATATTTTTTGATACATATTTGTTACTGTATAAGATGGAACTATTTTCTTAAGGGGAGGAATAAATTAAATGTGTTAAAATGTTATCTTTGGAGAAATGGATTAAGTAGACAAATGTCTTCAAAACTAGAAAAAGGTTAAGGAAAAGAGCTATGGGAAACCGTTTCCTGCATACTAATATCCCTTTTTAAGCTTTTAATTTATTGTGCCACTGAAGAAAATAGTTCCACTTTATACCATCACAAAAATATGTACAGTAAGAAATATTTTCTATATCCTAGTAGTTGGTAGCTTAAAGCAGTTTAAAAGTAAAGCAGAATGTGCCTTAGGGCACATTCTGCTTTAGTTTCAACCTGCTTTTAGTTTCAACCTGCTTTAAGTGGTTAACTATCTTCAATACCAGAAACAGGCTAAGGGGTAATGGGTTAAAGCAGGCTGCAAGTAAAGCAGAAAGCTTCTTCAGCAGCCTTCTGCTTTACTTTCAGCAGCTGTTATGAACACTGAAAACAGGCCCTAAGGGATGGGGCTTACCCGCTGTAAACAATTACCTGCCTTTAATGATTGCCGTTCTTCATCATTCAGTGGTCTCTTAACAATTATGACACTATATGATAGTTCTAAACTCATCATTATTTCCAGGCGCTGTGATTTTTCCCTCTCCCTGACTCAGTGACGGGCCTAATGAAGTAATTTACAGGCAAACATGCTCAAGTGTGTCATCTGATTTGATCTGGTCAAAATGGCTTGTATAAATGGCTGCCAATGATGTTTGCATAAACGTACTAACTGCTGTCAGCGCCTGACATTTCTGCCTGAGCAATTTATCATAGCGTACAGCGCTATGTATGTGTCTCTTGCAAATAGTCATGCACAAATATGGTAATTTGGGGATCATGCATCTTCCATAGAGTATCAATGTGTCTTTTGCAAAATTAATACTCATGTACAAGTACCACATTGTTATCATCAGGCATCTTGTGAGACCATTTATCTCTCTTGGGAGTACAGGACTATGAATGTATGTTGCAACTCATGCACCAGTATGGGAATTTTATGATATCATGCATTTTGACTATGTATCCTAATTCTTACAATTGAGAAGACATTATTATTTCCTGTTTAAACGCAAACAGAATGCAAACCCATGGCACTTAGTTTTAAGAAAATTCTGACTAATTGTTTTAATCTGAATGGCAAACAGTTTGGAGCCTGATCAGACGCCGGGTTACCCGGCGTCTGATCTGGCTCCAAACTGTTTGCACTGGAAATAATGGTTTTAAAGTAAAGGCGTTTATTGGGAAAGAATAACATCTTCTCCACTGTAGACTAATACAGCGCCATGAATGTATCTGCAAAGACTTATATGCGCTAGTATGAGAATTCTATGTGTGATCACGTATGCTTAATAAACTATAGCGCTATGAATGTTTCTGTTGCAAAGGCTCATGCACCAGTATGGGACTTCTATGATCATGCATTTTGACCATGTACCTTTCATAGAGTACATTTGCAAAGACCATCCCCTGTGAAAAGTTTTCAAGAATTTTAGAATATTCAGCAACCTTAAATGGCCGCTTCTAGAATCATTTTACAAATTCTACAGAAGTAGTTAACTCTAGAACAATGGTTTTTAAGCCATAAAATTTCTAGCATTTTTGCAGAATATTAATGAACCTTAAATGTCTGCTTCTAGAATTGTTCATGAATATTCAAGAAATTATTCTGGAATAGTTCTAGAATAATTCAATACCTTCCTACAGGGGGACCTATGAATGTTTCTATTGCAAATACCCATGCACAAGTTTTACTGTATCTATACAAATGTGTTTTATATTCTCGCATACTTACATTAAAGGCTTTTAGTACCAGCATTCCTGTACTTCCATTTACCATAGCCTGGCTGTCTGGAATAAAAGGAAAAAGTTTGCATGACAAAAACCTCTCTCCCGCCCAACAGTCAATTAAAGTACTTGTGAAATGGAACCATAAAGTTCAAAGAGAAACACAAAATCTCCATCTCGATAACAAGCCAAGTCTGTAAACATTATTTGTACACCATGGTCTTGTCACAGAAAACCTTATACAGTGGAGAAAACGTTATTCTTTCCCAATAAACGCGTTTTCGCTAAAACTATTATTTCCATTGCAAAAAGTTTAGAGCCAGATCAGACGCCGGGTAACCCGGCGTCTGATCAGGCTCCAAACTATTTGCCACTCAGATCAATGTAAACAGCCGGAATTGTCGAAAAATTTGTCCTTTTCTATATTTAAGTGTAATGCGTTTCGTTAGCGTTGAAACGGGAAAGAATAACGTTTTCTCCACTGTATTCCTTTATAGGGTAAAAAACACATCACATTTTTCAAGTAAATTCTCTGAGATAGATTCTTCTACAGTTAAAACCTACCATTACAACCCGCTCATACAACAGCCTTTGTTTTAGGGTTTTTTTCATTGCGTTTTGTTTTTAAGACAGGTGGCTGATTAAAGCAAGACAGAAAGAAAGCAGAAAACTCCAGTAAGAGCTCTAAAAATTCTGCTTTATGCGAATCTTGTTTTAAAGTGCAACTTGTCTTAACCTCTGAAAGTGAGGCCTTAATCTTCTGAGTTGAAGTAATTTACTCTTCATCCAGTATAAAGATCTCCCAGTTCTTGGTCAATAGAAATCAGTGGAAAATCTGTAAACACTATTCTAGGGAGATAAAACTTGCTTTTAGGACTATATAACATGTATAGAAAAGACAATCACATTAACTCTTTCAACACCAATTTACTCTTGTGGGTTATTAGGTTCCCTTGTGCATCATTTTAGTTGCCAAAGACTTGAACCATTCTACTTGGAATTCTGGGTAGTTTAATAAATACTGTGGTAAATTGGCAAAACAGTGCCATAGGAGCCTCTGATCAGGGTCTACACTACAAATGTAATGAGTATACAGTCAAAACTCGGTACTTCGAACTCACTTCAAGCGATTGTGGGAGTATTTCATAAATTGAAGCTCCGTAATTCGATCTTGTTTAAGTCAAACATACATTTATTTCAAAGTTAAAACGTGGCTAAGCCACGTTTTAACTTTGAAATATAAGGTATGTTCGAACTAGCACAAGTTTGAAGTATCAAGTTTCGACTGTATTTTCAACAGGATCGTGGTAGTGAAAGAGTTGTAATGCAGATTTCTTTTTTTTTTTGCAATACTCCTTTAATTTATCTGGAGACAAAAATTCAGCAGAATGATGATATGTATTCGTTGTGAAAACGAGTAAAGAACATTCTACAAAATTGATTGGGTTTTTGAAAGATTTCTCAGACTTCTACTAGACAGGCAATCTGAGCAGTAACTCTGGGATGAAAGTCTAGTTAGTTTGTTCTATCATGAGCTTGATCACTCCTAATGCTACACTTCCAGTTTATTATAATATCTATTATCATCATTTTAATAGAATTGTTGTAGTAGTAGAAGTAACAGTCGAAATACAAGCAGCTGCAGCGGTAAGGAGTATTAATAGTAGTAGTAGTAGTAGTAACAGCATCAGTAGTAGAAGTAGTAGTGTTGTAGTACTTAATTTTCATAAAATAAAAACTGATGCCCCATTTTATAATATTGTGCAGCATGATCTTTGTAGATCGTTAGAGTTTGGAGCAAAGATAAAGCATATATAGCAGTATATGTTGAAAACCTAAGATTTCCTCCTATTCTCTGGAGCCTTGTGTGTCCATGGCCATTAAATAAGACAATATCATGTGTTGCAGTATACTGGTGAATTCTTGCAGCATTCATGTGGAAGCCAGCCATATTTCTAGGGAGACGGTGATTTCGTCTACTTATATGCATGCATGTTCAATTACAGTGTAACACCGGCTCTCAATAACTATCAAATTAATCAGGATTTGGTGAGATTGAACTAGCCGGTGAGTATGTGACGTGTCAACGATGGCTGGTCCCCGCTGATTGTGGAGTAGGGATGAACGTGTTTCTTGTCAAGCCCGATGTTATCCAGTTATCTCATGTTTCAACTTAATTTACAAATTACCATAAAGTACCAGCCCAATTTTATCAAGTAAGTCTCTATGGCAGTCTCACCGTTTGTCAGATTCTCACCAAGTACAGTAGAACCTCTGTACAGCTGCCATCGACATTAAGATTTGTAGCTATGTGTAAAAGGTGAGAATTCTGCATTATTTTTGTCCTTCAATAGGGAGCACTCTGCCTTGTGCATAAGCACCATAGGTCATTTTAAGCCTTTCCTCCGCATACGTGCCATAGGAAGCTTTGAACCTTTATTGATAAATGCCCTCAATTGATTAATCACTGATTGTTTAACCCATTACCCCATAAAAACACCTCTTAACGGCTCTTCAAGGAAAATAATTCCATTTTATACAGTCATGAATATACTCCATAAGAAATATTTTCTATATCCTAGCAGATTTTAAATCAAAGCAGGCTGAGAGTAAAGCAGAATGCGCCTCAATGCGCATTCTGCTTTACTTTCAGCCTGCTTTAAGCGGTCACCTATCTTCAAAACTAGAAACAGGCTATGGGGTAACGGGTTCAATCCAGGTAGTAGCTGAAAGCAAGATAGGAGCTATAGTAGTATATAGAATAGTTATAGTCAGGTTTAACTGTGAATATATACCAGAATTTCAAATTAAATTATCGGCTATATCCACTTCTAAAAACATCAATAACTTTAGTGCCTGCCTGCAGCCTTCGCAGGATTTAAGTCACTAAATCTGTGCTTTAAAATAATGGCTAGAATTCAGCTTATACTAGAGATCTCATAAAACATTATTCTTGGGATTAATTCCATCAATGCAAACGCAATTCAATAAAATGAAAACTTTTGTTTTGAGAAAGGTATCCGGGCCCCCCCCCCTTTTTTTTTATTGAAATCTGACAAACACTTACTTAAAGACCGGTTAGACATTTTTAACCCATTACCCAATAAACATGCCCTTTTACGCTTCTAATTTGTCTCTCCACTGAAGAAAATAGTTCCAATTTATACAGTTGCGAATATTTAACAATAGAAATAGTTTCTATATTCTAACAGCTGGTAGCTTAAAACTGGCTGAAAGTAAAGCAGAATGCGCCTCAAGGCGCATTTTGCTTTACTTTCAACCTGCTTTAAGTGGAAACTTTTCTTCAAAACAAGAAACATGCTATGGAGTAATGGGTTAAAAGATGATTGCATGAATATATGAAGCCGACTGATAGAAAGTTTCTGTCAGTCATTCCAATTTTCTAGCTGAAAGTTCAAATTGACCCTTTCTTTTAATAATTGATCAGTTTACTTTCAACTCAAAGCCCCAAACATTTTAGAATTACAACATTTCAAGCAGTGAAGACTTTGATCAAAGGGCCCCATTCAGCGTCTGGAATTTTGACAAAATGTAGTACTATTATGTCCCTGTGAAAATGAATTGTTCAAGAATTTTAGAATATTCATGAACTTTAAATTGCCGCTTCTAGAAATGTTCTAGAGCTTCAAGAATGACTTTACACATTCTACAAAAGGAGTTCAAGAAATTCTAGAACAATGGTTCTAAAAAAGCCGCCATAAAATTTCTAAAATTTTTGCAGAATATTCATGAACGTTAAATGGCAGCTTCTAGAGAATTGTTCAAGAATATTCAAAATATTACTCTGGAATAGTTCTAGAATAATGCAATACCTTCCAACAGGGGCTATTTACTGGAGGTCACATTGTTCATATCCTTACCACGCCCATAACGTATTAAAACGTTTTGACGTTTATGGCACATTTTGGCTTACGTAGAATGAAAAGTTATGATTCGCACATCGCATTGGAAGACTTTTCTGAAAGGCCAGGTTTGGCACTTCCTATTTCTAGAATATCAATGGTCTTCAGCAAAATGTGACACTTTCAGGCAGCATCGAAAATGGATCCAGACACAAATTTGCAAGATTGGAAAAATGCGAATGCCAGAGGGGCCGAAACGGTCCATCTTTCTACTTTCGGTTTAAAAGGTATGCGACATTTTTGTCAAAACCCGTTATAATAGCACTCATGCTGGAATTCAGTAACACTGACATGTCAACACAAAGCTCACAAAGCTCAAACTGAGCTCGGGTAGTGTCTGTGTTATGTGCACAAAATCGGTCAGGCTTGCTAAGGATATAAAATCTTTTACTGTCAATTATTGCAAGGATATGTTGAGGCTGATCAGATCAGGTCCACTTTCTCTAATGGGAACAATCGTCTGTGATATGTGTTTAACTTGATTTACCTAAAAGAAAATTTGATATACTCCAAGATGTATGTCTAATGGATATTGGCATTCTAGTTTGTGAAGGTCTAAGTAATACATTGAACCTTTGGTAGATGAAAACACTCGGAGCTTGCTGTCAGGGAGCATATAGTACACATGGTATTGTTGTGTTGTATTCAATGATTTGTTGTTTGAAGATGTCAACCCTTTACTCCATAGCCTGTTTCTAGTTTTGAAAATAGGTGACTACATATTAAAGCAGGTTGAAAGTAAAGCAGAATGCGCCTTAAGGCGCATTCTGCTTTACTTTCAACCTGCTTTTAAGCTACCACCTGCTAGAATAAAGAAAATATTTCTTATGGTACATATTCGTTACTGTATAAAGTGAAACTATTTTCTTCAGTGGATGAATAAGAGAAAGGCGTAAAAAGGTGTATTTATGGGGTAATGGGTTAATGCATACTGTATCATTGCAGAATTCCAGATAGGAGGGAGTATTTAACTGAACAAATCCAACATTTTCTCACTCATCTCAGAACCAAATCCTATGGTGTTAATTACTACTTATTAGAATCGTCTTTAAGTCCTCGAGATGATTCTAATAAGTAGTAACAACAAAGCGTTAAATTCAGAAATAAAGTTTTTAGTTTTTAAAATACAGTCAAACTTCGATATCTCTAAGTCGGTTTTGTGGAACATACCTGTATTTCAAAGTTAAAACGTGGCTAAGCCACGTTTTAATCTTGAAATATGGGTATATTCGACTTAACGGAGCATGAAATAATGCAGTTCATATGTCGAACTATCGGATTGTTCGAGTTTAACCAGTTCGAGATATCGAAGTTTGACTGTAGTCTGATCAGAGTCTACACTGTTTGCTTAGGTCAGTCTGTCCCAAACCTAAGGATCATCACTATTGTCATCTGCAAAACAAACCTGCTGTTTGCTCTCTTATAATTTAGAGTTTTGCTGTTTTCCTTTAGAAACAAATTGACATTGTAGACAAGTGGCAGCTAGAAGAATATAGAAACTCCTATAGGAACTGTCTGCTTTCCTATCATCCTGTTTTCAGCAGCAACTCTTATCTGTAACAACTGTAAAGCAAGCTGAATTTGGAGTAATCGATGCAGCAAGACTTTCTGTTTTTCAATATTACAATATTGGATTATAATTATGTGGCAGTGCCAACACACAGCAGGTCTTATAGCTAGCATTCATAATCTGTGAACTGCAGATTTTTCTTGCAGAAGTCTTCTTTTTATTTTTACCATCAATTCTATGAATGCTTAAAACTCTTTTCCAAAGTGCAAATCACCTATATATAGCTGTGTTAACCCATTACCCCATAAATACGCCTTTTTACCCCTTAACTCTATTCCTCCACTGAAGAAAATAGGTCCAATTTATACAGTCATGAACATGTATCATAAGAAAAAGTTTATATATTCAAGCAGATGATAGCTTATAGCAGGCTGAAAGTAAAGCAGAATGCGCCTTAAGGCGCATTCTGCTTTACTTTCAAACTGCTTTAAGTGGTCACCTATTTTCAAATCTATAAACAGTCTATGGGGTAATGGGTTAAAGGCAGGATACTACTTAGAACAAGATGAAAGATAGGCAGAAAGCCTGTTCTGCTTTACTTTAAGCCTTTTTTAAGGTACCATCTGCTATAATATAGAAAATAATTCTTATCATACATATTCATAAATCGGAGCTATTTTCCTCAGTTGAGAAATAAATTAAATGCGTAAAAAGGCGTATTTATGGGGTAATGGGTTAAATGCGGCATCTCATCTGAATCCAAGCTGTTTTCAAAGGTACTACTGTTTCTTTGTATTAAGCGTGCAAAGAGTTACTATAAATGCTGAAACCCTGATTAAAATTTTGGATTTTGAATTCTCCTTGACGTTTTCCCTCCTCTTCCTTTTAAAGCATTTGAGTTGAGTATGATATCTTTTGATAAGTCAGCTATGACTGAGCGTTCTTTATTTTTAAGCATAGGCATAGGTCAACAAACACTACACAGGGTTTTTCTTCAACCAATTGGGAATGACTCCGGTACCAAGCCAATTGGGAAAAATTTGCATCATTTTTAGTCAAATTGGGAAAAATTAGCGTCGTTGTTAGTCAAATTGGGAATTTTGTATTGGCCAAATTAAACAGATAACTATATAAAATTCAAACTGAATTTGGCAGCTAGCTATAAATTGTCCCATTATACCCTCTGTAAGGGTATGGGTCTTCAGCTGGTATTAGCAGGATTTGTTTAAAGATTTAAAACAAACTCAACATGAGCAAAACTCTCCAAATTGGGAATTTTATTACCACAGATTGGGAAAAATGGTCAGTTTGGGCAATTGCAGAATGCCTCCGTTTATAGGTATCAGTTATATAAGGAGGAAAAACACTGCTACATTACTAAATGTTACAAGAAAACAATTAATAAATAACTTAAGTAAGAAATGAGATATTTCTAAAAACTTGCTACATGATGTTGTACTCTCAGTAACAGGCAGCGAGCTCTTGCGGATGGGCCCGTCGTTAGAGTCAAGGTCAAGTTCACTGTTACCAAAACAGTAATCATTTCAGTATTATACATGTGCAATTAGCATTAAATGCAGAATAAACCTGGCTTTTGTTAAAATTCCACATGTCTTGTTTTAGTGTCCCTTATTAACGTAATGGTAATTGAATGAATGAGGAATTTGGAAATGTTGTTGGTACCATCCATAAAGTATGTCAACTCTTCGCTTGCTAGCGGCTGAATCATTATCTGTGCAAACAGTTTGGATCCTGATGAGATGCCGCGTAATGCGGCATCTCATCTGGATCCAAGCTGTTTGACACTCTGACCTAGCTGTTTTGAAAAGAAATTTTTGAAAAAATCTATTTTTAGAACAAAAGCAGATGACAGTTGTTGCAGACGAAAAAAAAATACCCAGCATGCAAAGATTTAACCCTTTGAATACTGAAGATGAGTAGAGAAGATGTTTGTTAACTCTTTCCTCCCTGAAACTTCAAATGGACAATTCCAGTTTCCATTTTAGTCTAGTCCATTTCTGACTTTTAAGGGTTGTTTTTGTCAATGTTTTGCATTATGACAAACAGTGAAGACCCAGATCAGAGGGCTCCATAAGGAGCCCTCTGATCTGGGTCTTCACTGTTTGTATAGGACAAGTGCACTTTTCACATGTATACTGTTAGAAAAGGACGCCTATATGTGGGACTAGGGTTCAAAGGGTTAAATTGGAGCCAGGTCAGGTGCCATCACTGTAGGGCCTTATTAGGATCCAAGCTGTTTGTCCCTCTGGTAGTATTGTTACTCACATTATATCTAAGAAAAGGAAGAGGTAAACTCACATTGTCATCTGAAGATATTTACATTTAACAGATGACTTGTGTTAGTATCCGAAAGGTTATATATAACTCTTTGAACGTTAAGCAATTTTATCGTCTGAAATAATTGTCATCTGATACGGTTCTACGTGGCGTCTCATCAGGATCCAAACTGTTTGCAAAGACAATCGCAATTTCCACTCTAGCATGCAAAGTGTTAACAATAAAGCAGGTCTTAAGGTCTTAACCCTTGCAGTGGGAGGCCTAAGTATATACATCCTTTACAAACAGTGTAGACCCAGTTCTGAGGGCTTGTAAAGAACCCCCTTTGTCAGGGTATGCACTTTTCGCCATACATTTCAATGGTGTGCAGAGACAAACCATCAAGGAGCATCTTTATCTGGTATTTTATAAAAAATGGAAGATTCTTTTTCGAAAAATGTAGCTGTTATGAGTTAATCCAAGGTTTAAGACGCCCCTATGCCCCACACAACAGTCACATCATGATAAAACTGTTCCTGTAGCATTAAAACAAGTATAAAGGCCAGGTTTATGGGTTTCTTAGCAAATTGTGTTTGTTTCTAACAACTCGCTCTCTGTTTGTTGCCAAGGGATCCTTGTAAATTTAGAATGGAGTTTTTTGTTCATTATTTCTGGGATTAATCAACACTCTCATCATACAACATGATCTTAGCCCATTACCCAATAAATACACCTTTTTACTCTTCTAATCTATCCCTCCACTGAAGAAAATAGTTCTAATTTATACAGTTGTGAATATTTAACATTAGAAACAATTTCTATATTCTAGTAGCTGGAAGCTTAAAGCAGGCTGAAAGTAAAGCATAAATTTTGCTTTACTTTCAACCTGCTTTAAGTCATTCACCTGTCTTCAAAACTAGAAACTGGCTCTGGGGTAACGGGTTAACCCTTTCTTTTATAGAAATGCCTTCTCAATTATCTACATACTCCCTGGAAAGCCAGTCTTATGATTCTGCCCTGTCCAATAATAGATAAAGCCATAGATTTAGAACTCCAATTTCAATGTTAGGAACATTTACTTAACCCTAAAGTCCTCCCATAAGTATGACTTTTTTACGCCTTTAATTTATTCCTCCACAGAATAGGATACAGTAGAACCTCTCTATTACGACCACTAAACGAAGACTAATTGATTGAATAAAAACAGGTGCCAGCTTTAAGCAAGGTAACTGTAAAACAGAAAGCTCCTTTCTGTATTACTGTCACCTTGCTCTAAGCAGTCACCTGTCATGAATACCTAATACTTTACACAATTAAGTGACCGTTATAGAGAGGTTTTACTGTAGTTCCAATTTATACAATCATCGAGTAGGTCTATGTATCATAAAAAATATTTTCTAACCTATAGCTGCTGCAGATAGTAGCTTAAGTGGGCTGAAAGTATTTTAAAGTAGAATGTGCCTCAAGAAATTGTTTTCTATATTCTAGCAGTTGGTAGCTTAAAGCAGGCTAAGAGTAAAACAGATTGCGCCACAGGCGCATTCTGCTTTACTTTCAACCTGCTTTAAGTGGTCACCTGTCTTCAAAACTAGAAACAGGCTATGGGGTAAAGGGCTAATGTAAAGATGCATGGACTTTTTTTGTAGAAATGGCATGTACTAAGTGAATTTCTTCTGGAATAGGTTGAGGCATGATAATGAAAAGAAAGTTTTTATGAGGAAAAGAGTAACTGGGTTTGGGACTCTAGCATAGCTGTGTTTGACTCAGTTAACCCATTACCCCATAACTACACCTTTTTACGCCTTTAATTTATTCCTCTACTGAATAAAATAGTTCGGATTTATACTGTTAAACATAAGAATCATTAAAACTATTTTCTATATTCTAGTAGATGGTAACTTAAAGCAGGCTGAAAGTAAAGCAGAATGCGCCTTAAGGCGCATTCTGCTTTACTTTCAACCTGCTTTAAGTTGTCACATATTTCCAAAACTAGAAACAGTCTATGGGGTAATGGGTTAAACAGAATTCAACCGCACTATACTCATGTGTCTTGTAATCTCTTTCTCTGATGGGTTCATCACTTTTTCCTGTCTTCATGTTAAAAGCATTTCACACTAAATAATGATTACAAACATGAAAGCAGGCTTGACCAGGAAACCACAAACATGTTAATGCCATTTAAGCTTAAAAATTCTAATCAAGAGTGTAATTAAACAGCTTGCATCCTTATCAGACACCACATTTTGCAGCATCTGTTCTGGATCAAAATTAAGTTTCCAACAAATTTGTCCTTCAAATTAATTTGGGAAGTGTCTCATACCATTTTCAGCTGAGCTCCAGATAAGGGGAGTATTTCAAAAACTAAAATCTTTATTTCTGAATTTAACCCTATGGCACATTCTGCTTTGCTTTCAACCTGCTTTAAATAATTGGTCACCTGTCTTCAAAACTAGAAACGGGCTATGGCCCGAGTAATGGCTTAACTCATTTAATTATCACTGTTAGAAATGAATTTACATTGTGTGTTTACGTCTAAAGAGTTTATTTTGGGGCTTTTAGCTTTTCAGTAGCATATTATTTGAAATTTCTATGTAAATTAACTAGGCTTTCCCACGTTCTTGATTGTCAATCATGATTAATTGGTGTAATCTCGCTTTAATCTACGAATATTTTAGTAGCTTTTCTACTGATACCAATCGCCATCCTTTTAAGATAAAATAGAAAATCTAAAAGTTTAACTCTAAATTCAACTATGAAATATATATACAAATGTTACATATTACGTATGATATGTAGCCATACATTTAAAACTTGTTACCGTTGGCCCATTACTCAAAAGATATGCATTTTAACACCTTTAATTTATTCCTGAACTCAAGAAAATAGTTCCTCTTTATACAGTTACAAATGAATTTGCAACATAAAAAAAAATATTTTCTTTATCCTAGCAGATGCTAGCATAAAGCAGGCTGCAAGTAAAGCAGAATGTGCATTAAGGCTCATTATGCTTTACTTTCAACCTGCTATAAGTTATCACCTGTCTTCAAATCATTATGTATCTTAAAAAATATTTTCTATATTCTAGCAGATTGTAGCTTAAAGCAGGCTGAAAGTAAAGCAGAATGTGCCTTCAGGCGCATTCTGCTTTACTTTCAACCTGCTTTAAGTGGTCATCTATATTTAATACTAGAAACAGGCCATGAGGTAAAGGGTTATATTTCATGACAAGGCATTAATATCAACCTTCTTGCACCTATTGGTAGTAAATCACAACAAACCAAGTATTCAATTTCTAATAAACATGCATAACAGAGACAATTAAAATACTTAAATGATGTAATTGAATTCTTTGCCCTTTTTTGTTAAATCATTGTATGCATGATTAAACAATTGCAATTCAGACATGATCTGTCTTAATACTTCACATAAGACCAGATAGCGGAGACTTCTAATCAAATAACTACATACTGCAGTGACTAGTGTGCATGTTTACATAAAAGTTAAGAGTCTAAAATTTGTTGTTTTTAACCAATTTCACCATAGCCTGTTTCTAATTTTGAAGATATGTGACCACTTAAAGCAGGTTGAAAGTAAAGCAGAATGTGCCTTAAGGCGCATTCTGCTTTACTTTCAGCCTGCTTTAATCTATCATCTGCTAGAATATAGAAATTAGTTCTTATTATACATATTCTTGACTGTATAAAGTGGATCTACTTTCTTCAGTGGATGAATAAAATAGAGACGTAAAAAGGCATATTTATGGGATAATGTGTTAAGGGAGGGGTTTCATCCATTTTTTCACCATTATACCGATATGTTCAAATGTTATAAAATATTTTCAGAAAGACAATAATCAGCGGATGATAATCTTATGTGGTCAAATTGGATCATAGTATTTAATGCACATGTTTCATACCGTAATGTTAAAAAATGTTCATGTTCATGATCAATAATGTTTGATCATGTTCAAATGCCCCAAAGGCTCATATATCTTTCCACGTTTATACATGTTCATAACATGATCAAACATCTTTTGACCATGTAATGAGCATGTTCCTAACATATTCAAATGGTGTTTGATCATGTTTCAATCATCAACATGTTACATGATTAATGATGATATTGTCTGATCGTGTTGGATCATGGTGCCATTTAATGAACATGTTTCATTATGTTTAAATAAAATTGAAACCAAAAGTTGAAAATATATATCAATATATTCTTAAGTTTTAACTTCACAGCATCAATGTTTTACCCCATATGAGCCTCCATACAAAATAGTTTGGTGCCATGATAGAAAAGTCCACATATTATAATGAACTTCAATATAATGCTTTCAAGTGTTTGAAAAAACCCTGAACACACAAAAAGTTTAGCAATCACATTTATAGCTCTTTGAACATTTGTTTTTTCAGGTAATCTCAAACGCACAAACCCTTTATTTGTAACATTCTGCCTTGCAAATAACACATCAAGCTACCCTATACTTTTCACTTCCAAACACTTGTATTCTTCATACATGTTCATATTTGTATTTGTTCACGTCTTCTTGTTAAAAAAGAAGTTACCTCCTACCATACTAGCGGCTTGTATGTCCCACAGAGATTATACCTTTGCAAACCGTTTGGATCCAGATGAGACGCTGCCTAACGCGGCGTCTCATCAGGATCCAAACTTTTTGACACTCTGACTCTGTTTGGAAAAGAAATTTTGAAAAATCTATTTTTAGAATAGCAGACAACAATTATTGTTGAAGACGGAAAATTACCCAGCATGCAAAGAGTTAAAACACCTACAGTATCTATAATTAATAAGTTATATTCATATTTCTCACCTGTCTCTATTTGATGAGAACTAAATTTCAAATGACATACCATACAATTTAATTTGATCAATGTGAACATATTGAATTTATTCCCATGCAAACATATAATCATCCTTCACGAAATCAAACAACACAATAATGAATCATGATTATTCTATTGTCATTTAATATTTCCTTAACTCATCCTCTAAAATTTCACAATCAAATACAGTCGAACTTCGATATCTCAAACTCCCTTAACTCGAACTATCCGATAGTTCGACACATGAACTGCATTATTTAATGCTTTGTTAAGTCGACATAACCATATTTCAAAGTTAAAACGTGGCTAAGCCACGTTTTAACTTTGAAATACGGGTATGTTCTATTTAACCGAGTTCGCCAGTACAGTCAAACCTGTATTAGCCATCCACTTTCATAATGAGGACATATGGAGATTTACAGACAGATGCTGAAAGAGGGACAAAAAAGTAAAGAACCAAGTAATAGTCTACTTTCAGCCTGATGATCGTTCAGCCGACTGTACATCATTGAACCATCTTGCCTACAGTATTGAGCATCTCCATTTTTATTGCACAGCATGGTGACTTGTGAAGTTTCACTGAATTCCTTTTGCTGAGAAACCAGGTGGAAACAAAGTGAACAGAGTGACTGTTCAAACTTGTCAATTCAAACTTATCAAACAAAGGGGCATACCGAGATCTGTCCGAAAATGAACCAAATTGAAAAAAATTTATTAGATGCTCTTCACTTCACATCATACCAAGATTCATCTCATTCCAATTAGCAGTTGCTGAGAAACCATGCGAAAACAAAGTCAACAGACTGACCAACAGCCAAGCTGACCCCCCCCCCACCAACCCACCAAAAAACTTCTTATCTGGATCTAAACTGTTTGCTGAGGTTATTATAGACACTGTGACACATTATTATCTGCAAGCTAGCATGGTAAGTGTTAACCCTTAGCCTGCCACTCAAGACTATAGCTCCATATGCAAACAGCTTGGATCCGGATGAGACGCCGAGAAAATCGGCGTCTCATCCGGATCCAAGCTGTTTGACACTCGGACAACATTTTCAGCAATTTTGAGCAACTTTGAAACTTGAAGCAGACGAGAAATATAGCAGACGACAATTTATTTGGCGGGCTAAGGGTTAAACACTGAAAACAAGATTTTAGGCCATGCAAGCGGCAGATGCGCCATATAGTGATCACCTTTGCAAACGAATTGGATCCTGATGAGGCGCCGCATAACCTTGTTTTGAAAATAAGTTTAGAAAATTCTATTTTTGGGAAGCAACAGATGACAACTATAATTGTAGCAGAAATATTTTTTTTACCCAGCATGTAAAGAGTAATGCACTTCTATGGAGTGATTAGTTAAAAACTTGTCTCGTTAAAAGTCTGCTCGTATAACAATGGATCATTGCTGCTTTGGGGAACATTAACCCTTAGCCTGCCACTCGAGACTATAGCTCCATATGCAAACAGCTTGGATCCGGATGAGACGCCGAGTAACTCGGCGTCTCATCCGGATCCAAGCTGTTTGACACTCGGACAACATTTTCAGCAATTTTGAGCAACTTAGTAGAAGCACTTTGAAACTTGAAGCAGACGAGAAATAGAGCAGACGACAATTTATTTGGCGGGCTAAGGGTTAAGACCCAACCTCATTTCACCCATTACCCAATAGATAGGCATTTTTACACCTTTAATTTTTTCTCCACTTAAGAAAATAGTTTCACTATACAGTCATGAATATGCACTGTGAGAAATATATTTCCCATATCCTAGTATCAGAATGATGGTCCTTATTTTAAGGATCATTCTGGTTTACTTTCAGAGCTTTCTGCGTTTTTTGTCTTGTATAAAGTTGCAATCATCTCTCTTCAATACTGAAAACAACATAGTGGAAAAAGGATTTCACTAGTAGTGACACATTATCTTCTTCTAAAACAATAATGGAATTTTGCCAGAGCATGTTTTTGCGACTAATTTTGACAAATTTGCCCTTCACTTTCCTGAGTAATACTACTGCAGAAGCAGAACAATTTTGACATTCATATTTTAGTTATGACACATTTAGAGTCATCTTGGGGATAAAGTGTACAGATTTCTCAAAATCCTCACCCTTACTATGTACATATGAAAATAGAGCATATACTTCCATTGCAAACAATATAGACCCAGATCAAAGGGATTCTAAAGAATCCCTCTGATCAGGGTCTGCACTGTTTGTAATATTTTTAAATACTGTGCATACATACACCATTAAAATCGTATTTTTGCAAAACTGGATGAGTCCACTTGTTTAATTCAGTTTGGTAAGGGCTGCTGATTCATACGGCAACATCTTCATTTTGTAAAGAATTGCATGATCAATTAAGTCCAATGTGGCTATATTGGGTCCCTTAACAAATGAATATTAAAATTTGATCTGCAAGTTCCTCAATACAAGAGCATTTTTCTTAACCCATTACCCCACAAATACACTTTTTTACGGCTCTATTTTATTTCTCTACAGAAGAAAATAGCTCCACTTTATACAGTCATGAATATGCATTACAAGAAATATTTTCTTTCTTCTAGTATATGGTAGCTTAAAGCAGGCTGAAAGTAAAACAGAATGTGCCGTAAGGCCCATTCTGCTTTACTTTCAACCTGCTTTAAGTAGTCACCTATTTTCAAAAAAATTGAAACAGGCTATGGGGTACAGTACTGATCCTTATTAAATTAAATTGATAATCGCAAGCGAATTGCAATCGAATTGCCATCGAATCGGGCGCTTCAAAAAACAAATCCTATGTTTGAATACTTTAAAGCGAATTTTCAGAAGCGGTTGTGACAAAAATGGAATCGAAAAAAATAACGAAGGCATATTTGCGAACATTTGTGAGATACACCACTCAAGAAAACTTATCCGAGGGTTAATTAGTATTTTGAAATCGCAAGCGAATCGCCATCGAATTGCCATTGAATTGCAAGCGAATCGCAAAAATTGTTAATTTAATAAGATTCAGTACTGTAATGCGTTAAACCCATAGAATATTGGCAACAAGTACTCTAGATCTTCATAATACACTGGACGCAGATCAGAATGAAGGATACAAACTGTTTATCACTCAGATAGTTATTCATATATTACAGTCAAAACTCGATAATTCAAATTTCTCATTACTTCAAACATACCCATATTTCAAAGTTAAAACGTGGCTGAGCCACGTTTTAACTTTGAAATACGGGAATTTTTAACCTAAGCGAGATCGATTCATCAAAATTTAATTTATGAAATACTGTTACGATCGATTTATTAAGGGAGTTCGAACATCGAGTTTCGACTATTTGTTAGCGTAGACAAGAATTTTCAATTTCAGAAGTAATGTAGACAGCATTTTGAGCAGTATCATGGTGCCTTAGATCTTGATCCAATCAGTTAACAAACATGTAAGGGTTACAGCCAAAATAGATCTTAAGATAGATCAGCAAAAATTTTATATAAAAAGACCTATAGATACACCATATCTCATAAACTATCTCACATCATGTCAGAACTATCTCAACATGGTTATAATCTCACCCTCAGGTTCAACATTTACAGTGGAGAAGACGTTATTATTTCCCATGGTTAACACGCTTACGCTAAAACAATTATATACATTGCAAACAGTATAGAGCAAGATCACACACCGGGTTACCCGGCATCTGATCAGGCTCCAAACTGTTTGCCACTCAGATTAAAATAAATATTCTAATTTCAGATCGAGTTTTTAAAAAAAAAATTGTAATTTTCTATATTTTAGTGCTATGTGTTAGCGTTTCTTTTGCGTTTAACCCTTTGAACCCTGGTCCCGCCTATAGGCGTCCTTTTCAAACAGTGTACATGTGAATAGTACACTTGTCCTGTGCAAACAGTGAAGACCCAGATCAGAGGGCTCCAAAAGGAGCCCTCTGATCAGGGTCTTCACTGTTTGTCATAATGCCAAACAGTGACAAAAACAACCCTTAAAAGTCAGAAATGGACTAGACTAAAATGGAAACTGGAATTGTTCATTTAAAGTTTCAGGTAGGAAAGAGTTAAACGGGAAAAAATAATGTATTCACTGTAGTTATTCCTTCATTATGATTTCTCTGTACTATCTTTTTGCTATAACATATCGATGAGAAAAGCACAAACATTTCTAACTGTCTATATTGAAAGCGTGCGAGATGATTACATTATGATTATTTAATTTATTCAGACTGACAGTAAAATTATCTGACTGATCAAACCTCCTGATAAATGTGATCAAAATTACTACAAAATAAAATAATGAGTCAAACTTGTTAAGCGACAATGTTTTGAAGTGCAAGTCACTGTCTACAGACAGCCAATTGCTCTAAGCAGGATAAAAGTTATACAGAAAGTTCCAATCAGAGATTTTTATTTCACTTCCTACATTAACCCATTTCACCATAAATACACCTTTTCATGCCTCTAATTTCCCTTCACTGAAGAAAAATGTTCCAATTTATACAGTAAGTTGTGAATATTAAACATTAGAATTATTTATATATTCTAGCAGCTGGTAGCTTAAAGCACATTCTGCTTTACTTTCAACCTGCTTTAAGTGGTCACCTGCCTTCAAAACTAGAAACAGGCTATGGAGTAAAAGGTTAACGGTAGATAGTCCTTAACACTTTACTCCATAACCTGTTTGCAGTTTTGAAGACAGTTGACTACTTAAAGCAGGTTGAAAGTAAAGCAGAATGCTTTACTTTCAGCCTGCTTTAAGCTATCATCTGTTACAATGAAGAATAAATTTCTTACAGTGCATATTGATGACTGTATAAAGTTGAACTAATTTCTTCAGTGGAGGAATAAAGGCGTAATAACGCATATTAATGGGGTAATAGGTTAAAAGTGGCTGGCCCTTAGTACATGTTTTACTGTAACTGGAGAAATCTCCTAATAATGCTGTTTCATTTCTTGCCCCCAACTGTCAACAGTTATTGTTAAGTTTCTGTCACCTAATACGGGTGATTTGAAAGCTTGACATTTATGATAGACTCTTGAAAACTCCAATAATTATCACTTCTTTCTTGCCCAGCGCTGCAGAAAATCCCATACAGTAAGCCCAACTGTTGCTTCTGCGAAAAGGAAATATAGGATCTGTCACGAGCCAATCTTTGAGACAAGCTAATCTCGACCGAGTCTAGAATTGAAATGTTATTAAGCAAGCCTTGGCGAGCTAAGTAACTCTTCAATCTAGACGAGGTTGAGATCAGCTTGTCTCAAAGATCAACTAGTGAGAGATTATTTTTTTCATATAACCAATGTTTTAAGGTTTTTAACCCCTTCACTGCCGTGACGTCATCAATTTTAAACAATTGTCGTCTGCTTTTATTTCTTAAATTTTAAATTTTGCTATTTTGACTGAAGAAATATTGAAATGAGTGTCAAACAGTTGGGATTCTGATCAGATGCCGCGTAACTAGGCGTCTGATCAGGATCCAAACTGTTTGCAAAAAGCTGTTGTGCTCGGGGTAAGGCAGTGAAGGGGTTAAAGCAATAGGGGTAGAGAGGGAGCACTATATATGATGCATGTTAGTCATTTCCCAGGTTGATTATACTTATCCGGGTCAATTGCAAAACTTGAGACTATCTTTCTCCTCTAAATCTCATAAATCTATCAACTGTCTAAACACCTCTAGCAAAATTTGTACAGTAAAAAATCTATTAGCAGATTTCAAAAACTAAAATCTTTATTTCTGCATTAAACCCTATAGTGTCACTACTCATAAGAACCGTCTCTTTGAGACAATTGTAATGAGTAATAACAACGTAGGATTTGGTATAACAATGAGTGAGAAAACTTCCTCTTATCTGAAGCCCAACAGCCCCTCCAAAAAGGGCCAATCTCCTGTCTTGTATTAAGCTTGCAACTTCATACAAGACAAAAAAAAAGTGCAGAAAGCTCTGATAAAAAAATGTCCGGATTACTTCTATGCTGCATTAAGCATTACTCTTTCTTTAGAATTCACGCTTTATTTTTATTGAGGTGACCATTAACTCTTTGCACGCTAGCGGCGGATATATCTGCCAGTGATTATCTTTACAAACAGTTTGGATCCAGATGAGACGCCGCGTTACGGCGGATATATCTGCCACAGTGATTATCTTTGCAAACAGTTTGGATCCAGATGAGATGCCGCATAACACGGCGTCTCATCAGGACCCAAACTGTTTGCCACTCTGACCCTGTTTTGAAAAGAAAATAATAAAAAAAAAATTTAAAAACAGTAGCAGAAGACAAAATGTTGCAGATGGAAAAAATTACCCAGCATGCAAAGAGTTAAACTTAGGTTTGACTGTACAAGCATCTTTTAACCCATTACCCCATAAATACGCCTTTTTACGCCAAAATTTTATTCCTCCACTGAAGGAAATATTTCCAATTTAAACAGTTATAAATGTGTTTGAAAAAAAAATATTTTATATTTTAGAAGATATTAGCTTAAAGCAGGCTGAAAGTAAAGCAGAATGCGCCTAAGGCACATTCTGCTTTACTTTTAACCTGCTTTAAGTAGTCTCCTATTTTCAAAACTAGAAACAGGCTATGTGGTAATAGGTTAAACTGAAATCAGAGAAAAGGGAAACAAATAATCAATTGGATTGTAAAAAATATCAAACCCATAAATCAGAATTATGGTAAAAACATTCTACAACAGTGAGCTACAAGTGTTTTGCCCCAATATTTCCAGACAAATTGTAAATTTGTACAATCTCTGGGGCAGCCTGAACTTGAGATGATCAATTATGATTTCATCCACAATCTTCCTTACACCAGCTCTTTGAAAATTTTCATTAATTCTTCAAAATAAGACGGCAACATCTAGTATTGAGGACTAAATTCTGGGCTCCAAATAAGAGTCAGTAATTAATCCACTGCCCCTTAAATACACCTTTATTTTATTCCTCCAATAGAGAAAATTGTTCGTTTAAAAATATTTTATTTCCATATACATAAGGAAATGGGGTCGGGTCATAAGTTCTCACAACACTTGAGATTCGACCCTTCCCCTAAATAAGTAGAAAATTCTGCAGATATTGTGAAGATGAAGAAAACGTCAACTTTTCAGCAGACAACATTTTGACTTCTTTTCAGCCATCCTTCAATGATTTAACCCATTGCCCCATAAATATACCTTTTTACGCCTTTAACTTATTCCTTCACTGAAGAAAATAGGCCCACCATTATACAGTTATGAATATGTATCATAATAAATATTTTCTATATTCTAGCAGATTATATCTTAACCAATTTACCCATAAATATGCCTTTTTACGCCTTTAATCATTCTTCCACTGAAGAAAATAGTTCCAATTAATAAAGTCATGAGTATATACCATAAGAAATATTTTCTATATTCTAGCAGATGGTAGCTTAAAGCAGGCTACCTGCTTTAATTAAGTGGTCACTCACCTGTCTTCAGAACTAGAAACGAGTTATGTGGTAACAGTTTAACACATAAAACTGCTACATGATTTTAGATTTTTCAACAAACAACCAAAGCAGATGCTAATTGTGTCGGAAAGGGCCGGGTTAAATAGATTTCGCTATAAAACGAGGATGTGTCAGGTGAAGTCTTGTATTACTAAACAACGTCTAGCAAGCTTCAGGCCTTGGGGTGAGTCCGTCTTTGTTCGATGCAGACAAAATATTCCAAATATCTCAGCTTCTCTCAAAGGCTTCTGCTCATTTCCAATATTATCAAATCGTTCTTCTTTTGAGGCTATTGTATAACACGACAAAAAGCTCGGAGAAATAGTTCTCCCATGGTGGTACGAATTAGGTGGTGATTTTAATTTCTAAAGTCATGCAATTTAATTACTTGTTCTTTCTTTTCACTACGACTACTGTAGCGGAATTGACGTGTCGACAATGACTTTCGATTATTTTTATTTACTTTCACGAAAATGCACTTCTTTCATGCATAGTTGACATTAATTTTAGCAATTTAAAATGTATTATCTAGTACAGTAAAACTTTGCTCCAACAACCACTCAAGGAATGGCTTACAGTAAAAACTCAATTCTACGAACTTGCCTTAGTTCGAACATACCCATATTTCAAAGTTAAAACGTGGCTTAGCCACGTTTTAACTTTGAAATACGGGTATGTTCGACTTAAGCGATACTAAGTTATCAAAATTCAACTCACAAAATACTGGTAAGATCGATTTAAACCAGTTCGTAGTATCGAGTTTCGACTGTATTTTCAATATTCAAAGCAGTTGGTTGCTAAAAGCACTATCAAAATCAAGGATCTTTCTGCTTTACTTTCATCACATTGCTTTAAGCTACCACTAAGTCTTGTATGTTACACCTAAATTGAGCATTCTATGAAGTGATCATAATAGTGAGTTTTTCCTGTATTGTATTAACCCTTAGCCTGCCACTCACGACTATAGCTCCATATGCAAACAGCTTGGATCCGGATGAGACGCCGAGTAACTCGGCGTCTCATCCGGATCCAAGCTGTTTGACACTCGGACAACATTTTCAGCAATTTTGAGCAACTTTGAAGCACTTTGAAACTTGAAGCAGACGAGAAATATAGCAGACAACAATTTATTTGGCGGGCTAAGGGTTAAGACTGTGGGAACATGGTACATATCCAATTACGATGTTTCATGGTTAAAATCCATTTGCTTTTCTTTAACAACAACTTAATAGCTTTCTTAGCTTTTTGCATGCTGAGTAAATTTTTTTGTCTACAACTTAGTAACTGTCGTCTGTGATTATTCTAAAGATGAAATTTTCGTAATTTCTTTTCAAATCAGTGGATCAGAGTGTCAAACAGTTTGGATCCTAATGAGAATGATGCTGTATTACGCTTCATCTGGATCTAAACTGTTTGCAAAGGTAATAAATGTAGCACATATCTACCACAAACATGGTATTAGTGTTTTCTTCTGACATGGCCAGGATATTTTTAGATTGGAACATTCTAAAACTGAAAATGGGATGATCATTTTGCCCGATGATTTCCATACAGCCAACTAGAGTTGGGGTAGCTGTATTTATCATGCTAATAAACTTTGCACTGTTTGCAAAATTAATGTAATAATTATAGTTTTTAAACAGGTCCATGGTGTTGAAAGAGTTATAATAATGATATGGATCAGAACAGTTTGTCATTCTAATAATATATCTTTAAAAACAGAAAAGAAAGATGTAAGTTTGAGAATGGAGGCACACAACATTTTGAACACCAAAAAAAAATCAATATATCTCAGAGCTAGCATCAGATCAAGGTCTACACTGTATAACGAACAACTATAGATGCTGGTATGTATAAAACAATGTAGACCTTTACTAGACATGAGAAATAGTCTGAGTCAGCAGGGTTTGCAGTATGGCTGGTTTTCTCAGAGACAAGGATCATTTTGTTTACCGCTCAAAGCCACAGTCTGACTCTCAGCTAAAAATTCCTCAGATTTCGATCATTCTGCATTCTTTAACTTAGATCTATTTATTGAAGCTTTTTCAAATGATCCGTTTGCGTAGACTAAATGGTCAAACTTTAAAATATTGACAGGTTAAGTCTTTTAAACTAAAACTATCTGCTGTTTTCTAATTATATTTACAGCACCATAAGAGCTAAGTGACAAACAGTTTGGATCCAGATTAGTGTGGCTGTATAGGGCTTGATCTCTGTCTAAACTGTTTGCGAAGGTCTTCAAATTGTTTTCAGTATTGAAAGAGTTTACCCCATTACCCCATAAATATTGCTTTTTATGCCTTTTATTTATTCCTCCACTGAAGAAATAGTTCCAATTTTGGCAATTATGAATATGTAACAAAAGAAATATTTCTATATTCTAGCAGAATGTAGTTTAAAGCAGGCTGAAAATAAAGCAAAATGTGCCTTAAGGCAAATTCTGCTTTACTTTCAACCTGCTTTAAGTAGTCACTTATTTTCAAAACTAGAAACAGGCTATGGAGTAATGGGTTAAGGTGATCACCGTGGACAATAAAAGTTCACACTGATTGGTCAAGCTTCAGACACTAGGCTGGTTAAGGGCCAGTAGCACTAGAGATTGTGACGAGTCTGTGTGTGACATCGCAACTGTGGTCATGCCATATATGGCACGATAATTATCACGTTGGCCGTGGAAGGGCAGGTCGGTCTAGGGTGTCAGCGGCAGCTTGCCTTTGCAGCACTGTAATTGCTGCTGAACATGCCATAAGAAGAGGAACCCTTACGTCCGTGTAGTCAAGATGAAGTTTCCAGGAGTTTCTACACTTTTTTTTCGATACATAAAACCTGAATGAACTTCTGTTGTATTATATGATGGAGAAGACTTAAAATGGTGGTCAAATTTCTTAAATTTTGAGGCAGCTTAAACATTTTTTTGGGAACGTCAAAGGTTATCCCTGTCTGTCATAGAAGTGTCTTTTCATGCTTCTATCTCATCTTTATAAAGAGCAGGGCTGCCATAAGTTGATCTTGAAAAATCCTAAGATTTCCAAATTTTTAATCTTTAAAACGTTATTACTTAAAGCAGGTTGAAAGTAAAGCAGAATGTGCCTTAGGGTTCATTCTGCTTTACTTTCAGCCTGCTTTAGCTACCACCTACTAGAATATACAAAACATTTGTTATACCTAATTCATGACTGTATAAACTGTTTTCTTCAGTGGAGGAATCAGTTAAATGCGTAAAAATGTGTATCTATGCCATAATGGAGATATGGGTTAAGCTGAATTTCTTTTTCTTTACATAATTATTATAGAGTGAAAAGTGTTCAAGAATTCTAGAATATTCATGAATGTTAAATGGCCACTTCAAGAATTGTTATAGAGCTTCAAGAATTACTTTACACATTCTACAATAGGTGATCAAGAACTTTTGAAATTCTAGGACAATTGTTCTAAAGCCATCAAATTTCTAGAATTGTTTGCAAAATATTCATGATTATTAATGGCCGCTTCTAGAATTGTTCATGAATATTCAAGAAATTATTCTGGAATAGTTCTAGAATAATTCAATACCTTCCCACATGGGATAGCCTTGTTAACCCTTTACCTGATAGAAACGCCTTTTAATTCATCCCTCGGCCAAAGAAAATAGTTCAAGATTAAACAGGCATGAACATGTACAATTAGAAATATTACTTATATACTAGCAAATAGTGACTTAAAGCAGGTTGAAAGTAAAGCAGAATGCGCCTTAGGGCGCATTCTGCTTTACTTTCAACCTGCTTTAAGTGGTCACCTGCCTTCAAATCTAGAAACATGCAAGCTATGAGGTAAAGGGTTAAGGGTAATCAAATCTCAAGACCCAACATTTCCCAGCCTTTCATCTGAGACAGCAGTTGTATAATTATCTAGTGGACAAATCATCGCCTAGCATACACCACTACATATTAAATAGGGCGACAATAAAAAGAATCAAGTTTTATTGCTATGGCTGACATCTCATACCCCTTATTAAGGAGAATTTCTTTGTAATACGAGCATACCCACAGTTGTGCTCTGCTTTCATGAGGGTACTTAGCTCCATATAAGACAGAGCATTTACAGTGGAGAACACATTAATTATTCTTTTCCTATGAACGCGTTTTCGCTAAATTATTTCCATTGCAAACAGTTTGGAGCCAGATCTGACACCCAGTAACCCGGCGTCTGATCAGACTCCAAACTGTTTGCATTCAGATTCATATCAGCATTAATAATTTTCAAAATGTAGTCATTTATTTTATTGCAATGCGTTTGCACTTTGATTGCGTTTAAACAGGAAAATATGGACGCCTTCTCTCCTATACAAATAGACATGTTCAAATAATAAAATCCTTTTGAATACACCAATATGTATTGACTGCATTTATTAGAATCGTCTCTTTGAGGTCGATGATTCTAATGAGTAGATACAACATAGGATTCCATCAACGGTGCTCAGCTAGTAGAACTTAGAAGTATGTTAGGTTAAAGCAGGCTGAAAGTGAAGCAGAATGTGCCTTAAGGAACATTCTGCTTTATTTTCAACCTACTTTAAGTGATCATGTTTTTTCAAAACTACAAATTACATGCTATGGGGTAATGGGTTAAATCTTTCCTCCCTGAAATTTTAAATGGACAATTCCAGTTTCCATCTTAGTCAAGTCCATTTCTGACTTTTAAGGGTTGTTTTTGCCAATGTTTGGCCTTATGACAAACAGTGAGGACCCTGATCAGAGGGCTCCTAGGAGCCCTCTGATCTGGGTCTTCACTGATTGCATGGGACAAGTGTTCTATTCACATGTACACCGTTTGCAAAGGACGCCAATATACGTGACTAGGGTTCAAAGGGTTAAGGCGCATTCTGCTTTACTTCTAACCTACTTTAAGTAATCACCTAGCTGTCTTTTACACTAGAAACAAGCTATGGAGTAATGGGTTAAAGGCATAAAAGGATGTATTAATGGAGTAATGGGTTAAGTGCTATGTTTGATGAGGCATGTGAAAGACTGCACTGTTGTGAGCTACACTTGTGTAATGTTTGCCAATTACCATGGTCATCAATAACTAAAGTTACAATACAATAAGTGGATTTTCACAACTCTGCTTGTCCCATTATACAGTCAAACCTGTGTGAATCAGCCGTTATAAACTATAAATAGCGACCGGAAATAAGATAGACAGCAATTTAATGCACTGGCAGGGGTATTGCAGAAAACTGCATTACTTTTGTCCTGCATTAAACAGTCATAATGTATTTAGACACTTTAAAGCAGTTTCTATGAGTGGCTTGTAAACCCAGTTTGACTGTATGACCTACACAATTCTATGTACAACCAGACACAAACAGCAGGTAGCTATACCAATTTCGAAGAAGCTGTCGCAGTTCTCACCTTATTGGTCATAAGTGGGAGCTTTTTCGAACACATTTTCGTTTTTTACATAGACGGCTATATTGATGTTGTCCTGCACAGGATGGGATTGACAATGGGAGTTTTCAGAGACAGGGCGGTAATCTAAGAAACAATCAGACAATGAATGGAAGCCATCTGTTTTCTCTGATGGAATTGAAGAGCTCTCAGTTTAGTGATTATCCAATGTCAATAATTTTGACCAACGCTTACTGGGCAGAAAGTAGAGGCATGAAGCAAGTTGTGTAGAAATTTTCTAGTTCAGAAATTCTAGTTATAGAAATTTTAGGTACAGATGTACCAGTACTTAACCCATTACCCTATAGCATATTTGTAGTTTTTAAAGAAGATGATCACTTAAAGCAGATTGAAAGAAAAGCAGAATGTGCCTTAAGGCGCATTCTGCTTCACTTTCAGCCTGCTTTAACCTAACATTGCTGAAATATAGAAAATATTTTTTATCATACATATTAATGACTGTATAAATTGGAACTATTTTCTTCAGTGGAGGAATAAACTACAGAATGAAAAAAGGTGTATTTATGGTGTAATGGATTAAGGCAGTCTGTATAATTATCTGAACAAGAAGAGAAAAGAAAATCACTAAGTTTTAGTTAACCCATTTTATGCGTGATACACTTTTAAATATTTACATTCACCCTGTAAAGTCACTATGTAATCCTATTAAAAAATATGCAGTCATCTGCCGATGAACCTACACTTCGAATCTGGATTTAACCAGTTCGGATTTCTCCCGTGCTATCCGTGGACTTCTTCAAATAGACTACATCGGGCATTTAACACTAAGCTCCCATTGGTCGACGGTAATATGACACTAGCGGAGTGATACAGACCCATAGGTCGTTGCCATCGCGTTGCTATGTGTGTAAATGGGTTAAGAAAACAACTGCGACCTGTAATTTTAGAATGTGCTTTGGCAATAGATATTCAAGTTGCACTGTTATTTGTTTGCCTTGTAAGTCATTTCCATTCACAGAGAGAAAGTTTACTGGAAAAAATCCTGAATTTTTAATACAGTTACAGTACATGTAGTGGGGACTACTTTCTCACCATATTTAGAAACTGGAATGGCTATTACATCGACATTACATCTATCAAACCTCTTTGACCGGTATATGATAAATTCTTATACAGAAAAAAAAATCTGGCCAATAAACACATTAAATTGACAAGACAGAAACTATAAATATAAATATAAGGAATAAACAACATCTCTTTGCCGCTCATGACGGTATGACTACATTAGCTTCGGGGGGTAAATTTAACGAAAACGCCCTTCGGGCGTTTACGGAATTTACCCCCTGCGAAGCTAATGTAGTCATACCGTCATGAACGTCAAAAATATGTTGTTTATTCCTATAGTGTACCTCTAGGCAAACAGTTTTGATCACATTGTGGGGCCTGATCTGAGATCAAAAAAGTTTGCAGCAAAGTCAATATTCAGTCAGAAAATGCTATAGATCTTTTGCAAATATTTGAGTTATACCCGCTGCAGACGACATTTTAAAACGGCCACCAAATATTACCCAGCATACAATGTTTTAGTTATTAATGACAATTGGTAATGTGCGATGTTACATAACTTGTTTGTAGATGACACCATTGCATTATTACCGGTATGTTGTCTATAAAAGTGACTATTGACCTTTACACTAGTGAAACACAATAATGACAGGCGTTCAATAAACAGCTTGTGTCCTGATCTGATGACCATTCATAGTCTAGCAGAGCACCAGATAAGGGTAGTTTTTCAAAAACTAAAATCTTTATTTCTGAATTAAACCCTATGGTGTCACTACTCATTAGAATCGTCTCTTCGAGACGATTCTAATGAGTAGTAACACCATAGGATTTGGTGCTAAAAATAGTGAGAAAATGTGGGATTTGTTGAAAAAACTACCTCTTATCTGGAGCCCTGGTCTAGGTTTGGTGTGGGTACTGGCGCTGACAATGACATCCTCCATCATAGGAGGTCAAATATTCCCAATCCAACCAAAACAATACAAATTTTTGTTGTCTCTGATGCATTTGTTGTTTTTTAGGACTGGTTGCTAGGATGTTGCTTTATGCAAGACAAAATTACAAGCTTTCTTCATAACATTTAATTTTGTCCTACATTAAACAGACACCTGTCTTTTAAAATCCCAACATTTTTAGTCTGTGGATGCTTAACCCTTTACTCCAGACACACATTTTTACGCATTTAATTTATTCCTCTACTGGAGAAAATAGCTCCATTTTGTACATATCAGAAATATAAGAAATATTTCCTATAACCTATCAGCTGATAGCTTAAAGACAAATCTCATCATTCATAAAGTTCGAATGTCACTGCTAGCAATGATTTCCCTTAAATTAACAATTAGCAAGATGTATTAGCTTTACAAGATAATTGCTATTTATAGAAAACTGCATTACATAATTATACAAGAATAGTAATTAGTTTATCGCAATTTGTCTCCCAATTTTACCATTTTTCTGATATCTTTTTCTCCAAAATTCCCATGGGCTTCATTCCCAAAATACAGAGAGAAAGGCCTACAATATTGTCTTTATATAATATATGTGTGCTGAAACTAACAAGCTTGTTTGATCAAAATTAGACAATAACACATTCAAGCTTCATTTCCATTTATTTGGCCTCCCCTGTGAAAAGGGTTCAAGAATTTTAAAATATTCATGCATGAACATTAAATGGCCCCTTCTAGAATTGATCTAGAGCTTCAAGAATCTTTTAAAAATCTGCAAAAGGAGTTCAAGAACTTTCGTTATTCTAGAACAATGGTTCTCTAAAGCCATCAAAATTCTAGAATTTTTGCAGAATAATCATGAACGTTAAATGGGCGCTTCTAGAATTGTCCTACAGCTTCAAGAATTACTTTAAAAATTCTACAAAAGGAGTTTAAGAACTGTTGTTATTCTAGAACATATTGGTTCTAAAGCCATCAAATTTCTAGAATTTTTGCAGAATATTCATGAACGGTAAATGGCCACTTCTAGAATTGTTCATGAAAATTCAAGAAATGATTCTGGAATAGTTCTAAACTTCCAACAGGGCCTGTAATACAGGTGCCCGTTTCATAAAACTTCGTACGACAAATATTGTCGTAAGTCAGAATATAAATCTCAATTATTATTTATTTCTCCATCTAATCCTGTCTTGTGACATCTAGTTGGAATGGTCTTGAAAAGACGATTCCAAAGAAATGTCACAAGACAGGATTAAATAGAGAATCAGAAATTAAATATATTTTAAAGTTTTGACTTACAAACATTTTTGTCGTACAAAGTTTTATGACACGGGCTCCTGGTCTACAGGGCTTGCACAGCTCAAATCTCCCTGTCCATGCTACCTCATAATGACCATGCTGAGACAGGAAGCATGTTAGTGATCTTCATTTATAGACTCCACAGAATAGTCACAATATAACATTTAACACATTATCACATAAATATGCCTTTTTACGCCTCTAATTTATTCCTCCACTGATGGATATACTTCCACTTTATGCAGTCATTAATATGCATCATGAGCAATATTTTCTATATCCTAGCAGATAGTATCTTAAAGCAGGCTGAAAGTAAAGCAGAATGCGCCTGAGGGCGCATTCTGCTTTACTTTCAACCTGCTTAAATGGTCACATATCTTTAATACTAGAAACAGGCTATGTGGTAATGGGTAAAAGCAGGCTGAAAGTAAAGCAGAATGCGCCCTAAGGCGCATTCTGCTTTACTTTCAACCTGCTTTAAACATCTGTCTTTCTTCAATACTGAAAACATGCTATGCAGTAATTGGTTAAAGGCGACATAAAAATATATTCAACATTGCCAACCTTTCTTTAGCTATATATGTGTCTACAACCATCACTTCAAACACCAATCTGTATACATGTACTGTACAGTGCACGTTCTCTTGAGCCCAATATATCATCTATTGTGTTCTATACAAAACCCGCCTCCACCATCAATACTCTAGCTCGCCAAGGTCTCAGCACTTCTGTTCTATTATTTCAGAATTATGAAGGATTGGATCACAGTATGACAGTAAAAATAACAATACTGGTCTCAAGCAAGTCTTGATTTGCCAATTACACCCCCGTACCAAGAAGACATTTCAGACTGTCAGCATGCTGTATGTTTGATGATTACCCCTCTGAAAAGTGTTCAAGAATTTTAAAATATTCATAAATGTTCAATGCCGGCTTCTAGAATTGTTCCAGAGCTGCAAGAATTGCTTTTCAAATACAAAAGGAGTTCAAGAACTTTTGTAAATCTAGAACAAATTAATGGTTCTAAAACCATCAAATTTCTCGATTTTTTGCAGAATGTTCATTAACACTAAATGACTGCTTCTAGAATTGTTCATGAAAATTCAAGGAATTATTCTCGAATGGTTCTTAAAAAAATCTAAAACCTTCACACAGGACATTCAATAAGGAAGTCAGGGCTCCAGTTAACCCATTACCCCCGTCTGATTCTAATTTTGAAGACAGGTGACCACTTAAAGCAGGCTGAAAGTAAAGCAGATTGCGCCTTAAGGCGCATTCTGCTTTACTTTTAGCCTGCTTTAAGCTATCATCTGCTTTGATATAAAAACTTTTTTATCTAATAAATATTCATGACTGTATAAAATGGGAATATCTGCTTCAGCGGATGAATAAATTGAAGGTGTAAAAAGGCGTATTTAAGGGGTAATGGGTTAAGAGGGAGTAAACTAAGGTTTTCCAACACTTTCTACTTAATGTCTGTACAAAACCCTATGATACTCATTAGAATCATCTCTTTGAGAGGATTCCAATGAGTATAGCCACACCATAGGGTTTAGGACAGACATGAAAAAAAACATTTTTAAATACAGTACTCCCTCTCTACAACGACACCCAATGGGAGACAAAAATTATGTGCATTGTTCGGAGGGAGTCGTTGTAGGGAGGGAATTCGGCTTACATTTGCAAACAGCTTGAATCCAGATCAGACTCCGCGTAATTTGGCGTCTGATCTGGATTCAAGCTGTTTGCCACATATCATTATGTTTTTTTTCTGTCAAAATGTCTAACATGTAAATTTGAGAAAGCCAACAAGCTTCACTTTCAAGTAGACTATATATTGCAGCCTAGAAAGGTTAGACATAACTATATTGTTTTGGGAACAGTGACAATGGTCGTTGTAAGGAGGGAACCGTTGTTCGGAGGGCCGTTGTAGAGAGTTAGTACTGTACTCCCCTTATCGCCATGGAGCCCTAGGAAGTAACTGAGATCTCTAAAGACAGGTGGCTGATAAGCGCAGGACAGGAAGATTACATAGGAATTGCTTCATTTACTCATTACTGCAGGTGATAGAGCAATTCAATTTAATAATAATCAGGGCTTCAGATAAGGGGAGTATTTCAACAAGGGCCACCATGGCCCTAAATCGCTCACCTGGTACACCATGTAAACTTAACCTATAGTGACCTAGATTATGACTGGACATGACACACAATCAACCTTTAGAGTGTTAACAAGATTTTTCTATAATTTGACCTCGTGACCTAGTTTTTGACCAGACACAATCCATATTTGATTTTGACCTAGATTTGATGTAGGCAAACATTCTGACAATATTTCATTCAGATCAAACGAGATTTGTAGCCTCTAGAGGGTTAACACTGTTTTTCTTTGATTTTACCTAGTGACCTAGTTTTTGACCCGACATGACCAATATTCGAACTTGACCTAGATATCAATTAGGCAAACATTCTAACCAAGTTGCATTAAAATCCAATTAGATGTGTAGCCTCTAGAGCTTTAACAAGGTTTTTCTAAGATTTGACCTAGTGACCTAGTTCTTGACCAGACATAACCCACATTCAAACTTGACCTAGATATCAATGAGACAAACATTTTGACCAAGTTTCATAAAGATAAACTGAGATTTGTAGCCTATAGAGTGTTAACAAGGTTTTTCTATGATTTGACCTATTGACCTAGTTTTTGACCGGACATGACCCACTTTCAAAGTTGACCTAGATATCAATGAGGCCAACATTTTAACCAAGTTTCATAAAGATCCATTGAGATTTGTAGCCTCTACAGTGTTAACAAGGTTTTTCTATGATTTGACCTAGTGACCTAGTTTTTGACCTGACATGACCCACATTCAAACTTGGCCTAGATTTCATCAAGACAAACATTGTCATGATGTTTCATGAAGATCAGATGAAATTTGTAGGCGCTAGAGTGTTAACAAACAATTGTGGACGGACAGACGACGGACATTCAGCGATCCTAAAAGCTCACCTTGGCACTCCGTGCCAGGTGAGCTAAAAACTTAAATCTTTATTTCTGCATTAAACCCTATGGTGTAACTACTCCTCCAGACGATTCTAATGAGTAGTTACACCATAGGATTTGGTGCTGAAATAAGTGAGAAAATGTTGGATTTGTTCAGTTTACTCCCATCTTATCTGTCCAGAGCTCTGCAGTGCAGAATTGCTCCTGAAAACTAAATTCTATATGAAATTTAACTAATAATTGTTGGGTCTTTAACTCTTTGCATGCTGGGTAATTTTTTCGTCTGCAACAATTTGTCGTCTGCTATCGTTCTAAAACTAGACTTTTTAAAATTTCTTTTGAATTCACTGTCAGAATAGCAAACAGTTTGGATCCTGATGAGACGCCGCGTAACCACTGATTGTAATGGTTATCACTGTGGCAGATATATCCGCCGCTAGCATGCAAAGAATTGAATTTCTGCCTGCAATTCCCGTCTAATTTTGCTGGTAACTTATCCCACTTGTCTTTTTTGAAAGTTTTTAAAATATAATTAAAAATTTAATCTAAAAAAAACCTAAATGATTAATTCAGTCATCCTCTGTCTGAAATGATTTCTTTTTTATTGTTTAATATATTCAATTCCAATTAAACCGCTGATTCCATTTAAATCATATTACTTACTAAATATCAAGATTGCTTTTTCTAGCATTCCACTCGAAAAAATGCATTAAATGGCTGTTAAAATAAAATCACAATATTTCATTTTTGAAGAGGGAACAATTATTTCGTAGTTTAGTCTTAATAACTCTCTAAGCAGTATTCACATCTCAGTTGCCTGTGGTTACAATACTCACAAAATTTGTCAGCAATTTCTTCTTGAAAATATATCATCAAAAAGGCACAATGTAGAGAATATAGAAATATACAGTAGAACCTCTCTGTTACGACCACTAAAACAAAGCCTATATAATTGTTTGTATAAAAGACAGGTGACATCTTAAAGTAAGGTGACAGTAAAGAAGCTTTCTGTTTTACTGTCCCCTTGCTTTATTGCTTTAAGCAGTACCCTGCTGTAAACAAATAGAATTAACACAATTTAGTGGTCAAAATAGAGAGGTTTTACTATATATCATTAAAGCGTTTCAAACCACAGTATAAACATATAAATGATAAACAAGAGCCCCATGGGGCATATTTCGCTCACCTGAGAATAGCTGACAAAATGGAGATAATGATTTATGTCAAGGACGGGGTCATAATTTACCCGAGGGGCATAATTTGATCAATCTTGATAGAGGACCTGTAGATGATGCTATGTGCCATATATCTAAGCTCTAGCCCTTGTAGTTTTTGACAAGAAGATTTTTTAAATTTTTGTAGAATAAATCTATTTTTAGCTCCTGTGACCTAGATATGCAACTGACCGGAACCATTTGATCAAAATACCGAAAGGATATTTAGAAGTGTCACCATGCCAAATATCAAAGCTCTGGTCATATTAGTTTCAGAGAAGAAGACGTTTGAAAATTTCACTATATAACTCTATGTAAAACTGTGACCCCCGGGGCGGGGCCAATTTTGACCCCAGGGGCATAATTTGAACAAACTTGAAAGAGGACCTGTAGGCGATGCTATGTGCCAAATATTTAAGCTCTGGTCCTTGTAGTTCAGACAAGAAGATTTTTTTAAGTTTTCATTGGAAAAAAATCTATTTTTAGCTCCTGTGACCTAGATATGCAACCGACCGGAACTATTTGAACAACATTGGTATAGGACATCTAGAAGTGTCACCATACTAAATATCAAAGCTCTGGCCATATTGGTATCAGAGAAGAAGACGTTTGAAAATTTCACTATATAACTCTTTGTAAAACTGCGACCCCCTGGGCGGGGCCAATTTTGACCCCAGGGGCATATTTTGAACAAACTTGATAGAAAACCTGTAGGTGATGCTATGTGCCAAATATCTAAGCTCTGGCCCTTGTAGTTTTTGACAAGAAGATTTTTTAAGATTTCCTTATTTTTTCACTTTTTGGTTGCCATGGCAACCAGAATTCTGCATTGTTTTTAATTCTTTGAACAAATTTGAAAGAGCTTGACCCAAGGAACATTTCTGTAAAGTTTGGTTAAAATCTGTTCAGCGGTATAGGAGGAGATGTCATTTGAAGCAATTGTTAACGACGACGAACGACGCTCAACGCACGTTGACGGACGCTGGACACAGGGCCATCCCAATAGCTCACCTAGAGCCTTTGGCTCAGGTGAGCTAAAAATGGACAAAAGATGCAGTTATATTTCTAAAATCCTTGAATATCAAAGTAACTATAGCTTTGTCAACAGTAAAATCTGTGTTAAAAGCTAGCAGTTAAATGTAGATCAAGGAATTTTTCTGCAATACTTTTGTTTCACACTAAGTATCTTGCTTTTATAAAAAAATATAATATGTCCGATATATTCTTTTTTAATTTGAGCTTTATTTTTAAAAGCCATGGCCACAAGGAACCCAAGACGCATTTGTGCCACATGACAAAAATTTGGCAAATCTTGGGTCATCTGGGGGCTATCACAAGATAGTCCTATGAAATTTGAGAATCGCGACAATTTTACATGCCATTAGGCATAAACTAGACATGTACCCTTTTTATAGTCTCATCGATGAACGCCTCTGATGACAAGCTAATTTTTGACGGGTGCCGTCCTGTCTCTAACTGTACACAGAGTGGACTACCCTTTTTAGTGCACAATGTTTTGTGGTATCCATATCTTACTAACTTTTGTATGTCTGTCCTACGGGTCTTGAAACTGTCATATATAAATATATTGTAGTGGGTACCATAAGAATATTATTTAGTCAAACGTCTGGAGCACTGTCTAGGGAGGAATCCAAGGATTGGAAAAACTTGAATAAAATAAGATGACAAATTTATGTCAAAATTTCAGGCAGAATTTCAATGCTTCCTCTGCACAGTCTTGAGAGCAAATGTCAGGCACCAGAGCAGGAGACCGTTTCATAAAACTTTGTAAGACAAAAATGGTCGTAAGTAAAAAAAAATACAATTAATTTCTGATTTCTCTATCTAATCCTGTCTTGTGACATCTCTTTGAAATCGTCTTTTCAAGACGATTTCAAAGAGATGTCACAAGACAAGATTAGATGGAGAAATAAATAAAAATTGAGATGTTTATAATCTGACTTACAACAACATTTGTCGTACGAAATTTTATTAAACCGGCCCCAGGGCCCTAATGTGAAGCAGTTATAAGGGGATTCTGTGAAGATATGTGTTTAAAACACACCGTTGATTAATTATGAACTCTTTTAACATGAACTGTGAAAGAAACCACTAATATATCTAGACAGTAATATGAGTTTAACCCATTGCCCCAAAAAAACATCTGTTTACGCCTATATTTATTTATTCCTCCACTGAATATTTATAGTCAACAACATGTATCATAAGAATAATTTTCTACATTCTAGCAGATGACCATAGCTTAAAGCAGGCTGAAAGTAAAGCAGAATGCGCCTTAAGGCGCATTCTGCTTTACTTTCAACCTGCTTTAAGTAGTCACCCGTCTTCAAACCTAGAAACAGGCTACGGGGCAATGGGTTAATAGATCTTTAAGGATTAATGCAAATCTTAGATCATTCTTAGTCTATGAAGCTATTAGAACAGAAGCTGTACATGCAATTCTTCCCACCTGGCACAATTTAATCAGTCCACTATCTAAGGCCCTTTACAAGTGGCATTCATTAATAACAAATAAACTGAAACATCAAACCTCACTTTACATTAGTACACGCTGACTAATGTCTTATGACACCACTCAAACTACAGTCGAACTTCGATAACTTAAACTCGTTTAACTCGAACAATCAGATAGTTCCACATATGAACTGCATTATTTCATGCTTGGTTAAGTCGAACATACCCATATTTCAATGTTAAAACGTGGCATAACTTTGAAATACGGGTATGTTCGACAAAACCGACCTTCGAGATATCGAAGTTCGACTGTACAAAAACTATGAACAGTCCTTTAACCCTTTGAACCCTAGTCCCACCTATAGGCGTCCTTTTCAAACAGTGTACATGTGAATAGTATACTTGTCCTGTGCAAACAGTGAAGACCCAGATCAGAGGGCTCCGAAAGGAGCCCTCTGATCAGGGTCTTCACTGTTTGTAATAATGCCAATCACTGACAAAAACAACCCTTAAAAGTCAGAAATGGACTAGACTAAAATGGAAACAGGAATTGTCCATTTAAAGTTTCTGGGAGGAAAGAGTTAAACCACTCCATAGCCTGTCCCTAGTTTTGAAAACAAGTGACCACTTAAAGGAGGTTAAAGGAACGTAACACAGAATGAGCCTTAATTATGGTGTATTCTTAAGACGCGTTCTGCTTGATGTTCAGCCTGCTTTCAGCTATCATCTGCTAGGATATAGGAAATACTTTATATGATACATATTCATTACTGTATAAGAAGGAATCATTTTCTTCAATGAAAGAACAAATCAAAGACGTAAAAATGTGTATTTACAGAGTAAAGGGCTTAAACAAGTAGCAGCTTAATGCAGGACAAATATTAAGCAGAGTACTCGTAACTGAGCTTCCTGCTTTACTTTTGTTCTACATCAATTTATCTGTGTTTTATGAACATGAGACATCATCAACGAATGGTCGTTTGACGAAGGTTTGACTGTATACCAAAATGTTACTTGAGACATGTCAACGACTGAATAACAAAAACTGAAATATTTTATATTAAAGGCTCTGATATTTAACCTGGCTGTATACCTATGTTCTTCAAACCCCCCCCCCCCAAACTTAACCCATTACCTCATATCCTGTTCCTACTTTTTAAAATGTGTGACCACTAAAAGCAGGTTGAAAGTAAAGCAGAATGTGCATTAAGGCACATTCTGCTTTACTTCCCAACCTGCTTTAAGCTAAAATCTATTAGAATAAAGAAAATATTTCCTATTGTATTTGTTCATGACGGTATAAATTGGAACTTCTTTCTTAGGTGGAGGAATAAATTGAAGGTGCTAAAAAGCGCTTTTATGGGGGAAAGGGTTAAGAACAAATCTGAAATAGGCAAAACAGAAAAGATGAGATACTGCAAACCATGGTGGTTCATCTGGGTCTGCATGTTTGAAAATGTACAATACAATATTTCATTCAAATAGACAGGTAACAGCTCAAATCTGAATGCAAGTAAATCTATATACAGACATCAACTGCTTCAACCTTTTACCTCATAAATAGGCCTTTTTACGCCATTTATCTATTCCTCCACTGAAGAAATTTACACAGTCAAGGATATGTATCATAAGAAATATTTTCTTTATCCTAGCAGATTTTAGCTAAAAGCAGGCTGAAAGAAAAACAGAATGTGCCTTAGAGCACATTCTGCTTTTCTTTCAACCAGCTTTAAACTCTTCAATACTAGAAACGGGTTATGGGGTAATGGGTAAACCCTTTACTCCACAGATACACAGTTTTATGTACTTAATTCATTCATCCACTAAAAGAAATAGTTCCATTTTATAATGTAACATCCTACATCATAGCAGCTGGTAGCTTAAAAAAGGCTAAAGTAAAGCAGAATGCTCAGGTGCATTCTACTTTACTTTCAACCTGCTTTAAGTGGTATCCTGTCTTCAAAACTAGAAACAGGCTATGGGATAAAGGGTTAAACACTAAAAACACTAACAATTTAACTTAATAAATTGTTTAACTTTCATCCTGCTTTAAGCTGACTTGTGTTTGAAACAATTTTGATCTAGATCTGGATCCAAATTGTTGTCAAAATGCCCTAATACTGAATTTGAAAATAATATGCAGACACTATGTTTTAAACCCTTTCCCTATAATAGAAGCACCTTTTAGTGCATTTGATTTAGAGAAAATACTTAAGTTTCAATTTAAATACAACCATGAATCTGTACCATATTAGGAATATTTCCTATATTCTAGTAATTGGTAGCTTAAAGCCGGTTGAAAGTAAAGCAGAATGCACCTTTAGGTGCATTCTGCTTTACTTTCAATCTGCTTTAAGTGATCAGCTGTCTTCAGAATTAGAAGCAGGCTATATATATGGAGTAATTAAGGGTTAAGCAATAAAATAGCAGTGAAAGAGTAATAGCACAAGCTATATCGCTATATAATTCTGTAAAATATAAGTATAAATAGTTTACCTGTCTCCTAGTACTGCATGTGGCTTTATATCCAAAATCACATTATTTATTTCTACTATCATATCCTCCCACGCTGAAATCAGTATTTACACTATTTTGCTAAAGAATAACCTTTTGCTCACAGTCGTTCAACTATGACTCTATCAAACAAAATCAAAATGCAGGTACACTCTTTACCTCCTCTTTACTCCAAACAACTTTCAAAATTTACTGTCAGCTAGTGTAAACATTACAATCACGGCAAAAATAGACAACTCGCAAAGATCCTCACAAAATGAGCCGCTCAAACAGATCTTAAATTAAACCCGTCTTCCTTGACAAAAAGTCGCCAAATGATTAAAACATATCAGTTAAGATCTAAATAGCTTGACTCTATTATCCATCGCAATGCAGACAGGCCATCTTATACAGCGATCAACGATGTGCGACGCTGACTGACTGAATGAGGACCGATAGGTTCCCACCGAACCTGCCACAATAGCCGCTGCAAGTGATAACAGCAATTCTTAAAGCTAGCTATATTTGTAATTCTGATTTTGGGGAATCCGATCAGGTTAGATCTGGGTTCAGTGGCCATACAGGAGAATTTTAACCCTTTCCCATATAGAAGCACCTTTCAATGCATACCATTTATTCTTCGACTGAAGAAAATAGTTCCAATTTATACAGTCAAGAATATTTACTACCGTATATAAGAAATGTTTTTCATATTCTAGCAAAAGGAACCTTAAAGCAGGCTGAAAGTAAAGCAGAATGTGCCTTAACCCATTACCCAATAAATACACCTTTTTACCCCTTTGATTTATTCTTCCACGGAAGAAAATAGTTCCAATTTATACAGCCAAGAATAATGTACTATAAGAAATGTTTTCCATATTCTATAGCAAATGGTACCTTAAAGCAGGCTGAACGTAAAGCAGAATGTGCCTTAAGGCACATTCTGCTCTACTTTCAACCTGCTTTAAGTTGTCACATATCTGCAAAAACAGAAACAGGCTATGGGGTAATGGGCTAACAGTGTTAACCCATTACCCTATAGTCTGTTTCTGGTTTTTTTCAACCTGCTTTTAGTTGTAAAGCAGGTTGAAAGTAAAGCAGAATGTGTGTTGCCATGGCTCCAGATAGGAGAGGGTAAACTGAAAAAAATCTAAATTTTCTCTCACATCTGCACTAAATCCTATTTTTACCAGAATTGGGAATTTTTTTTTTAGGAATTGGGAATTATTTTTATCAGATCCGTGGAAACATCAGGAAAAGGCATGGGTTTAACCCATTACCCCCATATATACCCCCTTTTTATGCCTTTTTACTTATTCCTCATTCGAGAAAATAGTTCCAACTTATAGATACATGAATTTGTATCCTAGTAAATATTTTCTATATTCTAGCAGATGGTAGCTTAAAGCAGGCTGAAAGTACAGCAGAATGCGCCTTAAGGCGCATTCTGCTGTACATGCCACCTGCTTTAAGTGGTCACCGGTCTCCAAAATGAGAAATAGGCTATGGGTTAATGTAGAAATAAAGATTTTAGTTTTTGTAATACCCCCATTACCTGGAGCTCTGTTTTGACCCATTTACGCTGAATATTACAATGAACTCTCCCTACGCACTTTCCGGAAGATTTCATTAAAGATAGGTTTTAATGCACTTGGATATTGCATTTATACAGAATTGGATATTTGCAATTTCTATTGGGTACTGGCAATTTTCGCAATTGGGTATTATTTATATTCTTATTAGGCATGCAAACATTTCTTTGCTTTTTGCTGCATTTCTTTGCTTTTTGTTACTCCTTATTGTGAATCTCAATTGCTTTTTCCACAATTTTAATTGGGTAAATACCCCAATACACGCCTTATCTGTAACCCTGATACTTAACCCTTTACTCCATATAGCCTAGCTGTTTCTTAAGTTTTGAAGACAGGTGATAACTTAAAGCAGGTTGAAAGACAAAGCAGAATGTGCCTTAAGGCACATCCTGCTTTACTTTCAACATGCTTTAAGTTATCACCTGATGATATCATAGCAGATAGTGAAATAAAAGCAGGCTGAAAGTAAAGTGCATTCTGTTTAAATTTCAAGCTGCTTTAACTCTTTCCTCCCTGAAACTTTCAATGGACAATTCCAGTTTCCATTTAAGTCTAGTCCATTTCTGACTTTTAAGGGTTGTTTTGTCAATGTTTGGCATTATGACAAACAGTGAGGACCCTGATCAGAGGGCTCCTTAGGAGCCCTCTGATCTGGGTCTTCACTGTTTGCACAGGACAAGTGTGCTATTCACATGTTCACTGTTTGAAAATGACGCCTATATGCGGGATTAGGGTTCAAAGGGTTAAATGGTCGTCTGTCTTCAAATCTAGAAACAGGCAATATGGCAATTGGTTAAAAACCTATCTGTCTTTAGATATCTCTTAATGCTTCAAATAAGTAGTTTATTAATTATCTAAAGGAATTTCAACTATTTTACTTTAACTTAACTCCATAGATACACAATTTTAATTTATTCCTCCACTGAATAAAATAGTTCCTCTTTATAGTATATATACAATCATGAATAAGTTCCATAAAAATACATGTATATATTCTATATCCTAGAAGATCATAGCTTAACTCTTTCCTCCCTGAAACTTTAAATGAACAATTCCAGTTTCGATTTTAAACTAGTCCATTTCTGGCTTTTAAGGATTGTTTTTGTCCATTTTGGGCATTATGACAAACAGTGAAGACCCTGATCAGAGGGCTCCTTTCGGAGCCCTCTGATCTGGGTCTTCACTGTTTGCACAGGACAATTGTTCTATTCACATGTACACTGTTTGAAAAGGATGCATATATGCGGGACTAGGGTTCAAAGGGTTAAAGCAGGTTGAAAGTAAAGCAACAGGCACATTCTGCTTTCCTTTCAACCTGCTTTAAGTGGTCACCTATCTTTAATACTAGAATCAGGCTATGGGGTAATGGGTTAACCTTTGCCCCATAGTTTGTTTCTAGTTTTGAAAATAGATGCAAATGATATGTTTATTTGTTCCATAATATTGGGTAAAGGGTTAATGAAAGGGAACTGGTAACAGTCAGATGGCGTGTAGCTAAAATACTTCAGACAATCAAGTAAATTATGAAGAGTATAGTAATCTCTCTCTAAAACAACACCCAGGGAGAGACAGATTGGGTGTGTTATTCAGAGGGAGTTGTTGTAGGGAGGGAAATTGGCTTACATTTGCAAACAGCTTAAATCCAGATCAGGCACCGCATAACGCGGTGTTTGATCTGGATTCAAGCTGTCTGTCACTCATCATTATGTTTTTTTCTTTCTTTCAAAAAGTCCAATATGTGACTGAGAAAAACAACCGGCAACAATTTTAAGCAAGACTATTAATTATTGCAGCAGTGAAACTGTCAGACATAATTGTCTTATTTGGGGAACAGCTACAAGTATTGTTGTAAGGAGGGAATCATTGTTCGGAGGGCCATTATAGGGAGGGAGCACTGTAGTACAGTGGAGAATCTGTTATTCTTTCCCGTTTAAACGCAAACGTACACAAACGCAAAGCACTAAAACGTAGAAAAGAACAACTTTTGGACAATTCTGATAATTCTTATTTATCTTGGTGGCAAACAGTTTGGAGCCTGATCAGACGCCGGGTTACCCGGCGTCTGATCTGGCTCCAAATTGTTTGCACTGCAAATAATAGTTTTAGCGTAAACGCGTTTATTGGGAAAGAATAACAGATTCTCCACTGTATGAACAGTCAACTACTTTTTTGTGTGACACTGACATTCTATGATCAGGTATGGAGCTCTCTAAACACAGGCGAGTTAATTGCAGGTAAATGTAAAGCAGAGAGTTTCTAAAGGACTTCTTAACCCATCATCCCATAAATACGCCTTTTTACTCCTATAATTCATTCCTCCACTGAATTCCCTTTAATAAAATCATGAACATGTATCATAAGAAATAGTTTCTATATTGTAGCAGATAAGAGCTTAAAGCAGGCTGAAAGTAAAGCAGAATGTGCCTTAAGACACATTTTGCTTTACTTTCAACCTGCTTTAAGTGGTCACCTATCCTCAAAACTAGAAACAGGCTCCCTCCCCAATGGCTTGTTTTCAATGTAGAATTCAGGCGAATGCCAGCTAACGATCAAGCCACTTTCTGCTAGGATATAGAAAATATTTCTTAAAGTGCATTATTCATGGCTGTATATTTTCTTCAGAGAAGGAATAAAATAAAGACATAAAAAGCAACATTTTTTTAGTAATGGGTGAACACAAATTTATCTCTATAACAGTTTGTTCGGTTTGTTGTTAACTCTTTGCATGCTGGGTAATTTTTTTTGTCTGTAACAATTGTCGTCTGCTACTGTTCTAAAATTAGCATTTTCAAAATTTCTTTTAAAATCAGGGTCAGAATGGCAAACAGTTTGGATCCTGTTGAGACGCCGCATTACGCGGCGTCTCATCTGGATCCAAACTGTTTACAAACTGTGGCAGATATATACGCCGCTAGCATGCAAGGAGTTTAAGTCCATTTCTGCCATCTATGGGCTAATTGGACACCAAAAGAGTTCTTTCAGATGCCCAGTGTAAAGCACTGATACATCGGACTTCTGTTTTTATAAAGTCTCATCCGAAAAACTTGGTCCAATGGGGGATCGAATTCACGACCCCTGGTACCATAGTCGATGATGTTACCACTCTACCCGGTCCACCTATCCCTATAATGGAATTTATCTTCTATGTAATTTTCAGCGGTTACTGTTCAAATTTAACTATTTCTAATACTCATGAATATGAAAAATTGCTACATCATCTTCAAATCTATCGATACATCATGATTAGCTGAGAGGCAGCAGTGCATGATAAGTGAAATCGTATCCGACGCTTAGAAGTGTTGTATGATACCCGTGTACCTATTCCTCCATATCAGCACTAAAGCAGGTTGAAAGTAAAGCAGCATGTGCTTCAAGGCTTTACTTTCAGCCTGCTTTCACATTACCCCATAAATACACCTTTTTAAGCCTTTAATTTATTCCTCCACTAAAGAAAACAGTTCCTTCAGTCTTATACAGTAATGGATAATGTATCATAAGAAAAAAATTCTCTATTCTAGCAGATGGTAGCTTAATGCAGGCTGAAAGTAAAGCAGAATGCGCCTCAAGGCGCATTCTGCTTTACTTCCAACTGATTTAAGTGGTCACCTGTCTTCAAAACTAGAAATCAGGCTATTGGGGAATGGGTAAAAGCAGGTTGAAAGTAAAGCAGCATGTGCCCCAAGGCTTTACTTTCAGCCTGCTTTAAGCCACCTTCTAATAGACTAGAGTATAGAAAATATTCCTTTTATAATACATATTCATGACAGTATAAATTGAAACTACTTTCTTCAGTAGACAAATAAATTAAAGCCATAAAAATCCATACCTATAGAGTAATGGGTTAAAGAAAGATTCATCAATGGTGTTCAATTTAAGAAGATGCTTTGAGCAGGATGAAAGTAAAGCAGAAGTAAAGCAGAAGTAAAGCGGAAATCTCCGGCAGCCACCTGTCATAAAAACACAAATATATTTTTGAATTAATGTATCAGATGGCTACGGGTGACTTGCTCCACTGGCTATGGGTGAAAGGTTTACACTCAAAAAATTAAATACTTTTTGTTCACAAGTAAACTTTTTATTTTATCAGATTGGGCTAATTCAATATTGGGTAATACAATGATTGCTTTTCTATCTACACAACCATCAATACCTCATGATTAGCAGAGAAATAGCAATGATTAGTTCAACTATTTGCTGGATGATTAAAACAATACTTTTAAATTAAACTCATTCACCCCTGAAACTTTTAATGGTCAATTCCAATTTCAAAATAAGTCTAGCTCATTTTTGACTATTTAGGGTTGACTTTAACAATATATTTCAAAATGACAAACAGTATAGACCCTGATCAGAGGGCTCCTTAAGGAGCCCTCTGATCAGGGTCTACACTGTTTGCATGGGACAAGTGTAATCCTCACAGGTACATTGATTGTAAATGACAAGTATATGTAATCCCTGGGGGTCTTAGGGGTTTAGAGGGTTACTGACAACTACAACAGCCGACACCTTTCTCTCGTATAATTCGTATAGGTCTACAATCTGTAATAAATATTACAATTCTGAGTTGTTTTTAGAAAACAAATAGTAATGCTGCTATCTTGAATAATTCGGTTAAACAAAGTGCGACTGTAATTCACAGTCGACACGTAAACAAGACAAATTCGGCTCCGAACTCGACTGTCGCTCATTTCAGATGACCCGAAAGCTAAATAACAGTATAAACATAATCAAAGACTTTACATACCAAATCCAATCTCTCAATCGATATCAAGTTAAATATATTAAATTAAATCAGAAAGTACTCTAAGGTGTTGATGTCTCAGACACTATCATCGGAATGACAAGCTGATATACATTCCGAATGACGAAAAGAATGTGCACGTGTTGCACGGGAAAAAGAAAGGTATTTAGTCAATATGATTACAATTCAGAAGGGAGAAAACTCTAGGAGGAAGCAGTCCACTAAATCGCCTAATTTCATCGCTATTACATATACTCATTGCTAGGGTTGAATGGGTTAACCCTAATGGAAAGTTGGTGTAAAATATTGAAACTGTTTGCAAACAGTTTTGATCCACTATGATGGTGACCAGCACAAAGAGTCACCAGGATACAAGTTGACTCTTTGCATGCTGGGTAATATTTTCGTCTGAAACAATTGTCGTCTGCTACTGTTCTAAAAATATAATTTTATAAGTTTCTTTTCAAAACAGAGTCAGAGTGTCAAACAGTTTGGATCCTGATGAGACGCTGCGTAACTCAGCGGCTCATCAGGATTCAAACTGTTTGCACAGATAATCATGATCAAATTATCACCATTGTAAAGTGTGTAAAGAATTTAATGACACTATAATATTTACAATATGTCATGGTTAAGTTAACATGGTCACGATGACAAATAAAAAAATAATTCACAAAATCAAGATTTAAATTCAAATCCTTATACCCCCATTCCACGAGACGGCGATCTATGGTGCTCTGTCAGAGTGCCGCAGGTCGCCATGCAGAGCGCCGAGGTCGCCAGGAGCGCAACCTGAGCGCAAATGGGTCGCTATCTGATCTCCATGATCGCCAAGGTCACCGTCGGTTTAATCCCCTGCACAAAGATCCCTGGCGCTCAGGCCAGAACGCCACCAGTTGACTACTGAGGAGCCGAAAGGCGAAACTAGTTTAGTAGAGATGCGTAATGTTTTTATTAAATATTTTTTAAACAAAGGCATACTCTTTCTTATTTTTTAATTCGATATATATCTTAACTTGCACCGGACCGACTTTTGTCGGACCTTTGCATTTCCGTTTATATATATATATATTTCTCACATAACAACCCGTTTCCTATAGCGAACAGGGATCCCGATTATATCCTTGTCTCCAACATGTGTGAGATCAATTTGATGATGTCACTATATAACGTCATTGTTTATAAGGTGTGATGACATCACTGGGGTTCCAAAAAAGGCCTATTGCTTTTAAAAAATAGCTTTAAATCGTTGGTTATGTGAGAAAAAGAATATGTCACTTGTCGATGTAAGGCTCGCTTAATAACTTTTCTATTCTAGAAGAGGTTGAGATCAGCTTGTCTCATACATCGACTCATGACAGATCCTATATATCTCTATATTCTTCTGTTCTATTATTACTGTATACTTTAATTACAGCTAATTAGAGAGAAATACAGTTTGGATAATGATCAGGGGCCCGTTTCATAAAACTTCTTACGACAAATGTTGTCGTAAGTCAAAACTTTAAAATACATTTAATTTGTGATTTCTCTATCTAATCCTGTCTTGTGACATCTTTTTGGAATCGTCTTTTCAAGACGATTCCAAAAAGATGTCACAAGACAGGATTAGATGGAGAAATAAATAATAATTGATACTTTTATAATCTGACTTACGACAACATTTGTCGTAAGAAGTTTTATGAAACGGGGCCCTGGGTTGAGCAGCCATTGCAGTATTTTAGACAGATGGGCTTTTTTTATGCAGAATAAAAGTAAATGCATTATTTGAATTGATGAAAATAATATTCATGTGATAATTAGATTCCTATACTGTACCACTCAACACAGGTTTGGTTGATACCCACTGTCAGGAAGGGTATTGAATTATTTTAGAACTGTTTCAGAATAATTTCTTGAATATTAATGAACAATTCTAGAAGTGGACATTTAACGTTCATGAATATTCAGCAAAAATTCTAGAAATTTGATGGTTTTAGAACCATGGTTCTAGAATTACAAAAGTTTGAACTCCTTTGTAGAATTTGTAAAGTAATTCTTGAAGCTCTAGAACAATTCTAGAAGCTGCCATTTAGCGTTCATGAATGTTCTAAAATTCTTGAACACTTTTCACAGGGGACATGTACAGGGACAAGAAAAAGAGAGACTTTAACCCTTAGCTCGCCAAATAAATTGTCGTCTGCTATATTTCTCATCTGCTTCAAGTTTCAAAGTGCTTCAAAGTTGCTGAAAATGTTGTTCGAGTGTCAAACAGCTTGGAACCGGATGAGACGCCGGGTTACTCGGCGTCTCATCCGGATCCAAGCTGTTTGCATATGGAGCTATAGTCGTGAGTGGCAGGCTAAGGGTTAATTACAGTAAAACCTCCCTATTAGGACCACTTAATTGTGGTAATTATTAGGGTGTTTACGATAGGTGACCGTTTAAAGCAAGGTGACAGTGAAACAGAAAGCTACTTTAGGAGCTTGCTGTTTCATTGTCACATTGCTTTAAGCTGTCACCTGTCTATTATACAATCAATTAGCCTTGGTTTTAGCATTCGTAATAGCGAGGTTTTACTGTATATTGAAGAGCAATTAATGCCTAAGAGAAAACTTATAGTCAAAATACATTGCAGGGCTGCCATAAGTTGATCATAAAAACCTAATATTTCAAATTTTCAATTTTTCAGACGCAATTTTACTAATCGTACCTTTACCCCATAGTCTGGTTCTTGTTTGAAGACACGTGACTGCTTAAAACAGGTTGAAAGTAAAGCAGAATGCGCCTTAAGGCGCATTCTGCTTTACTTTCAGCCTGTTTTAAGCTACCATCTGCTAGGATAAAAATCCGAAGACTTAGGAAAAATCCGGAGAAATGGCAGCCCTGACATTGCAACCACTCAAAGGCCTTATTTCAGCATTTCTTAGGCAGATTATTGATGGTGGCTGCTTAAAGCAGAATAAAAGTAAAGCAGTAAGCTCCTGAAGGAGTTTTCTACTTTATTTTCATTCTGCTTTAAATAGTCCCCCTGTAATAAAGAAAAGAACAACTTTTATTTTGAATTGACAATATTAAAGATGTTATTACACAAAATAATGGTTTACTAGAGAAAGTAGGTAAATGAAGACATAAACTGATACTTAAGTCTTAGTCTGTATTAGCCTTAAAGCAATATCAAACACCTTTAAATTCAACTGAACTTTAAAAAAGTCTAATTGGAAATTGATCAAGCGTCATCCACCACCAGTATTTGTGGGAAAGATAAAACACAGGGGAGTAAACTGAACAAACCCAACATTTTCTGTCAGCACCAAATCCTATGGTGTGACTATTCATTAGAATCGTCTCTTCGAGACGATTCTAATAAGTAGTCACACCATAGGGTTGAATGCAGAAATAAAGATTTTAGTTTTTAAAATTCTCCCCTTATCTGGAGTTCTGATTGAAACCTTTATAGTCATTATCTAACTGTATTGACAAGACATGTAGAATAAATGTTGAGACATGCTCTGATGCTTACAAAACAAGTCTGATTTAACTGTTTGCAATTTGGGTACTTAAGTTTCTGATATCACTGGAAAGCAGTCTGCATCCAGATCAGGTCCCACTTAATGTGGGGCCAGATCTGACCAAAACTGTCTGATACTTTGAATCTAAATTTACCTTTTATTTCAGCATCAATTAACTCATTTCTCCATTTATTCCTCCACTGAAGAAATTAGTTCCAATTTATACAGTCATAAATAAGTACCATAAGAAATATTTTCTTTACCCTAGCAGATGGTGGCTTAAAACAGAAGGCTGAAAGGCGCATTCTGCCTTTCTTTCAACCTGCTTTGAGAAGTCACCTGTCATTAAAACTAGAAACAGGCTATGACGTAAAGGGTTCAACATTGTTCTTTAGCAAAATGGTAATTCTAAAAGCTTAAACATGTACCTAGAAATATATGTATTTCTTTTACAGGAAGCAAACAAAATTCTCAATTATAATCAAATGTGTAAATATGTCAAGTCTATATATTTTAAAAGCTTTCATTTACCAAACATTTTTCTGCAAACTATTTGAGTACATGTAGATGACATTAAAATACAGTAGAACTTCGATATCTTGAACTCGTTTAACTCGAACTATCCGATAGTTCGACATATGAACTGCATTATTTCATACTGGGTTAAGTCGAACATCGACATATTTCAAAGTTAAAATGTGGCCTAGCCACGTTTTAACTTTGAAATACGGGTATGTTCCATTTAACCGAGTTCGAGATATTAAAAATCGACGGTATTTAGAATGGTATCAGTGCAGCCCAAACATTTCAATGAAAGTTTCAATGCATAGGTATACATTAAAATCTCTACTAGGAACATTAACTCTTTGAACCCTAGTCCCGCATATAGGCGTGCTTTTCAAACAGTGTATATGTGAATAGTACACTTGTCCTATGCAAACAGTGAAGACCCTGATCAGAGGGCTCCGAAAGGAGCCCTCTGATCAGGGTCTTCACTGTTTGTCACAATGCCAAACATTGACAAAAACAACCCTTAAAAGTCAGAAATTCACTAGACTAAAATGGAAACTGGAATTGTCCATTTAAAGTTTCAGGGAGGAAAGAGTTAAATTGTGTTAATTATTGGATGTTTATAACTCTTTCACTGCCAAGTTTAATGGTCTGCTTTAACAATTTCATCGCCAAATTATCTTCTAAATTCATAGTGCCGACTGCAATATTTTGTCAAGACAGATTTGGAGCATTTTAGCCTAAGGAAATATTGATACGACTGTCAAACAGTTTGGACCCTGATCAGACGCTGCGTTATGCGGCCTCTAATCAGGATCTTAATTGCTTGCAAACTTGCCTGTAGCAGTGAAAAAGTTAAATGAGGTGACAGCTTAAAGCAAAGTGATAGGAAAGCAGACCAGACACCGCGATACGTGCCGTCTGATCTGGATTCAAGCTGTTTGCAAAAGAAAACAGTCTTCCTTTTCCTTTTTTCTTAATGACTCCCTCTGAACAACACACACAATTTGTATTTTCTATAAGTAAAGTAGAATGAGCCTTTACCCATTACTCCATAGCCTGTTTCTAGTTTTGAAGATAGGTGTCTACTTAAAACAGGTTGAAAGTAAAGCAGAATGTGCCTTTAGGCACATTCTGCTTTACTTTCAGCCTGCTTTAAGCTAACATCTGTGAGGATATAGAAACTATTTATGAAGGTACTATTTGGAACTATTTTCTTCAGTGGAGTTATAAATTAAAACTGTAAAAAGGCGTATTTATGGGTTAATGGGTTAAGGCGCATTCTGCTTTACTTTCAACCTGCTTTAAGCTACCATCAGCTAGGATATAACAAATATTTCTTATTTACCACATTCAGTACTTTATAAAAATGTAACTATTTTCAATCAAAGGCGTAAAAAGGGGTATTTATGGGTTAATGGGTTAATTGGGATCTGATCTGTATCCAAACTGTTTGTAACGCTGGGCATCCACTGTTTGCCATGTAATGTTCAGCAGTGAAGGGGTTAAATCAACTTGTCAGGGATATTTTTTATTAGCTAATTAAAAGCTAGCATCCCGTCTTCTCTGAAATATTGTTTACATCAATTTCATTTTATCAATTCACGAAATCTGAATCTGAAAATCTTGATAAGAGAAGAGAGATTGAATGCATAATATTATTGGAGAAAATTTAAAAGCAGTTTCTTCGAGTGAGAGGAAACTTAAATATGAGAAAAGTCAATTATGTGCTTGATTGATCGGAACCTTAAGTTGTAAGACGTAACATGGGTTTCTAACAATGACATCATTGAGTGGATAAACAGGATCCTGACCAGCTATATTTGATCACACAAGTATATTTGATGAACCCATTACTCGATAGATAATTATGCATTTGATATATTTAACCCATTACCCCATATCTTGTTTCTTGTTTTGAAGACAGATCACCACTTAAAGCAAGTTGAAAGTAAAGCAGAATGCGCCTTAGGGCCCATTCTGCTTTACTTTCAGCCTGCTTTAAGCTACCATCTTCTATAATATTGAAAATAAAACTTAATAATAATATGATACATATTCATGACTATATAAATTTGAACTATTTTCTTCAGTGAAGGAATGAATTAGAGGCGTTAAATGGCATATTTATGGGGTAATGGGTTAAATAATACCTCCACTGGAGAAAATTGTTCGACTTGATACAGTTATGAATATGCAGCATGAAAAATATTTCCAATATCTTAGCAGATAGTAGTTCAAACCAGGTTGAAAGTAAAGCAGAATGTGCCTTAACCCATTACCCCATAATTACAACTTTTTATGCCTAAAATTTATTCCGCCACTGAAGAAAATAGTTCCTCTTTTATAGAGTCATGATTATGCACCATAAGGAATACTTTCTATATCCTAGTAGAGGGCAGCTTAAAGCAGGCTGAAAGTAAAGCAGAATGCACCTTAAGGCGCATTCTGCTTTACTTTCAACCTGCTTTATGTGATCAAAAGTCTTCACAACTAGAACAGGCTATGGGGTAATGGGGGCACACACTGAGAGTATGAGACAGACAGACAGACTGAGAGAAAGACAAACAGACAGACAGAGACATTGCCATACAAAAGTATAGCTTACATTTCTGTTGACTTTCAGATTGCTCCCTGTAGGCGACACAAAAATGATAACAATGATAAATGACTTTAAACAGCTATAAGAGTAATCCTACCTGTCATTTATCCATGAGTTAATCAAATTCCGTGTTTATCACAGCAGAAAAATTGTCCAACAAACAGCGCCTATAGTAATCTCTTCACCACTTCGGCTGATTATGAGGACGGGTAAATATTGAGTGGAGAAAACATTATTCTTTCCCAATAAACACATTTACCCTAAAACTATTATTTCTATTGCAAACAGTTTGGAGCCAGATCAGACGCCAGGTAACCCGGAGTCTGATCAGGCTCCAAGCTGTTTGCCACTCAGATTAACATTAATAGTCAGAACTGTCGAAAAGTCGTCTTTTTCTACGTTTTATTGCAATGCGTTTGCGTTTCGTTTGCGTTTAAACGGGAAAGAATAACGGATTCTCCGCTGTAATGGTATCAATTTAATACAGTCAACTCTGTGTTAAACAACAACTGTTTACTGTAAACCATGCAGGTAGTGACCTCATAATTATAGGACACAAAGATGCAAACAGCTAGACCAATAGGAGCCTGTCTACATTACCTTTATCCTGCATTTAACCCATTACCCCTTAAAAACGCCTTTTTACGCCTCTATTTATTCCTCCACTGAAGAAAATAGTTCCAATTTATACAGCCAAGAATATGTATCAGAAGAAATATTTTCTATATCCTTGCAGATGGTAGCTTAAAGCAGGCTGAAAGTAAAGCAGAATGTGCCTTAAGGCACATTCTGCTTTACTTTCAACCTGCTTTAAGTGGTCACCTGTTTTCAAAGCTAGAAATAGGCTAAGAGGTAATGGGTTAAACTGTCATCTGTCTGTTATACCAGATCTCCAGACGAGGGGAGTATTTCAAAAACTAAAATCTCTATTTCTGCATTGAACCCTATGGTGTCACTACTCATTAGAATCTTCTCTTCGAGATGATTCTAATGAGTAATTAGTAACACCATAGGATTTGGTGCTGTATGGGTGAGAAAATGTTTGATTTGTTCAGTTTACTCCCTCTTATATGGATCCCTCTATACTACAAATCAATCTGTTTTACACTGATAGCAGGAGGGAGCATTGACTGTTAAAGTAGTCTCTTAATAAAACAAACAATAATCATCTCATTCAAATAAGAGCTTAACCTGTCATTTAATTTTCCATTAAACAAACACATACCTTTTTTTCTATTACAATAACTTAAATACATACAAAAAAAATCAAGGTGGGATTTTTTTTTATCTTTTTATAAATATATCATGATGTAGATCGTGCATGTTTTCAATGTGTTACTATACACTTCAGGTTAAAGATAACATGGGGCTTCATGCAATACTGTCATAAATCCTAGTGTTGCTATCAAAAAACTATGCTTCAATGGCAGTTGATAGTTATATCTAGTTTCATTCTCTCATGAGATAATGCCTAACTGAGACATTATTGGCATACAGTACAGTCACTCTTAGAGGAAGCGAGCGAAACTTCAGTCAGTTGGCAGCTTAACCCATTTCCCCCACAAATACGCCTTTTAACACCTTTCAATTATTCCTCCACTGAAGAAATTAATTCCACTTTATACAGTCATGAATATTTACAGTGAGAAAAATTTCTTTTGTCAAGTAGATGGTAGCTTATAAAGCAGGCTGAAAGTAAAGCAAAATGTGCCTGCTTTAAGTGGTCACCTTTCTTCAAAACTAGAAACAGGCTATGGGGTAAAGTGTAAATGCGGAACATATGTAAAATGCCCTTTCTAATTTGTTGACTTAATAATCTGAGAGCAAGCAACAAGGGACTCTCATTCAGGTGACTGCTTAATGCAGAACAAACGTTAAAGTAGCTTTTCTGCTTTGTTGACTCAATAGGGATCTTCTTTTCTAAGGCTCAACTTAACCCTTTACTCTATAGATATGCTTTTTTACGCATTCAATCTGTTCATACAGTGGAGAATCTGTTATTCTTTCCCGTTTAAACGCAAACGTACGCAAACGCAAAGCACTAAAACGTAGAAAAGAACAACTTTTGGACAATTCTGATAATTCATGTTTATCTTGGTGGCAAACAGTTTGGAGCCTGATCAGACGCCGGGTTACCCGGCGTCTGATCTGGCTCCAAACTGTTTGCACTGTAAATAATAGTTTTAGCGTAAACGCGTTTATTGGGAAAGAATAACACATTCTCCACTGTACACTGTAGAAAACAGTATAACTTTATTCAGTCATAAATATGTACCATGCGAAATATTTCTTATTTCCTTGCAGACAGTAGCTTAAAGCAGGCTGAAAGTAAAGCAGAATGCACCTTGAAACTCTTTCTGCATTATTTTTGTTCTTTTAGCAGCAGACATTAGTAATTTAGTATTGAGACATGACTGCATTCTCATATGAACTGTGCAACTGAGATTCGACAGCATGGTAAATTCCTGTAAGCTAACAGTGAAGACTCGGATCAGATGATGCATTATGCAGCATCTGATCTGAGTCTGCATTGTTTACCTTTATCCCATTCATGGGACACTATGCACGAATGGCCGAGTTATAATGCCAAATTAATGCCAAATAATCAAAACAATGTCTGCCTTAACCCATTACCCCATAAATATGCCTTTTTATGCCTCTAGTTTATTCATCCACTGAAGAAAATAGTTCCAATTTACACAATTATGACTATGTACCACAAGAAATATTTTCTATATTCTAGCAGATTTTTGCTTAAAGCAGACTGAAAGAAAAGCAGAATGTGCCCTAAGGTGCATTCTGCTTTACTTTTAGCCTGCTTTATAAAGTAGTAACTTGTTTTCAAAACTAGAAACAGGCTATGGGGTAATGGGTTAAGTCTAAAATTGACTCTTTAAATCCCTCTCTGTATACTACATGTATTCCAAAATCCAAGTTTTGATCCTGATCAGCCCCCTCCCCCTTCTCCCCATTTTGAGGGGCCTGATCAGTGATCAAGATCCGCATTGTACACAAAGGTCTCAATTCTGAACTTCTCCATATTCAAACAATTAATTCATGGTCACAGTAACACTACCACCCCCTACCATGTTTAACACTATTAATTCCTGTTTCTTACTTCCTGACATACGAAGGTATTGAAAATCTCAAGTCACATGCTGACTTACTTCATTCTCCACTACCGTATAGGTGTAAAATATGACTGGGCATTTCCTTCTAAGTCCAAAACTGGTATGAAAGGAAAATCAGTGGATACTATCTCAATAGGCTGCCAAATCAATAAAGTATTTCACTATACAGTCATACCTGTATACAGTAGCCAGGGCTCCAGATAAGAGGGGCTTTTCAAAAACTAAAATCTTTATTTCTGTTTTGAACCCTATGGTGTCACTACTCATTAGAATCGTCTCTTCATAGGATTGGATGCTGAAATAAGTGAGAAAATGTTTGATTTGTGCAGTTTACTGCCCTGAGTAGCCATTCAATAAACAAACATGGCATCACTAATTACTGCTATATTGCTTAACCTATTCTCCCCCAAAAAATGCCTTTTTAGGCCTTTTACCCATAAATAACCCTTTTTACGCCTTTAATTCATTCCTTCACTGAAGAAAATAGTTCCAATATATATAGTCATGAATAAGTACCTTACAGCAGATGGTAGCTTAAAGCAGGCTGAAAGTAAAGCAGAATGCACCTTTGTGTACATTATGCGTTGGTTTCAACCTGCTTTAACCCATTACTCCATAACTACGACTTTTTACAACTTTTATTTATTCCCCCATTGGAGAAAATAGTTCCAATTTATACAGTCAAGAATATGTACCATAAAAAAATATTTTCTTTCTCCTAGCAGATATTAGCTTAAATCAGGCTGAAAGTAAAGCAGAATGTGCCTTAGCACATTCTGCTTTAATTTCAACCTGCTTTTAGTGGTCACTTATCTTCATTACTAGAAACAGAGGCTATTGGGTAATGGGTTAAGTGGTCACCTGTCTTCAAATCCAGAAATAGTCATATAGTCATGAATAATATTTACATTAAGAAATAGTTTTTATATCCTAGCATATTCTGCTTTACTTTCAACCTGTTTTAAGTAGTCACTTGTCTTCAAGACAAACTTTTTAACAATTCTGACTATTCATGTTAATCTGAGTGACAAAGAGCAATGGAAATAATAGTTTAACCCTTAGCCCGCCGAATAAATTGTCGTCTGCTATATTTCTCGTCTGCTTCAAGTTTCAAAGTGCTTCAAAGTTGCTCAAAATTGCTGAAAATGTTGTCGGAGTGTCAAACAGCTTGGATCCGGATGAGACGCCGAGTTACTCGGCGTCTCATCCGGATCCAAGCTGTTTGCATATGGAGCTATAGTCGTGCGTGGCAGGCTAAGGGTTAACACATTTATTGAGAATGAATAAAGTCTTCTCTACTGTACACATGCATTTTACATTTATTACATTGAACCGAATATCTAATGGTAAATTAATTGACAACTATGTGACAACTGCACAACTAGATGTGTTTTTGGTTTGGAATTATTTTTTTTAAATTAATGAAAACAACACCGTTTTCAAACGGTGCTGCTGAACAATTTTCTACAAACAAACATCGTCCTGTTTACTCAACTCTATTTTCAATCCTCCATGAAACATAAGAGACAGTTACAGCGCTCCCTCTCTACAACGACACCCAACGGGAGACAAAAAATATGTGCATTGCTGGGAGCGAGTCGTTACAGGGAGGGAAATTGGCTTACATTTGCAAACAGCTTGAATCCAGATCAGACGCGGCGTTACGCGTGATCTTGATTCAAGCTGTTTGTCACTCGTCATTAAGTTTTTTCTGTCAAAATGTATATTATGTAACTTTGAGAAAAACAGCAGACGACAGTTTTAAGCAGACTATATTGCAAAAGTGAAAGTGTAAGGCATATAATTGTCTTGTTTGGGGAACAGCGACAAGGGTCGTTGTAAGGAGGGAGTCGTTGTTGGGAGGGCCGTTGTAGGGAGGGAACACTGTATTTACACTTCAGTTGAGTTGGGAAAATTCAAAAGACGACGGCTTTAACCCTTTCTCCCATAAAAGTGCCTTTTAATGCATTCAGTTTGTTCCTCTGCTGAAGAAAACAGTTCCAATTTATACAGTTATAAACATGTACCAAAAGAAATATTTTCTAAATCCTGGCAGATGGTAGCTTAAAGCAGACTGGAAGTAAAGCAGAATGCGCCTTAAGGCGCATTCTGCTTTACTTTCAACCTGCTTTAAGTGCTCACCTGTCTTCAAATCTAGAAACAGACTATGAGGTACAGGGTTAAAAGTCTGATTTTGTTTACATTTCATGTAAATGTTTTAAAAAATTTAAGCTAATATACAGCTTCAATAAATGGACTGCTAATGTTTGGATTTATTCCGCATGACTGATCAATTTATCAATATCAATAAAAAATTCATTCTTGTGTAAATTAGGGGTACATAAAGAAATAGCTATACAAAAGAAAACATATTTATAAATCAACATCCATACTGCCCGAATCAAAGTGGGCTTGAACCCGAGAGATACACTTGAGTAAATTAACTCTTAGTAAACCTAGCGGTGAAGTCATAATGACCTTTGAAAACAGTCTGGATCCTGATGAGACGTCGCATAACACAGCGTCTCATCAGGATCAAAACTATTTGACACGCTGACCCTGTTTTGAAAAGAAATTTAGTAAATTCTATTGATAGAACATTAGCAGACGTCAATTGTTGCAGATGATAAACTACACAGCATGCAAAGAGTGAACTAGTCAAACCTTGTGCTAAACAACCATTCAAAACAACATATTTTTTTCAGTCTTTTAACTAGTTCGTAACCCCATAAGCTGTTTCTAGTTTTGAAGTCAGGTGACCACTTAAAGCGGGTCGAAAGTACAGCAGAATGCACCTGAAGGTGCATTCTGCTTTACTTTAAACCTGTTTTAAGTAACCATCTGCTAGAATATAAAATATATTTCTCATGTTGCGTATTAGTTGGAAGTATTTTCTTTAGTGAAGGAATAAATCAAAGGCATAGAAAGGCATATTTCTGGTGACTGCTAATGCAAGAAAAAAGTAATGCAGATGGCTCCTCAAGAAATTTTGGAGGTTTCTGCATAAATTTCATCTTGCATTAAATAACAACCTGTGATTAAAAGATTTCAATGTTTTTTTATTGACTGGCTGCTCTATACAGATACTACTGTTGTACATCTATATGATTTATTTAAGCAAATCAAATCTAGTTTCACGCCTTTAGATTGGTAAATATTTAGTCATATTTGATGTTGCCGACTCATGATGAAAGATAAGAAGGCCAAAGTATGAATGCAGTTAACACCACTAAAAGAGTTTACAAAAATATTTGTACGCATTTTGTACGCATTAAATCACTTCCTCCACTAAAGGAAATAGTTCCAATTTGTACAGTCATAAATATGTACAGTCATAAATATTTTCTATGTTCTGGCAGATTTTAGCTTAAAGCTGGCTGAAGAGTAAAGCAGAATGAGCCTTCAGGCTCATCCTGCTTTACTTTCGGCTTGCTTTAAGTGGTCACCCATCTACAATACTAGAAACAGGCTATGAAAAGTAAAGGGTTAAAGACAACGTTTCTAACATGTAATAACTGTTGACATTATTTTGTAATGTTGTTACAGAGAATGAATCAATGCATTATTTACATATAAAATCATACAAAACAAAATCAATAAATAAATTTCTATGTAACATTAGAGAGCCTTTAAGCATAAAATACGCCAATAAAGGGTCATAACTTCATCAAACTTTTTAGAAAACTTGATATCCTACCAAGTTTCATTAACCCATTTCCCCATAGCCTATTTCTAAATTTGAAGATAGGTAACTTCTTAAAACAGGTTGAAAGTAAAGCAGAATGCGCCTTAAGGCACATTCTGCTTTACTTTCAACCTGCTTTAAGCTATTATCTGCTAGGATATAGAAAATATTTCTTCTAAAACATATTCATGACTGTATAAATTGGAATTATTTTCTTTAGTGGAGGAATAAATAATAGGCGTAAAAAGGTTTATTTATGGGGTAATGGGTTAAGCATAAAATACGCCAATCAAGGAGCATAACTTCATCAAAGAGTGTCAAAATGTTGCAATTTATGAACTCATCCAAACTATTTAGAAAACTTGATATCCTACCAAGTATCATTAAAAAAAAGAAAGTTATCACATCAATACACCAGACAGATGGATGGTCAACAACATAACATAATATCAAGCATATAAAATTTATGAATTTAAGCAACTAAGCATTCTATATGTGTGATGAAACAGAAAGTACTGTGAGCAGGAATATCCCAATTAGAGACTTTAAAAACTTACTTTCAGCCACATGTTATTCTGCTTTCTGCATTACATTTACATGTATCCTGTTTGAATACCCTACCAGGTGTCTTTAACACCATTGATGGGTGCTTGGCTGAGTAGCCATGGTAGCCGAACTTTTATGTAATTTAATCCATTACCAAAAAAATATGCCATTCCTCCAGTGAAGAAAATAGTTCCAATTTATGTAGTCATGAACATGTACCATACAAACTATTCTCTACATTCTAGGAAATAATAGCTTAAAGCAGATTGAAAGTAAAGCAGAATGCGCCTTAAGGCGCATTCTGCATTACTTTCAACCTGCTTTAAGTAGTTGTCTATATTCAAAACTAGAAATATGCTATGGAGTAAAGGGTTAAATTGGGTTAAAGACTTTTACTCAGTCCATAGAGAGATAGAGAGAGTCCCCCCCCCCCCCCCAATTGTTCTGGAGGTGTCAATGTAAATGTCAAATCATGTGCATCACCATCTCAGTTTATCTGGTGAGGGTCAGATTATACTCATGCTCTAGTGATTTTCAATGATTATTTCTAACCAAACAAATATAAAAGTAGAGTCTCACATAAGACGATTCAATGGTTCAATATGCACAAGACCCATGCTATTTGCAAGGAAATTGACAGTAAATAATGTGGCAAGGCGTTATGACCAAAAGGTCGTCAGGAGATGTCTTTAATTGTGAAAAGTTTAATGAGGACATCCATTGTCTCATCCCATTGTTTCATTTATCCAATGACTAATGACTAAATCTTGATACAAAACATTCGCTCTCTGTTTCACCACACCTTATCCTTTAAATGTACAAACTCAGTCGTAACAGCATTGTTCCTCTGTTACCGCATACACTATTTCTTGTTTTGAAAACAGAGATAACTTGAAGCAAGTTGGAAGTAAAGCAGCATGGACCTTGCAGATACTCAAACTCCTACCTTAAGTCAACAGTCTCCGGGTATCCCTTTGAATGCTCATAAAATATCATCCATTCAAATTAAATTCTTATATTTACTATTTTTTCTTTGATATGCAGGTATACTATTGAAGTTTCAGTTTGAATTCTGATTTGACATCAAGTTACTATAGGCATCTGATCATGATCAGAACTGGTTTTTAAAAGGTCTGGAAGACTACATATATTTCCCACAATCAAAGGGTAATTCAAATCATTGAAGTATGCAAGGAGTGACAGTAACTTTGCATGACTCATGATAATACTGATAATACTAACAAGATGAACTTTTACAAATAGTATTGTCCGATTTTTTCTGACTCGTCCGAGTTATTTTTAGAACAGAATAGTTCATAATGGTAAATAGATAACAGGGCAACATCGGATCTATATAGTCGTACACTTTCCAACTTGAGATAAGCATGATCCTCATGCAGCACGAGACCGCTGGGCTAACTTTACTGATATTTTAATCTTTCCCAATAAACGCATTTATATACTAAACTATTATTTCCATTGCAAACAGGATGGAGCCAGTTCAGACTACTCAGATTAAAAATATAGTTAAAATTTCTAAAAGTAAATTTCCACAGTTAAAGTCCCATTGTGTTTTCAGACCTTTTCTTAATGCCTGAAATACAATAACGGTTAATAATAATGTTTGAACATTCTTATGGGCCAAACTGAACTATGAAATGATGAAGACGGATCTAAATCACAAAAAAGGGCGATTTAAAATCATAACAAACCGAAAGTAGAACATCTGACATAAACATTTCCACACGGCTTAGTATCACGTGATACAGCTGAAAACAACTTCACGGGGTGAAACCGTATCTACCTTCGCCCGTCCATCCATCAGTCAGTTAGACTATCACACTTTTTTGTCCGCTCTCTAACTCAACTATTTTTTATCCGATCTTCCACAAACTTGCTGAAAATGTTCATTGAAATAAAATCAAGGTTTAGTTTGATTACTACTAAAATCGCATAAGGTATTTTTGAGTTATTGCCTGTTAATTAATAGAAAATGACTGTTTCAGTCATTTTTGCACTCTAAAACAAACAGCTTTTATCGGATATTCACCAAACATGCTGAAAATATTTATTCATATAAAATTTTAGGTCTAGTTTGATTATTACTAAAATCGCATGTGGCATATCTGAGTTTTTGCCCTTTATGTATTAGAAATGACTGTTTTCAGCAAGTTTTGCTCTTTATAATTTTTTTTTAATCTTCACCAAACTTGCTGAAAGTTTTCATTAATATAAAAATCAAGGTTAGGTTTGAATCCTACTAAAATCGCATAAGGCATGATGGAGTAATAGCCCTTTAATTATTTAAAAAAATGGCTGTTTCAGCCTTTTTTGCTCTCTAACACAAAGAGTTTCATCGGATCTTCACCAAACTTGCTGAAATTCTTTATTTATATAAAATCTAGGTCCTGTGTGATTATTACTTAAGTCCTATAAGGATTATCTTAGTTATTGCCCTTTATGTATTAAAAAGAACTGTTTCAGCATTTTTTGCTCTCTAACACAAATACTTTTTTTTTTCTTGACCTAGATTTAATACCAATACACATTGTCAGCAAGTTTGGTGAAGATCCAATAAAAAGTGTTTGTGTTAGAGAGCAGAAAATTCTGAAACAGTCATTTTTTAATTATTCAAGAGCAATAACTCAGACATGCCTCATGCGATTTTGCTAGTTATTTAACCTGACTTAGATTCTATACTAACAAACATTTGTAGCATTAGTTTGGTGAAGATCCAAAAAGAAGTGTTTGAGTTAGAGAGCGGACAAGGCTGAAACAGTCGTTTTCAGCAAGCTCAAGGTAAAGATTCTCCGTATTTTTTTTAATCGCTTTAATTGCAACAATGCATAAAAGCAGACGTCTGTGCAGCAGAATAAGGGTTAACCAGATGCTCCAGATACACATGTAAGCGGGAGTAATCTGAACTAATATAACATTTTCTCACTCATTTCAGCACCGAATGCTATGGTGTTACTACTGATTAAACCGTCTCTTCGAGACAATTTTAATGAGTATGACACCATTGGGTTCGAGATCTGGAGCCCTGTATTTACAGAGTTGTCCTTCTTTCCATTCACATGGTTAAACTCTTTTCTGGATACAATATCCATACATTAAAAATAAAATTAAAACGCGAATTTCTTAGATAAAGCCGCTTTTCGTGGAAGAATCACGTACTATGTAGTTCAAATGGGATCCCAAACAACCGTTTTAGGCAGGTTTCCCCAAAACACAATGCGGCTTTAAGTGCATTGCGTTTGCGTTTAAACGGGAACGAATAATGTATCCTCTACTGTACATTACGCATAAAAATTACAGCTATCCATATCTCTAACTGGATCCCTTTGAAAGTTTTAGAATGTTCCAATCTAAAAATCACTTAGACAGGTCAGAAAAAATACTAATAGAAGACTTCATATTTCCCACAATCAAAAGATAACTAAAATCATTGAAGCATGCAAGGACTGACAGTAACTTTGCATGACTCATGATAATACTGATAATACTAACAAGATGAAAGTTTACAAATAGTATGATCTCCATAATTATGCCTATACTTGTTCAAATGTTATAACCCATTTAAAGGTTTTCAAAAAAGTTAGGTCCAAGGTCAAGGTCAAGGTCACAAGGGCCGAAAGATTGGCATGGTTTGAAAGGTTTTGACACAAGCAAGGTTAACACCAACTATGAAATCTATATGTCCAGCAGTGCTTAAATTATAGGCAAGGTAAGGGTTTTGTGACACATAGACAGTTTTGTGACACAGACAGACAGACAAACAGACGGACGTAAAGACAGGGCAAAAACTGTATGCCCAGGGAATCAGATTCTAGGGGCATAAAAAACTATAATTGAAAGGACTGTTTTTTCAATTGTGTTCAATTCTGCAAATTATACATATTTTTTTGTGTGAATACTTGTGCTGCTTGTGCAACCCTATTTGCTTATTATATTTTGAGTAACTCATATTATGACTGACTAAATGCAATCTTTGTTAAGGCTATAAATCAAAGAGCTTTTTTCTATGAACACCGGTAATAAAACTATAATGAGTGCTAGAGCATTAATCAACTAATGAACAGGTTAGGTGATTATTATGAGGCAAGTTTATTAACATCCTGAACTACACCTGACAGCTCATTACTGGAAAGTACAGTGTTGATATGCAAAGTTAGTTTCCACATAATTAATTACTTACCCTGAAACCCCATAAATACGCCTTTTTACACCTTTAATTTATTCCTCCACAAAAGAAATTACTGCCGATTTTGTACAGTCATGAATGTGAAACATGAGAAATAGTTTCTATATCCAAGCTTAAAGCAGGCTGAAAGTAAAGCAGAATGCGCCTTAATGCGCATTCTGCTTTACTTTCAACCTGCTTTAAGTGGTCACATGTCTTTAAACCTAGTAATAGGCTATGGGGTATTGGGTTAAGGTGCATATGATTTTGATTCATCATTTGTACTTGAATTATCCCCCATTCATAATTCTAACAAATGAACTCTTACCTGGAGCTTTATACTCTGTTGAATTTTGCAACATTGTTGAACACAATCAGATCTGAAACTGCATTTATTTATTTCTTGTACAAGAACATTATTATAATTCAAATGGGAAATTATTGCAATGCATTTTCAGATTGAGAGATGTCCTCTTCATCATAACAAAACACCTGTGCGAAGGTATTGAATTATTCTAGAACTATTACAAAATATTTTTTTGAATATTGATGAACAATTCTAAAGCGGCCATTCAACGTTGATGAATACTCTGCAAAATTTCTAGAAATTTGATGGCTTTAGAACCATTTTTCTAGATTTACAAAAGTTTTTGAGCTCCTTTTGTAGAATGTGTAAAGTATTTCTTGAAGCTCTAGAACAATTCTAGAAGCAGCCATTTACTGTTCATGAATATTCTAAAATTCTTGAACACTTTTCACAGCTCTAGAACAATTCTTGAAGCTGCCATTTAATGTTCATGAATATTCTAAAATTCTTGAGTACTTTTCATAGGGGAATAGCTTCTTCAGATTGTAGAATCTGAGTGGAAGTTTACACATATTTGACCACTGAATATATCCATGACAAAGTACATCAAATTCAGTCAAATTTCACAAAATGTCACCAAATATATAAGGAGCTAAGACTATTGCTTTAACTCTTTGCATGCTGGTTAATTTTTTCGTCTGCAACAATTGAAGTCTGCTATTGTTTGAAAAAAAATTTAGAATTTTCAAAATTTCTTTTCAAACCAGTCGACGTCTGATCAGAGTGTCAAACAGTTTGGATCCTGAAGAGATGCCGCATTACGCTGGGTCTCATCAGGATCCAAACTGTTTGCAAAGGTAATCACTATGGGACACATTCGCTGCTAGCGTCTGCAAAGTGTTATATATAATAACATTAGCATGTTAAAGGTTAAATGATGATTGTTAATTTTCCCAAGCATGACTGACACCTATGCCAGTAATCAAGGACCAGAGAGTGAAAAGAACCACGCTCATTAATGACACTATTGAGTTTCTCTTTTATTATCACAGGATAAATCAATCAATATGTCAGACTCTTCGGCATTATAGAAGGTAACCAGCGAAAACCCCCAGATAAAACCTCTAAAACATACTAAATCACTCTACTGCTAGTCTACTTTATTGTCTGCATAAAAATGTGTTGTCTGCATCTTATTTTTTTATTTTTTTTAAAAAAGGAAGAAAAAAACTAGAAAATTTGGCTGAATATAAAAGAATGCCCCTTATTAGATGTACCATAATTGAAAGCAAAAAGACTGTATTCATCAAACGCTTATGCCCCCAATGGCATCCTTGGCAGTATACTCTTAATCTTTTTCAAGTTCAAATAAGGTCAAAGTCAAGGTCAAATTGAGGTTGGGTAGTATAGGTGAATTCACTTGGGTAATTGTCCATGGCAACAACTATTTAAGTATCCAAGCATTGTAGTTAGTAGTGTTGATGCTACATGAAAAGGTAAAATCTAGTTAAGTCCAAATTAGGTCAAGGCCAAGGTCAAAATCAAGGTTAGGTGATATGGGTGAATTGGTAGTGGTCCAAAGCAATAACTGTTTATAAATGTATCCAAGCATTGTAGTACATGTAAGTAGTGTTGAACTTGACACGAGACGAAACGGTAAAATCTAGTTTTTAAAACCAAAACTTCAATAACCTATTTGAAATTTCCAACGTCTATATTAAATCAAGGTCAAAGTCAAAATCAATAAGAATTATTGGGAATAAGATTTATCATTACAACAAAGAGGTAAGACTGAAACTGACGTATTGACTACCGAACCTGAACTCAAACAAACCTTGAACATGTGCATATAGCTTCACTTGGTAGTGTGATGCGGTGCATCCTAACAAGTTTCATAACTTTTTGCATGCTGGGTAATTTTTCTGTCTGAAACAATTGTCTCCTGCTACTATTCTAAAAATAAATTTTTCAATTTTTTTTATCAAACCAGGGTCAGAGTGTCAAACAGTTTGGATCCTGATGAGAAGCTGTGTTACGCAGCGTCTGATCAGGATCCAAACTGTTTGCAAAGGTAATCACTGTGGCACAATCATGCATCCGCCGCTAGCATGGTTAGAGTTAACATTCCTGGAATTGCCAGGACAAGTAAAATAAAACAAAGTTGGATTATTAACCCTTTCCCTCAAAAGAAGTGCCTTTTAGCGCATTTAATTTATTCCTCCACTAAAGAAAATAGTTCCAATTGATGCAGTCATAAACATGTACCATAAGAAATATTTTGTATATCTTAGCAGATGGTAGCTGAAAGCTGGTTGAAAGTAAAGAAGAATGCGACTTGAGACACATCCAGCTTTACTTTCAGTCTTCTTAGTGGTCACGTACCTTCAATACTAGAAACTGGCTATGTGGTAATGGGTTAAATAAATTTTTGTCTGTAACAATAATTGTTGTCTGTTCTAAAATTACAATTTTCTAAAACTTCTCTCCTAAATATAGTCAGAGCTTCGTGCAAACAATTTGGATACAGAAGAGACGGAGAGCTGCTTGGCATCATCTCATATGAATCTGTTTGCAAATGTTATCACATTATCTTTGCCCAGCATGCAAAGATTCAAACCTGAAATCAGAGCTCCAGATAAGGGGGGTATTTCAAAAACTAAAATCTTTATTTCTGCTTAAGACCATATGGTATCACTACTCATTAGAATCGTCTCTTTGAGACGATTCTAATGAGTAGTAACATCATAGAATTTGATGCTAAAATAAGTGAGAAAATGTTGGATTTGTGCAGTTTACTCCCTCTTATCTAGAGCCCTGCTGAAATCTCGGTGTTAACATCAGTAGTGTGTGTAGGGCAATCTCACAGCTCTTTTTTTCTAGGAAACTTATTAACTTTGTTGGGAGATTACAAAACAAGTCACAGACAACTTCGAAATTGAATTTTCAGTTTTTCCTAACAGATTGTCGAGAATCTGTCTGAGGCCAAAGGCATGCTATGAAACTACAGTCAAACTGTTGCTAAGCGACAAATTCAAAAGGCAAAAATAAATTAAAAATGCATGTGCAATATTTGAAAATGACATAATCAACCTAGAATGAACTTATGAAGAAATCTCCAATAGAAGCTTTCAGCAAAATGTTTTTTTCTGTGTTTACTTTTTTGTCACAGATTAGTTTCAGTGTTTAACCCATTACCCCATAAATACGCCTTTTTACGCCTCTGATTTATTCCTCTACTGAATGAAATAGTTCCAAGCTATACTGTCACAAATATGACTCATAAGAAATATTTTCAAAATTCTAGAAGATAACAGATTAAAGCAGGCTGAAACTAAAGCAGAATGTGCCTTAGGGCACATTCTGCTTTACTTTCAACCTGCTTTAAGTGGTAACCTATCTTCAAAACAAGAAACAGGTAATGGGTTAAGACAAGTAGCTGTATAAAGCATGCTTAAAGTAATGCAGAAATTTTCAGGAGATTTCTTCTTTTGTTTCAGCTGGTTTTAACCCAGTACCCAATAAATATGCCTTTTATGCCTTTATTCATTCCTCCACTGGAGAAAATAGTTCCACTGTTGACAATCATGGATATGCACCATAAAAGTATTTTCTATGAAAAAAATTTCTAACAATACATATTGATTACTGTATAAATTTGAACTATTTTCTTCAGTGGAGTAATAAACTAAATGCGTAAAAATGTGTCTCTATGGAGTAAGGGGTTGAACCAGCTGGCAGCTTAATGATTATGTGGAAAGTAAGATAAGAGGGAGTAAACTGAACAAATTCAACGTTTTCTCACTCAATCCTATGGTGTTACAACTCAATAGAATCGTCTCCAAGAGAAGATTCTAATGAGTAGTGACACCATAGGTTTTAATTTTTGAAATTTTATACTCCCCTTATCTGGAGCCTTAAAGTAAGTTAAGCAGAAAAGTCCTTCAGGTGCATTCTGCTTTACCTTCATATTGTTTTAAGCTGCCACCTGAATTTAAAACAAAATATCTTCTCTAGTGTGGTCAAAGTAATGAGATTTTACTTTTTTTTGGCATCACAGAATCTGATGGAAAATGTTATAGCAGGGCTCCAGATAAGAGTGAGTAAACTGAACAAATCAAACTTTTTCTCACGTATTTCAGAACCAAATCCTATGTTGAAGAGACGATTCTAATGAGTAGTGACACCATAGGGTTTCATGCAAAAAAAATTATTTTAGTTTTTGAAATACTCCCCTTGTTTGGAGTTCTAATATAGTCTAACAATGTTTTATTTGAATTCATGACCTTGGCACATGGCATTTCAAAACTCCACGGCATAAATATTACAGTACAAATTTACCTAGCCAGTGCGAAGTCACGGCCATCTTCCGGTTAAACTGCTAGCCTATTGTGAGTTACCACCAAATCAATACAGTGTCATTATACCCTATCGGCCGATTTCCTTTGTCCGCATTCTTATTTAAAACATTTACATCTACAATATATCTTTAGCCGCCAACTCTCAATAATTGGAATCAGAATCTTAATGCAGGTGGCCACTGTGTCTTCAAAAGACAGCTAGGCCACTAAATAGAAGTTTGCATATAAACTTCTTCTTTTTTTTAAACTGGTGGAGGGGTTTTAAGACTGCTTGTGGATTGTGTAAATATCTAGTGCATTCTAGCTTTCATTTAACTCTTACCATACTAATGGTGGATATATCCTACAGTGATTACCTTTGCAAACAATTTGGACCCAGATGAGACGTCGTGTAACGCGGCGTCTCATCAGGATAACAAACTGTTTGAAACTCTTACCCTGTTATGAAATTAAATTTTAGAAAATTCTATTTTTAGAACAGAAGCAGACGACAATTGTTGCAGACCAAAATATTACCCAGCATGCAAAGAGTTAAGTTTTTGAATATTTGAAAGTATCATTTCCCTCATAGTTTGGTTGAGGAACAAAAAGATTTTAGTTTGGAAAAACAGAAAAACCCCACTAACACGAAAGGCACTAATTGATTGTATAAGTCAGGTGACAGCTTAACCAATTACCCCATAAATACACCTTTTTTTACACCTTTAAGTTATTCCTCCACAAGAACTCGTTAGTTCCAATTTATAGTCTTGAAATCTGCTTTACTTTCAACCTGCTTTAAGTGGTCACCTCTCTTTAAACAAGACACAGGCTAGCGGGTACAGGAGTTAATCCAGTTGTCAACATGGACTGACAAGAGTGGAATATAAATGATCAATGGTAAACAATAACCCTAATGGATACTGCCTCTTTTGATCTCCAGACGACAGGTGACTGCTTCACTAGTTCACTTTAATCCTTCAAACACAAAACATTCTGATATGAACCTCTCAATATTTGATTCACTCTATTATAAGGGCATAGTTTTGAATGATCAGTGTTTCTTTGGGCCTAAATTCCACCACATTCCCCTCTCTTGAACGTAAATATTTCAACCCATATTCTGTGCATCATCGTCCAAAATCTTAATGTTGGCAATGACTTCTTCAATTTCTCATCTGCATGCAACTATGCAACTATGCATGTTCATCTTGACAAGTACTATCCAGACATACCAAAATATTTTACCAATTGACTTTGACCTTTGACCTAATTTTAATGTATTTTTAAATGATCTAAATACAGACTTGTGTTTGCATCCATGTGGTTCTTTTGTTCTAGTGATGATTTTAGAAATCAGATGAATGAGTCCTCGGGATGCACATTCTATAACACGAGTCCTTGAGACAAACATTGAGTCCTTGAGGTGAAAAATTAACCCAATATCCCGTAACTGATTTCTAGTTTTGAAGACAGGTGACCACTTAAAGCAGGTTGAAAGTAAAGCAGAATGGCACATTCTGCTTTACTTACTACCTGCCTTATGCTACTATATGCTTATGAGTATGAGTAAAAGGTTAATAAAGGCCAGAAAAGCTATGGGTACATGGGACTCGCAACTTTTTAAATAATGAGTCCCTGGCAAATTTTATGAGTATAGGACTCGGGATGCACAGGTAAAATTATCACTGTGTTCATATAACAACTTAGTTTTCCCTTTCCCTAATAGATACAAGAGCAATTATAAACATTTCCCACCTCCTGAAAGTGTAGTTCCAAAGTTATTGCCAAGGTTAAATTCACCTCATTCGATCTCTAAATGACCTTGACATTTGTCACTAAAAACAATATGCCCATGACTATGTCAACAAAATCAATATGCCCATGACTTTGGCACCAAAAACAATATGCCCATGACTATGACACTTAAGACAATATGCCCATGACTATGTCACCAAAATCAATATGCCCATGACTATGTCACCAAAACCAATATGCCCATGACTATAATGTCACCAAAAACAATATGCCCTTGACTATGTCACCAAAACCAATATGCCCATGGCTATAATGTCACCAGAACCATTATGTCTATGACTATAATGTCACCAAAATCAATGTGCCCATGACTATGTCACCAAAACCAATATGCCCATGACTATAATGTCACCAAAAAAACAATCTGCCCATGACTATGTCACCATAATCAATATGCCCATGACTATGTCACCAAAACCAATATGCCCATGCATTTGTCACCAAAATCAATATACCCATGCCTATATGTCACCAAAATCAATCTGTCCATGCCCATGTCACCAAAATCAATATTTATGTCACCAAAATCAATATGCCCATGAATATGTAACTAAAAACAATTCAACCCATGGCTATGACACCAAAATTAATATGCCCACGGCTATGTCATGATATTCAATATGCCCATAACTATGTCACCAAGAACAATATTGAATTGAGTTGCATCATTCAGAAATCAAAATAAATGAGATCAGGTTACATGCAGTCATATAATTGCCCACTGCTTAGTCTTATAGAGGCCTCCGTGGCCTAGTGGTATAGTCACTGTGACTTACATCATTAAGCTCCTCACCGCTGTGAGTTCCAATCCCAGTCATGTGGGGGAAGCCTTTCAGCTGGCTTGCGGAAGGTCAGTGGTTCTACCCAGTTGCCGATTTGTGTCTGTAACAGTGCATGAAGCGCTTCTGGGGTCTTCCTCCACCTTTAATTAGCTGGACGTCGCGATATGACTGAAATACTGTTAAAAGTGACTTAAAATCATTACAAATCAAATCAAATCTTAGTCTTATATGCATTAACACCTATAAGTTGTGGGTGGCCCTTCCGACAGGCAGTTATTTCCTGTAACAACTTTGATAGTTTTGGGTATGAAAAGGAGTCTTGAGAGTACAGGTAACCCAACATATCAAACCAGCCTTATATCAAACACTCTTATTTGTAACAACATAATACACTACAATTATAGGTTGATGTGTAAAACCAAGTGAACCGCGGCAGTTTATTTAAACCAAAGTGAAAATAAACACTGGAGTGTTTGGCAAAATATTTGCCTGGTCCCATAAAACAAACAATTAAGAAAGCAAAGAAACACTACTGAAGAGTTATTTAATGGTCAACAATGGTAATAAGGCTTGTTTGAATAGTTTTACGATTGGTTTAGTTATACAGTCAAACCTCACTATTACGACCAATAAATTGTGTTAATTATTAGGTGTTTACAACAGGTGACTGCTTAAAGCAAGGTGACAGTAAAACAGAAAGCTCCTAAAGGAGCTTTCTGTTTTACTGTCACCTTGCTTTAAGCTGTCACCTGTCATTTAATCAACCGATTAGCTTTCCTTTTAATGGTCGTAATAGATAGGTTTTACTGTACAGTCAAACCTGTATTCTTCTTTGCGCAATAAAGAGCATGGAAATCTCTAAAGATAGGTGACTGCTTAATGCATGACAAAAGTAATGAATAAGCTCCTGTACAAGCTTTCTGTCTTACTGTTATCCTGCATTAAATTACCATACTAAATGTCTTAAAGACTGACCATGTATTTTCTTTTGAAAGATTGTTTAACATCAGCTTGATCGAAGTTCCATAGTTTCATCCAAGTAAAGTTAGAAACATCTCTCCGTAATTTACCAGATGCTACTGCCATCTATAGGGCTGTACAAATATGGCTTCTCACACCTGCTTATAATGTGTTTATACAAGTTATGACACCTGTAACAAACAAAAAATACGTTTATTAGCTCTTCAGTTTCAAATAAAAAAAGAAAGCATCTATGATCTTTTAATAAGAGGGTTATGGGACCTTAAAATCGCTCACCTAGAAAAACATGCCATTTTTGTCCTTTCACTTTGTTTGGATATCAGTGAAGTGGACTTTAAAAACATACTACATGCCAACACCAAAGGAATTTTTTAAGGACTGTTCATATTTTACTATTTACTGTGAAGTCATTAACTCCATCTTGGTAGTCTGATGTTTTACTTACTGAGTTACATTGGAGATAGCTTGTTTTCTAATCCAGGTTTCTGCCACTTGTGGAAGAATTGACGCCCAAGAGTTAGGGGAGCGGATACAGAAAACAGGGCATGCAGATGCCACAGTAATGACAACACATACACTCAATCAGAAATGATAATTGACATGTGACAGCTAAAAGGAGGATGAAAATTAAACAGAAAATTCTACACAAGCTTTCTGCTTTAATTTCATCCTGTTTTAAGTATAATTTGTAAACATCATGAGTATTTATGTGGTTATAGAGAGAAGGCTGAAATTTTATGACAGCAAAAGTCCAGCATTGGAAAGATCTACGGTATTTGAACAATTGAGTTATATAAGCAAGGCTCCAGATTAAGGGGGAGTAAACTGAACTAATCAAACATTTTCTCACTCAGTTCAGTAACAAATTCTATGGTGTTACTACTCATTAGAATCGTCTCGAAGAGACGATTCTAATAAGTAGTGACATCATAGGTTTTAAAGCAGAAATAAAGATTTTAGTTTTTTGAAATACTCCCCTTATCTGGAGCCCTAATTATAAGGGTTAATTACTTAATAGTGAGTAGGGCGCTATAGTAACCAAATACCACCGAGCCAGTCTTTACTCACTCCGCAGACCTGTCAAAAATTATTTCCATTTCAATTCCAATATGAATATATCATGGCGTAATTTCATTTAAGAATTAGCGTCAGCACAACAATATTAATTTTCTTCCTGTCTCATACATCAATTTAATCACTTTTATTTTCAAACCCAACCAATGCTCAATTATGACAACAGTCTGGATTCAGATCAGATGCCAAGAAAACTGATAAGCATCCACACTGTTTGACACTCATATTGATTTTGTTTTTTCGTCCGTAAAAATTAAAAATTGAGGAATAAAAGCGGATAGCATTTTTGTAAACAGACCATTATGTCAGTGAAAGGAGTCGGGCCTTTTTCTGGCCATTTTGGGAAAAACTGCAATGTCTGATTTGGGAAATTTTCAGCGCCGAAAAATCATGTTTTGGGAAAAAGATTTTAGAATTGATTTCACATAATATTATATTGAAGCTAAATGGCCAGAAAAATGACATGTGGTAGTTATTTCCACTTGTTTTATTAGTTTTTATTTGAATTTGAGATATCAGTAACAACCTGAATAATTTATTTTTTTTGAAATTGGGAATATTTTTTCATTTCCCATTGGGAATAGGTCCATTTACCGGACCCGTAGATACACCAGAAAAAGGCCTGGGAGTTAATATTCATTTTCATGCCATCACTAATAAATCTGTCTGTGATGTAGGATGGAGAAGACGTTAATCTTTCCCAATAAACACGACGCTAAATCTGTTTTTTTCAAGCGCAAACAGTTTGGAGCCAGATCAGACGCCGGGTAACCCGGCGTCTGATCTGGCTCCAAACTGTTTGTCACTCAGATTGAAATGAACATTAAGAATTGTCAAAAAGTCCAATTTTCTGCATTTTTATTACAGTGCATTTGCGTTTCCTTTGCGTTTAATCTGGAAAGAATAACATCTTATCCACTGTAACACTCCAAGGCTACACATGTACACTCTTCCGTACTAGTCTTTGGTAAATGATTTATCGAAGATGGGCATTATACCCGGCTGTACTTTTTCCAAGGTTCAGTGTAAAATTTCCATGGAATATGAATAATTTACGTGGAATTAACATGGAATTCTAAAAGTTCCATGGTTATTCGTAACAATTTCCAAGGTTTTTGTTTAGTCATCCAACAATTCCAAGGTTTATGCATGCTTATGAACAAAAAAAACACGTAAATATCAAGAAAAACCTTGGAAACTCTTAAAACCTTGGCAAAAGCTCGGAAAAATTGGACTTTGGCAAAAATAAACATGGAACAATCTCGGAAATAAGAACTTAACTATTTTTTAGCACGGAAAATCCTTGTAAAATAATAACTTAAACAATTTGCACCTCGTAATATTTGCTACAATTGTAAGTTTCACAAAACAGTGAATATTATACACACCCAGGACACCAGCTCACAACAATCAGAGGTCAGAGATTTAAGTTGTCTGTTTATCTATACTTTAAAATGTGAATGTGGCAAAAATTAAAGACTCCAAACCAGTTCAGACTCCTGACAAAAGATTCATGGTAAGTTACATAACTTACATAAATACAATTTTATCATGATCATAATATATCTTGGATATTTACATGATACAAACAAAAGCATGTGGTACCCCACCCACTAGTAGTTAACTATTCCTCGTATACTTTTCCATGGTATTTTGTCGAAACCACGTAAAATGGTCCTAACATTTCCGTGGTTTTTTAGAAAAAACCACGGAAATAACAGAGTAAATATTTTACAAGGATTCCTCGTAAACTTTTCCGAGGATTTTTGTTTCCATGGTTTTTAGGAGAAAACCTTGGAAATTAAATATTTTACAAGGATTCCTCGTAAACTTTTCCGAGGTATTTTGTCAAACCATGTAAAAACCAAGGTCTTGTATTTTCTAAGGTTTTCTCGTCTTTTTTTCCAAGGTTTTTGTAATATGACCGTCCGAATACTCCGTGGTTTTTTCCATGGGTTTTTTTTTCATAAAACCTAGGAAAAAGTACAGCCGGGTAGTGTGGAATAGTGTACGGACTAATAACGCACAAAGTAGAGACTAACAATTGACCCAGCTCTTACCAAAGATTAGATAAACATGAGCTTGTTTGAACCTTTTCTCCTTCGAGACATCATTCTCCAATATCCAATTGATATAGCACATGAAATACTTCTGTGTTGATAAGGCAGTTGCTAAAGCAAGATGAAAGTAAAGAAGACAGCTACTTTATTTTTGGCTGTAAACTAACACTTGCAATATTAACACCGTCAGTGAATCCTTATTTGAATATCTCCCCTATGAAAAGTGTTCCAGAATGTTAGAAAATTCATGGGTGTTAAATAGGGGTGGAACAATACGCTGGAACCCGCATCGCAATATATCGCAATACGGAGAAACCAAATCGCAATATATTGCAATACACCGCGTAAGTACGGAACAAGCATCTTCCATCGTGTTTACTGTATTAATCTTGTTCAACCAAGCCCTTGATTCGCTGCTTGTTTCTTAATAAGAGCGTCTTGTTGAGCGAGATTAAACGGAAACGAAATAGTTGCTGTTACACCGTCTAGGGATATGGATAAACTGCGTCTACGCGTTGTTTCTAAAACAATTCCGCGAAACAAAAGGTAAGTTTGGTTATTCTTTTACCGTTTTTAAATAAGGCAAAGAAAATAGTTTTTTCTGAATCTGAACCGCGGAGCAATATTATTCAGCTCACATCGCAATATATCGGTACACCACCGAATCGTTACACCCCTCTAGTGTTAAATGTTGTTCTAGAGCTTCAAGAATTACTTTACAAATTCTATAAAAGGAGTTCAAGAACTTTTGTAATTCTAGAACTATGGTTCTAAAACCATCAAATTTCTAGAATTTTTGCAGAATATTCATGACTGTTTAATGGCAGCTTCTATTCTGGAATAGTTCTAAAATCATTCAATGCCTTCCCACAGGGGATTATCAGGAAAATTTAAGGTAGATGCATGTAAACTCTTAAATTACTCTATAAATACATCTTTTAGCACATTTAATTTATTCCTCCCCTAGTTTCAATTTATTGTCATTTATTAACATGTACCATAAGAAATATTTTCTATATCCTAGCAGATGGTAGCTTAATTAAAGCAGGCTGAAAGAAGAGCAGAATGCGCCTTTAGGCACATTCTGCTTTACTTTCAACCTGCTTTAAGTGGTCGCCTACTATAATTGCTAGAAAGTCTTCGGAGCAAAGAGTTAAGACAGCAAAACCAAGGAACGGAAAAATGTGTCTTTAGAGGAATGGATTAAGACATCATTAGGCACTTTTCTTGTGCAATGGATTAATAGACAACTTGTAGATCATTAAAAGTGTTGTTAATTTAGCACTTTTGCAGATGCATGCATTGTCAAGCACCTTAACCCATTACTCCATAGCCTGTTTCTAGTTTTGAAGATAGGTAACCACTTAAAGCACATTGAAAGTAAAGTTATAGAAACTATTTGTTTATGGTACATATTCATGCTGTATAAATTGGAACTAGATTCTTCTGTGGAGGAATAAATTAAAAGCGTAAAAAGGCTTATTTATGGGGTAATGGGTTAAGGCACATTCTGCTTTACCTTCAGCCTGCTTTAAGCTAGCATCTGCTAGGATATAGAAAATATTTCTTATGGTATACATTTATGAAGTTATAATTTGGAACTATTTTCTTCAGTGGAGGAATAATTTAAAAGTGTAAAAAGGTGTATTTATTGGGTAACAGGTTAATGCAGATTAGTGGATAAAGGCATTATATATATAAATCGTTATGCAAAATTTGCAAATTAAAGATTCATTTTGCGCCCCTGAACTAGAAGACCAATAATTACACCCTTGGCGTTACAATGCAATACTCCCTACAGAAGCTTCGGCCATTTATCACGTAGCTTGAACTAATCCGTTATTCCCAACATAGATTTATTAACATTCTCATATGATGTCTGATCTTTCCACTTTGGACAGTAAAATACAGACAAACTTATTCAATGTGGTCACTCAAAATCAATATGAGAATTTTTTTAGAGTAAAACAACTTATTATAAGGTGTTTACGACAGGTGACTGCTGAATACAAGGTGACAGCAAAACAGAAAGCTCCTTTAGGAGCTTTCTGTTTTTACTGTCACCTTGCTTGAAGCTGTCACCTATCTTTTTTCATTCAATAAGCCTTTGTTTCAGTGGTCGTAATAAAGAGGTTTTACTGTTTATCTATTTAATATACAAGAGGCAGCTTGATACAGTATAGAAGTAAAGCAAAAAGCTTCTAAAGGAGATTTCTGCTTTACTTTAGTCCTGGATCAAATAGTGACCAGTCCTTGGAAAATTTCATGTTTCTTGGCTACTTCACACTAGTTGGACTGTAACTCTGTGGTACAACCCAAAAACAAAAAATACAAAAATACAATACATAACATGAATTTGCACACCGTTTGTATATTTAGATCAGACATTTTGTTAACCAGCATCTGATCAGAATCCAAACTGCTTGACATTCAGAGGTATGTGTTTTCAGCATTTGATTGGTCAGATTTGAGATTTTGCTGATGCGATCAACTCAAACACTTTATAACCTTTGACCCTGACACAAGTTTTACTGTACAAGCATAGTGGAGAATTATGGAATATATTTGGAACAAGATAAAACTGCCAGTATGTTGCTTGTACAATCTATCAGTTAATAATAGAATGAAATATGGAAGAAATAAAAATGCACTTCCTCTACTTGGCTTGTACCAAGATGTCCTATCAACCTTAACTATTTGCATGTTTTCTGTAACAATGGTCATCTGCAATAGCTCCACAAATAGATACTTCAAAAATTCTTTTTAAAACAGGGTCAGGGTGTCAAACAGTTTGGATACTGATGAGATGCCGCGTTACACGGCGTCTCATCAGGATCCAAACTTTTTGGCACATATGATAAAGATTCTGCCACTAGAGTGCTAAGAATTTTGCCTCAAAATACAAGCTCTCTCCCATCACAATCCCCATTTTAAACAACTAACCAGTCTATTAAGCAACTACATAAAACACATCATTACATGGTCCCATGTCAAAAGGTCACTTCTGACCCTCTTCTATGTATGAGAATGAACCAAAAAGGGTTCTGACTCAAGGGATTAATCATGTGAATGTAATAGGGGCGATACGAAATGAAGTTACCATGACAATAGCTGTTACTGAAACACTCGAGAATTTCCAATATTGCCGCTATAATAGAGACCATTTGACAAAACTGATTTTAAGCTTGACAAGGCGAAAGAGTTTCCTGTCTTCTCTCTCCAATACAAATGCAAGAAAGCAACAGACTGTGTGTGTCTATAATCAGGCAGTATGCATGTTGCAGCAGTCATAACAGCATCTGTGTATAAGGAAGTATGCATGTTGCAGAAATCTTAACAGAATGTGTGTCTACAATCAGGCAGTATGCAAGTTGCAATAGCCATCTTCAATCAGGCAGCATGCATGCTGCAGTCATAACACACCATATGTCTATAAACAGGCAGTATGCATGTTGCAGTCATAACAGACTGAATGTGTCTGTAATCAGGCAGTATGCATGCAGCAGTCATAACAGACTGAGTGTGTCTATAATCAGGCCGTATGCATGCAGCAGTCATAACAGACTGTGTGTTTCTATAATCAGGCAGTATGCATGCTGCAGCAGTCATAACAGACTGTGTGTGTCTATAATCAGGCCGTATGCATGCTGCAGTAATAACAGACTGTATGTGTCTATAATCAGGCAGTATGCATGCTGCAGTCATAACAAAATGTGTGTGTCTATAATCAGGCAGTATGCATGCTGCAGTCATAACAGACTGTGTGTGTCTATAATCAGGCTGTATGCATGCAGCAGTCATAACAGACTGTGTGTGTCTATAATCAGGTCGTATACATGCAGCAGTCATAACAGACTGTATGTGTCTATAATCAGGCAGTATGCATGCTGCAGTCATAACAGACTGTGTGTGTCTATAATCAGGCTGTATGCATGCAGCAGTCAAAACAGACCATGTGTGTGTGTGTGTGTGTGTGCGTGTCTATAATCAGGCAGTATGCATGCTGCAGTCATAACAGACTCAGTGTGTCTATAATCAGGCTGTATGCATGCAGCAGTCATTACAGACTGTATGTGTCTATAAACAGGCAGTATGCATGCAGCAGTCATTATACAGACTGAGTGTGTCTTAGTGTGCATGCTGCTGCAGTCATAACAGACTGTATGTGTCTATAATCAGGCCGTATGCATGCTGCAGTAATAACAGACTGTGTGTGTCTATAATCAGGCAGTATGCATGCTGCAGTCATAACAAAATGTGTGTGTCTATAATCAGGCAGTATGCATGCTGCAGTCATAACAGACTGTGTGTGTCTATAATCAGGCTGTATGCATGCAGCAGTCATAACAGACTGTGTGTGTCTATAATCAGGTCGTATACATGCAGCAGTCATAACAGACTGTATGTGTCTATAATCAGGCAGTATGCATGCTGCAGTCATAACAGACTGTGTGTGTCTATAATCAGGCTGTATGCATGCAGCAGTCAAAACAGACTATGTGTGTGTGTGTGTGTGTGTGCGTGTCTATAATCCATACATGTGATAACCCTCACTGGTCTGTCAGGTAGATTTGAACATTTTCTCAGGTAGATTTGACATTTGTCAGGTAGATTTGCAAAAACGGGCATATTAGCCATATATAGGTATTTTATCCATAAAATAGGAAAACTATGACTTTCTCGGGTGTGTCAGTTGTCTATTCCATTAAATTGTTAAATAACACTGAGAAACAGGATGAAAATGGTTATTAGAGCTATATGAAAGGTTTGTGGAATACATCAGAAGATATACTAACAAATGTTATATTTGTAGGCATTTAACCATTTGCTTTATAGCATTGCTTGTCCATGATTCTACTCTAACCTTATAAAGATCAATAGGAAAATTCTCCTACATCCTAGCTGTTTGAAGAAGGCTGAAAGTAAAGCAAACCTATACCATATATTCTGCTGTACTTTCTGCCTGCTTTAATTTCCTTTAAACATCCACATGTATGAAATACTGTAAAGGATCTATAAAAGAAAGGGTTAAATATTTAATTTAATTCTAAGTATAATATATTAACATCTTTAATAACAGCTTTGAAAGCATAAAAAGGGTTAAATAAAATAAATGTAGCTTAATAAATACACCTTTTCACATTTTTAACTCTTTCAACACTAAGCAAATATTGTTGTTTATTAGGTTCCCTTGTGAATCAGTTTAGTTACCAAAACATGAACCAGTCTACTTGCAATTCTTGGTAGTTTAATAAATCCTGGTCTTAATTAGGAAACAGTGAAGACACAGATCAGAGGCCTCTGATCAGGGTCTGCACTGTTTGCATATATATGTTTGCAAATGTAATGAGAACGGTATTTCTTCCAAGTCTTTGGCCAGCAAATTTTTTTTATTTTTTTTCAGTGGCCCAAGAATTCGATTTTTAAAAAAAGAAAATGTTTGGTCCTACATTGAGATCAATGTTGAAACGTACCACTACAAGTAAAACTTATGCCAATATGATGGAACTTCGGCATATCTAAACTACTGATGCTTTCCCATACCCCTAAAAAGGTTGATTAAGATGACAGTAAAAAGTCTAAAATAGATCATATCAGATAATCACCTTGAATGTTTGCCTCTAATAGCATCCACAATTATCCTCTCTATATATGATACTTTTCATACTGAGTTACTCAGACACGATTTACACACAATGTGTTCAAATGAGGAGCCCTGCCCATTTTGATTCAATGACCTAGCTATGGGTTCACTTATAATATTTATCTAGATATATATCTTACACGACAAAATCTGCAGCTGCAGTTTTGACACTGTAATTGACATAAACTTGAAGACGGTGACCATAATCTTAACCCTTTGATCTATACTCGTCACTAGGGTTGAAGACGGTCACCGTCTTTGATGTTGTCGCGGCTTCGCGACCTGTTCAGAATGTGGGCCACAAGGGCCTGAAACACAAAAATAGGGAAACGACAGCCTACTATAATAAGACTTTATCATAGTTACAGGATACATTTTAAATTTGTCCATGCCCCCCTGTGGTATATCACCAAAGAAATTCTCAGAACACAGTGACACTTGTGTAGCCAGTCGGCGATTTTACCAGTTGGGTGTCAAAACAGAAATTATGACACGTGTGTATTCAAGGTTGGCTTCTAATGGGGAAAATACAGTTTGGCATGGATGTTGGATTACGTAATTGCATATCTCCCAGCACTGGATTTATCGAGCCATGTGTGATTTTGTGTGTTTACATACCGGTACAAAGCACCTTACTTTTGGCTTAAATGTCATTGGTTATAGGTAGAAGCTATCTTTATTCTGATTGGCTACTGTAGTATAGTGCACCGTCAAACAGCGTGACCTGATTTGACCTCTGAACCTGTGTATTGTTTACATGGCGGGGCTTGCCGAGGCTGATTTTACGAGTTAAAGATAAGAATGTGTTTAGAAAAAAAAGGTATGCTGTGGAAAATTCATAACGGTAGGAATCGTCTGCCGTTCAGGTAGACGGCTCAAAGCCTCTCAAAACGGTATGAACACCCTGCCGCCGGTAGTTATCACATGTATGATAATCAGGCAGTATGCATGCTGCAGTCATAACAGACTCAGAGTGTCTATAATCAGGCTGTATGCATGCAGCAGTCATTACAGACTGTATGTGTCTATAAACAGGCAGTATGCATGCAGCAGTCATTATACAGACTGAGTGTGTCTTAGTGTGCATGCTGCTGCAGTCATAACAGACTGTGTGTGTCTATAATCAGGCTGTATGCACGCAGCAGTCATAACAGACTGAGTGTGTCTATAATCAGGCAGTATGCATGCTGCAGTCATAACAGACTGAGTGTGTCTATAATCAGGCCATATGCATGCAGCAGTCATAACAGACGGTGTGTGTCTATAATAAGGCTGTATGCACGCAGCAGTCATAACAGACTGTGTGTGTCTATAATCAGGCTGTATGCATGCAGCAGTCATAACAGACTGTGTGTGTCTATAATCAGGTCGTATACATGCAGCAGTCATAACAGACTGTATGTGTCTATAATCAGGCAGTATGCATGCTGCAGTCATAACAGACTGTGTGTGTCTATAATCAGGCTGTATGCATGCAGCAGTCAAAACAGACTATGTGTGTGTGTGTGTGTGTGTGTGTGCGTGTCTATAATCAGGCAGTATGCATGCTGCAGTCATAACAGACTCAGTGTGTCTATAATCAGGCTGTATGCATGCAGCAGTCATTACAGACTGTATGTGTCTATAAACAGGCAGTATGCATGCAGCAGTCATTATACAGACTGAGTGTGTCTTAGTGTGCATGCTGCTGCAGTCATAACAGACTGTGTGTGTCTATAATCAGGCTGTATGCACGCAGCAGTCATAACAGACTGAGTGTGTCTATAATCAGGCCATATGCATGCAGCAGTCATAACAGACGGTGTGTGTCTATAATAAGGCTGTATGCACGCAGCAGTCATAACAGACTGAGTGTGTCTATAATCAGGCCATATGCATGCAGCAGTCATAACAGACTGTATGCGTCTGTAATCCGGCAGTATGCATGCAGCAGTCAAAACAGACTGTGTGCTTCTATAATCAGGCCATATGCATGCAGCAGTCATAACAGACTGTATGCGTCTGTAATCCGGCAGTATGCATGCAGCAGTCAAAACAGACTGTATGTGTCTATAATCAGGCTGTATGCATGCTGCAGTCATAACAGACTGTAAGTTTCTATAATCAGGCAGTATGCATGCAGCAGTCATTACAGACTGAGCGTGTCTATAATCAGACAGTATGCATGCTGCTGCAGTCATAACAGACTGTGTGTGTCTATAATCAGGCAGTATGCATGCAGCAGTTATAACAGACTGTATGTGTCTATAATCAGGCTGTATGCATGCAGCAGTCATAACAGACTGTATGTTTCTATAATCAGGCAGTATGCATGCTGCTGCAGTCATAACAGACTGAGTGTGTCTATAATCAGGCAGTATGCAAGCAGCAGTCATAACAGACTGTGTGCTTCTATAATCAGGCAGTATGCATGCAGCAGTCATTACAGACTGAGTGTGTCTATAATCAGACTGTAAGCATGCTGCAGTCATAACAGACTGAGTGTGTCTATAATCAGGCAGTATGCATGCAGCAATTACAGACTGTGTGTGTCTATAATCAGGCAGTATGCGTGCAGCAGTCATTACAGACTGTGTGTGTCTATAATCAGGCAGTATGCATGCAGCAGTCATTACAGACTGAGTGTGTCTATAAACAGACTGTAAGCATGCTGCACTCATAACAGACTGTATGTTTATAACTAGGCAGTATGCATGCTGCAGTAGTCATAACAGACTGTGTGCGTCTATAATCAGGCTGCAGTAATCATGATAGAATGTGTCTCCATAATCAGTTTCTTAATAGTCACAACATGCATTGGTTTGGTGGAGAAATAACTGGAACATTTTGACAATGTATAGTTTACTCTCAGTTATCTGGATCTAGAGTAATATGTAGCAATATTGTATTGAACAAGCATGGAGGTCTGTATAGATGAAAGATAGAAGCAGAATATGATAGTAATGCAAAAATCTGCTTTGGGAGATGCCATTAACATCTGAATTTATATACAAAGTACTAACCATGAATTGCTTTTAAATGGCAGCTCGGTAAAAACTTGTCAGCACTGTGTAGTCTGACCCTTTACTCCATAGACTGTTTCTAGTTTGAAGATAGGTGATCAGTCTGAAAGCCTTAAAAGCGCAGTCTGCTTCACTTTCAGCCTGCTTTAGTCTACAATCTGCTAAAAAATAGAAAATATTTCTTATGGTACATTTTTATGTCTGTATAACTTGGAATTATTATCTTCAGTGTAGGAATAAATTAAATGCACTGAAAGGCACATATACAGTTAAACCTCTATGTATCGAACTTCGATAAATCGAATACCCCGTTGTGTCGAAGTCCCGATCTTTTCCACTATATATTCCTTGTAAAAACACATCCATGAATCGAAGTTATGTGTATCGAATTCCCCGTTGTATCGAAGTTTTTTTCCAGTCCTTTTCATATAAATCCAACATAAAATACCACAAATGTATCAAACATCGATTACCTGTCAACTAACATGGATCAACGGATTGCATGACTCGCTAGACTGACGCTAATTTTTCACACCTTCGCGTGAAAACACGCTGGGGTGCTCTTTTAATTCTGCATGCACAATCTGTGTTATCAGTAATAATTGGGTAACTTTGTCATTTAATTGTTTCACAGTTTTCGTTAATGATATTGACAACGCCGCCATATTTAAAGGCTTGATGACACCAATTTATCCAAATGAGTAAATAAACCGCAAGGACTGTTTTGGACCGACAATTAACGAAACAAGCCAAACTTTGTGAGAAGTTTAATAATGCTGATAAACCAGTGGTCGGCATTCTATTATCAGAGCTACAACATGGCAGATGCGCTCCGATCATGGTCAAAGACCGGTAACCAATCCGTGGGGATAGCTGGGCAGACCCTTCTCACAACAAACGACAACTCTGTTAAGATATCGATAACGATATTACTGTATGTTCGTATTTAGGCACCTGCAATCTTGACAACCTCGAAGTCGAAAATTAATCTTTAAAATCATTATTATTTAATAAAATGTTTATTTCAATCTAGAAGCTAATATAAACTGATTGACAGTTACACTGTACATAGTACGATTTTCGGCTTTTCCGCCATAGTTTCGCATCTTGGTGTAATTGACAGCATCGAGGTTGAAAGTAAGATACATGTAGTTTTTTTTCTATGTTTTAATGCGTATAACTATGAATTCTCCTACCTTTGTACACATGTATTGTATTTTGTTATTTATGCCGTTTGTTTTTATAAATAAAGAACACGTCGGATTTATGTTTTATTTCAATATGTCAAAAAGTACACATCGACGTGAAAACATTACACGCCGGGAACGATAGTTCTTATAGATCTTATATGCATTGAAATTCAATACTCAAATCACAATCCATTTATGATTCGAAGCCCCGATGTTTCGAAGTTTTTTTCACAGTCCCTTGAAGTTCGATACATCGAGGTTTAACTGTATGTGGAGAAGGGTTAACGAAGTAGGGGTACCTAAAAAGAAGGCCATTGCTTTAAATGCAGAAAATGTAAAGCAGAAAGTTTCTACAGTTTGTGCAAAAACTATTAAAATGTTCATACAGTGCTCCCTTTCTACAACGACACCCAATGGGAAACAACAAATATGTGCGTTGTTCGGAGGGAGTCGTTATAGAGAGGGAAATTGAGTAACATTTGCAACTAGCTTAAATCCAGATCAGACGCCACGTTAAGCAGCGTCTGATCTGGATTCAAGCTGTTTGTCACTTGTCATTATATTTATTCTATCAAATGTCCACTTATATGTACTTTTGAGAAAACACAGCAGACGACAATTTTGCAGCAGTAATTTTAAGCGTTACTCATAATTGTCCTGTATAGGGAATTGCAGGGTTGTTGTAAGGAGGGAGTGGTTGTTGGGAGGGCCTTTGTAGAGAGGGAGCGCTGTAAATGATAAAGACCTAATTACTGTGACATTTTACATCTCAATTTTACAGCCTTCAATTCTACCTTTATAAAAAGAATGTCTGATCCGCAGAAATTATAAAAAAAAAAAATTGTGTTTAATGCAACCAATTTGAACAGGGAAAATCAATAGTATTTAATTAACAGCATATTGAAATTGTCTGCAAATTAACAATTACATCTCAGATGTTTGCAACAAACGTGTTTAACAGCTTTGACATGCTGAGACAAGTTATCCCGTTCCCCCATAAATACACCTTTTTTACGCCTATGGTTTATTCCTACACTGAACAAAATACAGTCATGATTATGTATAATAAAAAATACTTTCTATATCCTAGCAGATAATAGCTTAAAGCAGGCTGAAAGTAAAGCAGAATCTGAATGTGCCTTAAGGCGCATTCTGCTTTACTTTCAACCCCTGCTTTAAGTGGTTACTTGTCTTCAAAACTTGAAACGGGCTATGTAGTAATGGGTTAACTCTTTCCTCCCTAAAACTTTAAATGGACAATTCCAGTTTCAATTTTAGTCTAGTCCATTTCTGACTTTAAAGGGTTGTTTTGTCAATGTTTGGCATTATGACAAACAGTGAAGACCCTGATCAGAGGGCTCCTTAAGGAGCCCTCTGATCTGGGTCTTCACTGTTTTCATAGGACAAGTGTACAATTCACATGTACACTGTTTGATAAGGACGCCTATATGCGGGACTAGGGTTCAAAGGGTTAAATTAACAGACAACACAGAACCCAACAAACAGAATCCAGAAAATCATAAAAAAATCCACTCTGCTGGGGCCCCGTTTCATTATAACTTTGTATGACAAATGTAAGTCAGATTATAAAAGTCTCTATTACTATTTATTTCTCCATCTAATCCTGTTGTGTGGCATCTCTTTGGAATCGTCTTGAAAAGATGATTCCAAAGAGTTGTCACAGGACAGAATTAGATGGAGAAATCAGTAACTAAATGTATTTCAAAGTTTTGACTTACAACCGTTTTTGTCGTACGAAGTTTTATGAAACGGGGCCCAGAATTTGTTATTTGAACCTAAACAATCTGAGAACTTTAAAATAATCTTAAATATTGGAGCTGGCAGCACTTCAAGCTTTTCTTTTTTCAGCCTTTAACCCATTACTCCATAGCCTGTTCCCAAAGTTTTGAAAACAGGTGACCACTTAAAGCAGGTTGAAAGTAAAGCAAAATGTGCCTTAAGGCACATTTTGCTTTACTTTCAGTCTGCTTGAAGCTACAAACTGCTAGGATACAGAAAATATATTTTTGATATATATCATGACTGTATTAAGTGGAATTATTTTCTTCAGTGGAGGAATAAATTAAAGGTGCTAAAATGTGTATCTATAGAGTAAAGGTAGGGGGAAAAAGTAATAAAAACGCTCCTACAGGAATGCTTTCTGCATTACCTTGGTCGTGCATTTAAAACTGACACTTGTCCCAAAGACTGTCAATGCATTTTATTCCAGAGATCTACAATCACTTGTTTCTGCATAAATTGTCTTACCCTTTATACAGTGGAGAAAACGTTATTCTTTCCCGTTTAAACGCAAACGAAACACAAAGGCAAAACACTAAAACGTATAAAATAACAATTTTTTGATAATTCTGATTATTCATTTTAATCTGAGTGGCAAACACTGCATGCTAGGTTGGAGCCTGATCAAACATCGGGTTACCCGGCGTCTGATCTGGTTTCAAACTGTTTGCACTGCAAATAATAGTTTAAGCGTATTGGCGTTTATTGGGAAAGAATAACGCTTTCTCCACTGTATGATGAGGCAAATGGAACTGAATTGTCAAGATCTTTGAAAACAGTTGAATCCAAATCACAGGCTAACCTGTTGAGAATCAAAACTGTTTGCAAATTGGACAACGAACTAACAACTATACGAACTAACAACTATACGGAAGAAATGGTCAATTGAACTCTTTGCATGCTGGGTAATTTTATTGTCTGCAACGATTGTCGTCTGCTTCTGTTCTAAAAATAGATTTTTAAAAAATTCTTCTTAAAACAGCATCATAGTGTCAAACAGATTGGATCCTGATGAGACGCCGCGTTACGCGGCGTCTCATCAGGACCCAATCTGTTTGCAAAGGTAATCACTATAACACATATATCCGCCGCCAGCACACAAAAAGTTAAGAACAAAGCAGACAACATTTTCCTTGGACAATAGTTTTTCAGCAATGACAGCGTTTAAAATATTTTATTTGCTTTTCATGTCAAAACGTAACATGTCGATCTGCTATTGACTCGGTAGTTGCTTTCCTGGAGCTTTTGTCAAAGCTCCAACCAACCCTCTGCCTATTTTGGCCGTGTCTATAATTGAAAATCTCTCTAATCGAGCCAATTAGGGTATGTCTTGTAGTGAAAGAAATAAGGGGCAATTTCTACTGTGTGATTCACAAAAGATAATCACAAACAATTGGCTTATGGGGACACGTAGAAATCATCTTCATGAAATATAAAGGGAGACACAGACCTCACGCTGTTACGTATAATTCCGTCTATTACCGTGTATTCTTTGACTCGACTCTAACAAGTTTAGCGCATAATGTTTGTGTTTGCAAATAGAAAGATAGGATCAGGGTAATTGATTTATTTTGACAAATTTTCCACTTAACTGAAGCCCCCACCGCTATTGCCTTTTAAAGTGAAACAATAACCTGAATGATAAGACTTGCTGAAAGAACGGCCAGGTCCTGATTCTATGGGAGGCATTCCACACGCATTTGATGATCCGCAAGTTCATTATTGTTAACCCTTTCATTGCTGTTATATGTTCTGCTTAAGAAGTCAACTGCTATTATTTCCCAAACTTTTATTTTTGGAATTTTGAATGAAGAAACATTAAAATGGTGTCAAACAGTTTTGGATCCTGATGAGATATTGTCTGATCCAGATCCAAACTGTTACTATTGTCAGTCAAATCAAGGGTTAACCGGTATCCTGCTGTAAAATATCTTCTGCTTTAAAATTTGTCGTCTTTAAAATTTGTTAAATTTAAATTGATACATTTGTTAAGTATGAAAACTTAAAAACGAGTGTCAAACAGTTTGGATCCAGATCAGACGCCGCGTTATGCGGCGTCTGATCTGGATCCAAACTGTTTGCTTAAGAAACAGTGACGTCGCGATCAGCAGGCTAATGGTTAACAATGAGTCTTGTCTCTGATTCATCTCGTGTTCTGGTTCATAAAGGAACGACTCCAAGCATGACCTCTGCCCAAAAAGTTGTAATTAGAAAAATAAAACCGTTATCATCTACGCAACTCATTATCGTCTCAGCTGTTTAGTTGCCATGAATAGGAGGAGCACAATTCATGAAACTAAATACATGTATCATGGCCACCCTGAAATTGCCCCTGTCTAATCAGACCTTTGGTAAGCCGTTCCTTCATAGGGTTTTTTCCATGTTTGTACAGGTGCGCATGTTGCTTGTCCCTTTCCTCTACATTCTGCCCTGAAACTTTTAATGGACAATTCCAATTTCAAAATAAAGTCTAGTCCATTTTAAACTAGAGTTGATTTTAACAATATAATGTCAAAATGACAAACAGTGTACACCCTGATCAGAGGGCTCCTTAAGGAGCCCTCTGATCAGGGTATACACTGTTTGCATAGGACAAGTATAATCCTCACATTACACTGTTTGAAAATGACAAGTATACTTGTCACTAGGGTTGAATGGATTAACCCTTTACGTCCATAACTTGTTTCTTGTATTGAAGATAAGTGACCGTTAAAAGCAGGTTGAAAGTAAAGTAGAATGTGCCTAAAGGCGCATTGTGCTTTACTTGCAGCCTGCTTTAAGCTATCATTTGCAAGAATAAAGAAACTGTTTCTTATGTTGCTCCTGCATATTCATGACTGTATGAATTGGAACTTTTTTTTTATTCAATTGAGGAATAAATAAAATGGGTTAAAACATGTATCTATGGAGTAATGGGTTAAGATGCTCCAAACTATTCCTAAAATACATAAGAGCAACAAATGAAATATTTGTTTCTTATTCTGAATACATGTGGTTACTTTAAAGCAAGCAGAAAGTAAAGCAGAAAGCATGACTTACAGCATGATTTTTAGCTGTCAGGACATAGAAATAAATTCCTATCACAGCAGAGTGGAAGCATTTTTCTTATAATTTTCAGATGAAAGCCCATACACCAAATAATTAAAATCATCAAAAGTTAATGAAAGTTTGCTGTTGAATGATTTGAGTTTGAAACACTATATATCCAGGCCGATATGCAACCTGTGTTTCCGGTCAATAAAAGAAATTAATCTATCAATCAGTAAAAAAGTCGCATATATCATTTAACCCTGTACCCCAAAGCCTGTTTCTAATATTGAAAATAGGTAACCCATTACCACATAAATACGCCTTTTTATACATTATATATATTTTCTACATTCTAGCAGAGAATAGAGAAACTTTACATATTGCACAAACAAAATAAGAGGTATGAAAAACAAAGAAAAATTGTCTGTATTATGCTAGTGTTATCCTGTAATAATTTATAGATATATAATAATAAAACGATATTAGAGTCAATCCAGACAAGGCCTATGATTACATCAACACATCATCATAGTATTTCTATCTTGTAATTGATGGTATACCCATCAGATGAGAGACAAAAATCTTTAGATTGTCTGCCACTTTATATGGAATCTAAACAAGAAAGTCTGGTTTTGTGACAGCACTAACTAATATATCCATCAGAAAGTCTGTATATCCCTAGACACATTCAGTCTGCTCCTGTATTACAGTACAAACTCGATTCTACGAACTTGCGTTAGTTCGAACATACCCATATTTCAAAACTAAGCCACGTTTTAACTTTGAAATACGGGTATGTTCGACTTAACCCGTCAAGCCATACTGACTCATATTTACGCATTGCGCAATATTCTCATAATGACTCATTTTGACACACTTTAATCCACTAGCTTGTATTGAGATAAGCATTGATAATTGTTTATCGCTTATGAGTTAATGGGTTAATACTGAGTTATCAAAATTCAACTCACAAAATACTGGTAAGATCGATTTAAACCAGTTTGTAGTATCGAGTTTCGACTGTATTTCATACCCCTGTGAAGAACGGTGCCATGGCTGCCACTCGTCATCTGGTGAAGTTGAAACTTTACCCTTTCTCCCATAGCCACCCAGTGTAAATCACACATATCCTACTTATTCAGTATATGGTAAAACCAGCACATAGACAGACAGACAGACAGGTGGATGACGGACAAAGCAGTATCACAAAACTCACCTTGCACACTTTCTACTCAGATGAACTAAAATAAGTTATTAGTGTTTTCTTCTGACTTGTCTAAGTTATTTATAGATTGGAACATTCTAAAACTATAAAAGGGATGAGTTTGTTAGAGATACGGATAGCTGTAATTTTTGTGCGTAATGTACAGTAGAGGATACATTATTCTTTCCCATATTAACGCAAACGCAATGCACTAAACTGTGGAAATTTACCTTTAAACATTTTAACAATATTTTTAATCTGAGTATCAAAAAAGTTGGAGTCTGGTCAGAGGCCGGGTCACCCGGCGTCTGATCTGACTCCAACCTGTTTGCAATGGAAATAATAGTTTTAGTATATAAATGCGTTTATTTGGAAAGAATAAATTATCAGTAAAGTTAGCGCAGCGGTCTCGTGCTGCACGAGGATCATACTTATCTCAAGTAGGAAAGTGTACAATTATATATTCGATGTTACCTTGCTTACCTATTTACCATTGTAAAATATTCTGTTCTAAAAATAAATAGGACACGTCAGAAAAATCGGACAATACAGACCTAGGTCTTGTGAACAATACATTGTCTTCTCTAAAAGAACATTCTAGCCGGGTTATTTCAAATTCTATCCATGTAAGATGGAGTTAACAGTGCAAACACCCAAACAGGACAAAATGTTCACCTGTTAAACCTTTGACCTGGGACTGTGACCTGGGACTATGACCTTGTCCTTTGAGCTACAGACCTTAGGGGCCTTTCATAAAACTTTGTACGACAAGAACGGTCATAAGTCAAAACTTTAAAATACATTTACTTTCTGATTTCTCTATCTAATCCTGTCTTGTGACATCTCTTTGGAATCGTCTTTTCAAGACAATTAAAAAAAAATGTCACAAGACAGGATTAGATGAAGAAACAAATAATAATTGAGACTTTTATAATCTGACTTACGACAACATTTGTCGTACAAAGTTTTATGAAACGGGCCTCTGGGTCTTGTGAACAATACATTGTCTTCTCTAAAAGAACATTCTAGCCGGGTTGTTTAAAATTTTATCCATGTAAGATGGAGTTAACTCTTTGCATGCTGGGTAATTTTTTCGTCTGCAACAAGTTGTCGTCTGCTATCGTTCTCAAATATTAATTTTCCAATTTTCTTTTAAATTCAGTGTCAGAATAGCAAACAGATTTAATCCTGATGAGACGCCGCGTTACGCAGCGTCTCGTCTGGATCCAATCTGTTTGCAGAGGTACATCACTCTGACAGATATATCTGCCGCTAGCGTGCAAAGACACCCAAACAGGACAAAATGTTCACCTGTTTCACCTTTGACCTGGGACTGTGACCTTGTCCTTTGAGCTACAGACCTGGGGCCCGTTTCATAAAACTTTGTACGACAAATGTTGTCGTAAGTCAAAACTTTCAAATACATTTAATTTCTGATTTCTCCATCTAATCCTGTCTTGTGACATCTCTTTTGAATCGTCTTTTTAAGATGATTCCAAAAAGATGTCTTAAGACAGGATTAGATGGAGAAATAAATAATAATTGAGACTGTTATAATCTGACTTACGACAACATTTGTCATACAAAGTTTTATGAAACGGGCCTCTGGGTCTTGAACAATACATTCTCTAAAAAAACGTTCTAGCCGAGTTATTTCAAATTCTATCCATGTAAGATGGTGTCAACAATGCAAACACCCCAAAAGGACAAAATGTTCACCTGTTTCACCTTTGACCTTGGACTGTGACCTTGACCTTTGAGCTACAGACCTGGGGCCCGTTTCATAAAACTTTGTACGACAAATGTTGTCGTAAGTCAAAACTTTCAAATACATTTAATTTCTGATTTCTCCATCTAATCCTGTCTTGTGACATCTCTTTGGAATTGTCTTTTCAAGACGATTCCAAAGAGATGTCACAAGACAGGATTAGATGGAGAAATAAATAATAATTGAGACTTTTATAATCTGACTTACGACAACATTTGTCGTACAAAGTTTTATGAAACGGGCCTCTGGGTCTTGTGAACAATAACATTCTAGCCGGGTTATTTCAAATTCTATCCATGTAAGATGGAGTTAACAGTAAACACCCAAACAGGACAAAATGTTCACCTGTTAAACCTTTGCCCTGGGACTGTGACCTTGTCCTTTGAGCTACAGACCTCAGGGCCCTGTTTCATAAAACTTTATACGACAAAAACGGTTGTAAGTCAAAACTTTAAAATACATTTTATTTCTGATTTCTCTATCTAATCCTGTCTTGAGACATCTCTTTGGAATAGTCTTTTCAAGATGATTCCAAAAAGATGTCACAAGACAGGATTAAATGGAGAAATGAATAAAAATTGAGACTTTTATAATCTGACTTTCAACAACATTTGTTGTACAAAGTTTTATGAAACGGGCCTCTGGGTCTTGTGAACAATACATTGTCTTCTCTAAAAGAACATTCTAGCCGGGTTGTTTCAAATTCTATCCATGTAAGATGGAGTTAACAGTAAACACCCAAACAGGCCAAAATGTTCACCTGTTTCACCTTTGACCTGGGACTGTGACCTTGTCCTTTGAGACCTGGGACCCCATTTCATAAAACTTTGTACGACAAAAACGGTCGTAAGTCAAAACGCATTTAATTTCTGATTTCTCTATCTAATCCTGTCTTGTGTCATCTCTAAGGAATAGTATTTTCAAGCCATTTTGACGTAAAACTTGATAAATTTGGGCTATTTACGACTGAATTAGAGGCGTAAAAAAGCCTTTTTTTGGGGTAACGAGTTAAAATTGATAATGCAGGCAGAGTTTGATTGCTGGGGCAGGGTTAACCCTTTCCCCCAAAAAAGTGCCTTTTAGCCCATTCAGTTTATTCCTCCGCTGAAGAAAATAGTTCCAATTTTATAATACAGTAATGAATATGTATCATACGGAATTTTTTTTTTATTCTAGCAGGGGGTGGTAGCTTGAAGCAGGCTGAAAGTAAAGCAGAATGCGCCCTCAGGCGCATTCTGCTTTACTTTCAACCTGCTTTATATAGTCACCTATTTTCAAAACTAGAAACAGGCTATCATGGGCAAAGGGTTAATATTGCATCAACATCAAGACAAAAATACACAAAAAGTTTTGTCATAGGTATTATTGAAAATAGCCTATTAGAAAACCTATTTAATGTGTCATACATTAGATCAAAAGAAAACCTTCATTCTCTCTTTACAACTCCTTGTTTTTAACTTCTCTTTGTGTTAAAAAATTACAGTGTGCACACTGCAAAAACAGTTTTTCAAGTTTCAGATATTCTTCAAAATGCATAAAGAAGCTTTTTTTTTCAAAATAAAACAAAGTTCAAATTCCAAATTGTATAGAGTCGATACGGCTAATGTCGTACGTGCAGTTTATTCCGTACGCTTACATATACCAGCTAATGACACCATACGGAATTCCGTATTTACAGTACTTTCTTAAATACATGTGCTGTTTAATGTCGGCTACATATCTCATTAGATCTTATTAAAACTTGGTCAACATGTTTGCCTTATTCAAATCTAAATCAGATTAAATCTATTTATAGACATATGTATATTTCGTGTCACTGCGATGCGTTTTGTTTGACACCAATTTGACGCGCCGTTTTTGTAAACATCGTCTGCCCCGGACTTTGCAGAGATACAGCTTCTTGTTTCAGAGCACAAAAAAGGAGAAACTACCTTAATTCCAGCAGGTAATCAAGTGGATTTTGCTGTTGTATAATAATTTATATATTCAAAATTTCAAAAATATATATATTTTGTCAATCGAAAACCGTTTATCAATATAAATAATAGAAAATAAAAGTGTACTGAGTTACCCACACCCTTAATTTATTAAAGTTATGAAAGCGGGTTATTCCGTACACGGTGTACGTCAATGACAGACTCAGCAAATGCTTGACCTGTCAGCTTTTAATATCAAGTAGATCTAAATTTAAATAGCTAATGATTTCAACTGCACCTCATATTCGATATCATGTTTAAAAATAAAAAAGAAACATCCATCTAATAGAAATCTAATACGATGATTTTTGTTTCAGGTAAAAATGAATGTCTTATGCAACATTGTGAGAGACAGAGAACTAGGGAATAAACCCAGAACTATTCAATACAGACTACTTGAAGACACATTAAAAGGACTAGTGGACAAAGAATGGGTTTTTCAACATAGTCTTGTCTTCTATTTGTACTTAACACTATTAAAAAGATGCCAGGAACAGTCAAATGCCCAAGTCATTTTTATATTAGTGTCAAGAATGGATCAGGATGTCAAAAGCATTGTCTTTTTGGCCACCACATATGGGCGTATGACGGGCGACGCAGATCTCTTAGACATGTGTGAAGAGATAAAAATGTCCTCACTTTAATTATCAGTAATCTACATATCTTTGAAATTAAATACAGATGTCATTATTTGTTTATTTTGTTCTTTCGTAGTCATGGAACGATCGTATTACAATTGTCCTGTATTAAACGGTCACCTGTTTATAGTGACCAACAAAATACTTTATTTAGATGTCTAGATCGCGTATTACAAGTGTGACTGTATATGATGATAATATGAAGTTTATAAAGTAAATTACCACTTCCTAGAATTGATACAGACAATCTAATCTCAAATGCATATATACATAAACTTGCATTGAGGGTAGGATGGCAGTAACCCAGCTGGCATGCACACAACGTTGTTTCAACGTTGGTCCAAACGTTGCAACATTGTTTCAACGTTGGTCCAAACGTTGCAACGCTGTTTCAACGTTAAAACAACGTTGGTGCCACCTGGGAACACATAAAGCCCCCTTTTGGATTTACTGTTATTCTGCTGTAAGCAACCATATACCGTTGTTATACGGTACTAATGTATTGACGCAGTATAACAGGCTATATATTTGAATCAAATTGCCTTCTGAATACTACGCAGCACGTCTTCGGGGATATTCAAATATAAAGACAATCAACAATAGCGACGATTATAAAAATGGTGTGCACGTGAAGAATACACGTGTCCTCTTCAAACATCATATACACAGCTCACAGGGCTTCTAATAAAAGGAGTCCTCTGATCATGGTCTGCACTGTTTGTCGCTTTAAAACAAGACCAGTAAACACTCATGATCTCTTGTCCAGAACAAACAGTGTAACCCCTGATGAGAGCCTTAGACTGTTGCTAAAGAATCGGTAAGGGTCTGCACTGTGTTTCGTTTTGCTAAAAATTGTTAATGCAAATATCAACTCTAAATAGTGAAATACTATTAAAATGGGCCCATTTGGTGTGTGCAAACCAGAGAGACAGACAGCCAGACAAACAGGGACAGACAGACAGATACATAAAGAGAGAGATACAGATAGACAGAGAGAGGGGCGGGGCGAGAGAAAGAGGAAGACAGAACAGAGAGACATACAGACAAACAGACAGACAGAGATAGAACATGAGTTTGTCTGCAGCAAAAATATTACTAAACATTTACAAAGTTATTGTCAAGTTTGACATTACTAACTTTTGCAAACAGATTGGATCCAGGCCAAACGTTACGTTAAACGGGGTCTGATAAGGATCCAAACTGTTTGCCATTTATAAAAAAATGAATTTTAATGTCAAAATGCCTTGTAGCTACTAAGATTTCGAAATTCAAGCAAACAATAGTTTTGCAAGCAGAAATAATGGAAGTGAGTGTATTTGACGTCATTAATGTAACATTGAAATCTGCATAATTTAAATAGAAAGCGTTCAGTAAAAACTAGATTTTACGACCGTTTTAAACAAAGATGTTAAGTCAGTTCAGTGATAGTGTCTGGTCAAAACAAATTGAAATTAATGTAAAAACAAAAGAGGGATAGGCTTGCTCATCCCTTAAACTGCCAACTGCCTTTATCGTACAGTCTTGCTTTCTCTAGTCCTGATAGCGAGTGTTTACTGTGGTATATTTTGATTCCGCAATATAGAATTAAAAAAGGAGGCAGATGTATCTAATATCTTGTTGATTGATTGAATTTCCCATAATCATTCTAAAAGTCAGATATTTACTTTAACAAGAACTTGTGAAGTCAAGTTGAGACATTACCATAACCAATATTGCAGAGCAAACACATTTGTGTAGATCTACAAACTTATAGATCTAAGTAGATCTATATGAATAAATAAATTGTTTGTTTTATTATTCTCTTGGTATCATGCATTTAAGTATAAAAAAAACTTATAAACTCATAGAAATATAGATATTTACTTGATAGTGATAGTCGTCGAACACGTATATATAGTGTACGGAATTACACGCTGCCTGTACGAAATAACACGACATAAACAACCGTCAAAGATTTACAAATAACCTCTGATATCCAATCAAAATCGTTTATTTTGGCATATGCCAAATATGAAACAAATACGCGTGATCACACATATGTGACCTATATCTGTGTCACGCGTCGCTCACACTAAGTTAGTAAGGACCGCATCCAAAGGTGTACGGAATTAGCCGTATCGACTCTAGCAGATGACATTTCAGGGTGTGTTAAATACACAGCATGAGCTCTCATGAAGATTAACACCTTCACTGCCATGATGTCATCAGCTTAAAAAAATTGTCGTCTGCTTTTATTTCTCAAATATCAAGTTTAGTTATTTTGATTTAAGAAATATAAAATTGAGTGTCAAACAGTTTGGATTCTGATCAGACGCCGTGTTACACAGCATCTGATCAGGATCCAAACTGTTTGCAAATAACCACTATAGTCGGGGTATGGCAGTGAAAGGGTTAATCCTTTCAAAATTGAACAATTATCGTCTGCTGAAAATCTTCTCTTCTAAATATTCTGAAATTGTTTCAGTCTGCTTCAAACTTAAAGCAATTGTATCTGAGTGACAAACAGTTTGGATCCTGATCAAGTCCAATAGTTTGTTGGGGTCTGTTCTGGATCCAAGCTATTTGCGACAATCCTCAAAACTGGTTTTCAGCACTGAAAAGAACTTAACACTTAGCATGCTGGGTAATTTTTTCTTGTCGTCTGCAACTGTTCTAAAAATAGAATTTTCTACATTTCTTTCCAAAACAGGGTCAGAATGTCAAACAGTTTGGATCAAGATGAGACGCCGCATGAGGCAGCGTCTCATCAGGATCCAAACTGTTTGCAAAGGTAGTCACTGTGGGGTCATATCCGCCGCCAGCATGGTTAGAGTTAAATCAGCTGTAGTGAAAAGATTTTCATTCATCCATATAAAGTAATTTTTAATGTATTGTGCAAATTGATTACTTACATTCTAAATTTTAAAATCCTTTTGAGTGATTTGTTAAGTCCTTCACTGTAAAAAGTTCACACACTTTATGATTATTCAATAAGCATTTCTCCTGCTTTATACAATTTTAGTTCAACAAACTCTCTTCGCTGAACGACTGGCAAGGAAAAATAGACATGGCTGCTTAACCCATTACCAAATTAATACCTCTTTTTACTCCTTTAATTTATTCCTCCACTAAAGAAATTTGTTCCATTTCATACATCTATGAATGTGTAATATAAGAAATTATTCCTATATCCTAGCAGATGATAGCTTAAAGCAGGCTGAAAGTAAAACCTATATTAACCCATTACCCCATAAATGTGTCTTTTTACACCTTTAATTTCTTCCTCAATTTAAGAAAATAGTTTCACTTTAAACAGTCATGAATATGTACTATAAGAAATATTTTCTATAGTATACCCTAGCAGATGGTAGCTTATTTTAGCAGGATGAAAGTAAAGCAGAATGTACCTTAAGGTGCATTCTGCTTTACTTACAGCCTACTTTAAGTTACCATCTGCTAGAATATAGAAAATATTAGTTATATTACATAATATGATACATATTCATTTCAAGTTTGTATAGGAACTTTCTGCTTTAATTTTGTCCTGCATTAAGCTATAACCAATTTTCAAATACAACTTCTCTTGATTGGCCATGAATTAACACAAGCGTAACTGTCAATCAATATTACATTTACATGTACCACCAAAGCTTTTACAAGTTTTTTGACACTTGATTTACTGATTCAATAGATATTCAAGAGAAATTTCACCACATACAATATTTTATCAGATTGATGAAAGTTAATTATATTTTCAATAACCATTTCAGTTCACAGTTCAATTAACGTGACTAATGACCCAAAAATTATCCTACTGGTGATATACTATACCTTAACCCATTACCCCATAAATACGCCTTTTTACGCCTTTAAGTATTTCCTCCACTGAAGAAAATAGTTTCACTTTATACAGTCATAAATATGTATGATAAAAAATAGTCTCTATATTTAAGTAGATGTTAGCTTAAAGCATGCTGAAAGTAAAGCAGAATGCACCTTAAGGCGCATTCTGCTTTACTTTGAGCCTGCTTTAAGTGGTCACCTGTTTTCAAAACTTTGGGAACAGGCTATGGTGTAATGGGTTAAAGTACTCTGGATGTCGGGGAAAACCTGATGAATTATGATCTATACAAATTGTTATGATCCAGATCAGAAGAAATAAGAATTGGTGCCTTATCTAGATCAAGATTGTTTGTTGCTCAGACATTTCTGCTAAACACACTCACACTAAAACCTATATAAACCCATTACCCTATAAATGTGCCTTTTTACGCCTTTAATTTCTTCCTCAACTAAAGAAAAGAGTTCCATTGTACTGTAATGAATGTTTTCTATATCCTTGCAGATGGTAGGTTAAAGCAGACTGTAAGTAAAGCAGGATGTACCTTAAGATGCATTATGCTTTACTTTCTGCCTGCTTTAAGTGCTCACCTGTCTTCAAAACTACAAACAGGCTGTAAAGGGTTAACTGATCATAGGTCATTTATCACAAGTTTAACTCTTTCCTCCCTGAAACTGTAAATGGACAATTCCAGTTTCCATTTTAGTCTAGTCCATTTCTGACTTTTAAGGGTTGTTTTTGTCAATGTTTGACATTATGACAAACAGTGAAGACCCTGGGCTCCTTTCGGAGCCCTCTGATCTGGGTCTTCACTGTTTGCACAGGACAAGTGTACTATTCACATGTTTACTGTTTGAAAAGGACGCCTATATGCGGGACTAGGGTTCAAAGGGTTAATTAATGGTAGAGCAGTTCATGAAGAATTTGATCGAATTTGCATGTGGCGTCTCATCAGGATCCAATCAGAATTTGTTTGCAATCGTTATCATGGCATCATAGCTATGTGGCTAAGACTTAACATTATATAACCTGACAAAAGCATACCTAGTGCTTATTCAAAACAATACATTTCTCAAAAAAACATATTTTCTCCAAATATTTTGACAATAGACTGATAAATATGATTTTCACTGGCAAGTGTTGCCATGGTAATTGTCTACATAACGCCCCAACAATTGCTGTAATTTGAAAGTTATGAATATTTGATAAGCTGCTAAACTGTATACAATACAAATTAAACAAGTGTCATAAATCAAAGAAAGTCAGTATTTATCTTAGTACAGCTGCCATATAATGTGAACACCTCTAAACCGGACATGTGTGGGGACAAAAAAAGTTCCAGTTTAGAGGGGTTTCCAGTTTCGAGGGCTTAGCTTGTTTCTATTATGGAGAAACTGCATGACCACTTAAAGCAGGTTGAAAGTAAAGCAGAAGGCACCTTCTACTTTACTTTCAAACTGCTTTAAGCTATCATCTGCTAGAATGTATAAATTATTTTTTTCAGTGTAGGAATAAATCAAAGACGTAAAAAAGGTGTATTTATGGTGTAATGGGTAAAAATAAAGAAAGTTTCAATAGGACCAAAGCTTTTGTCCTGTCTAGAGAGAATTCCGGTATTTAGAGGTTCCGGTTTGAAGGGGTTTCACTGTAAATTGTGTATTCTCACATTAAAGTTAACTCTTTGCATGCTGGGTAATTTTTGTCGTCTGCAACAATTGTCGTCTGCTATTTTTCTAAAAATGGGAATTTCTAATTTTCTTTTCAAAACTTGTTCAGAGTGTCAATCAGTTTGGATCCTGATGAGATGCAGCTTGATGCAGCATCTCATCTGGATCCAAACTGTTTGCAAAGGTAAATATGGTTCATCCACTAGCATGCTAAAGGTTTAACAACCAATTAGCTAAATAGTCACAAGTAATTTGGGTTGTTTTTCAAAGATAACGATGTCTGAATGTCAAAGATTATTGTCTATTCTTAACTGTATTGAATAGCCATTCAAAAGGACTTAACCCATTACTCCATAAATATACACCTGTTTACCCCTTTAATTAAATTATACCTCCGCTAGAGAAAATAGTTCCTCTTCATACCATTAGGAATACGCCAAAATAAGAAATATTTTCTAAAACCTAGCAGATGCTAGCTTATACCATGCTGAAAGTAAAGCATAATGCGCCTTAAGGCGCATTCTTCTTTACTTTCAAGCTGCTCTAAGTGGCCACTTGTCTTCAAAACTAGAAGCAACTTAAAGCAGCCATTTTTTTTAAGTACTGAAAACAAGCTGTTTGCTTATAAAGGAAAGGATCAAAGTGCAAACGTATTTAGTAAAATTCAGTTTGGGGGAGGGCATGTATTAGAGTGGGATGTTTAAAGGGAGATATACGGTAGTAATGCGATAGCCTGCTAAATGAGATTTTCTTCTCTATAATAATTGCCCAGCGTCGTCACAGATCTCTATTCTTCTTTATTGAATAGTCGTTTAAGATAGACTGAACTGTAGTTTATGATGCTGATGAGAAAATAAACTTTTGGGAATATTAACTGATGAGGCAATCTAAATTCTATGGTAATTTTGTTCCAGCACGAAACCATTTGCAGTCTAAATGCAGCAAAGAAATAAAGACAAACTAAAGTGTTTTAAGCTCCTACTGAAAAGAAGTTATACTTCTAAAGTTTGAAGCTGGTAACAGCTTAATGTCCGACAAAAGTAATGCAGAAAGCTCTCAAGAGAATTTTTTGCATTACTTTTGTCCTTCATTAAGCAGTCTATTTTTTAAAATCATCATGATTCTTAACTCTTTCAAAGTTTCCCCATAGAAACACTTATTAGCGCATTACTAATTTATTCATCCACTGAAGAAAATAGTTCCAATTTTTATAGTCATGAAAATGAACAATGAAAAAATTCTAGCAGATAATTAATAGCTTGTGTAAAGCAGGCTGAAAGTAAATCAGAATGCACCTTAAGGTGCATTTTGATTTTCAGCTTGCTTTAAGTGGTCACCTGTCTTCATAACTAGAAAGCAATGGAGTAAAGGGTTAAGTCAATATTCAAAATAAGAGGGAGTTAACAGAATAAATCCAACATTTTCGTGCTTGTTTCAGCACCAAATCCTATGGTGTGACAACTCATTAGAATCGTCTCTGCAGAGACACCATTGGGTTTAATGCCGAAATAACGATTTTAGTTTTTGAAATACTCCCTTTTAATTGTCATGTTTGTAAAGGTAATCACTGTGGCATTGTCATATCACAGTAGCACAAAATTATCCCCCGCTAGCATGGTAAGAGCTAATCCTCTTCTTGTATGCGCAAGAACGTTGTAGTTTTTTGCATGTGCGTTTTATTCTTGTTAGCACCTTACGGCCACATTTAGGTAATTCTCGATACAGTTCTTGATCGCTCACATGCATAAAGGCAATAAATAAGGATAATTGAAATTGTCTGATAGAATATTAAATCTGACAGTTTCTACGGCGCCTTACAAGCATGATAAATGGGATGCACACAGAATGCTTGTTCATTACAAGCTATGAGAATACTGCATGGATTACTGGCGGACTATGAAAGTCCATAATAACCTTCTCTCATAGCCCATTAGCCCATAACACATTACCCAATAAATATGCCTTTTTACGCTCTTAATTTATTCCTGCATTAAAGAAAATAGTACAAAATTAAAGTTAAGTCATAAACATGTACGATAAGAAATATTTTATATCCTAGCAGATGGTAGCTTAAAGCAGGCTGAAAGTAAAGCAGAATGCGCAATCTGCTTTACTTTCAGCCTGCTTTAAGGTACCATCTGCTAGAATATAGAAAATAGTTCATATAATGCATATTCATAACTGTATAAATTAAAACTATAGTCCTTAGTGGAGAAATAAATTAAAGACATAAAAAGATGTATTAATAGGATAATAGGTTAAGTAAAGTGGGAGTATAATACCGTTAAAAATTACTTTACAACGTGCCTCCAGGCCTGTGACCATAATGTGGAGCACACCACAGGAATTACATACAGACAATGCTATATACAATTTATCTTTTGAATTATGGACATTGCCTGAACACCAGACAAACCATGTCCGGTGGTGGAGACAACCCTACTTTATAATCACTGACCACTACTGATAGTATCTAAACTCTTTGCATGCTGGGTAATTTTTTCGTCTACAAAAACTGACATCTGCAACTGTTCTAAAAATAGGATTTTCTAAATTTCTTTTCAAAACAGGGTCAGAGTGTCAAACAGTTTGGATCCTGATGAGACGCAGCGTTACGCGGCGTCTCATCTGGATCCAAACTGTTTGCAAAGGTAATCATTGTGAGGCATATGTGCCGCAAGCATGCAAAGATTCCTGCAGCTGTCCGCTGATAAAGGCAATCAATGCTTTGCCCTGATCAAAATCATCATCATCATCAATTCATCATCAACATTATTGTAAAACCGCTATCAAATGCTTTTTTTGGTGGGCCGATAACATTAAGAACAAAAGAATTCATTACAGTGTTTTGGCTAAAGGGCACCCTAGTGCCATTTACCCTCTAAAATCCAAAACTCATGGCCCCCTGTTGAAAAGGTCATGCATCAACTTGGCCCATCAATTTTCAGCTCTGACCGAAACAAAAATTCTAAAGAAGTAATACTTGTAGACTTGCACACCATAAAAATGAAATACTAGTAACACCAACCAAAATATTAAGACATTTAAAATCCAATAAAATTAATGTCATAATGACCTTGAACCACATGAAGTTCCAATGTTATGACCAATGTTATGACCAATGTTAATTTCAGCCTATATGACCATTTAATGACATTGACCTTTGTCAGACATGACCAAATTTGTACTGAGCTCAAGAGCTTAAGTAATTCCAAAGTTACAGCCAATGCAAAATTCAGTCAATTTGACATTGAAAATGACCTCTAAGGACTGTTGTCAGACATGACCAAATTTGTTCTGAGCTCAAGAGCCAAATATGAAGTCTCTATATCATGTAGTTCCAAAGTTATGGCCAAGGTTTAAGTTGTGTACAGACAGACAAACAAACAGACAGACCAAAAACAATATGCCCTAACTCAGAGCTGTGTGGGGGCATACAATTCATGGTCTTAGTTTACAACTTGCAGTATGTTTTCTGATAGATGAAAGAAAAGTGTTTTCATCTATCAGGACTATAGTAACTAGAAAGATGAAAAGTGTCTGATGAGGTACAGCTAAACATATGAAGGGCTATATATACTGCTTCATGCAAAATAAGTTGCTACTCATCTTAAACAGTTTTATAACCTTTTACCTCTTAGCCTGTTTCTAGTTTTGAAGACAGGTCAGCTCTTAAAGCAGGCTAAAAGTAAAACAGAATGCACCTAAAGGCGCATTCTGCTTTACTTTTAGCCTGCTTTAAGCTAACATCTACTAGAATATCGAGCCAATTTCTTTTGGTACATGTTTATGACTGTATAAATTGGAACTATTTTCTTCAGTAGTGGAATAAATCAAATGCGCTAAAATGTGCTTCTATGGGAGGAGGGGGTTGTTTTGAGAGTTATAAAGAGTAAAGTCATCTTTGTCATCTTAAGGCACTTATTTGGTGGAAAAGTTAAAGATGTCTTATGCATTTGAGTGGACAGAAGGTTTAATTGTTGTATTTTCTCAGAGTAAGTGAACGCCTCTCCAGGGAGTGTCCTCTATGAGTAAAGCCATATTTTCTTGTCTCTCTAGACGCTGCTTCTGGCTATTGTTAAAGCTTCCAATTAACGTTCTGGAACAATTTGCACATTATCTGCCAACTGAAGATTCCCATGTTGACAATAAGGGTAGTCTAGACAGAATGCAGTCATTTGTGCAAGGAAACATTTGTGTCAATTTCAAATGGCCAACAACAAATACTTAATATCTCATACAGGAAAGCCATCACATTTAAATTATTTATTAACCCTTTACTCCATAGCATGTTTCTAGTATTGAAGATAGGTGACCTCTTAAAGCAGGTTGAAAGTAAAGCAGAATGCATCTAAAGGAGCATGCTGCTTACTTTCAGCCTGCTCTAAACTAGAGACCTGAAATTTATGTCTTGCACATCTACTACTCCTGAGTAACATTTATGCCAAGTATCAAGTGAATCAGGTTGAAAATGAAGGAGGAGTTCAAAGTACAAGATTTTGCCTGCCAACTTCAAGACCAATTTCAAGGCCAAAGGTCAAGGTCAAGGTCATAGAGACCTGAAATTTGTGTCTTGTACATCTACTACACCTGAGTAACATTTATGCCATTTAGTATCAAATGAATCGGGTTGAAACTGAAAGAAGAGTTGAAAGTACAAGATTTTGCAGACCGACCGACGACCGACCGACAGGCTGATTCCAGTATACCCCCCTCAAACTCTGTGTGGGGGTATAATTAATGATAGAACCATTTTGACAAAGTTTGTTCCTGTGAATTTTTCTATGTAGACTTAAAATTATAATACATACAGGGCCTTTTTCCAAATATTGGGAAGGGGCCTTGGCCTTTCATTTTTGGAAATTGAAACGCAATTTTTGACCAAATTGGGAAAGTAAACTGTCTTTCAAGACACTTAAAAAACTAAATGAACGTCTACATAAATACAGAAAATAGAAAGTTGCTTTAATTTAATAATTGAAAACAAAGTTATTTAACATTTAAGCAGGACTGGGTATTGAATACATGTAGGTCACTTTTAATGTAGTTTTATCCATAGAAAATGGTGTTTTTTTCGTAATGCATTGTATATTGGGGACTTTCTTTCACCAAAATTGGGGGAAAAATAGTTTTTTTGCAATTGGGAAACTTTTTATAAGCCCCTGTTATAGAAGGGAAAAAAGCCCTGAAAATGGTGCTCCTACACTATTAGAAGGATTAGCACTAATCTTTCAGTGAATAACAACTTATATGTGATATTCATGTGGTTTGGAATACCGGCTGCAGCCATTTTAATTTGTTGGGATAGATCATAGAGTGATACAGGGAAACATGCATTTTTCTCAAATACAAATTCTAGTTTTTAAAGCGGAAAAGTCCATTAAACATTAAGGGCCACCATGGCCCTAAATCGGTCACCTGGTACTCCATGTAAAACATGACCTATAGTGACCTAGATTACGACTGGACATGACCCACAATCAACCTTTAGAGTGTCTACAAGATTTTTCTATGATTTGACCTAGTTTCTGACCAGACACAATCCACATTTGATTTTGACCTAGATTTGATGTAGGCAAACATTCTGGCAATATTTCATTCAGATCTAATGAGATTTGTAGTCTCTAGAGGGTTAACAATGTTTTTCTTTGATTTGACCTAGTGACCTAGTTTTTGATCTGACATGACCCATATTCGAATTTGACCTAGATATCAATTAGGCAAACATTTTGACAAAGTTTCATGAAAGTAAGGTGAGATTTGTAGCCTATAGTGTAAACAAGGTTTTCCTATGATTTGATCTAGTGACCTAGTTTTTGACCCGACATGACCCATATTCGAACTTGACCTAGATATCAATTAGGCAAACATTCTGATTAGGATGCATTAAATTCCAATGAGATTTGTAGCCTCTAGAGTGTTAACAAGGCTTTTCTATGATTTGACCTAGTGACCTAGTTTTTGACCCAGCAAGACCTATATTCAAAGTTGACCTAGATATCAATAAGGCAAACAGTTTGACTTAGTTTCATTAAGATCCAATAAGATTTGTAGCCTCTAGAGTGTTAAGATTTTTCTATGATTTGACCTAGTGACCTAGTTTTTGACCCGACATAACCCACATTCGAACTTGACCTAGATTTTATCAAGACAAACATTGTCATTAAGTTTCATGAAGATTGGATGAAATTTGTAGCCGCTAGAGTGTTAACAAACCAATTGTGAACGGACACAGCATGCCCATTAACGCAAAATCTTGCGTGAATCACGCAAGATTTCAAGCCTGTACCCCATTTTGAGAAAGTACTCGGGTACATGCACGCAAAACGGGAAATGTATTAACCCTTAGCCTGCCACTCACGACTATAGCTCCATATGCAAACAGCTTGGATCTGGATGAGACGCCAGACGCCGAGAAACTCGGTGTCTCATCCGGATCCAAGCTGTTTGACACTCGGACAACATTTTCAGCAATTTTGAGCAACTTTGAAGCACTTAGAAACTTGAAGCAGACGAGAAATATAGCAGACGACAATTTATTTGGCGGGCTAAGGGTTAAATCTATTAACAAGAGGCCCATGCGGGCCTAAATATCGCTCACCTGGAAAAACCTACACAAGGGTCACATAACCCCTGGTATGGGATCACTTTTCACCCCAGAGACATAATTTTCATTGAAAAAATCTATTTTTAGCTCCTGTGACCTAGATATGCAACTGACCAGAACCATATTAACAATATTGGTTAAGGGCTTCTAGAAAAATCATCATGCCAAATATCAAAGCTCTGGCCATATTAGTTTCAGAGAAAAAGATGTTTAAAGATTTCACTATATAACTATATGTAAATTTACGACCCCTGGGGCTGGGTCATTTGTACCCCAGGGACATTATTTGAAAAATCTTGATAGAGGAACTGAAGACAATGCTTTGTGCCAAATATCTAAGCTCAGGGTACTGTGGTTTCAGACAAGAAGATTTTTTAAGTTTTCATTGAAAAAATCTATTTTTAGCTCCTGTGACCTAGATATGCAACGGACCGGAAATGTTTGAACATCTTTGAAAGAGGACCATATAAGGATCATTCAGGCCAAGTTTGGTAAAAATCTATCCAGTAGTTTCGGAGGAGATGTCATTTAAAAAATTGTTGACGACGAACGAACGAACGTTACGTACGAACGAACGAACGGACGGACGAACGACGACGGACAGAGGACGATCAAAATAGCTCACCTTGGCACTACGTGCCAGGTGAGCTAAAAAGAGTTAAAAAAGTGTAAAGAATCTGTGAATGTACGTAAAAAAATTCTTTTTAGATAAAAACGTGATTCGTACGGATATCGTGAATCGCATCATCTCGGGCGTATTATTGAAGTGAGAAAAAACCCGAAGCATACCAGATGGTGCGGGAAGTAACTGATACACAGTTGTATAGAGTTATCGTTCTTTCTAGTTAACGCTTCCTTAAAGCCGATTATATTTTACGTCTTTTACATTCAACTGATATTTTTTGTAATCCTTAAGATTAATTTGTGTATTTAAATGTTACCAAAGTGATTGAAAACGGGCGTAAAATAAAACGGTCCATTTTCCCTAGCAAAATATCTCCGCTTTCCGGAAGTTATTTCCAATCAAAATGTCGGGCCGAAACCGCTCGTGGAAGCTTCAGCAAAATATAAGAACCCAGGAGTGTACGGCATCATTTTGGGATTTTTAAAGGGGTCTGATAGAAAGATAAAGAATGATATAACGAAATGCAAGAAATACACTGTTTTGAAAACGAAATAAGGTAAGCATACCGGCTGTCGGTCGAAACTTAGAATGATCAACGTATCCCCTTGCCTGAACGTACTCATTTAATTTGAAGCGTATTTTAATAAATCCGTAAATACTTTTGGTGTTATTTTATCCAGTTACAATCTTTAATTAGACTCTCTATCTGTGATGACATACAATGTCAATTTATTTTGGAAAATTATCTAGTCTGGGTGTTTTTGTTGACTTTTCAAACAATGTTTAACCCAGATGAATTGCCACAGCAAAAATAATTACAGCTGGTAAAAGAAGTGGTAAACAATAAGTACAAGCAAGCTCAATTAATTTGCAAGTAAAATAACTATTCTGACACTATAATAATACATGGTATTAGGCAAAATGCACAAAACAGGCATTTTAGTATCAAAATGAAGGTTTTCTTGACATGTACCCACAATTTACATTATGTACCCCAAATTTTCATAGGTAAGGGGTACATGTACCCCATATTATAAAACCTGGTGGGCATGCTGGGACAGACAGACTGACAGACAGACGACGGACGACAATCCAGCGATCCTAAAAGCTCATCTTGGCACTTCGTGCCAGGTGAGCTAAAAAATATTGATATAATTTCTAAGGGTTCTATAGTAACTCATGCCTCCAAATAAATTACAGAATATATTTTAAATCATTAAAGAAATAGAAAATCTATATTGATTTTTTTCGGCGTTCAAGCCAAATGAACGACAGAAAATTATTATCGGCAAATACCATGAATCGCGCTAGCAATTCATGGTAAATTTGCCGATAATTTTCTGTCATAGATTTCGCTTGAACGCCTAATAAAATCTGTTTATTTCTTATATTTACAATGTATTTGCTGTAATTTCTAATATTAGATTAACATTTTGTAAGTATGTATGTATGTTTAATCCATATGAGAGGTTGATAACAGGAATAATGTGTACCCTATCAGGAACAGCCATGACCGAATAACTGTAGCTCTGCGTACATTCGAATGCAAAAAATAAGTTCCATTGATCAACAACTTTGACAGTTTGGCGCGAAAATGACGATTTGACGTCATTGGAAGTGACATCATTTTTAAAGTAGGATAAATATATCGGAGTTTTTTAGGCATAAAGGAATGCAGACAGTTGTTGTTTATCAGGTATGTCAATTTTCTTGCAATTTATCTCATTTATAAAGAAGAATATTATTCGGGAATCATGGTTTCCACTAATAGGAAGGCATAGATCGGTTAAGAACAAATTTTGAAAAAATCCGCCAAATGTTTGCAATCCCAAGTTCCAAAGATTAATTCGCAAATGAAAACTGCATATGCCCCGCCTCCTCTTCGAAACTTTTCCACAAGTCCCGCCCTCTCGAGAAATGGTGTTTATACGAAATGAACACCCGTTTTGCCAATGGAATTGATTGGGGCGATTGTAAATATAATATTACATTCTTCATGTTCTAGTTATGATGAATTCAAAGGTAGAGGTTGCTGATGAAACTATAATAAAATCTTATTATGGAAATGTCAAAGCATGGCCTAATGAAATACCCAGAGATTTATACGAGCACATTGTGACACTTTAATGATCATATACAACACATTTATTAGACGTTAATAATTACCTGTGACTGCTTTTAGTCACTGATGATAAATTCTTTGAAGTGTGGTTAAATACAATGTTTCATTTGAGTTAACAATCTAGCAAACAAGAGGGCTGTGTGGCCCTAAATTGCTCACCTTGAAACCCCCAGGATGGGCTCATTTAATACCCCACAGTGACCTAATTTGTTCAATATTTATACACGAGCTGTAGATTATGCTTTGAGCTATATGATTTAGTTCTAATTTCATTTTTCAATAAGAAGATTTCTTCAAGGCAGCAATATTTACATTGCAATTACAGTAAAACCTGTCCTAGCGGTCACCTGGCTTTAACGGCCAGTTCGATCTCCCCCCGATTGAATTCATTCTATATATGTATAACGCAGCCAGCGGCCAGAAAAATTCATCCCAAACACTGTTTTCACACTGTATTAAACGGCCAAGTGGCCGCCCGCTGAAGTGTGATATGCCTGAATACCTGTGTCATTCAACAAATCCACGCGTCGATCCGTCTGTAACCTCAACTTGTCAACAAGTTTGTCTGGGAGATTAGCGATTACGTAATCAACATTTACCATATCGAACCCACTGTAATTAACGGTCAGGCAACTTGAATACACGTGTTATGATTTCTGTCGAACGTGTCACTCTTAATAACTGCCTAAATAACACAGCATATGCTACTGGTATCAAACTCTTTAATTAATCGTCAATTACACGGCCCGCGTCGTTCTTATGTGTAATGTACATCACTAAAATTAGATTTAGTGACTTCGGAGAAAATCTCGCGTTATTATGCAAATGAATACTATCCACCAATCAAAACTTGCGTAATTCGAGGATGCTGGGGTGTTCCCCCAGTGTAAAAATAGCGGGTGTTAAATTTCCCATCCTGCAATTAATTTCCTCGACAACAATCAGAACTGAACAAAATGGTCGACCGATTTTTGACTTTTAATCTCTAATGCTGACTTGAAAGTACGTTTGACAACATTTGTAAAGTTTAAATGAGCTCCGGAAAATCCGTAGACACACGCACATGGATTCTGCCTCCGTGGCACAGAAAAATACGTGTACAAACGTAAGTGTAATGAAACAACATATAGATTCTACTGTATTCCATTTTCTGAAAATGAACATTATGTTACCAGCACATGTTGATATGGAGATCAGACGCCGAGTAACTGATGCTCGTGTCAATGTTTCTATAATCAAAAAGTGTACTGGTCATACACTTCTGTATGAGTTTGAGGACTTTTAATATGTTGTTGACTTTTTAAATAGGAATGAATAGCGAAACGAAACCGTGACCGTTTTCAAAATAGTAGTCATTTTTCTTGCCCCTGGATTAAGCGGTCACCTGTCTTAAGCAGCCAATTTGGCTGCTTCCCTTCACTGGCCGCTTAAGACAGGTTTTACTGTATTGTATTTACTATTTAGCAATGATGAACATATTGGCTTAAATGTATGTCATACCTTCATAAAAAAAACTGCAATGCCACTGTTATGAAATGTCATTGGGCTATAAAGGTTATTTCCAAATTATACACTTCTAGCAGGCAACAAATATGAATGATACAGTAGTTAAGCCATTTGGCTGAATTTTCAAATGCAGGGTTACAGATAATGAAATGTGCGTATTGGGGTATTTACCCCATAAAAATTGTAGAAAAAGCAATTGTTCTTCACAATAAGGAGTAACAAAAAGCAAAGAAATGTAGCAAAGAGCAACGAAATGTAACAAAATACCTAATCAGAATATGAAGAAAACCCAATAACGAAAATTGCCAATACCCAATAAAAATTGCAAATCCCAATTCTGCAAAATATCGAGGTGTAAATACCAAATTGCCTCAAAAATCTTATCTGTAACCCAGCAAATGTCTCCAATGCCCGAGGAAATCACTGACTAAACAGTTTACCTAGTACCGTACTATTTGACAACTATCAATAATTATTGTTGCTTTTTAACCCATTACCCAATAGCCTGTTTCTAGTTTTGAAAACATTTGACCATTCAAAGCAGGTTGAAAGTAAAGCAGAATGCGCATTCAGGGGCATTCTGCTTTACTTTCAACCTGCTTTAAGCTACAATTTTCCAGCATATAGAAACTATTTCTTATGGTGCATAATCATAACTAACAAGAGCCGTATACGGCCCTAAATCGCTCACCTGGGACCGTTTATGTAAATGTAACATATCTTGGAAAGCTGAGAAATTATGACAATATGATTGTGCCAATTGCTGATTGGATGATGCTGAGTGCAAAATAGCTAAGCTTAGGGTACTGTAGTTTAAGAGAAGATTTTTTAAGATTTTTTTTAAATCTATTTTTAGCTCCTGTGACCTAAATATGCAACAGACCGGAACCATTTGAATAATATTGGTAAAGTATACCTCTAGAAGTTACACCATGTCAAATATCAAAGCTCTAGCTATATTGGTTTCAGAGAAGTAGAGGTTTGAAGATTTCACTATATAACTCTATGTAAATTTGTGACCCCCGGGCCACGGTCATATTTGACCCCAGGGACATTATTTGAACAATCTTGATAGAGGAACTGAAGATGATGCTTTGTGAAAAAATATCTAAGCTCAGGGTACTGTGGTTTCAGAGAAGAAGATTTTTTAAGTTTTTATTGAAAAAAATCTATTTTTAGCACCTGTGACCTAGATATGCAACGTACCGGAACCATTTGAGCAATATTCTTAAAGTACCTATAGAAGTTACACTATGCTAATTATTAAAGCTCTAGCCATATTAGTTTCAGAGAAGAAGAGGTTTGAAGATTTCACTATATAACTCTTGGTAAATTTGTGACCCCCGGGGCGGGCCAATTTTGACCCCAGGGGCATAATTTGAACAATCTTGATAGAGGACTTGAAGATGATGCTTTGTGCAATATATCTAAGGTCAGGGTACTATGGTTTCAGAGAAGAAGATTTTTTAAAGTTTTTATTGTAATAATCTATTTTTAGCTCCTGTGACCTAGATATGCAATAAATCTGAACTATTTGAACAATATTGGTAAAGTTACCTCTAGAACTTACACTATGCCAAAAATCAAAGCTCTAGCTATATTAATTTCAGAGAAGTAGAGGTTTGAAGATTTCTGTATATAACTCTATGTAAATTTGTGACCCCCGGGGCAGGGCCATTTTTTACCCCAGGGACATAATTTGAACAATCTTGATAGAGGACCTGTAGATGATGCTATGTGCCAAATATCTAAGCTCAGGGTACTGTGGTTCCAGAGAAGAAGATTTTTTAAGTTTTTATTGAAACAATCTATTTTTAGCTCCAGTGACCTAGATATGCAACGGACCGGAAATATTTGAACAACTTTCAAAGAGGTCTATATAAGGATCAATCCTGCCAAGTTTGGTTAAAATCCATCCAGTAGTTTAGGAGGAGATGTCGTTTAAAGAAATTGTTGACGACTGACTGACGGACGGACGGACGGACGAAGACGGATGACGGACACAGCACGATCAAAATAGCTCACCTTGGCACTTTGTGCTAGGTGAGCTAAAAACTGAAACTATTTTTTTCCATGAAGAAATAAATTAAAGGCATTAAAAGGCGTATATGGGTTAAGGCTGCGAGTTAAGACCTCTCTCCTGTCTACAAATCCTCCTGTCACAATGGATCAGGGATGATGTATCACACACGCTTGCCAATTACCTGACACATGTAACCCACTAAAAACATACCTGTAGCACCAGTCAACTGTCACATTACAATTAAAACTTGTAACAACTGTTAGGACATATGCCAATCAACACGGCTTCCCCCTATAAAACAGGGCTACCGATAAGGGGAGCATTTCAAAAATTAAAATCTTTATTTCTGATTTAAACCCTATGGTGTCACTTAAATATACTCATTAGAATCATCTCTTCGAGACAATACTAATGAGTAGTAACGCCATAGGATTTGATGCTATAATAATTAAGTGAGAAAATGTTGGATTTGTGCAGCTTACTCCCTCTTATCTGGCCCCCCCCCCCCCCCCCCCCCCCCCTCCCCCCCTCCCCCTATAAACAGGGCTCTCGATAAGGGGAGCATTTCTCGAAAAAAAAAAAACTTTATTTCTGCACTAAACCCTATGGTGTCACTACTCATTAGAATCGATAGCATTTGGTACTGCAATGAGAGAAAAATGTTTGACATGTTCAGTTTACTTCCTCTTATCTGGAACACTATCTCCCTAGCTTGGCGCTGGCAATATGAGGGTAGTTTGTAATTAGAACTTGTTCAACAAAATAGATGGGTTCCTCAGAACACGTGTGTCACCTGCCAGCAACATCAGTCGAACAAGAGTTTTAGTTAAAATAATAAACTTCGTTATAGCAGAAATAATCTGCCGCAAAAGAAAGTGTGAAAAAGGGCAATAACTTTCATGGTATTGATGCAAGAGAAATGAACCATGTGCAAGACACTTCCACTTATCAAATTATTTAAGTAAATGATATTTCATCTGGAAAGCATGAGTAGAACAGAAGTTATATGCTGAAAATAGAAAATATGGAAAAGGGGAATAACTCTCACAGTATTGCTGCAAGAGTTATCAACCTTGTGCAAGACAATTTCACTCATCAATCTCTTTCCATAACAGAAATTTCATTTCAAAATCTTTGGTATAACAGAAGAAATCTGCATGAAAAGAAAATGTTGAAAAGGGGAATAACACTTACAATATTGTTATAACCCTTGTGCAATACGCTTCCACTTGTCAAACTCTATCCATAAATGAAGTTTCATCTTAAAGTTTCAGTAGAATAGGAGTTATGAGCCCGGACACAAAAAGCGTGACAGACAGACAGACGGACGTACCCACAATCTTCATTTAAGTGGCCATTGCCTTCTTTATTGTATCTCTTTTATGTGGTTAAAATGTGTGTGGTTAGCCACATAGATGAAATCTAACTTTATTATAGAATGATCTGGAGGCTAACCCTACCCCTAACCCTATGCCCCACAACCGGCCAGGTTAATGCCACAAGAAATGGCCAGGTTAATGTTACAAGAAACTGCCAGGTTAATATTTTTCAATTATGTGTCTGGTTATGGAAGCCAATTTTAGCCATGTATCTATCATATTGTGAGCATGGACAGACAGACAGACTGACACCAGAAAGTGATCCCTAACTGTCACCTCTGCCTACAGCAGGTGACACAATGATAATACTATTATAAATCTAAAATGTTTAAAAATGTTCTTGCAATCCTGAATGTTTTCACAAACATGTTTCAATGTGTTAAATTATATTATTTATATTATGGTCAAACCTGGTTGATCATGGTTAATCATGTATGACCATGGTGCCATTTTTACACACATGATTAATTATATTTCAACCATATTAATTTTGCTATGAAACAAACAAGACAGACAGAGGGCAAAAAAACAGAAAGAAAGAAAGAAAGAAAGAAAGATAGATAGATAGATATCTCGAACTCGCTTAACTCGAAATATTCGATATTTCGAAACATGAATTTGTCTAATTTTAAGCTACGTTTAGGTGAACATACCTGTGTTTCAAAGTTAAAAAGCGGCTTATAAGCCGCATTTTAACTTTGAAATACCGGTATGTTCGGCTTAACCGAGTTCGAGATATCGAAGTTCGACTGTCTCTATATATTTCCATCCATTGATATCATAAACACACAAAGGCCCAGGAGTTTTTTATGAGGTTTTATCATTTTGATTTAACATAACATTTAACACTTGAACCACCTTAATAAAACTAATTGAAAAGCAGTGTTAGGGCTGTGTATGACATTCCAGAACAGGAGCGTATCCGAGACGACCAAATACAGTCAAACCTGCATTAACACTGCGGTGATGTCATCTACCGTAAAATGTTGACTGATGATATTGTTTATTTATCTCATTGCATGCTGGGTAATTCATCAAATTGTTGCCTGTAATTGTTCTGAAAAGGGAATTTTCAAAAATAATTAATGCAGGACAAAAGTCATGCAGAAGGCTCCTATAGGAGCCTTCTGCATAACTGTTGCCCTGCATTAAGCGGTCACCTCTGTTTAAATATCACAGTGTTTAATCTTCATTCAGTGGTTGCTTAACTCATTACCCCAAAAATACACATTTTTACACTTTTAATTTATTCCTCCATTGAAGAAAAGAGATCCACGCTATTCAGTCAAGATTATGTAGCAGAATAGATATTTTCTATATTCTAGTAGAAAATTGTTTAAAGTAGGCTGAAAGTAAAGCAGAATGGGCATTGAGGCACATTCTGCTATACTTTCAACCTGCTTTAAGTGGTCACCTGTCTTCAAAATAGAAACAGGCTATGGGTAAATGGGTTAACCCAGGTTTGACAGTATCCATGGTGACATCACTGCCATTGCGTGTGTGCCGGTTGACACTGGATTGACTGTGGGTAATAACTTTACAGATGCCCATGACTAACTAGCTTTAAAATGTGACAGAAAAAATCAAAAGCCACCGTTTTTATTTCATCGCTTGATTTCAATTTTATGTATGAGGTCATTGAATGTGGAATGTGACTTAAAAACAGAATTTTACATCTTTTGTTTTAATTGGCTAGTGATTTAACCCTTCCAATATGAGGATCATTAGAGAGTGTAGGCAAACAATGTAGGCTCAGAAGACACATAAAGTTGAAAACAAGTTCGTCTTTCTTAAGCTTGTACGTGTTAGCATAAAGCCCTCATATAATAAAGAGTCTCTGTAAAATTGTCATTTTTGAAAATGTGAGTTAATTTGAAAATTTCAGCATTGATATAGGGTTGAAAGCAACATTAAAATGCCAGGATTAACTTTTACATCTCAATATTTGTTGAGACTTGGTCCAAGTGACAAACTTTTTGTGTGTGTTTTATGCTGGCAGCACAAACATTTTTGAAACTTAAAAGCAAAGTCTGAGGTCAAGGTCACAAGGGTAAAACATTTTGCTTGCATGGAAAGGTCTTGTTCATAAACACATGCATATCAAATATGACTGCAATACCTCGAGGGACGTGATCATATGAGTTATAAATATTTTCTTAAAACTGCTAACCCTTTACTCCATTGCCCATTTCTATTATTGAAGACAGGTGACCACTTAAAGCAGGTTGAAAGTAAAGCAGAATGCGCCTTTTAATGCATACTTTGCTTTACTTTCAGCCTGCTTTAAGCTACCAACTGCTAGGATGTAGAAAATATTTCTAATGGTACATGACTGTATAAATTGGAACTAATTTCTTTAGAAGAGGAATTAATTGAATGCGCTAAAAGGCATTTCTATGGAGAAAAGGATTAAGATGCATTCTGATTTACTTCCAACCTGCTTTAACCCTTTGAACCCTAGTCCCGCATATAGGCGTCTTTTTCAAACAGTGAACATGTCAATAGTACACTTGTCCTGTGCAAACAGTGAAGACCCAGATCAGAGGGCTTCGAAAGGAGCCCTCTGATCAGGGTCTTCACTGTTTGTCATAATGCCAAACATTGACAAAAACAACCCTTAAAAGTCAGAAATTGACTAGACTAAAATGGAAAATGGAATTGTTCATTTAAAGTTTCAGGGAGGAAAGAGTTAAGTGGTCACCTATTTTCAAGACTAATGTAGTAATGGTAATGGGTTAACCCTTAGCCTGCCACTCACGACTATAGCTCCATATACAAACAGCTTGGATCCGGATGAGACGCCGAGTAACTCGGCGTCTCATCCGGATCTAAGCTGTTTGACACCCGGACAACATTTTCAGCAATTTTGAGCAACTTTGAAGCACTTTGAAACTTGAAGCAGACGAGAAATATAGCAGACGACAATTTATTTGGCGGGCTAAGGGTTAATAGCTACACAGTAGCCTTTTGTTTTTTCTCTCAAATAACTATATTATAACATGAGCATGACTGACTGATGTGTATGTGTGTGGTCTGTATTGTTTATGTAATACAATAATTAGTGTATTTGGAGTATAACAAGATGTAATCATACCTCCTATCTAGTTGTCTCATCAAAATCCTCAGCCATCCGAATGACTTGGCCAAAATCTATCATGAATTGTTCTTGTTAAGTAACAATTCAGAAATCACCTGTGAATGACTATATGAAAGCTTTTGACAATTTACAAAAAATACATTTACCCCTTAACCCTTAGCCTGCCACTCACGACTAAAGCTCCATATGCAAACAGCTTGGATCGGGATGAGACGCCGAGTAACTCGGCGTCTCATCCCGATCCAAGCTGTTTGACACTCGGACAACATTTTCAGCAATTTTGAGCAACTTTGAAGCACTTTGAAACTTGAAGCAGACGAGAAATATAGCAGACGACAATTTATTTGGCGGGCTAAGGGTTAAATGCCTACAATCCTCTAAAAGGATTTAACCCAAGCCTGTGTCTAGTTTTGAAAATAGGTGACCACTTAAAGCAGGTTGAAAGTAAAGCAGAATGCGCATTAAAGCGCATTCTGCTTCACTTTCAGCCTGCTTTAAGCTATCCCTCATGGAAAAAATTCAGAAGTTTTCAGACAAGGATTCAGAATTGTTCAGTTCTGAATCTTTACTGAAATTGGGACTGTTTCAGCCAGAATTCATACATTTTCAGCTCGTTTTCAAACTCCAAATTCAGAAGTTTTCAGACAAGATTCAGAAATGTTCAGACGAGACATTCAGCCACCATTCAGAAATGTTCAGACAACTTTAATATAGGTCAATGGAGGTCAAAAGGAACCCTGTGCAAACCATATAGCTTTGCTAGGCTTACACACAAGGCATTTACAAGAGTTAATTTTCTTGTTTGAATACCATACATTTTGCTCCAGTTGTTATGAAGCATTCATTTAACTGTCAACATGGTTTCTAAAAATGCATAAATGTAATTATTTATAAATACTATTATTTACACGTTATATTTATGTGTTATATGAATTGTACTCTACCAGCATTATAGGCCATGGAAGTATAATCATTAATTTCTTTAAAAATGTTCAAAATAAAGTAGCCAAAAATATAAAAGACATTTGAGTAATAAAACCACTCTTTTGTTTTTTGCCTTTAACTGGAGGTAATTTCTATAGAAATATTCAGAAATATTCAGCCAATAGTCATATTCTGAATCTTTCTGAAAATCTGTCTGAACTATTCAGCCAGTGTACAATGTTTCAGTAAACCCTCAGATTTTTTTTCTATGTTGCAGTATTTCTGAACAGTTCAGAAATGTTCAGCCTAATTTCATATTCTGAATCTTTCTGAAAATCTGTCTGAACTATTCAGCCAGTATTCAGTCATGTTTCAGCATGTCTGAACGGTTCAGAAATATTCAGCCAATTTTCATATGTTGAATCTTTCTGAACATCTGTCTGAACTATTCAGCCAGTGTTCAGCCATGTTTCAGTAAACCCAGGCCTCAGACTTTTTTCTATGTGCAGTATTTCTGAACGGTTCAGAAATATTCAGCCAATTTTCATATTCTGAATCTTTCTGAAAATCTGTCTAAACTTTTCAGCCAGTATTCAGTTATGTTTCAGCATTTCTGAATGGTTCAGAAATATTCAGCCAATTTTCATATTCTGAATATTTCTGAAAATCTGTCTGAACTATTCAGCCAGTATTCTGGCAGTTTCAGTCAAAGTTCAAAAAAGTTCAGAAAATGGTTGTTGTGTTCAGCTGGATTCAGACAGCAATTAACAGTTCAGACCAGATTCTGACAAATTCAGCCATGTTCAGCCGAAATTCAGAAATCAAGGTACATGAGGGTGTAACCATCTGCTAGAATAAAAAAAATATTTCTTATCATACGTATTAATATCTCTATAATTGGAACTATTTTCCTCAGTGGAGAAATAAATCAAAGACATGAAACGGCGTGTTTATGGGGGAATGGGTTAAGTGATAAATCTGCAATGTTTGATACGATATACAGTGTAATTTAATTTGTGTTAAGCAGCCAAAAAGCATAAAATATTCTCTTAATACACTGTCAAAGCCTCAATTCTTCTCATAATATACGGGCCTCTGTGGCCTAATGGTATAGTCACTGTGACTTACATCACTAAGCTCCTCACCGCTGTGAGTTTGAATCCCAGTAGGGTCGTTCGGATTTTTCATGTGGGGAAGCCTTCCAGCTGGCTTGTGGAAGGTCGGTGGTTCTTAGTGACCCAGTTGCTGATTTGTGCCTGAAACAGTGCATAAAGGGCTTCTGGGGTCTTCCTCCACCTGTTATAGCTGGACGTCGCGATATGACTGAAATATTGTTGAAAGCGACGTAAAATCAAAACAAATCAAATCAAATCTTCTCATAATATTGTTTTACTTCTTGAACGAACAAGGTACTATGGACAATACAGATATAACCCTTATTGATTTCTATTATTAGTAACTGCAGAATATTGCATCACAAAATAACTTACATGAGAATTGGGTAAAAAATTCTTTCAAATTAATTCTATGTAAAATTATATTTCTATGTGACCAAGTTCTTGACTGCTGACAGTCTAAATGCAAACATTCCAGATGTGACAATAATATTGTGAACAGGCATGTATCGATCTGAATAAAAAATTGGACCCTGATGAGATGCTGAGTTCCTGTTTATAAAATGTGACCATGGTCTATCCCACCTCCCCCATCTCAATTTATTGGTGAGCAGCATAGGTGCTTCTTCAATAAAAGACATCCCCTCCAGATCAGAGGGAGTAAACTGAACAAATCCAACATTTTCTCACTTATTTTAGTATCAAATCCTATGGTGTCACTACTCATTAGAATCGTCTCGAAGAGACGATTCTAATGAGTAGTGACATCATAGGGTTTAATGCGGAAATAAAAGATTTTAATTTTTGAAATACTCCGGTCCCTTATCTGGAGCCCTGAAAAGACCTCTCAACACAGATTAGTCTGTAACCTAAGATGACCTAGTTCTTAGAGGTACTGCCATGTACCTGTTACTGCCTCGACACTATTTAATCAATCAATCAATGTTTGTTTATACACCATACAAAGGGCTACAATAGGGAATCAGATCCCTTACAATAGTTTGGATTACAAAATGCCATCCATCGTTTAATGTAAACAGTGATTAACATGACATTCTTTTCAACCTCTGATGTGAAGCAAATGATTTAACAAAAGCTTTGCAAACAGAGCAGACCAAGATTAGAGGGCTCCTATCGTCCATAGAATGTGTCTGCACTATTTGCCATACTTAAAATATTGTGCTGACATACACTTTAAGAGTCAGTGTAAACCGGTCATTGCATCAAATTGGAATAGTCCATTAAATTTTGCAAATACAACATTGTATGGATTAAGCATTAACAGATTTGCAACTACTCTGAGGCAAGCATGTACTTAGATAACATGGACGTCTATTATAGGGGACTTACTTACAAACTGCCATGTACAATCAAATTTGAATTAACCTATTACTCCATAATTAAACCGTTTAAAGCAACAAATATTTCTATGATACATAATAATCATAATAATATATTCATGACTATATCAAGAGATATTTTTTTCTGAAGTGGATGAATAGATTAAAGGCATAAAAAGGCGTATTTATGGGTTAAAGGCTCAAAGTACAGCAGAATACATTTTAAGATTTTTGATAATAATAGCGCTTTTTTTTTTCTTCCAACTGGTCCCTAAATTATTTATCTTATGTGCCTAGTTGTCCGCTTGACATTAACCAGGAAACATTGCTCACTCATAATGTCATTTTGCCAAATATTCCTATAGGAACTTTCTGCATTTCTTTTGTCCAGTCAACTTTATAAGAGACTTGGCTTTCAAGACAAGTGACTACATAAAGCAGGTTGAAAGTAAAGCAGAAGGCACATTCTGCTTTACTTTCAGCCTGCTTTAAGCTACCATCTGCTAGGATATTGAAACAATTTATGGTTCATAATCGTAACTATATATGAATTGAAACTTTTTTCTTCGTGAATGAATACATTAAAGGAGTAAAAAGGTGTATTTATGGGATAATGGGTTAATTAGCTTAGGTAGACAGGTTTTTACTGTATTCTGAACAGTTTGGATCTTGATCAGATGTCAGATGAATCAAAGTCTAACATACATGTACAGTCAATCTGCAATATCTCAAACTAGCTTAAATCTTTGAACCCTAGTCAGGCATATATGCGTCATTTGCAGATAGCATGTACACGTAAGGAGTACATTTGTCCTATGCAAACAGTGAAGACCCTGATCAGAGGGCTCCTTGGGGAGCCCCATCTGATCAGGGTCTACACTGTTGGTCATTTCGACATATATTGTAAAATTCAACCCTAAAAAGTAAAAAAAACTAGACTAAATTGAAAATTAGGATTGTCCATTTGAGGTTTCAGGGAGGAAAGGGTTAAGTTAAATATATCTGTACTTCAAACTTTAACTTTGACATACAAATATGTCGACTTAAACGAAGTCGAGAAAAAGACTCGAGATACAGGAGTTTGACTGTACATTTAAACTGCAAATGATATCCAAGTCTAGATCTTAATGTTGGAGGATTTTTTTGCGAGACTGACATCAATTTACCCCTTGATTGATGGGCGACAGGATTGAGGCAAAGTTTGAACTGTTTGGCTTTGGTGTGGCTACCTTATTCAGTTACATTGCACCAGGCAATGGAGTTGACGGAGTCCAAATCACATGTCATGACATTTATTGTTCAAACCTTTAACCCATCTCTTGTTGATCACCTTGTCTTGTTTAAAAATAACATTGTCTACAGGAAAAATGCTGTAAGCTATATATCTGAAATACCCCATTTTTTGTGAATGTTTAATGTGAGTGTTAAACCTTTACTCAATAGGCTGTTTCTTATTTTGAAGACAGGTGATCAATTAAAGCAGGTTGAAAGTAAATCAGTAAGCTCCTTCAGAAATTGTTTTCTTTACTGTCATCATGTTTGATGTTGCCACTTTGCTTAAGTTACCCTTTATTTACTCCGTTTCCTGTTTCTACTATTGAAGATATGTGACTACTTAATAAAGCAGGTTAAAAATAAAGCACAATGCCCTTAAGGCACATTCTGCTTTACTTTCAGCATGCTTTAAGCTTCCATCTGCTAGAATATAAAAACATTTCTTATGATACATTTTCATGACTGTATAAATTGGAACTAATTCCTTCAATGGAGGAACACATTAAATTCATAAAAATGGGTATCTATCCATTAGTGATCACTGTTCAACAGAAGGCTTGTACAGTTTATACTATCAAAAGATGGTTTATGAGAGACTGTCCCCATAGTGTCTCTAAGATACCAACATATTCATACACAAGCAGATCACTCCTGTAACCTCTGGGAGTTCTGTCACATTATCACCTGTGCTCTAATGCATTGTCACATCGTGTAACTAATTAATTCACATTAACATGAGCCACGGCCTATCTGTCATGATTACTGCTAACAGTATCATCATTAACATCACAATCACATGATCTATTGCCCATCACTCTGTGGATATTTTAATATTAGTTTACAAAACCAGCTATACCCAAATAGTCAACAGTGAAATTTAACTACAGTGCTCCCTCCCTACAATGACTCCCTCCTTACAACGACCCTTGCCGCTGTTCCCAAAACAATACATTTTTGTCCAACCTTTTCATGGCTGCAATATCGTCTGCTTAAATTTGTCTTCTGCTGTTTTTCTCAAAGTTACATAATGGACATTTTGACTCAAAATTCGGGTTTTTTTTTTAATTAAACAAAAAAAAACTTATTGATGAGTGACAAACAGCTTGAATCCAGATCAGATGCCGCGTTTCGCGGCGTCTGATCTGGATTCAAGCTGTTTGCAAATGTAAACCAAATTCCCTCCCTATAATGACTCCCTCCAAACAAGGCACTCAATTTGTGTCTCCCATTGGGTGTCGTTGTAGAGAGGGAGCGCTGTATTTAATAAAATTTATATTTAACTTATGTATCTTAACTAAACATGCCGCTGTTCACCAAACAAGTCCATCCCTGTCGTCTGCTATTTTCCTCAGTCACATGTTGGACATTTTGACAGAAAAACCACAATGACGAGTGACAAACAGCTTGAATCCAGATCAGACGCCGCATTACATGGGGTCTGATCTGGATTCATCATTTCATGCTGTTTGCAAATGTAAGCCAGCTCACCTTTTACTCCATGGCCTGCTTCTAGTTATGAAAACAGATGACCACTTAAAGCAGGTTGAAAATAAAACAATCTGCTTTACCATCTGCTAGGATATAGAAAATATTTCTTTTGGTACATGTTTATAACTGAATAAAAATTGGAACTAATTTCTTCATTGGAGGAATAAATTAAATGCATTAGACAGCGATTCTATGGGGGATGAGTTAAGTTCTTGCTGAAATTCACTTATTTGAAGCTATGAACCTTTCTACGGTAGCTAAAACAACAGTCAATATGATATCAATTCCTTGACAAATCTTATTGCAGACTGCAAGTTATGAGAAGAGTCATTTCCCATGGTCACTAGCAATTTTTTCTACCCAGAACGATTTTTTAATGGATAAAAAGGCCTCATTTCCGTTGCTGCTTGCAGCAGTGATCCAATCAGAATACAAATCAGCTGGGTAATTACGGCTAAGTTGAGTTTACACAAACAAATTATGTCCATCACCTCAGGCCTTAGGCAGGACCAAAATGATAGGCCTATTCAAGGCAAAGATGATCACGACTGAACCAAATCAACTTCTTGTCTCACCCCTGTGCATTGATGCGACTTCTATTGGAGATAATATCAATTAATAAAATTGTATGTTGTGTCAAGTGCATCAGACAAAACTATAATCTATTACAGCAATAAAGGTGGAACAAAGTACAGCCGAACTTCGATATCTCAAACTCTCTTAACTCAAACTTATCGGTATTTCTACAACTGAAGTTCATTACTTCAAGCTCGGTTTATGTCGAACATACCCCTATTTCAAAGTTAAAACGTGGCTTAGCCACGTTTTAACTTTGAAATACAGATATGTTCGACATAACCAAGTTTGCGTTATTGAAGTTGGACTGTAATATCAACTTCAGAACTTCTACCCTACTGAGATGCTGTTTGAAAGAAATTTGAACCAGAGGACAGACATACAGGATACAGACAAGCTGAACTCAAACGAGTCTAGAATTGAAATGTTATAAGCAAGCCATGGGGAGCTTAATAACTTTTTGTATTCTAGACAAGTTAGAGATCAACATGTCTTAAACATTGACGAGTGACAGATTCTTTTTCTCACATAACCAACGATTTTATGTTATTTTTTAAAAGCAATAGGCTTTTTTTTTTAATTCCAGTGACGTAATATAACGCCTTTATAAACAGTGACGTCATCAAATTGATCTCACACATGTTGGAGACAAGGATATTCGTGATCGTTGATCGCTATAGAAAACAGGGGTAGTTATGTGAGAAAAAGGAAATATTTGTGTGCGAAAGGCAAGAATCCCAGTAAGACTGATGTGCCGTGTATGTACATGTATCCCATTAAATATACCATTGTAGTGGTTAAAGAGCCTATACCAATGATTATCAAGGCCATATCCCTTGAACAAAAATGAACACATACAATCAGTCCCCTTGTTCAGCCCCTAATCAAAAGAACAAGCCTTTTCCCTATCTTTAAGACAGGTCCCAGCTTACTGCAGAATATAAGCAATGCAGAAAACTTTCTGCATTAATTTGCTTACATTCTGCAGTAAGCAGTCACTGATCTTTATAAATATTTTACTGTTTACGATTTGCCCAATATCAAAGGTTCGACAGTACCCTGTGACAAAGAGAGCTCTCTTGAGAACCCACAAAGGGTGTAAATTCGATTGGTATGTAATTTCCTCACTTTCCACACTATCATTATGGCAGTATCTCATCCGTTCAAGAACGGCCCAAGTGACAAATTATTCGAAAGAAAGGCAACAAAAGAGGCCCCAATAAAGCCAAGATTACGCAACGAAGACGAAAGGTACATATTAATGCTATTTCTGTGTTATGTTTAAATTTCTGTTCTTGGTTATATGATGCAAGAAATAATTACATGTTGTGAGACTACACCTCAGTGCTTGCCTTTGTTTGAATAATAGGAGCGGCAAATAGCAAACCATCATTTTTCTGGTGTGTGGCTCTATTTGTGGCTCACAAATGACTGACTTCTGCATTCAGGCAGATGTCTGGTTTTTTTTTACTTTATTGGAAATTTTCTAAGAAAAATAAAGAAAATAGAATGTTACCATGTTGCTTGCTTTTAGATACATGTAATTTTGTTTGCATAAATGTCATTAAATGACATAATTTATAGCCAAACCCACTGCGTTTACCCATCCCTCAGTATTTCAGTGTTTTAGACAAGTTGCTGCTTAAAGCAGGATGAAAATAAATATATTATTATTAATGACTGTATAAAGAGGAACTGAAGTTCAAACTGTAAAATCATCTTAGGAAAATTTTCCCCAGACCTTTCATCCTAACAGACAGAGGCCTAAAGTGGGCTGAAATTAAAGCAGAAAGCTCTTGAAGTTTCTTTCTGCATCACTTCAATTCTGCAGTTACATAGAAACTGGTTCAGCATTAATTTTAGAAGTGTTCATGTTATCAGGGCTCCAGATAAGGAGAGGATTTCAAAAACTAAATCTTCATTTTAATATTATAAGTATTAAACCCTATGGTGTCACTATCATTAGAATCGTCTCTTCGAGGCGATTCAAATGAGTAGTAATACTGTAATACTTTTGGATTTGGTGCTGACATAAGTGAGAAAATGTTGAATCTGATCAGTTTACTCCCTCTCAAATGGAGCCCTGTGTTATTAAATATTCTTGGAATCTGCAACCTGCCATGATGATAAATCAATATGACATCAAGCCAATTAATAACAATTTTTCCATTAACTAACAGAAAATGTTGTCAATTACTTGTGCATTAGATTTTATTGTTTTGTTTAATCTCTTCACTTCTAGCCACCTCAGCCTGTACTTTGGAAACAGATGGATCCAGATCATGATTGGAGTAACTTGGCATCTTATAATTAGGATCTAAAACGATGATACCATGGCAATAAATGGCATTAATGAAAACAGTGGAGAAGACATTATTCTTTCCCATTTAAACGCAAAACCAAACACATTGCGCTAAAATAAAGAAATTGACTTTTTTGTTTACATTTCTTACAATTTATTTTAATCTGAGCGGAAAACAGTTTGGAGCCTGATCAGATGCCGGGTTACCCAAACTGTTTGCAATTGAAAAAAATTTGTTAAACCGGAAGGAATTTATTGGGAAAGAATAGTGTCTTCTCCACCGGAATGCTCTTTTTATTGTAGCATTCCAAGATAGCAGTTGGTTGATTTCAACCTTTTCTCCATTAAAGACATTTCCTGATCTTTTTTAGGTGGTAACACCAAACCAGGTATAAAATCATGCAGCCATGTGCAAGTTTTGTCCTTACTGCAGCTACCTTGTCTAGGGATATACTCATCCAAGCGTTTCATGTGAGGCCCATACCTTAAATTTGTTAGTTTGGTTAGTAAAACCCATGAAAAAAAACCTGAGTGTGAGTATGTGAGGGCCTCTTTAGACAACTTGAGATTAGTGGCATTGGCTTTGCACACTTTACTACTGCATTACCTGTATTTTCACATCTAGTGAGAACAATAGGGGGAGTCCATCAATGGACTGAGGAAATGTCTTTAAGGCTTAAGGGCAAATCACCTGTATCACACTGTTCAAGACAGATGACTGCTTTAAAGCATGCTAGAAATGAAGCAGGAGGCTCCTTCAGGAACTCTCTGCTTTACTTCATTCCTGAATTTATCTGTTGTCTGCATTCAACATGATCAACAAACAACTAATTGTTGGGTTGCCCCCTTACTCCATAGCATGTTTAAGTTTTGAAGATAGATGACCTCTTAAAGCAGGTTGAAAGTAAAGCAGAATGTGCCTAAAGGCACATTCTGCTTTACTTGCAGCCTGCTTGAAGTTACCATCTGCTACAATATGGGAAACATCTCTCATTATACATATTCATGTCTGTATAAATTGGAACTACTTTCTTAAATGGAGGAATTAATTAAGTGCGTAAAAAATGTGCCTCTACGGAGTAATGGGCTAAGCTGAGAAGTCAGTAGAGGCTTTCTAAGGCGTTTCTGTGGAGGAAAGGGTTATTGATCACATTGTTCTGATAAAAAAGTCTGTTTTACATACTGTTAAGTCACTATACTATGGCCACTTTTAACAAGTGCCATGTCTTTTACAAACCGTGTACATGTGAAGAACACACTAGTCTTATTTAATAAGAGACGACCCTGATCAGAGGGCTCCTGTAAGAGTCATCTGATCAGGGTCTGCATTGTTTGTCATCGGGTAATATATTGTAAAATATAACCCTAATACATAGCTTTAACCCATTACCCCAGAGCCAGTTTCTAGTTTTGAAGATAGTTGCTCACTTAAAGCAGGTGAAAGTAAAGCAGAATGTGCCTTAAGGCACATTCTGCTTTACTTTCAGCCTGCTTTTATCTATTCTCTGCTTGAATATAGAAAATATTTCTTATGATTTTTATTTGTAAAAGTATAAATTGGAACTATTTTCTTCAGTAGAGCAATAAATTAAAGGTGTAAAATGGTGTATTTATGGGGTAATGGGTTAAATAGTCACCTACCTTAAATGTTATAAATGTGGTAGCCCAGCTCACCTGTTGCATTATTTCATCTGTGAAAAGTTGGTATCTCTTCTTCCTTCAACTCAGCCTGTAATAAACAAGAATTCTGATATAGATTATCTTAACCCAGTACTCCAGAAATATACCTTTTTATGCCTTTCATTTATTCATACCCTGGAGAAAATAATTCCAATTTATACAGTAATGATGTACCACAAAAATTATGTCCCATATACTAGTAGATAGTAGCTAAAAGCAGGCTGAAAGTAAAGCAGAATGTACCTTAAGGTGCACTCTACTTTACTTTCAATCTGCTTTAAGCGGTAACTTTAAAACTAGAAACAGGCTATGGGATAATTGGTTAAGTCATGCTGCATTAAATCTTAACTTTGATACAGACAAGAATAAGGAGGTGAAGGGGTAAAAACCTCACAAGTAATTTGGCGATGAAAGTGTTAAATTTCTCCGCAGTCATTCAAAGGGTCAAAGGGTTTGTATTGAAGAAGATTTCCATCATCCATGTAAATGTCATTATTACTGGTTGAGCTCATAGGAAAGATCTTGTTGGAGCTTGGTCTATTCTGGACAGTCGAATCAGTGCGAGTCAAATATTTAACCCATTATGATTACCCCATAAATACGCCTTTAAATTTTTCTCCAATGAAGAAAATAATTCCATTTTATACAGTCATGATTAAGTGTCATAAGAAATATTTTTCTATTCTCTAGAACATGGTGGGTTTAAGCAGGCTGAAAGTAAAGCAGAATATGCCTTATGGAACATTCTGCTTTACTCTCAATCTGCTTTAAGTAGTCACCTATTTTCAAAACTAGAAACAAGCCATGGGGTAATGAGTTAAAAGAGAAGCAAATACATTTCTCAGACAGGTGACTACTTAATGCATGACAAAGGTTATGCAGAAAGCTCCTGCTCATGCCTGCCAGTTATCTGAAAACAAGGATTTCTTAACCCATTACCCCATAAATACACCTTTTTACACCTTAAATTTATTCATCCACTGAGGAAAATAACCCCAATTTATTATAACGATCGCGAATGAATAGCATTAGAAATATTTTTCATATTCTAGCAGATGATAGCTTAGCAGGCTGAAAGTAAAGCAGAATGCGCCTCAAGGCGCATTCTGCTTTACTTTCAACCTGCTTTAAGAGGTCACATATCTTCAAAATTAGAAAACAGGCTATGGGGTAATGGGTTATTGAGTGCTAAACTCTACACGGTAATGGTGAAAGGGTGATCATCTTTTCTAACAGTTTGGATTCAGAATCAGATGAGACACATTAACCCTTAGCCCGCCAAATAAATTGTCGTCTGCTATATTTCTCGTCTGCTTCAAGTTTCAAAGTGCTTCAAAGTTGCTCAAAATTGCTGAAAATGTTGTCCTAGTGTCAAACAGCTACGATCCGGATGAGACGCCGAGTTACTCGGCGTCTCATCCGGATCCAAGCTGTTTGCATATGGAGCTATAGTCGTGAGTGGCAGGCTAAGGGTTAAGTACCTTGGGAATTTATTAAAATTCAAACTCTTTGGTACTCTGACTCTATTTTGAAAAGAAATTTTTGAAGCAAATTTTAATTCTAAAAAGTAGAAAACAAAAATTGTAAAAGGCAAAACCAGAAGCCCACGGGGGATATGTCTAGCCCGTTGACGAGACACCAACAGTACATGCAAAAGTTACATACCGCAGATCCTTATCAGGTAGCTCCTACAGGAATGCCAAATATGGGTCTACTTTGCAATATAAGCATTAAAAGGCATGAATATCAAGTAAAGGGTAATTATAGGCGTATATTGTGTGAAATCTGAGTAACATTTATAGTCTTATACATTGAATAGCTCAATTTTGTGAGAGATTTAAGCAAAAACTTAAAGGTCATGTTATGTTTTTTCAAAGTAGATGTTCATTTATATGCAAAATCAATTGAAGAATTTATTGTTTCAGTCAATGCATACCTATCTAGATAAGCTAAAGTATAAATTTACTAGCACATATGGAAGGTTCTCCTACAAGAGTTAGTAAGCCAAAAATTTGTGGGACGGACAGACGCATTAAAGTACACCCAACATATGAGGATATTAAAATAATGGCAACAACAGTGTATGTCTAGCTCACCCCAAGCGGGCTTGACAAAAATTAACTCAACAAGTTTTACTGCACATGATTGTACAATGACAAAATAATGGTCAGTAAAACCTCTCTTCAACGACACTCCAATAAAGCTTTACTGTGGTTATAAAAGACAAGTGAAAGCTTAATATATGCAGAACAAAGTAATGCAGAAAGCTCCTCAAGGAGCTTTCTACATTGCTTTTGTTCTGCATTGAGCAGTCACCTGCTTTTGACTTAATGCTTTCTTATTTACTGGTACCATAGTGGTTAGACATTCAAGAGAGAAGGAACACTGTGGTCAGTAAAAATTCTCTTCAACAACACTCAAATGAAGCCTTACTGTGTTGTAAAAGACAGGTGACAGTTAAATATATGCAGAACAAATGTAATGCAGAAAGCTCCTTTAGGAGCTTTCTGCATTTTTTTGTTCTGCATTTTGGCAGTCACCTGCTTTTAACATAATGCTTTCCAATTTACTGGTATCATGGTGGTTAGACATTCAAGAGAGAAGGAAGACTGTGGTCAGTAAGGCATACTGCCATTAATAAAAGGAGACATGTCAAAAAGAATGCATTTTCTTCCCCTTCTTTCTGACAAATTAGATTTTGCACTAAGAAAATAATTCCTTCCTCACGGAATTAGCACCAATCAGACTGAAAGCTTTTGTTAGAATCTCAGGGAATTAGATTTGCTACAAACTCTAATGAATCAGCCTGAGAAATGCAAGGATTACAAACATTATCTTACCAGGGCTAGTAATTAAATTCTGGCTACTTCCAGAATGGAAATGAGTTAAACGATACTCACAAATTCTTATTATCAAGAATCTAATCCTGCCAATCCGTTTCAGAACGCTGGTCATGGATGGGAAGCCAATCTGAAATCATTGGTTGAGTTAATTAGAAGTTATAAAGGCAATTCACATATTAATAATGATTTCTACTGCTAAAACTTACTGATATTACAGGTTACTATTGGATTCTATCTTAAAAGTTTTAATGGCAAGCGAGATTTCATATTCATTTTTGTAATTCTACAACTGTTGAAATTAAACCAACAGTCTAACCTGCGTTAAGCCATAGCTCAAGGGAAAATATATTTTTTCGGTTATTAAAGGGACTCGCAACCGGATGGTGTTCTTGTCAAAATAAAATAAAATACTCAAATAAAAGCAAATGTGTGGCATTATTTGGCTTTTCACATTAAAAAAATATGATCAGTCCAAAAAACGTCTCAAGAATCGTCACCAAATCTTAGTTTTTAAGATATTTTCCATCGTTTTTCCATAGCGTTAGCTAACGGTATAGTTGTTGTTGTTGTTCTCTACACGGGGTCAGACATAAACCCGAGCCGAATAATGTTCTATTAATAGCTATCATTGAAGTACGTTAATTCGCTACCATATATATAGAGAGCCTCCGTAGCCGAGGGCGTAAAGGCGATGCCTCATTTTTCATTTTTGTCTCCGCATGGATGGTCACAGGTTCGAATCCCACCAGAGCCTCTTCTGGGTTTTTTTATGGAAATGCATTTTTTAACAGAATTTATTATCCTAAACTAAATTTTACCCATTTATATAAGCATTTGACATATATTTACAAATTACTATTTTTAATGCTTGATCCGGTTGCGAGCCTCTTTAAAACATTTATATTATGCTTTTGCATTTATGGATTGAATGACTGGTTGGTTGATTGATTACTGTTCCTTCTCTCTTCAATGTCTAACTATATACAAAATATTTTAACCCTTTACCTCATAGCTCGTTTCTAGTTTTGAAGAAATGTGACTACTTAAAGCAGGTTGAAAGTAAAGTAGAATGCGCCTTAACCCTTTCCCCAATAGAGGCGCATTTTAGAGTATTGAATTTATTCATCCACTGAAGAAAATAGTTCAAATTTATAGTCATGAACATGTATCATAAGAATTTTTTTCTAGCTCCTAGCAGATAAAAGCTTACAGCAGACTGAAAGTAAAGCAGAATGTGCCTTAAGGCACATTCTGCTTTACTTTCAACCTGCTTTAATGGTCACCTTTTTTCAAAACTAGAAACAGGCTATGGGTAAAGGGTTAAGGCACATTCTGCTTTACTTTCAGCCTGCTTTAAGCTATCATACATGTGCACAAATACAGATTTTTTTCATTAGAACTTTCAGTGAAGGAATAAATAATAGACGTATTTATGGGGAATGGGTTAATAAACAGTAATTAAATAAGAATTTCATCACCTAAAAAAAAGAGTTATAATCATAGCACCTGATCAGAGGGCCCCTGTAGTATAGCAGTACACTTTGCAACTATTACATTCAAGGGAGACTACTTTAAGAGAGCACTCATTTGAAGCATTTCTAATTTGCCTCCCTGGAATGACGTCTTGTGATACTACACAGGGGCTCTTATTCCTGAATTCAACAGAACCTGATTAATAATCGAAGTATATTAAATATCAGATTTCTTTTATCCAAGCCATCAATCATTGACAATGTTTAATCCTGTTTGTAAAAATAATATTTAAAAAATAAACAATTTAAAAACAGTTTGACATGTGATTATGGGACAATGATGAACACGGATATAAATCAACTGTATGAGTTTAAGGGGTTATCCGGTTTTAATATTGACATCTGTTTCTACATGTTAATTTTCACATATTTTATGAAAAAAGTGAACAACTGAGACTAACATGCTGCATGTTGTTGCCTACATGGATAAGGATTGACAATGATCTATGATGCATGTTTTGTTTTGTTTTCTCTCTTAAAAACTCGCAAAAAAATAAACAAAAGCTGGACAGACAGACAGCGGACTGTGTATGCCTGAAACAACTATGCTCAAAGTTAACTTGCATTGTTTAAAGGGACTCGCAACCGGATGGTGTACTTGTCAAAATAAAATAAAATACTCAAATAAAAGCAAATTTGTGGCATTATTTGGCTTCTGACATTAAAAAAATATGATCAGTCCAAAAACAGTCTCAAGAATCGTCACCGAATCTTAGATTTTTAGATATTTTCCATCGTTTTTCTATACCGACTAGTAGACGGTATAGTTGTTATTGTTGCTTCTCTACACGGGCTCAGACATAAACACGAGCCGAATTACGAAGTTGTATGCACTTTCGATGGCTACACATTGAAATACGTTAAATCGATCCGAGATAAACGGATAGTTTCCGTGGTCCATTGGTCTAAGCGGTTTCCCCTATTTTGCCTTCTGTCCGCCAATGCCGGGCCCCGGGTTCGAATCCCACCAGAGACCAATATTTTTTTTTATTGAAATACATTTTTTTAAACAGAATTTCTTATCCTAAACTAATTCTTTACCATTTATATAAGCGTTTGACACATATTTACAAATTACTATTTTTAATGCACCATCTGGTTGCGAGTCGCTTTAAAACAAAATAGCGCGATAACTACAATACGTAAAGCTCCCACGTGATGTTGAGCGAAAGTTTACAAAACATGTTGATTTAATTTTCTGATTCATTCCGACAAAGTGGCAAATATAATATTATGATAATTAACTGGTCTATGTTTCATTGTTACAAAGACCAAAAACATTTTACCTTTTGGTGTAAATTGGCTTTATTAATGAAGCAAAGCATCAGCCTGAATTTCGAGAGATTCTTGTGATTTTCAAAGTCCAAGCGCTTTATGGCATTGACTTACAATGACGTCACGATCGATCGCAACCGGAAGTTCCGGGACACCGTTCGACTCATTCACCATAGAGTATTCCACAGGTACTTGACACATTAAAAAAAGTTTTACTCTAAAAAAAATGTTTAATGTGTCAAGTAGAAATCTACATGTGGAGTATTCGCTTCGGTTCGTCGTCTAGAGAATCTAGCACAAAAAATGAATAATGATTCAATCTACTTTTTTATCATTTGCACATTCTCAACCAATGACAAATGGTCAGAAATCTAGGTTAATGGGCACCTGCTTAAAACTGAATGGTTAATTGCCCAACGACTGGTATATGTACCCAATTACAAGTTTAACTGGAGATGAAGTGTGAATACAAAATTAATAGACACAGTCTGCAAAAGCTGACAGCATATTTCTTTTTTCTTTTATTTTTTAGATATGACGTATGTTCAAGTATAGCTTGTTTCAAGAAATTCCATGAAAGAAGTGTGATATAGATGCAAGAATTTACGACCAGCAGGATAAGGTTTAAATTCTGTAGAAGCACAAATGAAAAATTCGTGGAATGAAGAACAACTCGTTTGTGGTAGAAGATAGCTTTTTAGATGCTATGCTATATGTTAAATGAAAGTTACTGCAATGGTTTATTTTTCACTTTTCAATCAAACGTATTAGTACTATATTACAATTCTTTGAGACCCTCAACTTCGTACATTATTCAAACCCATATACAGCATTGCTTCCAACACGCACTCCGCTGAATATCCTTTTTAAAGATATACATGCTTTTCTTGTTATTTACAATTGAACGTTGCAAAATATACAAGTGCAGTAGCCTAATGGACAAAAGAAAACCTGTTAGATCAGTGTAAAAATTTTTTTTTAAATGTGCACTTAAGTTATTAACCAGCATTGTGATCGTTACTACCAAAATGAAAACAGATATTTCACAGTGTGTAAGGGAACACGGAAATTAAAACTAAGCATTCTAATAGTGTTCTGGAAGATACTGAACTTACCATTGGCGGCTATCACCCACCCTTTCATAACCTGGATAAGGAGAGTCGTGGTATCTGCGTGTATTTATCAACACTATTTGGGGCGGAGGTTTTTACCATTGATAATGGAAGTCCACACGAGTAGGGATCGGTATGGGTGAAAGCCAAAACAAAACCGTAGTTCTTGGATGTGTGTATGGGAGCCCCTCAAGTACCAGTGAAAATAATAGGAACATTGAAAGTTTACTCAGCCAGGTATCTAACATGAAAATAAACAAGAATATCGTTCCCAACGAGGGATGCTCCCCACAAGGAAAACCCCCAATGTATAGCATGTTAAGTAGGTAAACACAGTATCAACTTTTATCAACTTATGATGTAACGTTCATGAGATATGCTCCAGACAAAAAATGAATTTTTTATGAAAAAAGTCGACAATTCAGTATTTGGAGATGACAGAGTTATAATTCTTGTGTACTACACTTCTTTTTGTCATACTCTAACACATAATCAAGTTTCATCAAGTTACAGTGCTTTAGAAAAATTGATTTTATACAAGAAAAAGGGAGATAATTCAGTATTGGGGGATGACAGAGTTATGGTTCTTGAGTACAGCACTCCCTGTTTCATTCCGTATCACTGTATCAAGTTTCATCAACTTACAAAGCAATGCTCAGGAGATATGCTCCGGACAAAATTTGATTTTTAAATAGAAAAAGGGAGATAATTCAATATTGTGAGATGGTTCTTGTGTACTGCACCTCCCTTATGTCATCATCTATCACTGTATCAAGTTTCATTAACTTACAGTGTAACAGTCAAGAGATATGCTCCGGACAATTTTTTGTAGAAAAAGGAAGATAATTCAATATAAGAAGATGACAGAGTTACTGTTCTTGTGTACTGCACTTTTTTTGTCATCCTCTATTTCGGTAACAAGTTTCATCAATTTACGGTGTAACAGTCCAGAGATATGCTCCGGACAAAATTTATTTATTTTATGAGAAAAAGGGAGATCATTCAAAATTGGGAGATAAAAGAGTTACGGTTCTTGTGTACTGCACTTCCTAATATCATCCTCTATCACTGCAACAATTTTAATCAACTTAGGGTGTAACAGTCCAAAGAAATGCTCCGGACAAAATATGCAGAAAAAAATTGATTTTTTATGAGAAAAGGGGAGATAATTCAATATTGGGAGATGACAGAGTTACGGTTCTTGTGTACTGCATCTCCATCTGTCATTCTCTATCACTGTATCAAGTTTCATCAACTTAGGGTATAACAGTCCAGAGAAATGCTCCGGACAAAAGATTCAGACAAAATTGATTTTTTATGAGAAAGGGGGAGATAATTCAATATTGGGAGACGACAGAGTTACGGTTCTTGTGTACTGCATCTCCTTCTGTCATTCTCGATCACTTAATCAAGTTTCATCAAACTACGGTGAACTGTTAAGGAGATATGTGCCGGACAAAAAAGCGTGACGGACGGACAGACACTTATGTGGCTATTTTCTAGTAATTTCTTTTGGGTGGCTAGCCACCCAAGCGACAATTTATTTTTGCTCTAACTTAAAAAAATAATGATCTGGAGGCTAACCCTACCCCTAACCCTATGTCCCACAACTGGCCAGGTTAATGTCACAAGAAATGGCCAGGTTAATGTCACAAGAGACGGCCATGTTAATGTTTTTCAATTCACAGGGCCCCGACACGATTTCTTTCAGAGAGAAAAAATCGTCAGAAGGTATATATAGAGACATATATACCTTCTGATATCAAAAAGCAATCGTGTCGGGGCCCTGTGTTTCAATTATGGGGCTAAGAATTTTAGCCACGTAAGTACCCTCTCGTAATGCTAGGTTCACACCAACGGCGAATGCCGCGCTTTAAATCGGCGAGCAAAGCGTCGTCAGTTTTGTTTACTTTTCCAAAAATATCACGATCTCTTACGCTCTGATAAGCTCTGATACACTCTGATACGAATTGGTTGCCGCTTTGGGACGAGTTATTTCCCGACTTGTTACGGTTCCCCACGCTTTGATCCCGCTTTGATCAGGCTTTGCTACGCTTGAAATCACGCTTTTATAAGCTTTATTACGATTTATTACGCATTGATGCGATTGTGACGCTTTAAATCAGGCTCCGATACGATTATCAAGCTTTGTTGTGCATTGTTACGCTCTGTTCAGCTCTGTTACGCATTGGAAATTGTCAAAATCGCCGATTTCATGCCGCTTTTGATCCAGAGCCTATATAGAGATGCAGCAGATCCACAAAATCATTGCATTTTGAATCCAGAACACGGTGTCAGAACCACAATATCCAGAAGTTCCAGATGTACCAGAACATGATCTATTTGAAACAATGCAATGAGTGGTACTCAAGTCGCAGCGCTATTTATAGGAATGGAGACATAGCGTTGAAATCGTAGGAGAGCGTGAGAGAGCGTGAGGAAGCTTGCAAAGCGTAACAAAGCCTAACAAAACGTGTCAAACCTTGATCAAAGCGTCTCAATTCTTGAGAAAGCGTAAGAGTCCTTCATGAAAACGTAACAAAGCGTATCAAAGCGTGTCAGATCTTTATGAAAGCGTCTGACCTCGTATCAGATCTCCATGCCAAATCGTAACAAATCTTGAGACATCTTAACAAAGCGTGTCAAGTGGTGACAGACCGTGAAGACTGGGGTCAACGCTTTGAACCAAGCTCTGTTAAGCTTTCCTACGCTTTGAGTCAAGCTTTGCTGAGCTTTGTTACGCTTTGTTAAGCTTTGTTAAGCTTTGATACGCTCTAGGCGCTTTAATGAATTCGTAACAGAGCGCCCAAAATTTTTAAACTGTTTATGCTAGGTTCACACCAACGGCGCTTTGATGGCGCTTTAAAGCGGCGTGCAAAGCGGTAACAAAGCTTGATTAAAGCGTCAGTGTTGTAATAGATCGTGGGAAAGCTTGGAGTAAAGCGGGACATTCGGCAAGAGCGCCCAATTTTTTTAAACTGTTTAAAAATTTTGGGCGCTCTGTCACGATTTGATTAAAGCGCCTAGAGCGTATCAAAGCTTATCAAAGCTTAACAAAGCGTAACAAAGCTCAGCAAAGCTTGACACAAAGCGTAGGAAAGCTTAACAGAGCTTGGTTCAAAGCGGGGACTCCATTCTTCACGGTCTGTCACCACTTCATACGCTTCGTTAAGATGTCTCAATATGTGTTACGATCTGGCATGAAGATTTGACACGAGGTCAGACGCTTTCATCAAGATATGACACGCTTTGTTACGATTTGTTACGTTTTCATGAAGGACTCTCATGATTTCCCACGAATTGAGACGCTTCGATCAAGGCTTGACACGTTTTGTTAGGCTTTGTTACGCTTGGCAAGCTTCCTCACGCTCTCTCACGCTCTTTCACGCTTTCAAGGGCTAGGATGTAGTTATACAATTGGGAGACAAACATCATGTCTTCTTCAGATAGATAATGCTTTGGTACATCTGGAACTTCTGGATCTTGTTGTTTTGCCATCGTATACTTGAGTCAAATGTACAAAGATTTTGTGGTTCTACTGCATCGTTATATGGGCTCTGGATAAAAAGCGGCATTAAATCGGCGATCTTGACATTTTCCATTGCGTAACAGAGCTGAACAGAGCGTACCAATACACAACAAAGCGCGATAACCGTATCAGAGCCTTATTTAAAGCGCCACAATCGCATCAAAGCGTGATAAAGCGTAATAAAGCTTAGAAAAGCGTGATTTCAAGCGCAACAAAGCCTGGTCAAAGCGGGATCAATGCGTGAGGAACCGTAACAAGTCGGGAAATGATTCGCCCCAAAGCGGCAACCAATTCGTATCAGAGAGTATCAGAGCTTATCAGACCGTAAGAGATCGTGATGCTTTTGGAAAAGTTAACGAAAATGACGACGCTTTGCTCACCGATTTAAAGCGCGGCATTCGCCGTTGGTGTGAACCTAGCATTAAAAAAGTTTGGCGCTCTTGCCGAATGTCCCGCTTAACTCCGAACTTTCCCACGAACTATTACGACCCTGGCGCTTTAATCAAGCTTTGTTACGCTTTTGTGCCGCTTTGCACGCCGCTTAAAAGCGCCATCAAAGCGCCGTTGGTGTGAACCTAGCATAAGCACGGATATACGGATGGACGGCCAAAGCGGCGACTATATGCCCCCCCCCCCCAAAGGGGAGCATAATAAGTTGATCATTGTTGGTGACTTTAATTACCCAAGCATTGACTGTGACAATTATGTAGCATTGGATACTGAACTATCAGAGAGTGTCCGATTGTGAAATGTGTTAAAGACTGCATGCCTTATTGTTCAGAATGGGGACAGACAGACCTGGATTTGGTGCTTACATGTATACGAGGACAATTTGATTGAGGAAATGGAGTACTAGTATCTTGCACCATTTGGTAATAATAATGACCACTGATACCATAGTGCTAGACTATGTATGCCAATCAGTAAGTGCGATAAGCAATACTTTGAAATGCAGATATGATACAGGTGACTACATGTATAATAGTATTTGTGAATAGACTGGGAAAGTGAGCTATGTGACAAAGACACTCAAGAAGCATGGACATTTTTAGTGGCATACTAGATGGATCACTCATCAATGAAGAAAGTATGTGCCAGCATATATCGTAGGCAACCAGTGGAATAAGAAACAACAACCCTATATGGACCAACAAGGCACGAGGCTTGTTAAAGCAAAACAAATAGCTTCGGAAAAGTATGTAAGTATATTCAGAAATGAATTACGCAGTCATACAAGGACCCTTAGCCGAACTTTTTTAACATGCACTGGCTTGTGAAGTTAAATCTAATCCAAAAATGTTTAGTAGTACACTAACTCTAAGTTGACGGTACAAAGTGGTGTAAACGATCTTAAAGATGACAAAGGATTTGTACAAACTGATGTCAACTGAAAGACAGAACTGTTAAATGATCTCTTCTGTAGTGTATTTACAAATGAGGATAGTGCAAACGTACCAAGCACAGTAGACAGGTTATTAGGTAATGAATTGTTGTGGGTGTTAACATCGATGAAAAAAAATCATTTTAAAGCACCTCAATAAGTTGAAATTCAATAAGTCGGCAGACCCTGATGGACACCACCCTAGAGTCTTGAAGTAAGTTGCTCCAAGTATTGCAACACCACGAATAATCATCTAATTTAAGTCTTTAGTATCCGTGAGTCTGCCCTATCAGTGGAAATGTCGTAGGGTGGTCGTGTAATTTAGAAATAAACTAATTTGATGATATGGTTTTGTTTTTTTCATATTTTAGTCCAAATTAGTTAAGATCTCTATTTAAAGCTAACGTCATTTATATTTTCAGGGGAAGTAATTCTAATTTAACTGCATGACTAACATTTAAACTTTTCCCGCATTTGCACGTGTACATTCACTCGTACGATAGTCACTGAAGAAGACAGTCGCCATTTACTGGCATTATAATCTTAGTATATATATTTATTATATATACAGGTAAATATACTTTTTATATTATCTCATTACCATCATCATTATCATTATCGTCATATCATCATATCATTGTATTTTGTAAGTTAAACTTAAATAGCAGAGGCCATTTTTGTAACTCTAGTTATCTAGTGTACATTGTATGTAAACCCTTTTCAGGTCTCTAGTTTATAACAGTTTAGTTCATATGTACTCATACTTTTTATTATTTGTATTTCAGATATGCACATATATTCATATGCATAGTACAACAGATTGGAAATAAACGTCAAAAACCATATTTAAACTTCGTCGTCAACTGAACCCACCACCTTATAGTACACATGCAATTGTCACTAAAGCCGGGGAAGGCCGACGACAGAAACAAGGCCAAGTCATACCCATTTTCAAGAAATGGGACAGAAGTTTGCCGGTGTACCTGCAGTTATAGACCTGTTGAACCGACAGCGGTGTTATGCAAGGTATTAGAGACCATCATCAGAGCAGAGTTCATGGACCACATGGTGAAGCACAAATGATTATGCGACGAACAACACGGCTTCGTGTCCGAAAGGTCATGTATAACCAAGACATGTTTGGATGAATGGACGGACTGACAAAGGAGACCCACTTGATGCCGTCTATATTGACTTTAAAAAAACCCATTTGATACTGTTCCGCACCAAAGACTGCCAAACAAGATTGAACGTTATGGCATTAGTGCTCAAAATTAAATCATGAATCTCAAGATTTTTACAAGGGAGATCTCGGAAGAGTTTCAGTTAAGGTTCATGTAATGTGTCTGTACGAGAAAAAAATACCCAAATTTGAAAAGTTGTAATACTCAATAACTATACCACATTGGCTAAAAATATTTTCACACAGCATAAATAAGTAATCAATGAAAAGGAGCATGCCTAAATTTTCATTAATATAAGTGTACTTGTGATGTCAGAAGATCCAAAAGTAGCGAACTTGGAGTAAAAATAGCCTCTTCAGCAGAATATATCAAATCACTTAATGGCACGTATTTTCGGAAATCTGGTAGAATACATACAAAGAACCCATTACATACTGGGTACTCCTACACAGAATGTCTTACAAAAGTCAGAAAAAAACCTTGCAATTGGCCCTTAGAATACCCCATGCTTGATTCAAGGGCAGCCATTTGCATTTTACAAATTTGTAGAAGTTTGCTAACATTTAAAGTCCATTTACTCCAAATCTACAAAACCGATTGACAATTGTTATATACGTGCGGACAGAGAAAAGAACAAGCAATATGATTGATGGAATGTCACTCACCCGAATCACTGCAGTTAGACAATATATCCGTTCAATTATATCAAGGTCACCGAAATATGTCATTTGTCGACTTTTCCGATTAATCCGCATTTTCTCATTTTTTAATATCCATATTTTCAACTTTTATTTCAGTACACTATTGTTGTTTGATACATAAACAATAAAATAAGTGCATTGCGCATAACTTTCGATCATAAATTTCTCCGTATGTCACGATTCTTTAGCGGATTACTTGTCGGAAAGTAATTTCGTCCCTGTACAGCTGACCTTTGTTTCAGGAAAATCAACAGTTTGTCCCTTTAAATCACCTTTTTACACCCATTCAAGTATTCCACATCTTTCCGGCTATTGTAATGTTGATTAATATTTCACTTTGCATTGCGATCTCTATTATATAAAGCTTACATTGTTGTGAAACTATTCAAGCCTTTGGCAGGTACAGGGGTAAATGCTCATGTACAGTGGAGAATGTGTTATTCTTTCCCAATAAACGCGCTTACGCTAAAACTATTATTTGCAGTTCAAACAGTTTGGAGCCAGATCAGACGCCGGGTAACCCGGCGTCTGATCAGGCTCCAAACTGTTTGCCACCACGATAAACATGAAAGATCAGAATTGTCCAAAAGTTGTTATTGTCTACGTTTTAGTGCTTTGCGTTTGCGTACGTTTGCTTTTAAACGGGAAAGAATAACAGAATCGCCACTGTATATACTATTGCACGAGTTGGACAAGGCTTTCTATGGTGTCCTAGTAGGGACACAACCGACGATTTCGTTGGGCAGAGACACACAATTCTTTTTTGTCCTTACTACTTTTTTCACGTATATTCTGCTTCTGCATTTCACACATACACTCACATTAAAATACTGTAATAGTTCATGAGTATAATTATGCAACTACCACCCTGATAGCCTTACTTCAGTAGTTGTAAGAATTTAAAAACAATCATAAGGGCACAGATATTTGAAAATTTAGTCAGAAACAATCATATATTAATTTATCTGATGCTCAATTTGGTTTTCGTTCTAGGGGATCCTGCGTTTTACAGTTAATTGAATACATAGATGATTAGTCACATTACATTGAGGGTGATAGAATTTGGGAAAATATATTGTATATTTAGATTTTGTCAAAGCTTTTGAGAGCATTGTACATTAACGTTTTCTCGCAAAGTATCAGTATTTGGTATCAGAGGGCCCGTTTTGTCATGGAAACGTGACTTTTTTACTGGACGTAGGCAATATGTTTCTGTGAAAGGACCCTGGTCTGTTTCGTGGGAAGACATTTTAAGTGGAGTACCCCAGGGAAGAGTCCTGGGACCCATATTATTCATATGTTTATAATAGATGACCCCTACCCCTGAAGTTATACGTAGTATTGTGAAATTATTAGCTTATGGTACCAAACTATACAACAAAGACATTAAGATTGATATTATCCAGCACGACTTAGATGCCTTACATATAGTCAAAGTGGCTGTTGCGTTTTAATGTGAAAAATTACAGAACCATACACTTTGGAAGAGACAACCAATATTATCAGTATACTTTGAACTTTGCGGACATTGAGTATGCTAGTGAAAAGGGGGATTTAGGGGTAATATTAGGATTAAAAAGTAAGTAGACATATAGCTGAAAAAGATAACAAATCCAACAGTGTATTATCCTTAATAATCAGAATGTATGATTACATTTCGAAAAGCTATTTCGTATTTCTGTACAAAGCACTCGTCAGGTCAATATGGAAACACTATTATCATGTATTGTGGTATATATTCTTAAAAGAAGTGTTTAAAAATTATGTAAGCCTACCAATAAGCGTCTCCTGGATTGTCAACCTTACATGTACCGAAAGATTGGTTTTCAAAAATTGCTTGGTCATCGACGAAGCCGTGGAGATATGATACAATGTTGAAAATTATTTTAAGAAATGGAGGATATACATATAGAAAGATTTTACCTTAAGAATATTTTTCGAATTAAAAAAACATCATTAAGTTTACAACACTTTTCACAGAGAATTATAAACAACCGGATCTCACTTCAGTTTATATAGAATTAAAAATAATAAATTTTGTTGATACATTTATATGCCGGATGAATTATTTTTGTAATCGAAGCTTCAATGTCATAGTCATGTGTTTGTGCACTTCATTGGATTAGAATCAAATATTGCATACTGTTTAATGAATAATTCAGTTGAGAGGGGTCGAAATGGAATATTCTTAATAATTAGAATGATCACACAGCATCTGGAAACAGACATCTACTTGATGGGCATTTAAAATGATGTTTAAAAAAGCACTAGTAACCACTGTTCCCTCCATTTTACGGATACATTGCAGAATACGTCCCCTCATTGATTTTACGTAACGTTTCAAATACGTTGGCATTCCAACCAAAATGCACTAGGAGGGCATTATGGTATAAATTTGATGATTTGACCCGACCTTGTTATCAAATACATCCGATATGTGTTCTATGGGGCTCATGTCCGAGGATAAAACAGGCCAAGGCAGAACGTTAATGTATTTTAGCAAGAAATTGTGTGGTGATACGCGCCGTGTGATGCTTTATACATGTATTGTCAAGCTGAAAATGCCAGGCCCTTCCTTTCTTTTGCATGAATCGAATCACTTTGCTATTTAAAAGATTGATGTAACGCTGAGCATTGGCATTTTATTGAATAATAACCAAGTCAATTTCCAGAGTTCTAATTTTCCCAAACCAAACCATAGCGCTGCTACTACCCATTATTTCTCTCTCAAACATATCGTTCTCCACGGTCACTCCTCCTTTTTGCGCATTGAGGCGAGCGGACCGTGGCGAGATTCTCTTGCCTTCGCGGTAATGAATGTAGCGCTGTTTACAGTGAAACACCTGTATCTGCGCACGTGCAAAGTAAGGAACACGTTGGCAAGCTTAGACGCATAAAGAGACCTGGGATTTGAATAGCAATTGTGTAATCGTTATACGCAATGAAGTCATTATAATCATGTATGTACCTTGCAACATGCGTTAAAACACAGTTATAGAAGAATTCTAGGAAGAGGATGGGGTTATAAAGAAGCAGATCCTCACGCGAGAGCCCAACAACGATTCTCAATGTATTCTCAAGGTATAATTCGGTTAAAAAAGGATGAAAAAATAATACAGCCTGCATATTTATACATGTAATAATGTTTAACAGAGGCTCGTGTTGCCCACCATACTTTGGAAAAAATAAGTAGTCCCCCATTGCAAAATAGTGTTGTCCTTGAAAATTGGCAAATATTCCATGACTTCTTCTGTTGTTATTTGAGTGGATTTCGTCAGGATTTTGGTCCTACTACCTCATGTAAAGCATATTCTTCAATATAGAGGAAGGATTTGTTGAATTTCAGTACAGAAAATTTGCTGCACATTTTGGTGCAAATCCAAACATATTGTTCAAAATCAAGATACACAGTTTCCTTTCAAATTTTAAGCTATCTCATAAGCTTGTTCATTTCAATACGAACATTTTGATATGAAATTATGCAACATTGCTCCATAAATGACCAAAATATCACCTTTCAAAAATGCACCAAAAAACACTTTACAAGAACCTTAATAGTACAACACTCTAAATGGTGGTCAAATATAACAAGCGGAATCCCTCAGGTGAGTGTCTTCATTAACGACCTTCCGGGTGTGGTCTGAAATGTGGTCCATATTTTCACAGACGATACAAAGATGTATGGAAACTGGAAAGGTATACACTGCAGATGGGAGGAACAGAATGCAAGATGACATCGATAGGTTTTCAGACTAGCCAGACCAATGGCCCCTGAAAGTTAATGCAAGTAACATGCAGTGTAATGCATTTTGGCCACATCAACCCAATACAAAGCTGTCTGATGAGAGACAATGAAGGAAGTTATCAAGAACTGGAGGAAAAGGTCATCGAGAAAGAACTTAGAATACATGTTGACAACAGATTGTCCTCAGTTCACCAGCATGTGAGCAAAATAGTGACAACGGCAAACAGACTAGTGTGGCTTATTAAACGTACGTTCGCTAGTAGGGATAACCTAGTACTGAAAAAGTTGTTTACAACAATGGTCCGGCCAGTTCTCGAATACGGAAATACAGCTAGAATTCAGCAGTTTATTGGTGACAGTGACAAAATCGAGAAAGTTCAAAGACGGACCACAAGACTATGTGGGAACATTATAGATCTCCTACGAAGAAAGATTTTAAAAGCTCAAATTACCACCAATGCAGTATAGGAGTTGGCTTATTGAGTGGAGTAGATATGAAATAAATAAATATGAAGTCTCTATCAGATGTTGTTCAACAATTATATAGTTCAGCTTATTTTACACGCAAATGACCTCTAACTGACCTTGACCTTTGTCGGATATGACCCAAGTTGTACTGAGCTCAAGAGCTTACAAATATTAAATGCCTATCACATGTATATACATAGTTCCAAAGTTATGGTCAATGTTAATGTTTTGGACAGAGAGATAAACAAACAGACAGACAAACAAACAGACAGAGCAAAACAATAATTATGTCCGACTAAGTCGCGCGGAAACATAATACAATGCACACTCCCTACAGCGGCCCTCTGAACAACGATTCCCTCCTTACAACAACGCTTGACCATGTTCCCTTAACAAGACACTTATGTCCAACCTTTTCACTGTTGCAATATCGTCTGTTAAAAATGTCGCATGCTGTATGAATGGTTCAGTTGAGAAGACGTTATTATTTCCCAATAAACGCGTTTACGCTTAATCTATTAGATATAAATTGGAAACAGTTTAGAGCCAAATCAGACGCCGGGTTTCCAAGCGCCTGATCAGGCAGCAAACTGTTTGCCGCTCAGATTAAAATTAATAGTCAGAATTGTCAACAAATTGTCATTTTCTACATTTTACTGCCATGCGTTTGCGTTGCGTTTGCAAATAAACGAGAAAGAATAACGCCTTTTCCACTGTAAACGTTATGAATCCTGATTATAAACCGATATTTACGGCGTCTCATCTTGATCCAAGCTGTTGGCAAACGTCCTTGTAGTCCATTTTGCAGAATAAACGTTGATAAATTAATGAGAAAAGGATAGTCCGAATAAACCAATACAGTGCTCCCTCCCCACAACATCCCTCTGAACAACAATTCCCTCCTTACAACAACGCTTACCGCTGTTCCCCAAACAAGGCATTTATGTCCAACCTTTTCACGGTTGCAATATCGTCTGGTTAAAATTGCCATCTGCTGTTTTTCTCAAAGTCACATATTTGCACATTTTGACAGTCGAAAACCCACAAGAATAGTGACAAACAGCTTGAATCCAGATCAGACGCCGCGTCAATCGGCGTCTGATCTGGTTTCAAGCTGTTTGCAATAAGAAAAGGATAGCCCGAATAAAACAACAGATGTAAGGGGGACAACTGTTTCGTGCGTACAAACTACTTTAAGTTCTTTAAGTTGTTTGCCCTTAGACCAATGATAAACCCGAACACGTATATTTGCAGTCGAAACCCGATACTTCGAACTCACGTTTGTTCAAACATACCCATATTTCAAAGTTCCGCCACGTTTTAACTTTGAAATAAGGATATGCTCGACTTTTATAAGCGTGACCGACTTATCGAATTCCAACTTATAAATACTGGTACGATCGATTTAAACGAGTTCGGAGTATCGAGTTCGACTGTATTTTACTACAAGTAGGCGATATTTATAGTCCGGCAGATAGCTACCCCATTCACCCCGAGTAGTCTTCACTGGTTATTTGCAAACAGTTTGGATCCTGATAAAAGCAGATGACAATTGTTTAAAGCTAAGGCAGTGAAGGGTTTAAACGGTTAAGCCCATTCACTTCATTTGTAATATAATAGCAATTGAAACAATTCAAATCCAAGTAAGTCTCTCTGATCAGAATCCAAGCTCTTTGAGATGTATATGAATGTTTCTGCAGTCAAAATGCTTAAAATCTTATTTTGAGAAATCAAAGCAGACGAGACATTTTAATCAGAAGCTGTCTTGCAAAATGCTATGACGAAAAGTAGTGATCAGGAGGGATGAGGCACAGATAGAAAACCGCACAAGTTCAGCACATAGTATCATTGAGGTAAAAAATTGAATGAAAATCCGCCAAGGGATAAAGGAGATATGGAGTGGTCACTTGTGACCTCATTACGAACATGGCCATTAAGAAACAAATTAATTTTATGCAAAAATCGGATGAAAACTGTTCCAGGTCAGAAAAAACGATTTGAGTTAAAGAACGGACAAAGCTGAAACCGAAACTTTTTTTTATAATTCAAGGGCCATAACTCTGACATACCTGATGCGATATAGGTAGATATCGACACTGACCAAGATTTTACACCAATTAACATTTTCAGCAAATTTGGTGAATATCCAATGACAACTGTTGGAGTTAGAGAGCGGACACAAATGTGACAGACAGAGTGACGGACGGACAGACTGACTGGCGGACAGAGCGATTACTATAGGGCAGTTAGAGGAGCTTGCTGCATTTCTGTTTTCTTGCATCAAGCTGCCACCTGTCACAGGAGCTCTGTACAGCTCTTCATTGAGGGATTATTGAGGAAGTAGAATATGTGTTTTAGACCGAGGAATTTGTCCGGTTTTCAGAGACAGCTGATTATAGGCGAATCCGGTTTTTGGATTTTTTAAATTAACCCAATAACTTATTTTTAGTTTTGAAGACAGGTGACCACTTAAAGCAGGTTGAAAGTAAAGAAGAATGTGCATTAAGGCACATTCTGCTTTACTTTCAAAATGCTTTAAGCTACTACATTTGTATTTGCTTAGCAGCAATAGGCTAATAAAGGTCAGAAAAGCTATGTGTCCACGGGACTCGCAACTTTTTAAATAATGAGTCCCTGGCAAATTTAATGAGCATAGGACTCGGGATGCACAGGTAAAATTATTACTGCCACTGTACAGTAAAATCTAGGTATGGCAACCACTGAATTAAATTTGTTGTTTTTAAGCTGCAACACATAAGTCTTTTATACATTTCTTTAACATGATTTTAGTGGTCACAATAAAGAGGTCATACTGTACATATCATGTGAGTAGGAATACTAATCTAGAAATCTGGAATTCAAATTTTAAAACTTAACCAAAAACAATGAAATAAACTTGACTTTTCACATTAAAAAGGTTCCATGTGAATTTTCGAAAAAAAGTTTTGATATCTGTGATTAAAGTTCTCCACGCTCCACCAATGAATAACCGCCAAACATAAGTTGTGTATAACAACCAGTGTGATTGTAATATCATCTACGTGTGTGTTCTGTTCTAATGGTATACCAAACTGTTCCAAATTGTTTCACGAAAAGATGACGACAGCGATTTCATGGCATAATTCCACAAGCCACAGAGACGCATTTTGAACTTTTATCTTTAACCTACTGTACAGTACTCCCTCAACGACACACAAATTGTGTGTAATGTTCGGAGGAAGTCGTTAAAATTAGGGAAAATTAAGACTTTGCTTTCATTTGCAAACAGCTTGAATCCAGATCAGACGCCGCTTTTTTTCATAGTGCCATTTTGAACTTGAATGGCGAAGTCAGTTGTGGGCGCAAAACTATGCAGATAAAGATCTATTTAGAGGAATTGCTACTATTTATAGCTGTAACGCCATATACTGCAAATTTCCTCACTTACATAGGGGTTAAACGTAATTAATTACGTTAAAACCAAAAGGGTGTTATAACGTATGACGTAACTAAGGGTGCCCCAAAGACCTTCCTACTTTGCCGCAGTTCTTTAATCGTCATAGTGAATATTTTCTGTTTATCCCCTCTGCCTAGCACTTAAAGGAAGGCAGACAGGTCGGTGGTTTTGATCCCATGCGCTGCTTCGCAACAAGTGAGATTAGCCAAAGTCATCCTCCTGAAATCATCATCATCTCATTTCATCACCCCTTATCAGTCATCGGCGCTATATGACCTACTTTGTGTCGCAGTGCCGTAAAACCCAACTCCTCCTCCTCATCATCATCATCATCACCAAAAGGGTGAGTACTCACTTAGCGTTGTTTTCCAGCATAGGTTTCTCAATATCCTCTATGCTGGACTCTTCTTTTTTGTTCTTAGTACTCTGGTTCCTGGAAGGACGAGGTGACAAACATCGAACTTTTAGATAGAACAAAAAGGACTGCCACCCATGGAATACCTTTTGATCAGAAAGATTCTTCGATGGACTTGACACGTTATGAGGATGTCACAAGACAGACTTTCAAAACAGATCCTGTTTTCAGTGCTGGCAGTTGGTCAAAGGAAGAGAGGTAGGCTAAACTGGTTCAACAAAACAGCTGTGATGAAAAGATGAAAACAGGCATTGTCGCGTTGCGACAGTAAGCATAGTAGTACAGTGCCCCCTCTCTACAACGACACCCATTGGGAGACAAATATGATGTGCGTTGTTCGGATGGAGTAGTTATAGGGAGGGAAAAAGGGCTTACATTGTAAACAGCTTGAATCCAGATTAAATCCGGATTCAAGCTGTTTGTCATTAATTTATTTTCTGTCAAAATGTGCATTATGTCACTTTCAGAAAAAACAGAAGACGAACTTTTTAAGCAGACGATATTGCAGCAATAAATGGGTAAGACATAACTGTCGTGTTTAGGGAAATGGCGCAAGGGTCGTTGTAAGGAAGGAGTCATTGTTGAGAGGGCTGTTTTAGAGAGGGGGCACTGTAGCAGAAGCAGTAGTAGTAGTACCTTAATGAGTGAATGGTGTTTTACGGCCCATCGACACAATAAGGTCATTTAGAGCCGAACAGTAGTAGTACCTTACTGCTAGACAATACTTCCATTATACAAACAATTCGGAGCAAGACCAGACATCGAGTTACTCAGCGTCTGACAACACTCCTACTGTTTTATCCTTTTAAGCCTACGTGGTGTATAGCTAGAGGACACATACAAACAGTGTAGACACTGACGAGACTTAGGACATCGGGAATGCAGACAGCTTACATAAGCTTTCTCGCATGTTAGTCTATGTCAATTGAACTGCATTATCTGTTCTGTGATACATGGCCCAGCGCTTATAAAGCGTTTGCATTGAGTCTTAGTGCGTTCTCAGGTATTTGATTGAGAATGATTTAAGACTCAGCTCAAACCCTGTATGTCCCTTTCTTGGTGAGCAAGTAGAGCGCATATTTTGGACCGAAAAATTTATGTTTGTCCTTTTCCAGAAACTTCCGGAATTGAAGCTTCCGGTTTCGAAGGTTATACTGTACAAGCGAAGTCTGATATGTGCTGAGATATGATTTTCTATATTTATTTTCAACTGGGTCAGAGTATAAAACAGTTTGGACCCTGTTGAGACAACGTGTTCCGCGGCGTATCATCAAAATCCAAGCTGTTTGCAAAGGTTACAGTGGAGAAACCGTTATTCTTTCCCGTTTAAACGCAAACAAAACGCAAACGCAAAACACTAAAATTTTGTAAATAACAACTTTTAGATAATTATAACCATCAATTTTAAGTTGAGTGGTAAACAGTTTGGAGCCAGATCAGACGCCGGGTAACCCGGCGTCTGATCTGGCTCCAAACTGTTTTCACTGGAAATAACAGATTTAGCGTAAACGCGTTTATTGGGAAAGAATGTCATTTTCTCCACTGGTTATCATAATTTCGGCGCTAGCATGGTGGGAGTTAAAATACAGCCAACCATCTCGCGTGACAAATTCGACAGATCTATTAGGGTTCTACACGCAGCCTGTAAACATGACCCCCTACAGAGGCAAATATGAATGGGAGACGACTGAATTCAGACAATGGTCGTATTTTAGACCGACCCCTCGACAGATTTTGTCTAACACCCGAACTATTTACGCCATTAATTTTCATTCATAAAAATGTTCAAACGGAAACAAAGAACTAACGCGTGGCAAATGGACTTATTTCGAGATACGACAATAGCACATACGAGGCATTCATCTTGCAGTCGTTTTGGATTCGAATCAGGAGATTTAGGATATGCACTTTGCTGTAGCGGATCTGCACCATACAATTAGATAGTCCAGTCATTATTAAAAGAAACCGCATACACATGCACACGATTTGGTTGGCATGTCAAAATGATACAGAATGTGTCTATAGAAGCACACGGTATTTCTAATGTCGTGGATCATAGATTTATTGAGGAAAACCATATGGCGATATTTTGTAGATATGGCTTCCCTCCATGGCGCTCATGAATTCGGGTTAGCATTACGACTGGTTCGTCGGTGTCAGGATAAAGTGACCGGCCGGGTACAGTCCTAAATGGTGCACCTAAAAAGTGCCCCTTCTCATAATCATCAGTATTGATGGAGAGAAGTAATACATTAAAATAGAAATAGAAAAAAATAGGTGGTGCTTTCTGAAATCATGGGTGCGCCTCTGGTTTGACCTACATCAGCCCCATTAAAGTTCATCTGAGACGATATTGTATAGCATATGTATGATTAATTCAGATCGTTTTAGGGGGAAAATAAAAAAGGAAGACAAAGCATTTAGCATACAATCAATTTCAATTTAATTTTGGCATAGGTTTCAAAGAATGATGGGAGTTAGCATAAACAAATCATAAAACATGAATTATTATTATTTATTGAAATCATTAAATGGTATGGTGTTAGTTGGCTGTGAACTCAAAACAGCAACTTTTCTTTTTATAGATTTATAAGTACTACAGTTCATTTATTATAACCGACCAAAAGTTGTTCAATGCTTACCCGTGTACAGTGGGGAAGACGTTATTCTTTCCCGTTTTAACGTAAAACCAAACACAAACGCATGCCATTTAAATGTAGATGAAAAACCGCCAAGGTCGGTATGGCCGGATTGTCTGCACTTTTGCTTTTGTCTTTATATACAATATGACATGGCACCATGACAAAACCAGAAATATTCTATTATTTTAATTTTAAATGTAAAATAAAAGCAAACAACCTTTTCTAGTACCAATTGGTTGTTATTTTAGTTAGTTGCTCATGGTATGTTAAGCTGATCTCAATACATATGTCACTTCCATATGCCACTTTTGGTCTTGTAGTTTTGTAGAAGTTTGTCTTTCCACTTCCTGCGATCCTAAACCAGGACACCATTAATAGAGTGTGTCTGAATTTTTACATCACCTCTCTCCAAGCTGCCTTTTTATCCAATTTTCATGAAACTTCACCTGTTCACAAACATCAACTCTTGTACAGGTTTGTGTTTCAACTTCCTGTAGTCTAAAACTAGGTCACTGTTACTATCACTCACTCACTATCCTAGTTTAGCCTCTGTGTTCCCTTCGTCAGGGGTTCGACGTTATCTGGCTGTCTTATACATCGTCTCCAGTGATCACGGTCGTGGCGGTCCACTTTCACCATCTGCAACTGTACACGGTCATGTCTGATGGTTTCTCTCCAGGTCTTCTTTGGGCGTCTGCTTTTCTTCTGACTGGCCACATCCACATCTCTGCAGGAGTTGATTAGTCCACAGCTTCTTTCAACACATAGAAATTGACTGAATTTTCAATGTCACCACTCTACAGGCTGCATTACTTGTAAAATTCTCACGAAACTTCACACACATTTCAAAGCATCACCTCTTGTACGAGTTTGTGTCTCCTCTTCCTACCATCTAAAATAAGGTCACCGTTACTTTAAATAGAAATTGTATGAATTTTAAAAGACACATTTCTACAAGTTTCATTTCTTATAAGATTCTCCCGAAACTGCGAAAAACATGTTCATATCCATTACCTAGTGTACATTAGTGTGTCTTCACTTCCTGATCCAAAACTAGGTTACCTGTACTATAAATAGAAAATTACTTAATTTTCAATGTCAACTCTACAGGTTTCATTTATTATTTGATTCTCATGAAACTTCACACATGTTCACAAACATCACCTCTTGTACAAGCTCATGTCCCCAATTCCTGCGGTCCAAAGCTAAGTCATTGTTACTATAAATAGAAGTCAGCAAGGGTATTTGTATCGTATGTATGTCCACATATACGGTATATACTCTGTCCGACTATAACTCCTCCTTCTGGTTTAACTCTCTGAACCCTAATCCCGCATATAGGCGTCCTTTTCAAACAGTGTACATGTGAATAGTACACTTGTCCTATGCAAATAGTGAAGACCCAGATCAGAGGGCTCCGAAAGGAGCCCTCTGATCAGGGTCTTCACTGTTTGTCATAATGCCAAACATTGACAAAAACAACCCTTAAAAGTCATAAATGGACTAGACTTAGATGGAAACTGGAATTATTCATTGAAAGTTTTAGGGAGGAAAGAGTTAAGGTACAGCCTTATAATTTTGCAGACTGTTTGCACATATACCACAGATGTGCATTCAGATATGACTTTGATCTGCTATAAGTTTTTCTCTGAATTGCAGCATTATTTGACTATACTGAACTTTGATAGGCATTGTCATATGTATTTGGACTACAAATTGACCTAAGTTACAAGTCTACCTATGTGTGTCTTACTGATACAGCCATGGCATTTCTCTAGTTCTAACTACACTGGTTAAAATTTCAGTTAAAAACAGTTGGTTGGTATAGACTATTGTTGTACTACTGTAAATCTGCTTAATTATTACTTTACAAACATAAACTACTCTAGTATTTGTAAATATCTACATCTGGTACTATTGGTAACCCTCCTACTGCAAAATATTCACAATTAAAATACATTGCAGATTTGTGTAACACAGAACAGACCTAAATGAAAACAGTGTAGTCCCAATTCTGATAGCTCCTGAAGGAGCTGCCTAAACAAGGAATATACTACTTTCCTAGTGCATCACTGCAAATGTGTTCGTTTTGATCCATTGAAGAACCAAATTAATTCTGTTAATTTGAATAATATTTACCTGATCTTCTAATTCATAAGCCCAGCCAGGTTATTTTATGGTCACTCCAGTATGTCTCCAGAACCCCTGTTTTCAAATTGGTAATAGCTGTTGTATAGATATGGTCTATTCCAGAGTGGTAGTCTGTTGATTGTTTTCTTAAACAAAGTCTCAGGTTGTATTTGGTCCTTAATGTTTCAATGAGAATATTTGATTCTTTGTTGGTTTCCAATACATCAGTGTTAAAGTCTCCAATTAATATAGTAGGATATGTATTTGCATTGTTGTTTATGGCACTTCCAATTATAGATAAGAACTGTTTATTTATGCTTTTCGGTGGATTACCACGATATAGCAGTGGATGATCACTTGGTAATCCACTGCAGTGGATTATCACCAATCGCTTTTATTATGAATTTTCCCCGTAGGGCTCCCCAAGAATCGTAGTCAATCGTGTCTTATCGTTAAATTCCGGCAGTCCGATTTGTCGCGAACTACTCACCGGAAGAGCACGAATCAAAACTCGGGAGCAACGAAGTCATTCGGATGACGTCATTATACCGCCAACTGTCACGCACGTGTGTTCGACATAAAACGTGGGGCTCAACACGGGATAAATAATGTACGTTCGCTTTCAATTTTTAAACAATTTCGTTTAAAAAGTGGCTTAAAAGCATAAATAAATAGAATAACTGTGTTTTTTCAGTGTAAGATCGAATTTAATCCATTTCGTGAACATCAGACTGTTATATTTTCACTCGTGGCTTCGCCACTCGTGAAAATATAACGTCTGATGTTCACTCAATGGATTAAATTTCGATCTTACACTGAAAAAAACAGTTATCCTCTATGACATTGATGTTGCACAATGTCTATACCCTGCTATAAGTTTCACTGGTGAACCATCCTTTAAACTAATCTGAAATGACACTATTTGACTTCTACCAATCCCAAATCTTCTAACATTTTGAATTTCATATTTGGAAAAGACCATGATTCCTCCATGAGGTCTATTTCCTTTACCACATGGTGCATCTTCTCTTATGTTGTACTGGAAACCTGGAATTTGGTAGACATCTGTGTTATCTGTATTCTTCAGCCAAGTTTCCAGTACCACAAACAGTGAACAACATAAAACATTGGGATCTTGTTGTATATCCCTTATATGTTTATGCAGGGATCTGGTATTGTGGCATGCAATCTTCACATCACTGGAGACAGTATACAGTGGAACTGGAAGACACTGTATTGTTCTAGTAGTTCTAAGTCGTTCCATTTCTCTTATTACCAAAGGATCAACTTTTATATGTTTTGAATCAAAGTCTAATAACTGTAAACCATGTTTATGTGTGACCCGACTTAATGCGACATAAACCATGTGTGGTCCTGGTGCACGTTTTCCTGCAAATGACACAACAGCTTCACTTAAAGAGCTTCCCTGTGACTTATGAATAGTTAATGCAGCACACAGTTGTAATGGGAATTGACGCCTGATAACTTGAACATCTCTGTTCCTTCCCACTTGAAATTGTTTGCTGATTGTCACCAAAGGAGTATATGACCTATCTATATTATTCCTATATAAGCCTCGTCTGCTGCTCCTGCATTTGAGACCAATGTCAGATGTCTCAAATTTGACCCAAATTACATTTGCAGGAACTGTATCAAAATCCATTACTTGACACAGTGCTCCATTAGTCAGCCCATCACTGGTGTCAATATTATGGGCCAACATGTATTGTGCTCCAACTTTGATTGGGATAACCTGTCTGAGATTTTGAGTTTTCTGAGGTGGTAAATCTCGAGCAACTGCTAACACTGATTCTTTTGCTTCTACTGGTACATCTCCTATGACAAAGTCTTTTGCATATGCAATATACCCTTTTGTTTTTAGCTTTTGAACACTAGTAGAGTTGAAATCATCTACTTTTTCATTGGTTGAATACAAATGAATAGTGTCAAATGGATACTGTGGATCATTTTTGGAAATAATTCTCTGTTTCAAGTCCTTTACATCTTGTTCAGTTGTTTTTCCTTCTCGTATTCTGTTAAGTACAGACACAAATAAAGCATCATCTTTCTGCCTCATTATCTCTGTAAGTTCAAATAAACTAATGTATTGGATCCACTGATTTTCAGCTAAAATGCTATAGGCTGTTTGGGGAATTTCAAAGATCCACCTATCAATTACAGGTCGTAATTGAAACAAATCACCCACTAATAATAAACTCCTTCCCCCAAATGGTGTCTTTACATTGAAAATTTGTTGGAGTCTCTGGTCAATGATATTCAACATATTACTGCCAACCATGGAAATCTCATCAATTATCACAATCTGTAAACGTGCATATTGAGACCTTAGAGTATTGAGTCTGCTGCTGTCAAGATACTGGTAATTAGCCAATGAATGATTTGCCGGAATTGCAAACAGAGAATGCAGTGTTGATCCTTTGATGTTATATGCTGCTTTTCCAGTAGGTGCTGCAAGAATGACTTTTGCCTCATCCTGTGTTTCACCAGGGATAGTGTCATAATATCTTAGTAGTGCTTGATAGATGACTTTCAACAGAAAAGACTTCCCTACACCAGCTCCTCCAGATAAGAATACATGGAATGGAGTATCAGAACATTTTACCAAGTGAAGAATGTGATATAAAAATTCTGTTTGCTTTTTGTTGAGCTTTTGTGCTGCCCCACAAAACTCATCAGAAGAAAGTCTGTCTGGAATAGTAGTTTGCTGGTTTATATTATTTCCACAATTTATTTCCTGACCAAAATCATATTGTCTGTTCTTCTCATTAAGAGGTTGTAGAATAGCATGTAAATCTGCATCTGTTTTATTTTCTAACCCCTCTTCTTCTGATTGTCTGGCTGATGGAGCAATAGTATCAACTGCATTCAGAACATCTTGTTCTTCAAGTTCTTCTGAGGCTGCAGCAAGTTCATCTCCTAGTTTGTCATACAGAAGTTTATTGCTGTTTATTTCCTCCTTCATCTGCCCATACTGTTCTTCATAAGTCGATGCATTACCCATCAAGCATGACTCATCTCGCCAAGGGTGAAAGAGAACAATGTGTTCTCTGTAAAAGTTATCTGCATCTTTCTCTTTACTGAAATTGACATAGCGGATTACTCTTGGTGTCCGTCGTTTTGCCAACCTATCACCATTTGACAGAAACAGTTCAGTGTCTTCAGATTCATCAATTTCAGGGTTGTCTATATGATCCAGATCCTCTACATTTTCCTTTAATTGCTTTTGTCTCCTTGGTCTCTGTTGGTAATTTGCAGCAAATCCTGCCAAGCATATGCTATCTAATTCTTGTGGTCTGTTGGCATATCTTTCTAGCAATCCATCACAAGTAACATTTGTACAGTCGTCAGACAAATTTTTCAACACACTTTTAGGCTTCAAGATAGACACACGTTGGGCTGGAGGTGATGTGTTTATGAATATTACGTCTCTTGAAGACTGAGTCAGTGGCATTTGAAGAAGTAAATATATTGCTTCTTGAGCTGATACTTCATTGTGATTCAAAAATTTGTTGGCTATCACTCTCATTTTTTCTCGTACTGTATGATTTCCTCTCTTTACCTCCTCTACTGCTTGTTGCAGTAATAAACTGATGCCACGCTGAGATTTCATTATGTAACTTGAAATATATGCACAAATAGCATAAGGATCAAGTACATATTGTATGTCTGTGTTTGCTTGCCAAATACGTAGAATGTCAGGATTGTAGGCATTTATGCGAATATCTGATGGATTTCTCTTCAGAAATATTTTCACTTTTTTTATGCTTGATCTCACTGTATTTATATATTCACTCTCATTCATGGCACACTTGTCCAAGAATTCTTTATATGACATATTTCGTACTGCTGCATCTTCTAAGACTGACTGGATTTTTTTGTATCTTGTTTTGTGTACCTGAATTTCAGATGCAGTAACACTGTCCGATAACGGTTCCAAAATACATGTTTGTTTCATTGGTGGTAACGGAAAACCATAACGACAAACTTTTTTCCCCATTTTCTTACATGACTTTGAGTGTTTATGTGTTTGAAGGGGTATAAATTCTGAAGTTTTGCTAGAGCTATAAGCACTACAAGAAATGTGCTTATCTATGAAGTCGGTGACATCACTATCTGCTGAATTGCCATATATGGGAGCATTCTCTATCCAAAATATACAATGCAGATGTGGGGATCCGCGTTGCTGGAACTCCACTCTGTAATAATAGTCCACTACTTTGCCAATTGGACTAACAGATGACAATAATATGTTGTGAAAAAAGAGATGAGTTCTGTATTGAAAATGCCGAGCACAAGTTACTGGATCTTTCTGGATCAGTTCACATCGCTTCATCCATGTCAGCTTTGAAATTTCATCATCACTCAGTCTCTTATTGAAAAACTTTTGAGACAAAATGTTCAACAAATCTGTCCATCGTGTTTCCGCAGCTGAAAATGTGGCAAAGAAGGTTGGCATGCCAAGCTGTTTAATCATTGCAAAGAGATCTTTCTGTTTACTTTGGAGATAGGGTGGTGATGACCGCAGATTTTTTAGGATGGTATAACCTTCATCATGCCTGGTTATATTTTGTAGTGTTTCTGGTTTTCGTAAAGCACCAGCTGTAAGATGTTGTGGTCCTTTTGTTTTCCGCAAAGCTGTAAGAACTGAATCTCTTACTTGAAGCATTTGAAGTTTCTTTAGTTTAAAAAAGATATTAGGCACAGATGCTGCAAAACTTCTATCTCTGTTTCTCAATTCTGCTTTGCACATTGTACCGTAAGTTACAGCTTTACTTCTATTAGTGTTCTCAGTTCTACGACTGCCAGCAAACAAAAGTGGAAATGATTTTTCCTCAGAGTCTTTATCAAGATATAAGCTTATTGGTGTACTACCTTCACCTGGGGCTATTTTCAAGGCATGTTTCCCATCGTCAATGAAATCAGATGTCTGCAGGAGTGTGTCTTTATTTCCACTGGCATATAAATCCTCTTCAGACAATTCACTCCATTCATCATCCTGTTCTTTGCTATTTCCTTTGTCACTCTCTTTTTCCTGTTCCCCCAACTCAGATTTATCTACTTTAAATACAGTTACATTCTGATTTTCAAGGTCATTTAACCAATTCTCTGTCAAGGTAACTCCTTCTTCTTTATACAATGGACTGTTTTCAATGAAGTATTTAGTAAGATTATAAATTACTTTTGGCCTCACTGTCTCAAAAATAACAGGACGCTTATTTTTTAACTGTCTCATAAACTGTAACTGGATGGTTTCAGTTTCTTCGAATCTTCTGGGAAGAGCATGAACAACCTGACAAGGATTCATAGGGACATTTACAGTATTGCCAAATACACCAAACTGCTTTCCAACACCTAACTGTTTCACTTGCATAAATGGAATTCTAAGAGCACAGCATCTTTCTTCTGTACTTGTTGGCTTCCATTTGGTTATGTCAACAGGTAGTAATGGCAGAGAAAATCCATTTGATGATGCCATTGGTGGTATTTCATTCTGGAGTATGTATTTGTGACATGTTTTACATATCCATTCTGTTCCACTAGAGCTGATGATTCCCTGAAGACACTCCTGAAGGATATTTTGCATCAATTTTTTTTCTCATAGTATGGTTTTGATACAGTAAAAACACTGTGTTGGTAAAATGTTTGAGCACAACATGTACAAATAAACTCATCTCCTCTTTTTAATTTATCTTGGAAGATATCTATAACATTTGGCAGAGAAGTTGCGCTTTCCCGGCTAGTTTTATTCAACCTACGTGAATGCTTTTGCTTTTTCCTCTCCATAGTTCTATTTTCCCTGTCTGATCTAAATTTCTTTTTCCTCGTTTTATCTGCCAGCATTTCAGACTTCTTTTTGGCAGGATCTGTTCTTCTCTTTCTATGACTGATTGTGTCTTTCTGTTGCTCAAATTCTCGGAGTTTTGGATCTGTTCTTCTCTTTCTATGATTTTCTTTCTCTTTCAGTTGTTCTAATTCTCGAATATCTGGATCTGTTCTTCTCTTTCTATGATTTTCTTTGTCTTTCTGTTGTTCTAATTCTCGTATATCTGGATCTGTTCTTCTCTTTCTATGATTTTCTTTGTCTTTCAGTTGTTCTAATTCTCGTATATCTGGATCTGTTCTTCTCTTTCTATGACTTTCTTTGTCCTTCAGTTGTTCTAATTCTCGTATATCTGAATCTGTTCTTCTCTTTCTATGACTTTCTTTGTCCTTCAGTTGCTCAAGTTTTCTGATTTTCAAATCTGACCTTTTCTTTCTCTTTCCTTCCTTTTCCTGAATTCGCTCAAGCTTTCTGATTTCTGGATCTGACCTTCTCTTCCTCCGACTTTCTTTCTCTTTTAACTGTTCAATTTCTTTCATTTTTGGATCCATCCTTCTTTGTCTCTTTCTTTCCTTATCTGAGATTCTTTTGCAGTGTTTCCCCGACTTCTTCGTGCTTGTTTTCTTTTCAATAGTGATTTTCACCTTTTGATACTCTGTATCCTGTTTTTGTATTTGTCTGGGTTTTTGAAAATATTCACGTTCCTTCATTTCTTTTTGGTCTTGGAACATTTCTTTATACAGTTTTTGATGTGAAAAATATCTTGACATCATCTTATCATCTGAACTTGCATCTGTCTGTTTTTTTACTTCACTTTGTATATTTCTAACTTGGTCTTTGTACTTATCCTCAATATCACTTTTCATTGGCAAGTTATCACATTTCAGTGGCAACTTTGTATATGCTGGTTGGCTTGCTGCGCTTACATTTGTAACTACGTCATAGTGATTTCCTCCAGTGTGCTGGATGTACATTGAACAAGTTTCAGTTTCCATATCTGACACAAGTAGCTGTGCACTATATTTAAGCCATTTCCATGATTGCCCAGATTTAGTGTAAATGTAAATATCTGTACTAAACAGGTGAGCTGAGGCAATAATCTCCACTTCAGTGGCCCAGGTACCACTGGACTGCATCCTGCTTGTTTGTAGATATTCATGTATGTCACAATTGTCTGGTGTAATGGATTTCATCAAATCAGCATTCATTATCATGTGTGTAATGAGACGACTGCGATATCTATGATGAGATTCTTCATCACCACATATTAAATAAGAAACAGATCTAAAGAAACAGTTGCCATCTCCTTGTATACGTTTTAAAGATGTGGGAGTTTGCAGAGTTTCAAATGGTATAAAACGATGCTCATTTATCACAACTAACTTTACTGCTCCACAGCTGTTTTGTTGCCAGGCTGGTGTGATTGGACTAAAGTTGAAATGTTCTGTTTGTTGGGATAATACTTCTACATCCAGATGTTCTTTCTTTCTGATCTCTGATTTTTGTTCAGGTGAGTATTGTACGCAGTTGTGTGCCAATAACTTTTGTTTAGAGCTATATATCTTTTGGCAGGTGAAGCAGTACGTACAATTGTGTTGTTGTAGTCTCTTTGCTGATGAAAAATGTCTTCCACACCTTAAGCAGGCATTGTTGTTTCCACATTGGTGTGTTAATAAACGTTGTTGAGAGGGAAACACCTTCTTACACCGTAAACACATATTACATTTGTGGTTCTTTAATCCCCTTTCTGTTTTGTAGTTTTTGTTACAAGTGATACAGGAGATGTTGCCATTGTAAATATGTGCACCTTTGTTGCCCACCAGAAAATGCATGTTTCTGAAATGATAAAACAAACCAAAAATTATTATATATTGAAATAAATAAATTTACAATTGTAAACTAACCTTCTTTAATGATAATGTTTGTTCAGTATTTTAGCATTATTTATATATTTAATATTCAGCCACTTGAGCTGTTAGCAGCTAAAACAGTTATGTAAATACATGTATATGCGAAAACATTACTTAAAAGAACAAATGAAAACTTAGAAAAAATTGATTATTTACAGCATCCACTTAAAAATACATTAATTTGAGATTTCTGAATCACTGCTGCTTGGTGTACAATGTAGTGCACAAAATGAAATCCTATTCCACATGCGAAGTACATCCCAATTGTCTTGCTCAGACATATAAACTGTTTGGATAGAGTCTGCCACCAGTGAAATTTTAATATCAAATGCTCCACAAGAAGTTCCATTAACAAAGTGATGCTGATAATGATGTTGATGATGATGATGGTTATTAATTGTTGTAATGTTTGAATAAACAATAGTGTGAAAGAATGAAACAATGTTAGTTCTTATAGTTATTGATGAAAAAATATCACAGTAAAACCTGTCTATCATAATTAGTAATACAAAGGCTAATTTATTTTTATAAAAGATGATGACACCTGACACCTGTCATGAACACCTAATATTTAATACAATTTAGTGGTCGAAATAGAGAGGTTTTACTGTACTGGGACCATTGATTCAACTTGTGAATAGTATCTCATATCACGTACTTACGTACTTGGATAGGGAACCTGTAATATTTTTTTTATTTTTTTAATTTTGTGAAAGAGGCCCCTCATGAACACATGTGAAAGAGGGATAACTGTGTATAATAAAACAGACACATATATATTGCCTTAGCCAATAGTCTGAAACACATCACACATTTACTTACCTAAATTGAGTAACATGTCATAATTTTCAAGACATCTTTCGGTAATCCACACTGCATGCGTAGACAAACAGCTAAATCATTGTGTATGTTCCTGTACCCGGAGATTTCATTGGCATCACAAATAAAAAAAATAATCGTTGGCCAATAGTTCAGAGTTATTTCTAAGTCCAAAGTAGGTGAAAGTGAAGGTAAATGAAGGTTGGGTGATATGGGTGTAAACACTGTATTAGAAATGGGGAAAGGCAAGACCTGTATAAACGATAACACAAACAAAAAGGTAAACCAAGAAAATCTCTAAGTCACTGTACCATGAAATCTTGGTCACAGTGACCTACTTACCCATTGTGTGTGATGCTGATCTCACTACAAGTCCACACACTAAATTTGGTTGATGTAGGACTTATACTTTGGCTAAAACTAACAATGACAAAAAGGTAAACCGTGACACAAACGAAAAGGTAAACCAAGTCACTTGACCATGTAATGTAGGTCACAGTGACCTAATTACCCACTGCGTGTGATGCTGACCTGACTACAACTCCACATACTAAATTTGGTTCCTATAAGACTTATACTTTGGCTAAAAGTAACAGTGACAAAAAGGTAAACCAAGACGCAAACGAAAAGGTAAACCAAGAATTGTCTAAGTCACTGGACCATAAAATGTAGGTCACAGTGACCTAATTACCCATTGCATGTGATGCTGACCTCACTACAATTCCACATACTAAATTTGGTTCCTATAAGACTTATACTTTGGCTAAAAGTAACAGTGACAAAAAGGTAAACCAAGACGCAAACGAAAAGGTAAACCAAGAATTGTCTAAGTCACTGGACCATAAAATGAAGGTCACAGTGACCTAATTACCTATTGCGTGTGATGCTGACCTCACTACAATTCCACATACTAAATTTGGTTCCTATAAGACTTATAACTTTGGCTAAAAGTAACAGTGACAAAAAGGTAAACCAAGACGCAAACGAAAAGGTAAACCAAGAATTGTCTAAGTCACTGGACCATAAAATGTATGTCACAGTGACCTAATTACCTATTGCGTGTGATGCTGACCTCCCTACAACTCAACACACTAAATTTGGTTGATGTAGGACTTTTACTTTGGTTGAAACTGACACTTACAAAAAGGTCAACCAAAGTGAGGACGGACGGACAGACAGACAGACAGACGGACGGACAGACGGACGGCTTTCGCCAATCTATAAGCCGCATTTTCAATCCGGCCAAAAATGGTAGGGATATCGATGGAGGCCGCCATATTAGATTTACCTTCTGGCGTAATTTAAATACTAGCATTTTATTTAAAGTTTAAAATTGTTGTAAATCTGGCTGAAACTAACTCAAAATATATTAAAGTGAAAGAAAAAAGATAACTTTTTAAATATTGGCACGTAAATACCTGCGTTTGTAAGTTTTTATTAATTAAAGCGCGTCTGAATACTGGCATTGTTTACATCTTCATTGTAACGGCGCTGCCATTTTGGATGGTCATCTGATACCATCCATCCGTAAAAGGTCTCTGATTCGCTGTTTCTTTAATGAATTCTGGGAATAATGGAATATTTCTATAGGGGAGACAATGTCGTTTCTACTGATATAAAACATGTGACAATCGGACACAGATAAGTTGTTTAGTTTTTAAGCCAAAGGTAGGCAATATTTGAGTAGTTATATTGAAGAAATGAAAGCCTAGAACAAACCAGAACATATATGATACCTTTTAGTGATATGTTTTCTTTCAGTTTCTCCATAAGTTTCAAGTGAAAGCTCTCCCTCATTTTCCCCTCAACCAATCCGAAGATGCTCACCTAAATTGACAGCCAAACTGGCGGCCATTTTAAAAGTTTGTCATTGGTTTTCGCGACCCGGAAGTAAACATTGTTTTATTCTATTGCAGTAATTTCATAGACGATTAACTGCACCAAGTCCTGGGTTTCCAGACATAAGTGTTACATTGTAAAAAGGGCACTCAGGTAAATGTTTTATGCATGTTAAATAATATTATAAGGCCGAAAAAAGTGTATTTACTAGGTATCCAAAATGAGGATGGGTATTGTTTTTGTTTTATTTTATACTGCTTTACACCTCTTTCGAGTATTACTAGCTTGCATATTTATAAGGTGCACCTCGGACTTAACCTATATGTCACTTAATCCTGAAACCAACAAACCAGTGGTAATGCTGACCCGAAATCCTGAGCGCTAAGGAGGGAAAGCATGGATACCAATTTTAAGTCTTTCATCCAGGTTTCACCCGGCTGAGGATTGAACCCTCAATCTCTTGTACTGAAAGCGGATGCTCTACCACTGAGCCATGCATCTGATGTTATTTTATGTAAACTTTGGATATGATAGGCCTACCAATTTAAGAGAGTTTGCTTTCTTTTTCTCGAAAAGTACCAATTCCCTTGTCGTAAAAAATCAAAATGTTCAAAGAAGATATGGGAATACTAGGAACCCAACCCTCCATCAAACGCCACAAGAATATAAACCGGAAAAATATTAACAATTTATGTGGTTGTATGGTTATTTGGTTATATGATAGCCTGGTAAACAACTAGTTGTAGACGAAGCTAGTACCGGTGGACGTAGTCGAGGGCTAAAGCGCCCCATTACGACCAGTGTCAGGGGTCGTGAGTTTGATCCCCCGTTGAACAAACTCTGTCGGATGAGACTTTATAAACTGAGATCCGATGTATCGGTGCCTTACACTGGGCATCTAAAAGAACAAGAAAACTCTTTCGATAATAAGAGTAGGGCATCGAGCGCGGGTTCTCTGTATCCGCCCCCTCTCTCTGGGGCGTCCAATTAGCCCATAGATGGCAGAAACGGACGTTAAGAAATGAAATAAGTTACATGTATATTTAACTTAATTTACAATTACTCTGTTCCGCTTAAAGTCAAACCGTTACCCATATGACCCTATTGTACAAATATTAGTTGTTGACTTGTTGTCATGTCGTTAGTTTCGTCATACAGAACTGAACACTTTCTTTTTTTTGCAGAATTATTTATAGACGATTCACTTCACCAAGTCCTGCGTTCCAGCGGTTTATATTGACTAAGACATTCAGGTAAATGTTTATACTTTTTAACTAGTATTATAAGCCCAAAAAATGTGTCTATTCAAGGTATGTAAAATTTACATATGATCAGCGTATCAATTTAAAAAATTTCCTTTCTTTATCTAAATTCCCCCTATAAAAATACCAAGATTTTGAAGTTCCTGGCATTATCTGATTATGTGGGAATTTTTCCCAGATAATCAGAGAATGCCAGGAACTTGATCCTCCCGCTAGAATAAAACCGGTAAAAAATTAACAATTTATGTGGGTGTATGGTAATCTGGTAACTGGGTAGCCTGGTAACCAACAACTTGTATACTAAACTAGTTAAATGAAGATTGAACTTAAATTACTATTTCTCGGTTGTCCCTTTAAAGGAAAACCATAACCCATTTGAACCTATCGTCAAAATATTAGTGTTGTCATGTCAATCATGTTGGTATTCGTCACACAGAACAGAACCCTGTTTCATTTGATTGCAGAAACTTTATAGACAAGTAACCCCACAAAGTCCTGCGTTCCAGCAGTTTATGTTGACTGGTGATTAAGACATTCAGGTAAATGTTTTATGCATTTTACTTATATTATAAGCGAGTTGTGATGATTTTACGTCGCTTTTAACAGTATTTCAGTCATATCGCGATGTCCAGCTAATTATAGGTGGAGGAAGACCCCACAAGTCCTTTATGCACTGTTTTAGGCACAAATCGCAACTGGGTAGAACCACCAACCTTCCGCAAGCCAGCTGGAACGCTTTCCCACATGAAAAATCTGAATGACCAGACTGGGATTCAAACTCACAGCAGTGGGGAGCTAAGTGGAGTAAGTCGCAGTGCTTTAAAACCACTAGGCCACAAAGGCCCAACAATATTTAAAGCCAGAAAAATGTGTCTATTCCAGGTATCCAAAATGATAATGGGTATTTTATGTACATGTATATTTTAGCTAAGTTGAGATTATCATCCCATAATTTAAGAATTGAATCCGGGCGTTACGGTGAAGGCAGAACTGAAATAGAGGAAAGGTATTGTGTGTTTTGTTACAAGCATGACATAGAAGATGAGTTTCATTTTGTTTTAGTATGTACTCTGTATACTGACTTAAGAAAAATATCTAAAACGTTATTTTTACCAAAACCCAAGTGCTTATGAGTATGTAGAGTTGATGAAATACCTTACTAAATCTATCAAGGTATGTCTATGAAGCTTTTGATATGAGGAAAGCTGCACTGAACTACCTTGATTGATTTGTATACGAGTCAGTGTTTTATTATCTAATCATTTACCCCCAAAAAATGATCATTTAATATCTTTTTTTTTTCTTCATGAAAAAAGCAGTTCAACCTCAAATTCTAAATTTTCGAAAATAGATCTACTATCATTTGAAATACTTTTTTTTTATTATTATTATATGCATGTTTGTTTGGCCACTTTGGCCATCTGTAAATATGTTGTGAGTAACGAGGACTTTGTTAATTCAAGTTACTGATTGAATAAAGAATTATTATTATTATTATTATGTAAAAGTTACATATGATAAGCGTACCAATTTAAGAAATTTTCAATTCTTTATCTATTATTATTTATTTATTAGTTGTTTTCATGTCAATCATGTTAGTTTCGTGCCACAGAAGTGAACCCTGTTTCGTTTTATTGCAGAACTTTCCTAGATTAACCTGACCAATGAGTAAGAAGATTAAGTTGACTGGTGATCGGAACCTTCAGGTAAATATATTGTGCGTTTTATGCATGTCTACTTATAAATATTATTAGCCAGAGAAAAGTGTCTATTCTGGGGGCATAAAAATCAGGAGGGTACACAGTTTTGATATGATACCAATTTTAAAACATTTTGCTTTCTGAAATATCTAGTAGAAAAGAACACCCCACCCTTTTGTAAAAAAAATCAGTCTTTTCCCATAAGCATCAAAGAATCACCCCACTACTAGAATAGACACTGGAAAACATTATCAATGTATGGTGTATGGTAGTTTAGTTACCAACTAGTTGTAGATTAGAATTATAATTCACGCCTTCAACTGTTCCTACTTTTCCAAATTTTTTCCGAATTATTAATCACCGTCCTACTTTTCCCTATTTTTACTAGTAAAATCTCCTACTTTTACTAATTTTTGCCTGGTAAGTCTTCAAGCAGGGTCAGAATTGCCCAGAATGCATAAAATGAAGTGGTGGATTGCAAAATTTACCGGGGATGTATGTCCCCTTGACCCCCGATTTAGGACTGTTGGGTCTGGGGCCTGTTGAACCAATTCATAATACGAAGATGATAAAACTATCTTTTGATGGAAATAACAATCAATTGTGGTGAACGTTTGCTGAAATCTCAATGGACATGATGAATCCATAGGTTATGTTGTGACCCTTATGTGTTCATTCTGTATATGTTATGGGTCTAATTTTTAGTTCTGGGGTTGTACCGTTGACCAATGCCTGTCTGGTGGATCTTTGATGGTAGGGATATGGCTCTGATCTCTTTAGAAACCAGCTGGCGGGGTCTGTGGTACAATTATTGGACAGCTTTCACCATTTTTAATCATGTCATTGATCTTCTATAGAGTTTTTAGTTATGGTCGCATGCTATTTTTCCTAGTTATGTTACATTAGATGGCCTGCATTGGGCGCTCTGCTATTATTTCTATTGGTCGGCAATCTTTAGCCGGTTGGTTCATTGCTGATTGATGGGGGTAGTGTGATCGCCGTTTTGGGGGCTGTCTTTTGTATGTTTATTCTTGTTTATTTTAGATCTAATTATAGTTATTTGTGTTTTGTCGATGGCCTGCATTGGGCGCTCTACCATTATTTATATCAGTCGGCAATACTTAGCCGGTCGGTTCATTGCTGATTGATGGGGTAATGTGATCGCCGTTTTGGGGGACTGTCTTTTATATGTTTATTCATGTTTTATTTCAGATCTAATTGTAGTTATTTTGTCTTTTCTCGATTTATAGGTACATATGTGTTATTTCATGTAAAGCGCTTTTGAACGCACAATCCCTGTGTAATAAATAATAATAATAATAATAATAATAATAATAATTCCTTCTATAATTTTTACTATTTTATTGAAAGTCGTCATACTACTTTTCTTCCTGAAAACCTGCTTTTTCCTATATTTTGCATTGAGACTTGTTGATGGCCTGCTATATGATGTATATTATTGAACCATTTCCCTCTTTGCTTGTTGTGACTTGTACACTCACTGGAGCATGAATGATCAAGGTGAGCTTAGATTGTGGTTCAGTCAATGTCCGTCATCCATCGTCATGCATTTGTTTGGCAATATTTTATTAAAACATTTTCTTCAAATTGCAACACAAGTTCCCAGGAATGTTCCTTTGGTCATGCTCGTTCAAAGTTGTTTGAACAACTTCAAACAATGCAGAACTTTGGTTGCCATGGAAACCAAAATCAGCAAATTAGGAAATCTTGAAAGATATTTGTGTCAAAAACAAAAATGGCCAGAACTTGGATATTTGGTATGGTATAATCTCTAGAAGACCTTTACCAATGTTGCTGTAATTGGTTCACGGTCTGTTGCATATCTGAGTCAACGGGTTCAGGTGAGCGATTTAGAGTTATTTTTGGCCTCTTGTTTATTTATTGGCAACATTTATTCTGGTGAGAGAATATCCTTATAATTTAGTTTAACCCATCACCTCATAGTCTGTTCCTATTTTTGAAGACATGTGACCACTTAAAACAGGTTTAAAGTAAAGCAGAATGCACCTTAAGGAGCAATCGGCTTTATGTGGACCCTGCTTGAAGCTATCATCTGCTAGAATACAGAAAATATTTATGTTTCAAATTAATTAATGAATAAATGTGAACTATTTTCTTCAGTGGATGAATTAATTAAAGATCAGTAAAAAGGCGTATTTATGAGGTAAAGGGTTAAACACCCCTGGTTACTGGTTCCTGTGGTAGTGAATGGATATTTATTTGCTGTTATTGGAGCATGACATGAATCAATGATAGTAAGAATAAGTCACATTGTACCCAATATCAGGTTTCTAGCATTTAAAATATGTGGTCTCTTATATAAAGGAGGTTAAAGGTAAAGCAGAAAGCACTTTTTAAGACAATTTCATAATTCTCATCATTTCTTCAGAGGAATAATCATGTTACGTGATTTGCATTAGAGGAATCATGATCATTGTAATCGTTATCATAATCATCATCATGTTATGTGATTTTCTTCAGAGGAATCATCATGTTACGTGATTTGCATTAGAGAAATCATGATCATCGTAATCGTAATCATCATGTTATGTGATTTTCCTCAGAGGAATTATGTTACGTGATTTCCATTAGAGGAATCATTATCATCGTAATCATAATCATGTCATGTAATTTTCTTTAGAAGAATCATCATCATCATCATGTTATGTGATATTCATTAGAGGATGCATCATCACCGTAATTCTTATCCTCAGAAAGCGCTTTAAAGACATTTCCTTAGTCCTTTGATGGACTACCCCCCCATTGTTCTCGATAGGCGTGAAAGTTACTGTAAAGCAGGAGCAAATTGTGACCAGCCAATGTCAATAATCTCAAGTTGTCTAGAGAGGCCCTTACATACGCACACTCAAGGGGGTTTTCAACGACTTTTACTAAGCAAACTATCAAATATAAAGTGTGGGTCTCACATGAGATGCTTCAATGGTTCACAGTACATGTATGCATGAAAACCATGCTTTTCGCAAGGGAACTGCCAGTATAGGGATAATCACTGAAATAGGTCAGGAAATGTTTTTAAGACGATCTCGATTGTTAGTTCTGCACAGCTTTTAAGGTCATAATACTCTCTACAAAGGAGACTATCGGGGAGGTATTCTGGATGATGCTTATTTGGGACAACAGATTTCAAAAACAAATGTGATTTTTTTTTAAAAGTATGTCTCAGCAGCAACTTCAGTAGATGATGACAAACATCACCAAGAAAATCAACAAGCATTAATTTAAGGTTTAAAATTTTTAAGCCCCAAAGCTAGGCTTTGGCGGCATATAGTAATCGCACCGTGCGTGTGTGTGTGTGTGTGTGTACAAAAGCTTGTCCGGAGCATATCTCCTATACCTTACCAGCTAGGGATTCCAAATTAGTTGTGTTAGTACATCTTGGGATGGCGTAGTGTCGCATACCACTTTCAGGCCAATGTGACCTTGACCTTTGACCTCGATTTAACCAAAAGCTTGTCCGAAGCATATCTCCTATACCTTACCAGCTAGGGATTCCAAATTTGTTGTGTTAGTACATCTCGGGATGGCGGAGTGTCGCGTACCACTTTCAGGTCAATGTGACCTTGACCTTTACCTTTGACCTCGATTTAACAAAAAGCTTGTCCGGAGCATATCTCCTATACCTTACCAGCTAGGGATTCCAAATGTGTTGTGTTAGTACATCTTGGGATGGCGGAGTGTCGCGTACCACTTTCAGATCAATGTGACCTTCACCTTGACCTCGATTTAAGACAATCAAATTTTCATGTTACACCTGTATTACATTGTTTTGTTTTTCGCCAAAAATGCATTTCGATGTCAACCACTTTGGGGGCATTTGTTACCCGTGACGACTGTACTTGTTTATCTATGGAGTAAGCGTTTAAGACAAGTGACTTTTAAATGCAGGATAGAAATAAGGCAGTTAGGTTCTGTCTGAATTATTTCTTACCTTGAACTATTTATAGTTTTAGTTTAAGACATGTTAGAACTATATTAAGTTCTTAAAAATATTCAATTCTTAATTAAATAGAGCCTGATGACGTCATGACGACGTGACATTAAATATTTGTTAAAAATCTTCAATCCTACATTAAACAAAGCTTGATGACATCATGACCATGTGACGTCATAAACCGTGTGTTAACGTCATCACATAGTTACCATGAACATCTTTTTTTAGCTTGACTTTTTTTTTTAAAAGTCGAGCTATTGTCGTCACCCTGTCGTCTGCGTTGGTTAAGGTTTTTGAAACACTGTGTTTAGGTTTCAAAAAATGCCTATAACTTCTATGTCCACTGAGGTATTGCTCTTCATAGTTGGTATGTGTGTGTATATGGACAACACCTTTCCATCCACCCAAACATTTACTCATTCTGAGTTTATTTCTTTTAAATATAAAGTCCACTTTGTGCTTCCTATACCCCCTATATACACTTGAAATAGCTTCCTGTGTATCTGCAATACATCATTACACTATAATTAAACCATTTTAAAGCTTTAAAAGCTTTATTTTAACCCAAAAAAAGTGATGACCACTTCAGAGAGTATTGACCGCCCCCGTTTTTACCGTCCAACCCTGATCATCATCATCCTGTTATGTTGTTTTCATTAGAGGAATCAGCATTATCATCAGAATCATCATGTTACAGGATTTTCATTCGAGGAATCATCATCATCATGTTACAGGATTTTCATTCGAGGAATCATCAATATCATGTTACAGGATTTTCATTCGAGGAATCATTATCATGTTACAGGATTTTCATTTGAGGAATCATCATTATCATGTTACAGGATTTTCAATCGAGGAATCATCATTATCATATTACAGGATTTTCATTCAAGGAATCATCATGTTACAGGAATTATCATTATTATCGGAATTCGGATCATCATGTTACGGAGTTTTCGTCATAGGTGTGTGACTTTCCTTAGAGGATTCATCTTCATGTTCATCAGCAGTACATCTTCATGTTCATCAGCAGCAGAAAATGGTGAATAAACTCCCCCAGAAAAACAACAAGCACGATTAGGGTGGTGTGTCTGTCTGTTGGTTTCACAACAGCATTTGCACTATTCTGGTTTGTTTGTTGACAGCAGCGCAATTGTTTTTCACCATCAAGAAGCGAAGATTAATTTACTTGCCAGCTATATCTCATCTGTCTCAACACTATGATCAAGATTGCTGATGACAAATAGATCTTTATCATTATGATTGATTTAATCATTAACCTATCACCAGCATTCATTTAATCACCATCCTAGCATCATCAGCAGCAGCATCTTCAGTAGAAAATATGAAAAAAGTCAAATATTTCTTATACCAGTACGGTCCAGTGAATCCAATAACAGCAATAATTATAATTCCATTCCACACTAAAATTTCCACAATGTAGCCACATCACCAGCGTGCTTTCCTTTGCTTGCTGTGTAGTACTGTAGCTCTCACTGCACCACTTTATTGTAGAGGCAAGACACAGCATGTTCAGATTCCCTTTCTGAGTCAGAGAGTGTGGGTAGTCAACTGGATTTGTTTCCCACACCTTCACCTATTTTAAGTGAACCAGAAAATGATTCCGAATCCCAGAATAGTTTAGATATGATGTGCCAAAGTTATTTTTACAACCCGGGAAATAAAGGGGACTACGTCATTTGTTCATCTGGCACGGATTCAAATAAATCAACCAAACCATTCAGTCAGACAGAAATAGACAAATTGATATCAGAAAATATGAATCTGAAAAAAAATAATGAAGAATTGAAAACAGAAAATAAAAAAATGAAAAGTGTGCTAAACAAATGCAAATTAAGCATATCTGAGGCTGGTTTTTAATCTGTATTTAAAACTGATATCTACTTTTGTTTGAAGAAGAACTTAAAATGGAAGTCACAAATGAAGATGTTTTTAGTTTTTATAAACAAAATGGTAAAGAAAAGGCAACTGAGTTTGTTATGGAAAAGGCTCAGCAATTACATAGCTGTGGTTTACAACCAACAACAAAAGCCTTTGAAAACTCAGTAATAAGACAAATTGAAAAAGCAGAAAAATTATCAAAAAATCAGCATAGACCAAAAAACAGCAGAAGAGTTTTCAATTTTTATGAAAAATAAATATACATTTCCCCATGCAGATACTAAAAAAAGAGGTCTCCGTATTGACAGTGATGCAAATCTTAACTTGAAGCAGTCATTAATTGATGAAAAAGTTAAAACTCAAAGCCTTATTGAAAAACTGAATACGTCGGAAACAGAAAAACAAGAAACAGGTGATAAGCTCAGTTCAAAAGAAATACAAGTGTCAAGATGAAGTCTTAAACGTAAAAAGAACATCTGCTAGAGAATGTTATGTTCGGAAGAAAGTACAAAGATTAGAAGACAATGTTAATGAAACATGTTGTCGTGATAAAATCAAAGCATTACAAGACCAAATCCGTGAAAAGGACAAAGAAATTGCAGATTTAAACGAAAATGTACAGTATTTAACTCATATTATTTAAGATATTGACAATGAGAGAAGAGTAATAGATGACAAAAGTAAAAAGTACACCTCAGAACTTAAAAGCTGTGTATATGAACTTTTAAAAGAAAATGTAAGTGCCTCCAAGGTCGGAGATGTTATTAAGACAGTGTTGAAAATGGTTAATTTTGAGCCTAACAGGGTACCAGCCACGTCTACAGTCCTAGAAATGAACCTACAGCGATTATGCTTAGCACAAAAACAGTTGAGTGAAGTCTTTTCAAAGGATAAGAATACCTGTCCTTTGACAGATGAAACCTCTAAATTTGGTGGCAAGTTTATGGGGTATGAAGCCACTAATTCTGAAGGTATCTTCTTGGTCTTAGGTTTAAGAGAAATTGAAACCAAATCGGCCAGTAATACTCTTAATGTCCTGAAACAACTTCTTGAAGACTTAGACAATACATCAACGTGTAATGACAATGAAGTTTCAAGAGATATAATTGCACATATTACAGCCACTATGTCAGATCGTGCAGCAACAGAAGTTAAGTTCACTGAAATGCTGTATTCATACCGCAAAGAAATTCTACCTTTAGTTTACGCAAATTATCTGACATTTACCCAAGATGTAAAAGATTCAATTGACTCTCTTAATAATTACTTTTGCGGGTTACATGCTTTAGTTAATTTTGCGGAAACAACACAGAAGTGTATTATGGGGGTAGAAAGTAGTATATTTGATAAAGATATCCCTACTCACGACAAGTCTTATAAAAACAGTAATGAGCCAGGTACTTGTAGACTGGTTAGAGTTGCGTCTAAAAGTTTCGGTGAAGGAAGCGACGGGGACCAGAAAAGTGGATGCCAAGGGCCTTTTAAAACCTATATAAAGGATTTTTTTTACATGAACACCATCTCAAGTCTGTACCCGTTAAGTCATTCAAAATGGTCAAGATTCAATATTTTATATTTTACTGTGTTCTTTTTGCATGAACAAATGATTTCCTTTTTACAAAATGTTGGAGCAGAAAATAGACTTTTACAGTCAGTTTTGTTTGACTTAAATGTACATGAATATGTAGCAGGATTGAAAGCTCTTGGGCTTATTAGTAAAGTGATAACATCTCCACTTTGGTGCATTTTAGAAGACCAGACTATGTCCATGGCTGATATGAATGCCAAATACCTTGAAATGGTAACATTTCTAGAAGATGCTACCCAGAACACAGAGGAGTTTATAAATGGTGACCTTCAGGTGTTTTGTGAATAGGTTAAGAAAGACTGCGAGTATGAATACTTGATGAAGCCTAGCAAGTATGATAATGCATGTCTAGGACTTTTGAAAATCATTCTTGCAGCTATCTGTACACTGTGCCAGAAACTGTATAAAGAACACCTTCCTGGTGGAAAGTTAGTGGGTTTGGACATCAGTAAAAGCAAGGGGGTTCCGAAACCCTCATGTTTTGCTGAGAGCGTGTTCGGACAACTAGATTACTTGATGAGATCAAAACCCAATTTGAAAACACTTGCCGAATCAGTCATCATGTTTCTAAATAACAGAACTTTGGAATGGCTAAATTCGAAAGATACAAGAGAGCGTGATAAAGTAATAAAAGAAGCATCCAAAGAAGTAAAAAATATGAAACAGAAGTACAAATCTAGAATACTGGAAATTGAAACTAATCGAAGAATATCAATTGAAGAGAAAATTCAGAAAAAAGAAACCTTAGAAAGAAAGAGATTGGCGAAGCTTGAAAGTAGTACTAGAGAAATAGTTCACCATGGTTTGTGGCAGTCTGAAATTGAAGTAGACAACATGCTTGCCTCATATGGAAAAGTTAAAGAAAAAATTGAAGCTCTCAAATCTCAACTCAAATTTAGAAAAGAAGTTCTACTACAAGTTTCTAAGGAAAATAAATATTCAATTTCACAAAATCAGTTGATGGTAAAAGGAAAGCCTCAGTGTGGAAGAACTAAAAACAAACCTGAAAATCCTCATTAGGTATGCAATTGTGAAAGATATAGAAAGTAATACAGAGAGACATATGCTGGTGGGCAAGCGAGTGATACATAAATACGAATCAACAACCAATGGAGAGAAGACTGTCACGTGGTTCACCGGGCAGATAATCTCACAGGTGCATGTTATAATAGTCAAACCTGTCTCTAGCAACTATTCAGTATAAGATAATTGTTTGACCATTTAGAAAATTGATATGGTTAATGAAGAATGAAAGTAATGCAGAAAGCTTCTGCAGGCACTTTCTGCACTAATATCATGCTGCATTAAGAAACCACCTTCCTTTTTGGATATTCTTGTAAACTGTTTGTGTGATTAAGTTAATACAGGTTTTACTGTACATTCTTGATACGCCTCTATTTAATCTCTATTGAAGAAAATACCTACCAATCCATGCAGTCATGAATATACACCATAATATATAAGTTCTTTATCTTAGCAGGTTCTTTATTGAAGCAGACTGAATGTAAGGCAGAATTAGGCACATTCTGCTTTACTTTCAACCTGCCTAAAGTAGTCAGCTTCTTTGCTATAAGGTAATTGGTTTATAACCTTTATAACAATAACCATGTGCACTTTTTTTTTATTACATAAGTATATTCCTACAGATAAAACTTTTTTTAAATAGATTCTAATTTTGAAGTTTTACAATCATTCAAAACATAAATGAGACATCGCAGACGATGCTTATACCCTCGGTCAGTTCTATTTGTACCAAGGATGACATTTTACAAGGGAGGATGTCTGTGAACATGTGTGTGAAGTTTTGTGGTAAAGGAAATATACTCCGGACAAAATAAGTTACATACATACAAACACATATTTTACAATTGAGGTCAAAGGCCAAGGTCACAGTCACCTTTAAGTAGTATGAGACACTCCGCCTTCCGATGTACTCAGACATCCAATTTGCTATTTATATCTGATACGGTACAGAAGGATATGCTCCAGACAAGTGTTTTAAAAAACATGAGGTCAAAGGTGAAGGTCAAGGTGACCTAAAAGTTGCATGTGCACTTCGCCATCCCAAAATGTATTCACACTACAAATTTGGTGTCCCTAGCTAATGTGGAAAACTCCGGACAAAATGAGTTACATACATACAAATATACATTTTACAATGAGGTCAAAGGTCAAGGTCAATGTGACTTTAAAGTAGTATGTGACATTCAATCATCCCATGATGTACTCACACACCCAATTTGTTATTCCTAGCTGATACTGTACAGAATATATGCTCCGGACAAGCTTTTTTTTTAAAATTAAGGTTAAAGGTCAAGGTTACATGGACCTAAAAGTAGAATGCCACACTCCGCAATCCCCAGATGTACTCACACAACAAATTTGGTGTCCCTAGCTAATGTGGTGAAGTAAATATAGTCCGGACAAAAAGTATCGCGTACGGACGCGCGCACACACACACACACACTCGGGCACATCCCTAATGGCTCTATACCCTCTCGATGAGTCGCGAAGGTATAAAAATAAACAATTTCATGAAGTTTGAATAGTATTTGTCAGATAATAAATCTTTTATATCAATAATGAACATTGGATTTTAACAATATTGCTTAACCCTTTGCAGACAGTGTCTTCTCGTCTAAAAATGTGCTGTAACATATTTTGACATACTGTGGATGTATGATAAATGGACTCTTACAGGAGGGCTTATTTTGTTTTATGAAACTTATTGACTAAACTAAATATGAAACTTGACACAGCCTCATATTTATTTATTCAACTTGTATCATAAAACAAATAACACAAAGCCAGACTTGGGGTAATTGAAATTGATAAGTTAATTAATTAATAATTAATTAACAAAAGTGAAGTTATTGGAGATAATTGTTAATTGAGCAATATTTCAATTACTTTAATTGTAATTTAATCATTACTTTTGAAAAAGTGGGTAATTGTTAATTGAATTTCAATTACTTTTCAATTAACCCTGCACAATATGTACATGATTTGGAACAATAACATTCTGAACTCATATTGAAAACAAGATAAGCCTTTTTATACATTTTCTAAGCATGTTCATGTTAGTTTTTAAGATTGACCTCATCTTAGTTAAAACATTTAATTCCATAATATTTACAAACTGACATGATTGAAACACATATAATAATGAAAAGCTTATTTGGATCCTCTCTATTTTGTCAATAACCTGTCAATAACCTACAAGTATAAATGATACAAATGTGCTAATGCTTAAACAGTTTTAATTCTCAGGTCAATAAAACATGATTTGTTAAAAAGGTGTTAAAATACATGCATGTTGATAATGTAGCTTCATCATGGATGGACATAAATCCTTATTAGCTGCAACAATACATGCACCATGAGGCAATACCCAATATATTTAGCTAGCTCTTAATTATTCTCAATTCTCAATTTGCAAAATCGAATTGCTTAACCCTTACTGGAGTTGCTCATTGACCAAATAGACTTTGGAAATATACTATGAATTCATTTCACTTGAAAAGTCAGTTTGAATACAGATCAAGTCACACAAAGATCCCAACAGTTTAAACTTCATTGTATATATTTGAGAAAGTATTTAACAGAAATACAAGTGTTTTCTTAAAGACAAAGACAACAACTTTGCTGTCAACATTCACTTAAGGTGCATTGGGTTAAAGGTCATTCATCGCCTGTTTAAGAAAGGTGACATTAGCATTCTTATAATACACAAAGCTATTTTTCACACATTGGGCACTGGGCAATCCTAAGTGATTCATTATGTGTTAATGTTGTCATCTGCTGATACAATGTAGTGTCAGGGATCCAGATTAGGGGAATATTTTGAAGACTAAAATCTTTATGCCTGCTCAAAACCCTATGGTGCATAGGAATTTGCATTGGAATTGTTTCATTGAGATGATTCTAATACATAGTCTCACCATTGGGTTTGGTAAACATAAATGGAAAATGTTGGAAATATCTATTTTATACCCCATTGTGTGTGGCCCTGTCATGATGTGTCATCTGCTTTGAAAACTAAACACTTAAATTTTGACAATTTCATAACAAACCTTAGCCCGGCATAAACAGCTTCGATGCTGATCAGCTTCAAAACAAGTCTAATCTGTTTCCACACTGGTTTAATAAATCTACATAGTTGTGATTGGCAGTGACATTTTCCAATGCATAGGATTGTGCTAAATAGTACATAGAGCAGACTCTTATCAGAGGGCACCTTCAAAATACTCCGATCTGGATCTATATTGTTTGCAAAGAACTAATAAACTTGCATCATGTAGTGTAACGGTGAAAAGTAATTGTTAATTTAATTTAATTGAGGGGTAAAGTAATTTAATTTAATCATTACTTTTGGAAAAACAGAGTAATTTAATGGGTAATTTAATTGCATTTTATCCAACTAATTGGTAATTTAATTAATTACTTTTCTAAGTAATTGACCCCATGTCTGCACAAAGCACTTAAATATATTTTTAACATGCATTTATTTGTATGCTTGTAGGTACCTTCCTTCCCAGCTTGGTTCAATATAGTATACGATGACGACCCGGCTGTCTACACATACCATCAGCTACAGAACGATCTAGAGGCCAATGACCTCGAAGTTCTTGTTTAATGTGTAATGGTGAGTAAAGGAAGTAAATTGTTAAACAATGTTTCTTGTCACTTTATCATCGAACTGCCTGGAAACAGTTCTGTGATCAATCTTTGTCTGTCTGATCTGTCTTATGTTTTTGTTTGTCAATCAGTCCCTGTAAAAGTAATTAAATTGTAAGTCTCATAGCCATTATAAATTATTTTTTGGTGTTTATGGACAGCATAATGCAGAGTACTTTGTAGGTTGTTAATTAATTGACTATAGTATAGATACAGTTTCTTGTATGTGGTACTTTGTCATACTGTTAACCCATTACTCCATACATCTAGCTTGTTTCTAGTTTTGAGTACAGGTACAGGTTAAAAGTAAAGCAAAATGTGCCTTAAGGTACATTATGCTTTACTTGGAGCATGCTTTAAGATATCATGAAATTGAATATAGAAAATATTTCTCATGGTATTCAAGACCGTATAAATTAGAACTATTTTCTTCAATGGAGGGATAAATTAAATGCCTAAAAAGGCATATTTATAGGGTAAGGGGTTCAGAATGATAAATAAAAACAATTGATATAGTTAAAAGAAGTTTTTATATAAAATTGTTGGTGTGTAAGCATGTTTATGTTTTTCTGCAGAAATTTATTGATTTTCAGGATTTTCAAAATTAATTTTCTCAACCACTAATTAAGATATCACGATGAAATAAACACCACATTGTTGCATTCATTTGATGTATAACATTCTAGGATTAAAAATTATTTTCAAAAATGTCCGATATCACTAAAAATGGCAACTTTTTGACAATTCTGAATCCTCATTTTAATCTGATTGACAAACAGTTTGGAGCCTGATTAGACGCCGGGTTAACCGGCGTCTGCTCTGGCTCCATACTGTTTGCCTGGAAAAAACATGTCACATATATACATTTAGCGACCAGAAACTTAATATCGCCAAAGTGTAAATTTTAATACTTGAAACGCGAGATTTAGATTGCCCACTTCAACAGGCAGAGGACATCCCCGATTTAAAAACACAGTAAACTTACAACATGTATTATTATTACTTTTATTTGTACAGTAACCAGGCCAGTCGTAGGAACATCGTTGCTGACACCATGGCAACTCCTCTCCATTTAGTCATGTTTTTAACTGCCCTGTGAGTTGCTGCAAAACTTCAAGCCTGTACATCCCTTAGCATTGTCTCCCCATCTTCTTTGTGTCGTTCACGCATTCTTGTTCCATGTAGTATTGTCTTGGCGAGTCCTGATGGACGGAAGACACGCCCATACAATCTTAACATCCCTTTCTTTTCTGTAGTGAGACGCTCTTTGTAAAGGCCAACCAGTGTCCGAACATGGTTGCGGACCTCTTCATTGGTAATGTTGTCCCTGTAGGAGATGTTAAGAACCCATCTGTAGCATCACATCTCCAGAGATTGGATTCTACCCTCCAGTTCTGCAGCCAGCGTCCATGTCATACAAACGTACATGTACATGAATATTGAAATAACAAGTGAGCACACGAGTCTAATCTTGGTGCAGATTGAGATGTTTTAATATGTCCTTCCAAATGGGTTTAAGCTTATTTATTAAGTTTTGAAAGCGCAGCTACTGTTTGCGCGATACGAGCAAAAACTTCAGGTTTATAGCCCTCATTTGTCACAAAATATCCTAGGTACTTGAAGGCCATTACTGTCTCTAGCCTTTGTCCATTTGTCTCTTAGTCTTCTCAACACTTACCGCCATCCAAAATTTAGTGATTTAGGGCATGATTGGTTGAGGTATTGTACTAAGTCCTTGTGTTCCTGCAGAGATTCTATCAGTCAACCAATATCGTCTGCAGATCGCAAATTCGTGGTATGTCTTCCTCCAATGCTGATATTTCCCTCACGTTCGCCCAATGCCTTAGACGTGATTTGATAGAAGACAGACTTGCATGACTCCAACTGTGTCCCTGCTAGTGCGTACTGCGCTACATGTACGAGTGTAAATTTTTATACTTGAAACGCGAGATTTAGATTGCTCACTTTAACAGGTAGAGGACTTCCCCGATTTAAAACCACAGTAAACTTATTATTATTATAACTATTATTTGTCCAGTAACCAGGCCAGTGGTAGGGACATCGATGCTGACACCATGACAATTTGTCTCCATTTAGTAATGTCTTTAACCTTATAATACCTTCGATATCATTTGTATTGCTTGCAGAATAGACAAGTGAGCCATAACCAGCATACAACCTTGTTAAGCTAAGTAATGAATCGGTTATGTCATTTACATAAATGAAAGAGTAACGGCCCTAAACTAGAGATGTTTTAATATGTCCTTCCAAATGGGTTTAAGCTTTGAAAGCGCAGCTACTGTTTGTGCGTGCGATTCGAGCAAAAACTTCAGGTTTATAGCCCTCATTTGTCACAACAGATCCTAGGTTCTTGAAGGCTGTTACTGTCGCTAGCCTTCGTCCATTGGGCTCTGTGTCATCTTCAAGACCTTTTGTGTTGTAGATCATGATTTTTTGTCTTCTCAGCACTTACCTTCATCCAAAATTTAGTGATTTAGTGCATGATTGGTTGAGGTATTGTACTAAGTCCTTGCGTTCCTGCAGAGATTCTATCAGTCAACCAATATCGTCTACAGAGCGCATTCGTGGTATGTTTTTCTCCAAAGCTGATAGTTCCCTCACGTTCGCCCAATGCCTCAGACGTGATTTGATAGCAGAAATGTTTAAGAGAGTTGGTGACAGAAGACAGCCTTGCAAGACTCCAACTGTGGTTCCGAAACATTCACCTAAGTCCCCGCTATTGCGTTCTGCGCTACATGTACAAGTGTTGTAAAAACTACACCTGCTGTATGCTCACTGATGGTGTACTTGCTCATGGTTGCTCACAACGCTGCATGACAAACGCTGTCAACGACATTCTTGAAATTGTAAACCAGAGCCGGCATGCCGAACACAGAACCATTTCACTATCATAGATGCCCCTGCATTTACACAAAATATTTTCTCTGGTTGATACATTTCTGTGCTTTTTCCAATAGGTGTTCACACTAAATGGGAAATTTGTGAAACGTTGGGCCGATATACATTCTATCAAATGCTCGCGCACTCTGCTTTGATAAAAGGCCTTTTTGTGGGAATTTTGACCAAGGCAAAGTTTAGTTTAAACATATTTTATTTCCATATAAGGAAATGGGGTCGGGTCACAAGTTCTCACAACATTAGATTCGACCCTTCCCCTACAGTGCATATACACAATGGAACAATGGCAATCAAAATATGAAACATATTTGAATAAACACAACAAGAACTATCAACACATGATATTAACACACTGACCCCTAATATCAATACTTTAGTCCTTTACAAACTGTGCACTTAAAAAGAGTACATATATCTGTTGCAATCAGTTAATACCTAGATCAGAGAGCTTTTGCAGGAGCTTTCCGATCAGAGTATGCAATGTCCGTCGTTGCAAAGACATCATTCAACAGTCATAAAGGATTAGACATTATGGAAGCAAACATTTACAGGGTCAAATAGTTAAAGATATTCAATTGTTCGTAGCTAATGCAAACACTTATTTTTATGAAAATGAGAGAGAGAGAGATGATGTGAGAGAGAAAGAGAGAGAGAGCATAATGTGTGATCTACAACATGAGAGAACGCTATTGATAATAGGAGCTAATCAACAGTCACTATTCTAATACATGTACCTGTCTATTTGAGTCAGAAATGCAGTAACAATCATAAATGTAGGTAACGACTGAACAGTATTTGTTTTATGCAGTTTGATAAATTTACCGAAACAAATAAAAAAGAAGTAATCGTCCCATAAATTCAGGGTGGATAATCGAGTGTTTTACACAGATGGCAGCCTGCCGCATAACAATAGCAAACAAAAAGCCCCCAGTGGTAGCTTTCTGCTTCACCTATAATCCGCACCAAGCAGCCATCAGTTCATAACGACTCCTATGGTTTTCCAAAGAAATGACACCTAACACAGGTCCGACTATAAAAGTACAATTGTTGGTCTGACTTATTCAAGTTAAAATCTCCTTGTTTGTTTAATGAACACGTGCACGGCAGCAAATAGGGTTAAGGTTCATGTATAGTGTTTTTTGGTGCATGTTTGAAAGGTGATATTTTGGTCATTTATGGAGCAATGTTGCATGATTTCATATCAAAATGTTTGTATTGAAATGAACAACCTTATGAGATAGCTTACAACTTGATAGGAAAACTGTGTATATTGATTTTGAACAATATGTTTGGATTTGCACCAAAATGTGAAGCAAATTTTCTGTACTGAAATTCAACAAATCCTTACTCTATATTGAAGAATATGCTTAACATGAGGTAGTAGGACCAAAATCCTGACGAAATCCACTCAAATAACAACAGAAGAAGTCATGGAATATTTGACAATTTTCAAGGACAACACTATTTTGCAATGGGGGACTACTTATTTTTTCCAAAGTATGGTGGGCAACACGAGCCTCTGTCAAACATTATTACATGTATAAATATGCATCAGTATTATTTTTTTCATCCTTTTTTAACTGAATTATACCTTGAGAATACATTGAGAATCGTTGTTGGGCTCTCGCGGGAGGATCTGCTTCTTTATAACCCCATCCTCTTCCTAGAATTCTTCTATAACTGTGTTTTAACGCATGTTGCAAGATACATACATGATTATAATGACTTCATTGCGTATAAAGATTACACAATTGCTATTCAAATCCCAGGTCTCTTTATGCGTCTAAGCTTGCCAACGTGTTCCTTACTTTGCACGTGCGCAGATACAGGTGTTTCACTGTAAACAGCGCTACATTCATTACCGCGAAGGCAAGAGAATCTCTCGACACGGTCCGCTCGCCTCAATGTGCAAAAAGGAGGAGTGACCGTGGAGAACGATATGTTTGAGAGAGACATAATGGGTGGTGGCAGCGCTATAGTCTGGTTTGGGAAAATTGGAACTCTGGAAATTTATTTGGTTATTATTCAATAAAATGCCAATGCTCAGCGTTACATCAATGTTTTAAATAGCACAGTGATTCGATTCATGCAAAAGAAAGGAAGGGCCTGGCATTTTCAGCTTGACAATACATGTATAAAGCATCACACGGCGCGTATCACCACACACTTTCTTGCTAAAATACATTAACGTTCTGCCTTGGCCTGTTTTATCCTCGGACATGAGCCCCATAGAACACATTTCGGATGTATTTGATAACAAGGTCGGGTCAAATCATCAAATGTATACCATAATGACATCCAAGTGCATTTTGGTTGGAATGGCAACGTATTTGAAACGTTACGTAAAATCAATGAGGGGACGTATTCTGCAATGTATCCGTAAAATGGAGGGAGCAGTGGTTACTAGTGCTTTTTTAAACATCATTTTAAATGCGCATCAAGTAAATGGTTGTTTCCAGATGCTGTGTGGTCATTCTAATTATTAAGAATATTCCATTTCGACCCCTCTCACTGACTGAATTATTCATTAAACAGTATGCAATATTTGATTCTAATCCAATGAAGTACACAAACACATGACTATGACATTGAAGCTTCGATTACAAAAATAATTAATCCGGCATATAAATGTAACAACAAAATTTATTATTTTTATTTCTATATAAACTGAAGTGAGATCCGGTTGTTTATAATTCTCTGTGAAAAGTGTTGTAAACTTAATGATGTTTTTTTAATTCGAAAAATATTTTTAAGGTAAAATCTTTCTATATGTATATCCTCCATTTCTTAAAATAATTTTCAACATTGTATCATATCACCACGGCTTCGTCGATGACCAAGCAATTTTTGAAAACCAATCTTTCGGTACATGTAAGGTTGACAATCCAGGAGACGCTTATTGGTAGGCTTACATAATTTTTAAACACTTCTTTTAAGAATATATACCATAATACATGATAATAGTTTTTCCATATTGACCTGACGAGTGCTTTGTACAAAAAAATGAAATGGCTTTTCGAAATATAATCATACATTCTGATTATTAAGGATAATACACTGTTGGATTTGTTATCTTTTTCAGCTATATGACTACTTACTTTTTAATCCTAATATTACCCCTAAGTCCCCCATTTAACTAGCAGACTCAATGTCCGCAAAGTTCAAAGTATACTGGTAGTATCGGTTGTCTCTTCCAAAGTGTATGGTTCTGTAATTTTTCACATTAAAACGCAACAACCACTTTGACTATGTGTAAGGCATCTAAGTCGTGCTTGATAATATCAATTTTAATGTCTTTGTTGTATAGTTTGGTACCATAAGCGAATAATTTCACAATACTACGTACCGGTATAACTTCAGGGGTAGGGGGTCATCTATTATAAACATATGAATACTATGGGTCCCAGGACAATTCCCTGGGGTACCCCACTTAAAATGTATTTCCACGAAAAAGACCAGGGTCCTTTCACCGATACATATTGCCTACGTCCAGTAAAAAAGTCACGTTTCCATGACAAAACTGGCCCTCTGATACCAAATACTGATACTTTGCGAGAAAACGTTAATGTACTATGCTCTCAAAAGCTTTGACAAAATCTAAATATACAATATATTTTCCCAAATTCTATCACCCTCAATGTAATGTGACTAATCATCTATGTATTTAATTATCTGTAAAACACAGGATCCCCTAGAACGAAAACCAAATTGAGCATCAGATAAACTAATATATGATTGTTTCTGACTACATTTTCAAATATCTGTGCACTTATGATTGTTTTTATTAAATTCTTACAACTACTGAAGTAAGGCTATCAGTGTGGTAGTTGCATAATTATACTCATGAACTATTACAGTATTTTAATGTGTGTGTATGTGTGAAATGCAGAAGCAGAATATACGTGAAAAAAGTAGTAAGGACAAAAAAGAATTGTGTGTCTCTGCCCAACGAAATAGTCGGTTGTGTCCCTAGTAGGACACCATAGAAAGCCTTGTCCAAATCGTGCAATAGTATATACAGTGGAGAATCTGTTATTCTTTCCCGTTTAAACGCAAACGTACGCAAACGCAAAGCACTAAAACGTAGAAAATAACAACTTTTGGACAATTCTGATATTTCATGTTGATCGTGGGGGCAAACAGTTTGGATCCTGATCAGACGCCGGGTTACCCGGCGTCTGATCTTGCTCCAAACTGTTTGCACTGCAAATAATAGTTTTAGCGTAAACGCGTTTATTGGGAAAGAATAACACATTCTCCACTGTACATGAGCATTTACCCCTGAACCTGCCAAAGGCTTGAATAGTTTCACAACAAATGTAAGCTTTATATAATAGAGATCGCAATGCAAAGTGAAATATTAATCAACATTACAATAGCCGGAAAGATGTGGAATACTTGAATGTGTGTAAAAAGGTGATTTAAAGGGACAAACTCTTGATTTTCCTGAAACAAAGGTCAGCTGTACAGGGACGGATTTACTTTCCCGACAAGTAATCCGCTGAAAAATCGTGACATTCGGAGAAATTTATGATCGAAAGTAATGCGCAATGCACTTATTTTATTGTTTATGTATCAAACAACAATAGTGTACAGAAATACAAGTTGAAACTATGGATATTAAAAAATGAGAAAATGCGGATTAATCGGAAAAGTCGACAAATGACATATTTCGGTGACCTTGATATAATTGAACGGATATATTGTCTAACTGCAGTGATTCGGGTGAGTGACATTCCATCAATCATATTGCTTGTTCTTTTCTCTGTCCGCACGTATATAACAATTGTCAATCGGTTTTGTACATTTGGAGTAAATGGACTTTAAATGTTAGCAAACTTCTACAAATTTGTAAAATGCAAATGGCTGCCCTTGAATCAAGCATAGGGTATTCTAAGGGCCAATTACAAGGGGTTTTTCTGACTTGTGTAAGACATTCTGTGTAGGAGTACCCAGTATGTAATGTGTTCTTTGTATGTATTCTACCAGATTTCCGAAAATACGCGCCATTAAGTGATTTGATATATTCTGCTGAAGAGGCTATTTTCACTCCAAGTTCGTTACTTTTGGATCTTCTGACATCACAAGTACACTTATATTAATGAAAATTTAGGCATGCTCCTTTTCATTGACTAATCATTTATGCTGTGTGAAAATATTTTTAGCCAATGTGGTATAGTTATTGAGTATTGCAACTTTTCAAATTTGGGTATTTTTTCTCGTACATGGACGTTACATGAACCTTAAAGGTATGTGTTGCATGAAACAAAGATATTCGCTGGTTATGAATCAACGGATATTTAAACAAAATAGTTATGAGCATTTCTATTGAGTTTGAGCATACACATAAAGGGGTTTGACTAATATGGTTATTAAATAGGTCATTTTTTAGATTGCTACATTTGTTTCTTATTCTGGCATGCAAGATAATCAGATATCTGTCACCAAAACAATATATAGTAGGAATAATCATCTTATCAGAGTTTTTAAGCAGAGCATTGTTGAAAGAACTTAATGTGTTTGAGTTCCTTGTTTCAAAATTAGTACCATTCCATAGAGATATGGAAGATGGGATACAAGACTTTTGAGAAGTTGTTGTTCGTGCTAAAGGGGCTTCTATATTACTTCTATTTCTTAAAGGATAATTGGTTATCTCCCTTACATAAGGGGGGGGACCGATCATTGATGTAAGACGGTGCCATATGATGACATGATTTATACATAAAGTAAATCTTTTGATGATGACGTCTACTAGCAAGAAATTCCCAACCGCATACATTATATAGACAATTAAGAGACACTGATCTTGTAAGCCCAGTGACTATACCGGCTTCTTCATTTTGCAATTTTTCCAATGTATCAGAACAGTTTCCAGAGCAACCTTTCCAGACAACTGAAGCATACTCTAATATCGGACGGACATAGGGAATGTATATCTGATTAAGAGCAATTCTATTCAGTGTAAAAGTTTCTCAAATTTTCCAATAGTTTTGGAGGCTGATTGCAATATATTATCAACATGATCATTCCATTGTCCATGCGAGCTAAGATTGATTGATTGATTTAATTTTGGCATTAGTGACATAACATGGCAATACAAATATAATGAAAACTATAACAATTAATGTATATACATGAAAATGCACATGATATGCTCACCAATACCAAGGATTGCAAGAGTTACCCCTCAGTATTAATGAGCGTCAGCGAATTGTATGTTAGTGCCATTTAATGTTAAACTTGGATGTATATTTTGAAGTCGTAGTGAAAATAGCATTGCCTCAGTTTTGTTTGGGTTGAAATTAACAAGTCATATCTTAGCCCATGCTGATATTAATTTGAGATCGTGATTGAGAATACCTTCAATGTCACCTAATGGGGTAGCAGAAACATATAAGGAACTATCATCTGGTTAAGCTTAGTAATGAATTTGATATATCATTAACATATACTAGAAAGAGCAGAGGGCCTAACACTTATCCCTGTGGAACACCGGCTGATAAGGCAATGTGCAACGGCAAGTGATAATGCAAAGAGACCGCAGTCCGCGGCGCCCTACTGGCGCTGAACTGGGATTCTGTTGAATTTTAGCGTCTTACCGTCGCATTTTCAATTGGACATATTTGAAATATACTAGCTAGGTCTAATTCATGATTACGAGCTATAATACCAGTTAACCGAACCAACACTGCAGTCAACAGTAGAGATAGTTAACCAGTGTCCAGAATTGACGTAGCCTCGATGTAAAATTTGAACCATATCACGATCTTTTTTGTGAAAGTGTTTCAAGTTCTGTTTGAAGACACATGCTTGTAACCCATTAAAATTCTGAAATTGCTGTTTTAGGATTTGTTGCGAAGCATTTATTACTTCATCTTGTAGAAGTTTATTGTTTTGAATGACACTTTTGTCCTTGGTTGTTAGTGAAAATGTTGACGATTTAGTCCAGATGTCACTGGTTTTCCCTCAAAATATTTGGATCTCCTTTGCGCCGCTATTTTGCTTTTTATGCTCCCCTGGAGGGGGGGGGGGGGGCATATAGTCGCCGCTTTGTCCGTCCGTCCGTGTTTCCGTCCGTCTGTCTGTCTGCCTGCCTGTCTGTCCGTCCGTCACGCCTTTTTGTCCGGAGCATATCTCTTGAACGATACACCCTAGGTTGATGAAACTTGATACAGTGATAGAGAATGACAGGAGGAGGTGCAGTACACAAGAACTGTAACTCTCTCATCTCCTAATTTTGAATTATCTCCCTTTTTCTCATAAAAAATCAATTTTGTCCGGAGCATATCTCTGGACCGTTAAACTGAAAGTTGATGAAACTTGTAACAGTGATAGAGGATGACTAAAGGAAGTGCAGTACACAAGAACGGCAACTCTGTCATCTCCCAATATTGAATTACTTCCCTTTTTCTAAAAATACAAAACAATTTTGTCCGGAGTATATCTCTTGACTGCTACACCGTAACTTAATGGAACTTGATACAGTGATAGGTGATGACATAAAGAGGTGCAGTACACAAGAACCATGACTCTGTCATCTCCCAATATTTTATTATCTCCCCTTTTCTATTTAAAAAAATCATTTTTTTCCCGGACCATATCTCCTGAGCATTGCATTGTAAGTTGATGAAACTTTATACAGTGTTACGAGATGACAGAAAGAGTGCTGTACTCAAGAACCATAACTCTGCCATCTCCCAATATTGAATTATCTCCCTTTTTCTGCATAATTAAAAAAAAATAATCAAATTTTCTGCCGCACTGTAACTTGAACCTTGATACTGTGTTAGCGGATGACAAAAAGAAGTGTAGTACACAAGAATTATAACTCTGTCGTCTCCAAATATTGAATTTCCTCCCTTTTTCATAATAAATTCATTTTTGTCCGAAGCATATCTCCTGAATGTTACATCGTAAGTTGATGAAACTTGATAATGTGTTCACCTACTAAACATGCTATACCTTGGACATTTTCTTTGTGGGGAGCATCCATCGTTGGGAACGATATTCTTGTTTTTATTTGCTGTCGTATCATATCAAGGTCTTTGGTTATATTTTGCTTTGGTTTTGTTTTACTGTTGTATTAACTTTAGCGTTGCTATCTTGCTTCATGTTATTTGATGTTGTATTAAGTTTTCTCTTCTTTTCGGCAATGTCCTTTTTCCCCTAGAAGTTTCCGTAAAACCTTTTTTGTGCCCTTAGGCCGCCCTTTGCGACTCTTTACATTTTCAATTTGAATGTCAGTCATCATGCCAAATATTGTCTTCGCAGTTGTGTAAGAGTCTGAATACGTTTAACTGATTATTCGACCCTGCGTCCGGCGTCTCTTCTAAACCCATAGTTAATCCATCGTTTGATTCAAACTTAACACAAATGTTTTGTTTAAATTTCTTTATTTCTTTTGTGGCTTGAAAGGAGACAGTTACCGAGTTTTCAGTTTCCATTGATAAGGTATCTGTAGTGGTAATTTGAGAGCATTTGCATTCTGATTTGAGAGCATTCAGTATACCTAGTGTTTCGTTAAATTCTTTTTGTCCACAGGTTGATAAAAAACGTGGCTATATCACGACAAACCTCCATCGCTTTGTTAAATTTCTGTATTTCAGTTTATGGGGCACTTCTTTTGTTTCTCTGGCGTTTATTTACCATAGCTGATATGATTACAATTTCCGGTGTTTTTGTTTCTGTTGCTGATTCGAATTATTTTCGACATTTATTTGGAATAAGTTCACACTCGTAAAGTGATATATGTTTGATTTTTCTACATGCAAATATGTGTCTGCACGGAAGCGCAAAATTTGAATATCTGACACTGTTACACGAGTCCAGTTTGTCTGTTACGAAGTTGCATGACGTAATGTTCTTAAAAATGAAACCTGAATCTGTTTCGGATATTTCAAATTTTATTTTATCCTTCTTATCGCATTCTTCGTTAACTATTGAAAACCCATTTGCATTAAATAGCAAGGAATACTTCACTAATTGTTCGTCTATATTTATTTGGTCTATTTTAGTTTTTGAGATTATTGTACCTGCCGTACGAACTTTTTGCACAGCATTCATCAATGAAAATAGAAAGATTCTGTAGCACTTTCGGAAACCTCATTTGCTTTGACAGGTAATGTTTCAGTTTTTGATTTTGGCTTTCTAGCTTGTTATTGATATTGTTGCCATGCGTACGGAGATTGGCCCTTTTATGTATTACCCATAAATCTTGGTATCCATGCCGCTTCTTGTTAAAATAATTAAGAAACTCCGAATCAAGGTCTTGCAACTTTCTGCAGTATGAATCGTACTCTTCCGCACTTTTACTATCGACAAGCTTTTGCACAACCGCGTGTTTTATATCTAACTCACTTATTTTCCTTTTAAAGTGTTTTAACACATGAAACTTACAGATGATGATGGTAGCATCGAGAATCCTGGACTTAATGGCATTCATTTCATTCATGTCTTTGTCAATCAGGACAAGACGCACGCCAGAAACATAATTGACGTCACAAAAGTAACCTAGTGCTTTTTCTATGTTTTCTTTACTTTCGCTTTTTAAGAAGCAGTAAGCCACAGGTTTCCCTTTGCCGTCACCATCCTCAGCCATGATTGTGAAGAGGGGATAACATTCCATGTTAATGTTATAGGTTGTGTCCATGAATAAGATATCTGGATATTTCTTAAAGTGTTCCTTCATTTGCGTGGTCTGTATATAAATTAGCTGAACGTCATTAGTTTTGTCTGTGTCGACAGACATGGTAGCTTGCTTTTCGATTACGAAATCGAACAACACACCTGCAACTAACTGACCTTTTGTTTGACCTCCTTCTTTTACTTTTTGATAATTTACCATAATGTTTGCAATGTCCATTGATTGTACTTCTTTACCTGTTTTTTCTCTGATTGCATGCTTAATTTTTTTGTATCTACTTGTAATTCTATCAGTGAATTTATGTCTTGAAGCTCGTCTTCGGCAATTCGTCGATTTGAAGGGTATTGCTGAAATTCGCCAATTGACGTCGTGCGATTGTGCTCGTCTATAACCTTTGTGACTATGTATTTTTAAGTTCTTCTTAGTATCAAACTTAAGCGTAACAACCACTGGGCATTTACAGGACATATACCCCTGAATCGGTATTTTACATTCGCCTCTAATTCTCGGTTTACCACTATGTTTGGCTGTTTGCATGTGAATCTTAATTGTCTGTATGGAAAGTTTTCAGTATCTTGTTCTAAATCATTTTTTATGCTAGTGGATGTTTTCATTGGATGATCATGATACGAATGGAATTCTTGTCCTTCATAGACCTTGCTTTCATTTGTGCTTTTCATTGGTACATCTATAAGCTCAATTTCTGGCTCAACTCCATTGTCAAGTACAGCCTGACAGTTGTTTGTTACTTCTTTACTGTTCAACAATTCAATGACGTTGAACACATATACATTTTCCCGTCTTTTTGTCATTTTCGACAATACCTTCATCTCGTGTGGAAGTTCGCAGTTCGTCCTTTTTTACTTCTTTGGACAAGCTGTCATGCGTATCGTCGGCAAACTGAGTTGACAAATCTGTAGAAGACTGAACAGCATTTCCGTCATTCGTCGGGGGAAACGGCGTCACTATTGTTATAGGTGTTGGTGTCTGAGGGGCTGTATTTGGATTACATCCGTCCTTCTCTTCTTTCCCTTCTTTGTCTTGTTCTTCACGGAGAGTTTTCCTTGCAGTTTTGTATTTTTTACATCTATTTCATCATCAGTAGGGCAACTTTCGTCAACTTCAAGCACACTGAACCTATTTGTAGGCATTGTCCTCCGGGATTTAGTTGGTAGTCTCTCTGGCACTTCGATTTACAGAACTTCTGATACTACGTGTGCGTTGGGGAGACTGGCATCGTGCGTTATGGCTGTGTTGCTTCTTTTGGGCTACGTATGTTCGTGAAGTATATTCGTGAAGAATTCATTCTGTTCCTGTTCGGTATTTAAACCACACTGTCCCTTTCATTCACTGATGTGGTCTTTAACTCTGGCTGTTCTTTTGTTTCACCAAAACGAACAACACCAGAATACAGAAGTGTAGCATCTTGAGCAGTAGATTCTGTATTCAACACCACTAAATTTGGCGAGACGAAACAAGGATTTTGGCATGTCTCAACTCCAAAATAGCTGATTCAATATTTGACACTACTACCTCAGTACCCTCAAAGCTCAGATGAAGACCATCCAAGGCGAGGAGGTCGTCGTTTAAACTGTGGATGATCAATAATGCTAAGGTTTGTCAACACTGATGCTTTTCTGCGCATTTCAGCATTGATGTAATGTATGCCCTCGTTCAAGCTGTTAAATTCATCTAGAGAATATTTGGGACCCGTGGGTAGCATGTTGAAATCTCTGGGAAGTATGCTGGATATTGAATATAACAAGAATTGTGTCAAAGTAAAAGACAAATGTCTCTAAGTGTTGTAAAGACATTTAACCCTTTCCCCCATAGAAGCGACTTTTAGCGACTTATTCCTTCGCTGAAGAAAATAGTTCCAATTCAATCAGTCATGAATATAATAGTATATGGAATATTTTCTATATTCTAGCACATGGAAGCTTAAAGCAGACTGAAAGTAAAGCAAAATGCGCCTTAAGGCGCATTCTGCTTTATTTTCAACCTGCTTTCAACCTGCTTTAAGTAGTCACCTATCTTCTATACTAAAACAGGCTATCAGATAAAGGGTTAAATGCATGTTGTTATTGTCTATCATTATACCCTTATACAGTATTTGAAAATGGTACGCGACAATGCAGTATAGGACATGTGTTCAGGACAAGCGTTTCGATTATTGAGTTTAACCTGGTAACCATATTACTACAACTATAAAAGATTCTTTAAGTATTTCCAAGTAAGGAAACTGGATAGTTAGACAGCAGCCTCTGAGTTTACTGTATACAAACTACAGATATACTCGTTACATGTAAAGGAAGACTACTCCTGTCATTAATAGATAGATAGATTTATTTCAGCATAAAATGTAACAATACATGGCAAGACATTATTACAAACATTGTAAAATAGATAAATAGTACATGAATAAAATAATGGACCATGACAGTCACATCATATACCAAGGATAACACAAAAAAGGGAAATCCCTTATTTCCATTGTGGTCCTTATACATGATGGTACTGACAAAGAGTGGCATGGGTTATGGTATCACAGTTAAGTTATGAATTTTAAGAAATATTTAAAAGGAAATAAATAATCTATCACATGCAATATACGAGTTATCAGATAAAGGGGTACTGAAATAAATTAAAATGATGTCGTAATACTCAGGTTAAAAGAAGATGCTCTTTAACAGCTGTCTTAGAAATATTCAAAGTTGGCACACTGCGAATAGAAGGTGGCAATTTGTTCCAAAGGCTGCAACCTAGGTATGAAAAGGATTTTAGACCATGAAAAGGACTTAATGACGAGTATACTAAACTGAAGTAGCATGGGGTCTTCAAATTCCATTGATCTTTCATTTCAGGACAACTTATATCGAATCCAGCATTACAAAATCGTAAATGCATTAAGGGTCGAATGCATAAACAAAATTTAGTGGTAAACATGAGGTAAAACTCCTATTACAGCATATGGAACCCATAACTTGATATGATATTTCTAGGTTTCTAGGAAATAAGGTCAATTTAATCAAGTTGTGTTCTGTAATTTTTGCAGCGAAAAAAAATGGGCCTTCACTAAAACTGTCAAAAGTTAGGATCTAGATCATTTCTTTAATTCGGCTGAAGCTCTGTTACATGGCTCCAGATAAGAGGGGGGTAAATGGAACAAGTACTGCAATCTACCTTTTTCAGCTCCATATCCTATGGTGTAACTACTCATTAGAATCGTCTTTTCAAGACGATTCTATTGAGCAGTGACACCATAGGGTTTAAACTGTTTATTTCTGGCGTACCACAAGGGTCCGTCCTTGGTCCTCTTCTGTTTCTGCTCTACATGAATGACCCCCCTGAATGTGTTTCATCTAGCGTTCGCCTTTTTGCGGATGACTGTATGATTTATAGAAATATTAAAACACACAGTCGTTCTGAACAGCTACAGAGAGACCTAGGAAATTTGTCACTGTGGGAGCAGAGATGGAAGATGTCCTTTAATGTGAAAAAATGCACCGTCATGCACATCCATAAATCTATATAGAAACCCCTTAGAAACAATGTATTCTCTTCTTGGCGAGCCCTTAAAGGTTGTAAATCAGGCCACTTATTTAGGCGTTGAGATTGCCTAAAATCTTTCCTGGTCCCCTCATGTGAACAAAATCACCAGCAAGGCAAGTCAGAATCTTGGTTTCTTGAAACAAAATCTTCACTCTTCCAAACCAATTACAAAGGCAGCTGCATATAACTCTATTGCCAGACCTAACTTAGAATACTGCTCAAGTGTCTGAGACCATTACCATCAAAAGGATATTGATAAGCTTGAAAACGTTCAACGCATAACATCCCGTTCGTCACTTTACAGCAAGACCCCGGGCACAGTCACAAACATCCGAAATGACCAAAAGTGGAACTCACTTCAATCTAGAAGACAGCTTTGCAGACTCACCCTTTTTTATAAGATGGTTTGTAACCATGTAGACATAAACATTGACCAGTACCTTACAACTTACACAAGACAGTCTAGGCACTATCATCACCTAGTTTACCAAATACCCTTCACCACAGTAGAATATTTTAAGAATTCATTCTTTCCACGTACTGCAATGCAGTGGAATGCACTACCATCGAATGTAGTCAGTGTTGATTCGATCATTCGATTCAAGTCAGCACTGGCTGCAACGATGTGTGATCCATAGTCAACTTCTGTTTCTTTTATCCTGTTTTTAACCATATTAAATTTCTTGCACATGTCGATGCAAGCAGGGATGTTTTAGATCCAGTTCTTAAATTTTTAGGTACATTCCACTGCACCTTGTCTAGGGGTTTCAGGTGGATCGATCGAGTAGCTTGATCCCTTAGGCATTTTTACTTTTTAATGTTTTTTACTCTAGCGCATGGCGATAATGATCATTAATGATCGAGGCCATTATTATAAAAGAAGAAGAAGGATCTAAATCGTCTTCCTTTGACATCGTTCTTCTACACACAAAAGCGTATGGTAAAACAACATATTTGTGAAGCTGACAATGTTGTGTTAGTAAGCAATAACAGTTATTTGATGTGTGAACGAGGTTGGGTGATGGAAAGACGTAGATTGAGACAGAGAGGCAGAGACAGACATACATACAGAGGGACAGATGGGCGGACATATATACAGACAAGACAGGACATGATGGAACGAAATGACGGACGGACGAGGTTTACCTATGTTTCATTACACCTTTGGCTAGCCAAATACCAGACAATTTCTTTTTGCTCTAACTTAGGAATAAAATGATCTAGAAGCTAACCACAACAATATTCCGACTAATAGTCAGGTTAATGTCAAAAGAGATGGTCATTCTTAATGTCACGAGAGATGACCAGTTTTCATGTTTTTCACTTATGTGACTAGGTATTTTAGCCACACTAGAACCGCCGTGTGAGCTCCGACGGACGGATAGACAGGTAGACAGACAAACAACATAACACTATGCAAGTAAACATTACATCTGTTCAATATTGAAGAAGGGGCCATGTCTTTATTTTCATTACCACATTATCACTGTTTTCGACAATATGAGAACATGTTCAGTAAAGATTCATTACGTAGTAAAGAGATCATTATTAAGCTTATATTGAAATATTAGTATCCAAAAAATATTCTTACTTACTTCTGTCAATAGCGATTTCACGTTAAATTCGCTATTGACAGTCGACTGTCAATAGCGGTTTTACGTTAAAATCGCTAATGACAGGCGACTGTCAATAGCGATTTAAACGTAAAACCGATATTGACAGAAGTAAGAATATTTTTTGGATACTGTCAAAAGCGAATTGGACGTGAAATCGCTATTGATAGTTGACTGTCAATAGTCACTCCGTTTTAATAAACTAGTTGAATAAAATTGATATGACGCTCTCAAAGGCTCGCGTCATATTATTTTAGTCAACTCGTTTATCAAAAATGATAAATACTGTGCACTCATGCAGGGCTGCCATTTCTCCGGATTTTTCCTAAATCTCCGGATTTTTCCCCAGTACATGGTAGTTTAAAGCAGGCTAAAAGTAAAGCAGAATGCGCCCTAAGGTGCATTCTGCTTTACTTACAGTCTGCTTTAAGTAGTTGCATGTCAACAAAGAAAGAAAAAGGCTACGGGGTAAAATCGCAATTGAAAAATACAAATTTGGAAATTTTAGGATTTTTCATGTCAACTTATGGCAGCCCTGCTTATGTAAGAACCTCTCTGTACAGGAGGAAACACGTCTTGAACTCATTCCCCTCCTGACAATGACTAATAGTGCACCTAAAGAGTCTCTTAGAAGAAAAACCCAAATAAATAAAGAGACGAACTTCTTTACTCATTAACCTCCCCACTGCCACAAATTCGCCCGTTCATGAAATGTCTGCTTCTAATTCTTGAATTGGGGTGTTCGGATAGCGCAGTGGTAGCGCACCCTCTTCTCACCAATGCTGTCTCGAGTTCGATCCCGGGTCGGGGCAGTATGTGAGAGGATACATTGGTCGCCCGTCCGAACACATGGGTTTTCTCCGGGTACTCCGGTTTCCTTCGACAGAAATGACCAAGTACGCCAACATTCGAGCCGTCGAGAGATATTTGTATAAGTTAATGTAGATTGTTTCATAATCGATGTAAAAGAAATAAAGTTAAAACTTTTAATTCTTGAATTCGTTTTAGGCATTTTGACTGAAGAGAGAAACTGAAAAAAGTGTTTTACCAAGTACCAACGGATCAGACATTGAGTTACTCGGTGTCTGAGCTTGATCAGATGTCAGTGAAGACGGGCTTAACGGTGTAAGGGTTATATAGCAATTAACGAAATAACGGGGCGTTGACTTTTTTCAAATAATCGGGACTAGTTTTAATCTGTAATTATTGCGCGAATAGTTTGCTTCCGAACAATTGCGTTAATCGTAAAATACCATAAATACATTACCTTTGCAATCCAAATAAAGTATGGAACTTAATAGACCCCATAAATCTTCTGTACTGGAATGGTTAATTGTTTCAATCAGCACGTCGATTGATTCCATCTAGGCGTGGCCCGTATTAATTAAACACTTTAGTATGTACAGTATTATATTCAGTGTCAAATCCATTCGAAAAAAAAACACAACATAAAAGATTTAACTATTTCACTGTTAACGGTGCCAAAATACGACTTTGCAAACAGTTCGGATCCTGATCAGACACAGCGTGACGCGGCGTCTGATCAGGATCCAAACTGTTTGATATTCCTGGCGACATTTTTTAGTCAAAACTACACTAAAACTTATTTTAAAAATATTGCAGAAGATATTACCAATGCAGACGATGCTTTGGCGGTAAGAGGGTTATTTCAGCCGATAAAACTTCTCAGTGAACGAGTTAAGACCCTTTATCATGACCGCTTTCCCGAAAACGATTCGGCTAAGAACAAGTGATAGTTTATCAAAGCAAAATAAAAATAAAGCAGAAAGAAGCAGGTCTAAAGTTTTTCCTATAACTTTCACATTGCTGCAATAAATAAATACAACAGTGTTTGTTTGGCATGGTCGTAATAGAAGGGATTGACTGTATTGTATTCATTGGTGGATCGTATTTGAACTACAGTAAAACCCCTCTAATACGAACACTTAATTGTGTTAATTATTAGGGGATAAAACAGGTGACTGCTTAAAACAAGGTGACAGTAAAACAGAAAGCTCCTGTAGGAGCTTTCTGTTTTACTGTCACCTTGCTTTAAGCTGTCATTTGTCTTTTATACAAACATTTAGCCTTAGTTTAGTGGTCGTAATAGAGAGGTTTTACTGTCTACAGTCAAACTTGTGTTAAGAACATCATTTAAGGTTGAGGATCCCTAACAGGTCGGACCAAAACCGGTACTCTGCATGTACGTACAGCGATTGGTCACTCCCGTCTATTGTCGACCTGTTCCGAACTATGTTGTAGCATGGTTATAAACGGACCGACAGTTGGCGAGAATGACCGGTCGCTCTCCGTAGATTACCGATATTGACCGACACTGGTCCGATCTCATAAGGGATGCTCAACCTTAATGGAGAACTGTTTGAACAAGGTAACTGTTGTGGCACAGATGCAATACAGACTATTCAATGAGAGCTTAAAGCAATGTGATAGTAAAACAAAAGATTCCTAAAGGAGCTATCTGTTTTACTGTCACCTTGCTTTAAGCAGTCACCTGTCTTAAACGCCTAGTAATTAATACAATGAAGTGGACGTAATAGAACGGTTTTACTAACAGTGCTCGTAAACATTTAAAGTATAGAGCTTAACCTTTGCAGACAAATGATCTGATTAACTGTTTGGGCGTAGCCCCAAGCATTATAAATATCACAATTATGTGAAATGATATGAAATAGAAAAATATAATAACATTAATTATAGATATCTTGACACAATCGAACTATTTAGTAAGGAAGGCAAATCAATGGCCATATTTTCCCCTTGATCTCAGACCGTACATTTTAGTAAATATGACACCTATCTTGTTTATGCGCACTCAACAACACTAAGCTTTGTAAATAATAGTACATGATTTATTTTGCAAGGCTATTGGGTTATATCGGTTAGTATAGAGTTACGTAATCTGAGCAGATTGAAGATACAGCATATAATATAACAGAATCATACAATATCTGAATGCCGTCAGATTTGCTTTTATTCGAGTACGTTTCGACCTTTTGCAAATGTAGTGGAGAAGACGTTATTCGTTCCCAATAAACGCGTTTACGCTAAACCTATTATTTCCATTGCAAACAGTTTGGAGCCAGATCAGACGCCGGGCAACCCGGCGTCTGATCAGGCTCCAAACTGTTTGCTATTCAGGTTAAAAAGAGCATTCAGAATGGTCAAAAAGGTGTCATTTTCTTCATTTTATTGGCTTTCGTTTGAGTTTCGTTTGCGTTTAAACAGGAAAGAACAACGTCTTCACCACTGTACATCATCTGGTTTCCAGTCTTTTTAAGGACGGTGAGACTTTAAACATAATTTATACCTAGTCCATTTATCATGGCATAAACCAAATCTACATACAGTACTGTCCACGAAATGCAAAGTGCGAGGGTTATCAAGTGAACAATACTTTAAAATCTCTGAAACATCTGAGGATCAAATCCATAACCTTTCGTTGTATAGTCCGACGCCCAGACGCCTGCCAAGTCGAGGTGGTTAAACTCATTCAAATGTATAGTCACGTATACGCATCGTTGAAAAACAATGTACATGTTTTATAGTACACATGTCCTTCTCAAAATGTGTAGATCCCGATCATATACATGTAGGTCATACGTATGGCTCATACAGGAACCCACTGGCCTGAATGAGTCTCCACTATTTGCCATTTCGCAATACATGTATATCGTTAACTAGAACTGGGCCACAATAAGTATGAAAAGCCCACAAAGCGTTATTGACACTGAAATTGAATTAAAGAATTATTTTTTCTTTTTGAGGTCAAAGTTCTATGGCCAAAGTCTAAGGCACGGTCACCTAAAAATAGTAGGCAAGACTACATTGTCCAAAGATGTTCTCACGCACACAATTGGTTACCTAGCTGATGCGGTATAGAAATTATGCTCCAAACTAGATTTTAATATGATCGAGGTAAAGGTCAAGGTCACCGCTGCCTATAAGTCGAGGATCTTACATGAGGGCTCATTATTTATCATTTTTAATAAACGAGTTGTCTAAGATAATGACTACATGTAATTATGTTAGTCAACGAGTTTATTAAAAATGATAAGTAATGAGCACGAATGTAAGATTCTATTTATCACATACTAATTTCAAAAACATGCAGCGTCCAGAAAACGATATTTCACTAGTGGAATTTGAAATTTATAAAATGGATATATGCCACTCTCAGACCTCAAGTTATGTATTAAATACTTTGTTACACTCCGCATTTTCAATAAAATTTGGCATCTTTGGCTTACGTGGTTGTAGGAAATGTGCACCGGACAAGCGTTTTCCTATAAATGAGATCAAAGGTTAATGTGAAGGTAACAGTGTTACCGGACACCGTGTGTTCTCAAGACTTATGCACACAACAAATTTGATGCTCTAGCTGATGTGGTATAGAAACTATGCTCCGGACAATGGACGGACGGATGAATACACGCACAATTCAATCATTATATGCATACAACGTTTACATTTGGGACATAATAGCAGTCATACATGTACATGTAAATAGCTACAATGTACATAGACTAGACTTGTCATTGGAAACAGAGATTGTCCATTTGAAGTGTCAGGGTCAATGTGTTTAGACGTTGTTCTTGGCATTTACATCTAACTGTGTTGGCGGCGTGTCTGTTTTGCAAAGTTAAGTCCAAAGTGTATGAAAATGCTTTATTTGCACTAAGTATATATGCGTATCCCGTGCCAATATCCCTTACTAAATACAGTAAAACATCTCTATTACGACCACTAAATGGTGTTAATTAGCAGGTGTTTTAGGCAGGTGGCAGCTTAAAGCAAGATGAATGTAAACCAGAAAGCTTCTTTAAGCGATTACCTTTCTTTTATACACTCAATTTGCCTTGGTTTTAATGGTCGTAATAGAGAGGTTTTACTATGTACGAACTAAATGCACGAATTTATTTTGAACGACCGTTTATTGATCTCTTGAGACATATGACAACTTAATGCAGGATAAATATAATACAGAAAGCTCCTGTATGAACTTTCTGTATGAATTTTATCCCGCGTAAAACACGCACATATTATCCAAATACTTAGCAATGGATATTCGATTGATTGATTTAAGATTGTACAGTAAAACACCTCCGATGCAACCATTGAAAAGAAACACAGACGACAGCTTAAAGCAATATGAAAGTAAAATAGAAAGTTCATACTTTCAGCTTGCTTTAAGCAATCAAATACCTTAAGCACGGAAAACTGAACTCCTTTAATTGGTCGTATTTATTACTCAAAATAGATAAGGGGCCCCTTTTACTAAACTACTTACGCAAAATTTTTGCGTAAGTCAAAATTTTAACTTTTAATTTACATCTTGTATTATCACTTGCTACAAACAGCAAATAGCCAGATCAGAGGACGCGCTTTTAGCGCGTCCTCTGATCTGGCTATTTGCTGTTTGCAAACGTTTATGATCGAAAAAAAAGAGTAAAACGATTTTGACTTACGCACAAATTTTGCGTAAGTTGTTTAGTAAAACGGGCCCCAGGTCCGTGCGTGATTAATACAATTACATATGTATATGCAGTGTAATCAAATGGCACTAGTCCATATTTTGCACGGAAATCAGAAATAGAACAATTTTGCACGAAAACCGATCACGTGACTGTGTCAAGGTAAACCCTCCGCATGCTGAACCAGTGTTTTCTGTTATGAATATTTCGCCTTAACCTTTCCATGATCAAAATTATCGTGAGGTTTTTACCCCTGCTCCGCCATGATTGTCGTCTGCATTAATAATGTTGTCTACAATATCTAACCATGTCAACGTCAACTATTCTTTCCCGATAAACGCATTTAAGCCAAATCTGTTTATTTCTATTGCAAACAGGTTGCCTTTCAGAATTGCCAAACGTTGCAGTATTTTACATTTAAATGCAATTAGTTTTGCGTTTAAACGGGGAAAAATAAGGTGTTCTCCACTGTATTAGTGTATTGTCTTTGATTCATTGCTGATAAAGATGATAGATTATCTTTCTGCACGCGCCAGTCGTCTTGTTGGCAATGACTCCGATACTTCTGTCACGGCATATTTTATTGGCAAAATCCTCAGACATTGTCGCCCAGTGAAACCCCTCTAAACCGGAACCTCTAAATATCGGAATTCTCTCTAAACCGGAGAAAAACTTTGGTCCCGTTTCCAACCTTTCTTTATTTTAATGCAGGTTAAAAACCGTCTGAACCGAAAACCCCTCTAAACCGGACATTTTTTGTCCCCACACATGTCCGGTTTAGAGGGGGTTCACTGTATTAATTATTGTGTTTTGGAACAAGCAAACATGCTGAATGGTCTACTGTTTCATCCTCGACAAGCTCCAGAGAGAGACAGAGAGGTACTAGTATATGTTCTTAAACCATGGTCGTCTATTTTGCACAAAATGTATCCTGACGTGTGTTTGGAAATGAGTTTGTTTTAAAAAGGCCCTTAGAGGTTGAAATATAGAAAAGAGCAGTTTTAGATATTAATGCTATTTTAGTTAGAATATTATTATATTTATTATTAAAGATTTTAGTTTTTGAAATACTCCCCTTATCTGGAGCTTTGATTGTATAATTTCATATTGGACAAAGGAATTAATTAATGAGTGTTAGCATATCGATGTTTTGGGAAAGTTTATTGATGGATTTGACAATTTAGTTTCGATAGATACATGTAGTATAGACCCGGAAACCAACTAAGTGTTGGCCCATGACATCGATTGCATGTGAACGTCAATGTAAAAAGAATGTCCTAACTTCAGTAAACTGTTAACAAGACCACATTACATCCAACATCAAAAACAAAGTGCTGACTTTGCCTTTGCCTCCTTTTTCAAAAGTATGCCAACTTACTCTACCCTTGGTTGTTTAACCCTTTACCCAATAGAAGCGCCTTTTAGCGGATATGATTTATTCATCCGCTGTAGAAAATAGTTCCAATCTAATCAGTAATGAATATGTATTATAGGGAATATTTTCTATATTACAGCACATGATAGCTTAAAGCAGGCTGAAAGTAAAGCAGAATGCGCCCTAAGGCGCATTCTGCTTTACTTTCAACCTGCTTTAAGTAGTCATCTATCTTAAGTACTATAAATAGGCTATCAGGTAAAGGGTTAAGAAAAGTTTCATGCCGATTTTGGATACAAGGACGAGGATGGTGGGTACTTTATTCTACCCAATAAACGCACCTGTGCTAAACAATTATATCGAACGCAAACAGTTTCTACCTAGTTCCTCAGATGTTTATACATTTTGTTGTATCAGAATTGCATCCAGTTTCGTTTAAATTTGAAAATATATAAATGAGCCGTGTCATGACGAAACCTGCCTCATTGCATTGCAACATTGTACAGAACAATAACCGTTTTACACCCCAGGCTAAATACCGTAGCCAATAAGCTACATAAAATGCTTTAGATACATGTGGGTGTCAAACAGTGTAGATCAAAACCAGCCGCCGCGTCTTTGGCGCGGCGGCTGGCATTTTTTACACTGTTTGCAATGCAATAAGGCTTGATTTCTCATGGCACGGCTCATATTTTGTTTTCCCCAATCCACTGTACCCAAAGTGTTCTTATCTGAGTATCTACAGTTTTTAACAGTTCTGTTTGTGAGTAACGCGAATTTGAAGGTTACACTTAGGGACAAAGTATTCTTTCCAGTTTAAAATAAACTTATCACAGACGCAGTGTAATTGAGCCGTGTTATGAGAAAACCTGTCATACATGTATTGCTCTGCAAACAGTGTAGATCAAGATAAACCCGAGCCGGCTGGTCTAGATCTACACTGTTTGGAACCCACATGCATCTTAAGCATTTAATGTAGCTGTATTATATACTGTTTTTGCATAGTAGACAAAACTCAGGTACAGAGCCTGGGATGACAACAGTGTTTGGTCTGTACACTGTTGCAATGCAAAAAGGCAGGTTTTGTCATGGCACGGCTCAATTATAATGTAGAAGACGGCTTTCCCAATCAAGGTTGACGATTTATATATTTGTTTTACTTGAGTGTCAAACAGTTTTCAGCCTGATAAGACAGGTGTCTGATCTTGCTCTAAACTTTTTAACACTTTTAAACTGATTGCAAAAGTCACAACTTCTTGAAATGTAAAAGTATTTATTTAGGAAAAAGGTTACCAATTTTCCGTATCAGGGTCTACAAAGTAAGCTGTTACACATGTGCATTTATTTTCAAATATATGGACTCAGACAGAAGTTTGAAAGCCTGCAAATCTTGCATCAATAGCTAATAAAGAATCTTTCCAACAAATATAATGCAGTATACACCTATATTACCCAGGCATAAATTGTTAAACATAACAACAATAGGTTTCAAAAGTCAAAACTAATTATGTTGAGGCACTAAGTTTTTGTTTGGTTTCTTGTTTTTAAGAAAGAAAAAAGAAACGCGTTTAAGCTTCAGCAGGCTGTGAACAAATTTATGAGACGTTATTCTTTCCCATTTTTAAAAACGCAAACAAAACGCAAACGCATTGCAATAACATGCAGAAAATGGCAGCTTTCTGATATTTCAGCAAGCTCATTTTTATCTCAATGGCAAACAGTTTGGAGCCTGATCAGACGCCGGGTTACCCGGCGTCTGATCTGGCTCCAAATTGTTTGCAATGGAAAACATAGATATAGCGTAAACGCGTTTACATGTATTAGGAAAGAATAACGTATTCTCCACTGTAAATGTTGCAAATAGTTTTGATTCAATTCCTGAGTAATTCGGCGATTCATCTGCTGTGAATTGAAAACGTATAACAAACAGATGATATTTTCATTTCACTCACTATTTGCAGACGACATTTTAAAGCAGACGGCGTTTTTGCAGACGGATTTATGCGTTATGAGAACTGAGAAAGCTAGAAGGTAATCTACTGCGCAATATACAGCGCCCCCTCTCTACAACGACATCCAATGGGAAAATGTGTGTGCGTTGTACGGAGGGAGTCGTTATAGGGAGGGAAATTGGTTTACATGTGCAAACAACTTGAATCCAGATCAGATGCCGCGTACGCGGCGTCTGATCGGGTTTCAAGCTGATTGTCACTTGTCATTAATTTTTTTTTTGGTCAAAATTTCCAGTATGTAACTTTGAGAAAAACAGCATACGACATCTTTAAGCAGACGATATTGCAGCAGTAAAAGCGTTAGATATACTTGTCCCGCTTGTTGTAAAGAGGGAGTCGTTGTTTGGAGGGCCGTTGTAGAGAGGGAACGGCTGTATCGCTATTTTTGATTAATCAGCGAAAACGGACTTAAAGACACGTTCGAAAAGCTAATGAAGTTTGCCGAACACAATGACTCTTTGTTGCACCCTATTTTCATTCTGAGTATGTGAACCGGTGATTTGATGTTTCTGTAAATATTTGCCGTGGAATTTACCATTCTTATATCCCCCTTTTAATACTGATATGCATTCATAGTCCAGACTATACATCTATTGTCAAGTCCACGCCTTTAATTTTGACTGATGGATAACACTTACTTATTTAATTGACAATCATTGATCAAGCAGCAATTTATTATAAGTGTATTAAACGCTTAACCCTGTTCCTGCTTATCGCGTTTACAAGATATTTACAAACAGTTTGGATCCTGATCAGACGCCGTGGAATCCACGTCTGATCTTGGTCCAAAATGTTTACAAATGTTCTTGAATATGTTTTCAGTCTTAGATATATATAAATTGCGGAGTTTGAATTTTGGCAGACGACAATTTCAAAGCAGACGATACTTTGTCGTATAAGAGATAATCATCTGACACGCGCACTTACAGCCTGAATAAATACAGTGCATAAGAGGGGTGACGCCCGACACCGTATTGGAAAGTGTTTTTATTGTCGGACTATAACAAAATATTAACATTTTTCACATGTCAATCCAGAGCGAATGAAGAATGACATTGTTTCTACAGCTATGGCTGTAAACAAAAATCTGTATTTATCTTAAATAATTTGTTTGAATATTTCCCGTTTTATTGATAGGTATTCGAAAGTTGCTTAGTATAGAAATACAGCTCTCATTTTCCCGGTACTTGAAAAGTGACATATGGCATATTTGGTCATAGCAAATATGTTTATAACGAAACGGAACACATTGTCGAGATACAAACATTTTCTATCCTTGTCTGTGTTACAGTGGAGAAAACGTTATTCTTTCCCCGTTTAAACGCAAACGAAATGCAAACGCATCGAACTTAAACGTAGAAAATAACAACTTTTTGACAATCCTGACAGTTTAGTTTATTTTAATCTGAGTGGCAAACAGTTTGGAGCATGATCAGACGCCGGGTTTCCCGGCGTCTGATCTGGCTCCAAATTGTTTGTAATGAAAAAAATAGTTAGCGTAAACGCTTTTATTGGGAAAGAATAACGTTTTCTCCATTGAACCCTTTTCCACCCAGTCATACTTTATCTCAATAAAAGTATTCTGGAAAATATTAAAATCTTAAGATTTTTTAAAACATTATATGGAGAAACCTGAACGTGAGTGTCAATCCTTTTTAATCCTGATCAGACAGCGATATGTTCCGCATCTGATGTGGATCCAAACTTTTAACCAATGCCTGTCGATTTGCAATTGGAGTAATAAGGGTTAATTTGCGAAGATTGTGCTTCAAGGAGTGACTTGAGATAGAATAATTTTGGCATGTCTGTAGAATAGGTGTCTCGGGCATATTATGAGTGATGGGTGTGGCACAGCACCTCCTTTGTACCTGAGATAAACTCTTCTCTTAACCTTTTAAAGGCTGTGACCCCAATTTAGAATTTATATTTACTTAAGAATTTGCTATTTTGAAATTTTATGATTTTTTTGTTGTAAACAAAATCAATATCAAAACTCGAAAATATGAAGCAGAATACAATCATGTTCACTCGTAAGTAGATTAAACTCGTAAGTATGATATTTTAACTGCTCAATGACAGCAGTCAAACAACTTGTTTTGTTATAATTATACCTATCGATGTTTTATAGAGATTTCTCAGTTAGATAAATTTCATATCGTCACAGTGGATATCATCACTAGTGATGATATCACTTTTTTGTGACGTCACGTCACAATATCTTTAGTGACGTCGCGCAAAAACAATTAATTTTGTGTGTTTTTCTGTAAAAACGTCATTAAAATGGATATAATAAATAGAATAATCAATTCCTTCGGATTGATATGAAAAGTATATCACTCGAATGGGTTGTTATCTGGTTAAAAAACTCGTCCTGCGGACTCGTTTTTAACCAGATAACAACCCTTTCTCGTGATATATTTTTCATATCAATCCGAAGGAATTGATTTTATCACCTCTCGGACAGAGGTATCCCGAAATCTAGGGGGTGTGAGATAACATTATTTGTCCGGACAGACAAGCCGAACTATCTTATGATTGGTTGTTATTGCCGTTGTTATGACGTCGTCATGACGTCGTCATGCATGCATTAGCGCATTAAAATACAACTCGTCACTGTATAGCAAGTTAAACGCGTTTTTAGGGTTGACGAGGTGAGAAAATAAATCTAACACCACAGTTGAGTGTCAGATGAATATCCCACCCTCGTTTGAAGATATTTTTGGAACACTCGGCAAAGCCTCGTGTTCCAAAAATATCTTCAAAACTCGGGTGGGATATTTTTATCTGACACTCACGGTGGTGTTAGATTCACTATTTCTCCCATTTTCGCCCATGTGGGATAGAGATTTTCCTCATGTGGAATGGCTCTATCCTCCATACCATGTGACGTCTTTTATTGTTTGCCCAGCTTTACCACAAGCGCTGCATGATGCGGGTAACTAAATGACGTCATTTCTAATGACGTCACTATAAACAACGTCGTGTTTTGGCGGAAAAAAGTGCTCAGAAACTGCAATCATTTCGTTATTTCTATGATGTTTTAATGATTTAAATGGGAGAAAAAAAATCCACAATTCGTTTTGTTGATGTAGGATAGAAATTTTCTACCCCTCGGGTCAGAAAATTCATACAGGGACTCGGCAAGCCTCGTCCATGCATGAATTTTCTGACCCTCGGGGGAGAAAAATCCTATCCTACATCAACACTCATGGTGGTTTCTTATAATCTTCTATACATGTATATATAAGTACATAGAATGATGATGACGTTATTATTTTCCAATAAACGAGTTTACGCTAAATCGATCGATTCCACTGAAAACAGTTTGGAGCCAAATCAGACGCCGGGTAACCCGGCGTCTGATCAGGCTCCAAACTGTTTCCCACTATGATTGATATAAATCGTGAGGAATTTCAAAAAGTTGTCATTTACTTCATTTTATTTCAATGCGTTTGTGTTTCGTTTGCGTTTAAATAGGTAAGAATAACGTTTTCTCCACTATAGCATGTAAGTCGTGACGTCATTCAAACACAGTAGCAGATAAGTGTGGATATCGATTGTCCCTTATGGAACTTTGAAGTTTTCCGTTTTAGCATATTTTATTTCCATTTGTGCCAAAAGTTCTGCCAACTTAGAGTCGGTCCTTCGATGACACCATACTGCTGATGAATTTGTTTCAGTATACATGTACTTTGAACATGTGGCTTGTGAGTCCTGGCTCCAAGGTTATAAATATATTGAGTTAAGTCTAATTCGTTCTCAAACATTTGATTGGTCAGATTTCAGCATAAGCTCAAATCTGACTAATCAAATGCATGAGAACGATCTCAGATTGATTTACATAAAAAGCTTTTGTTTGGTGCCAGATCAGACGCCGTGTTACTCCACGTATGATCAGTCTCTCGACTGTTTGTCATTACGTTGGTTTTGTTTAAATGGGGGAATTAAAGCTCTTTCCCACTAAAAAGCAGTTTGCAAATAAAGCAGAATGCGCCTTAAGGCGTATTCTGTCTTTCTTTAAGCCTGCTTTAAGCTACCATGTGCTAGGATATAGAACATATTTCTGTTGGTACATGTTCATGGCTGTATAAGTTGGAACTACTGAACGCACTAAACGGCATTTCTATGTGAAAAGGAGAATTAATGAAAGGAACGGGTATACTGAAAGTTTAAAGTAGAGGAAAAACGAGTAATTTAAAAAGAGATCAATTGTTTGTAGGTATTCAGCATAAAAGTAATAAAAAAAATCTTAAAGGCAAAGGAAATTCTTCTAATGGATATCCGTTTTTTGTGGTGTTAGCAGGAATGCTTTTTGTGCTGTTCACTGTGACTTTTGACATTTTCTGTGCTGACTTCCTTTCCAAAGGCACTGGCGTGTGTCACCATTCTATTGATCAAGTCTTGGAGATAAAAAAGCTACCTACAGTGGAGAATGTGTTATTCTTTCCCAATAAACGCGTTTACGCTAAAACTATTATTAACAATACAAACAGTTTGGAGCCAGATCAGACGCCGGGTAACCCGGCGTCTGATCAGGCTCCAAACTGTTTGCCACCAAGATAAACATGAAATATCAGAATTGTCCAAAAGTTGTTCTTTTCTACGTTTTAGCGCTTTGCGTTTGCGTACGTTTGCGTTTAAACGGGAAAGAATAACAGATTCTCCACTGTACTTGCAGTCAGGCCTCCCACCGATGTAGAGGGAAGGGACATGGTCATTGAGGTTGATCTGCATTATTATTCACACGAAGAGATTAAAGAGAAGAGAGCCTTGTCTGATGCTGATTTACGCTCGAAAGACGTCGCCAGTCTGACTAATCAGTAATCGCCGGAGCGTTTATAGAGGGCACTCTGCTTCTCCCTACTCTGAAGCCAGTCTGCTTCTCTGAAATACTTATATTGCTTTCGGTCGCAGTATTTTCATAAGGATGGTACTTAGCTTGATATTGGTAGGATGGCTGATCTGGTTGATGGTCCTGTACATTTAGCTGAAACTACCTTTCTTTTGTAGGGTTATGACATGTGTTTAATTTCATTTTTCTAGCCATTTTCTTTGGCATAAAACAGTAAGGGTACATGCTCAATTAAAGATTTGTTTCCAATAAATTTACTATTTAACCCTTTACCTTATAGAAGCGACTTTTAGCGCATTCATTTTATTCATCCGCCAAAGAAAATAGTTCCAATTTAATCAGTCATGAATATATTTTATAGGGAATTTTTTTCTATATATTCTAGCACAGGATAGCTTAAAGCAGGCTGAAAGTAAAGCAGAATGCGCCTTAAGCGCATTCTGCTTTACTTTCAACCTGCTTTAAGTAGTAACCTATTTTCAATTCTAGAAATAGGCTATCAGGTAAAGGGTTAAATCACACGTGCAGATTTCATTGAAAATGGAATGTAGTGAAAGGAAATTTATGCTGGCACAGACGACAAATCGGTATTATTTCCTTAAAAATGCTTCTGTGTTAAAATATTTAAGTCAGTTGCAAACAGTTTGAGGAAGTTGATTCTGATAAGATGTCGAGTTACTCGGCACATGAGCTGGCTCGAAAAAGTTCACAATTGGCGTCATCTTGTAGCGTAACACGTTATAGGACGAGTTTTGCGAGAAAACCGGCATTTGTCTCCACTTCAAGATTTCTCAATTTCTCGATTTCTCAAATGCTCAATTTCTCTGGAAAATTTAGACCAGTTACCCACACTCAATGAAGGAGACTGTCCGTTACAATGTTACCATTCATAAACAAAAGACAGTGAAACACAGCCGAGGATCATAAGTGTCCCCCCAAAAAAAAACATGGCGCCGATATCGGTACCGCAAATGGCCGCGTTTAAAAAACCTTAATAGCGCTGCGATTAGCGCTGTAGTGATTATACCGATAAGCTCTTCATTCTTTGAAAACAAATAATACTGATTTGGTTTGATCGTCTTAACATTGACAGATATACAATTTCTAAGTTTTTAAAGAGATTTCATGAGCGACAAAGCTCCGAAAACAAGGTAAGAAGTGAGAGGCCAAGGAAAACCAGCGTCCAGGGAAAACCGGCAGCTTCTTCGCATCATCAACACTAATCGTAGAAAGACTCTTGGTAATCTGACAAGTACATTTAACAATAAGACGCCAACTAAAGTGTCCAAATCTACAGTCAAAAGACGACTGCAGTTTTATGGCTTTAAAAGAAGAGTTGTTAAAAAGAAAACTGTAACATCATTGAAAAACCGTGTTGCTAGACGATCGTTTTGTCGCTCAAAACTTCACTGGACAGTTGATAATTGGAAGAATTTTTTTTTAGTGATGAAACACAGATAGTTCTTGGTAAAAACCACAGTATTCACATCTGGAGGAGGAATGATGAGAAATGGCTGCCCCGTTGTCTTGGTGTGCATGCCGACCCCACCCCATACTGCAAAGCATCTGTTATGTTCTGGGTTGTTTAACATATGACGGAGTTGGATCCCTGACACCATTTGATGGTAATATAAATTCTGATAAGTATATTGAAATTCTAGATTCATATTTGTGGCCAGTTATAGCCAAAAACTTCCTAAATAAACCCTAAATCTTCCAAGAGGACAATGCCACCCCTCATAGATCTAGACTTACCACCGAATGGAAAAAGAACAATAATATACCAACAATGATGTGGCCAGCCCAAGTCCAGGCCTAACTATAATAGAAAATGTTTGGAAATCATTAAAAATCAACTTGTGTAAACGAGCAGTGAACATCAAAACTAAGGACGATCTAATTAGACATGTTCTTGACATTTTGGGGCAGTACAGTAAGGTATATGTAAGATCACTATATGAGAGCAATCTTAGAAGAATTCGACATATTCTGAGAGCAAACGGGTCTATATCAAAATACTGAAAATTTCAGGTAAGTTTGAGTTGCCGTTTTGAGTTTGTTGATGTTTAAAGTTTGCATGTGCTTAGATAAGAGAACACAAGCCGTTTTGACTCGGTACCGGAAACACTTATGAGCCTCGGCTGTAGATTCTACAGATTTTGTGACCATCATATTTACTTCAGAGTGTTATATTTATTCATTAAATCGTTTCACTGTTTCTTCTAATACAGTTTAAACAATTGACCGATTTTTCGTTTTAAGCGATATTATTGAGTGTTGCTTTCTTGAGCGGATTTTGGAAACTCGCTTACTATAGACCGATTCAAATAAAAGATTTGAAAGCATCATTATTGAAAGTAAAAGCAGACAGTTATCTGTCATAAATTTAGAAAAGACAATTTTTGCTTTGGAATAGCCTCATTAGCTAGACTGTATTGTAGCAGTGTGATTTTATAACATGTAGTATATTATGCATGGTGTCATTTCTGTGCAAGGATTACGCTCGTATGAATGTATATGAATGGATTGAATGCTTTCATAATTTGGAATTGACATTGATGGATGTTTACTGAAATTACTCAACCGTGAATAATCATCTCTAAACCGTAATTACATACGCAACGTACAGTCAATTTGCACTAACCATTCTTCTGTTGTAATGTCGTCTGCTTTGAAATAATCGTCTGCATATTTTGTCCAACCAATTTGTTTGTATCTTAAAATAATAAAAACACACTCACACGAAAGACAAATGTTGATCAGTTTCGACCGAGATAAGAAAACCGGGTCACCCGGTGCCTGGTCAGGATCCAAACTATCACGAATACCTTTCAAGTCGCGAACAGAAGGGTTAAGCGGCCACTGGAAAGAGTATACGAAGTTTACAGACAGGTTAACCCATTTATAGCCTGTGGATTCCTCCATGTTTATATATTGGATTAGTCCATTTTTATCAAAGGAATGCCTGGTTAAAATTTTCATTTTCATTTTGTTTTATATTGAAATTGCTATCAGCAAACAGTGTAGACTCTGATCAGACGCCGCATAATGCGGCGTCTGATCAGAGTCTACACTGTTTGCCTATGTCCCATATATGGGAACGTGGGCACAAATGGGTTAATGATAAATGGAGTGCATGAGTAGTACAACATGCTCCAAAAGGCCTTTTTGACCTGCAACTGCCCTTAAGATCGAACTATTTCATCAGTTTATTTGGTCAATTTATTTAACAGGAGTTTGACTGTATGCCTAAAGTGCAATCGGATTACAGTCAATCTTGCAATGAGCGACTATTCGGTTGAGAAACACTGGCAGTTATAATGTTTAGTGGATGATTAATGCGGAACAAAGATAATACTTAATTCTAAAAATGCTTCTCCTCTTCTCTAGGTCTGCATTACGATGACATATGTTTTTTTAGACTGCACACACATTTGATCAGTTTTAACACAAGTTGGACACAGGTTTGAATTGAACCATTCGCACTAACATTTCTAAAATAAATGCATCGGAAACGTGCTGAGTTATGGCGTACATCGTTCATACCAATTAGCATTTCGACGCGTGACCGTTTATTGCTTTCTACATCAATTAGCATAAATGCAAATAGGGTGAAATCGTCTTGCAATAATTTTAACAGTTCTATGTATGTTTGTATTGAAGTTTATGGTATTCGGTGGCTCAAAAGAAGTAAATTTGGTAGTTTTAATGCAGAACAGAATGCCGAAAACTGAAAATAATGAGCTTTTAGTTCTCAGGGGATTGGCGGTGAGCATGCTATGATGTAAACAACAACAGAAACTGTTCAGATTGAAGAAGAGTTCTTTTATGCACAGGGTCGTGGTGTTTGGTTATTGACAAATACTACCAAAACATATATGAAAAGTATGTTTTATTTCACACATACATGTGTATATATATTTAACAAATTGGAAGATCCTCTTTCTACCACGTGACGATACAAGAGAAACGAGTATTGTACTGAATTGTGAAAATGTGATCCTAAAAAGCCATGCATATTGCCGAGTCTGAAAATGTATTTTTTTTTTAAATTGTCAGGGGAAGTGCGTGCATTCATCCATAATTTTTTTCCCAATGTCACGGTATTCTTTACTCTGTTATTTCAAATAGTGTAACGTCGTTATCATGACGACATATTACGACGTCATGAGCGTAACGTCGTCATGTATGGAGAAAACAGCACTTTTCTCTAATATATATATATATATATATAGTTAATAATTTAATATTTTTCCGCGATTTTTTAAAATTATTTTATGTTGTGAGATAAAGAAATGTCATTTAACAATGTTGAGTACAATACTAAATTCAATTGGACTCGTACACAACAGACATAATCCATATTTGGACTCGGCTTCGCCTCGTTCAAATATGGATCACGACTGATGTGTACTTGTCCAATAGAATTCAGTATTGTATTCAACAATGTTAAATAACCTCATATTACTCTAACTTTTGGAGATTTCTTTTGTTTGTCTTCAAATCATTAAAAAGATTGCATCGCAATGTTCAGTATCATTAATCCTTTTCGTGGAGTATTACAAGTTGTAGTTTTAAGTATTTTCAGATTCTAAAGCATATCAACAATACAACACATGGTGAGTAAATAGGTTGCGTTGTTGGACCACACTCGTTCGGAGCAGATCACGATTGTAACAGGTGATACATGTAAGATGGTATGACGAATATGATTGCATTCCTCTCACTTGTTACAACTTCGAACAAAACGTGCTTTTGTACATCTTGTTTTAAGACAGACAGACAGACACAATATCTTTATTTTCATCTCATATGTGTTATTAAGTAGTGTTATTACTTAGAAGCAAAACTTATTTTTATATTGCATTTTCAAATGATCAGAAAACTAACTTAACCCTTTCCCTTATAGAAGCGACTTTTAGCACATGCATTTTATTCATCCTCTGAAGAAAATAGTTCCAATTTAATCAGTAATGAATATGTATTTTAGGGAATATTTTCTATATTATAGTACATGATAGCTTAAAGCAGGCTGAAAGTAAAGCAGAATGCGCCTTAAGGCGCATTCTGCTTTACTTTCAACCTGCTTTAAGTAGTTACAGTGGGGAATCTGTTATTCTTTCCCAATAAACGCGTTTACGCTAAAACTATTATTTGCAGTGCAAACAGTTTGGAGCCAGATCAGACGCCGGGTAACCCGGCGTCTGATCAGGCTCCAAACTGTTTGCCACCAAGATAAACAAGAATTATCAGAAGTGTCCAAAAGTTGTTATTTTCTACGTTTTAGTGTTTTGCGTTTGCGTACGTTTGCGTTTAAACGGGAAAGAATAACAGATTCTCCACTGTACCTATCTTCAATATTAGAAAAAGGATATCAGGTAAAGGGTTAACGCTAACGTAATGCAATATAATGTTGAAAAACAAACAACGGACAATTGTACAAGATCTTTCAAATATATGTGGCCTCTAGCGGCATTCAAATGCGCAATGGACAGAATATACGTTTGTCAACAACCTTGAAAAAGTATTACTATCATTTTTATAATTTAGCTGTTTTAAAGATGTTTTTCTAGATTTGAAACTTACATGCTCTAAATCTTGAGAATTGTTTTCATGATAAATGGGGCATATTAAAATTCCTTTTGAAACTTTATATTACCCAAAGCTATATTAATCAAATTAGAATAATAGTAAGATGTTTTATAAACATGTTTTATGTATATGTATCTATATATGAAAGAATAACATGAAATTTGTATATATTTGTATGGAATGCATATTTTGTAAAGTATGGAGGATGTTGGCTCACCGACCCCGATATACTATGACGGGAAAAGTAAAAGAGATGTTTCATTAACAAGGCCTGACAAAAAACCAAAACCAAACCAAAAAAAGCAACATTTACATTCATTGTTCATATGTTAGTTCCAATTTGGACAAACACTTACGTAAGTTATCTGTGACAAATTATATCCTTCACAAATCTTTTACAAATTTACATGTAGTACCATAGCGTGCCATTTCATTCGCGTAGTCAAATGATTATTGACTTTTATAAAGAATATTGAAAGCATTTGTTTTGACAAAAAGTAAGAATACATGAATTTGAATTCTCTAACATATATTTCATTAATGTTATATATATATTTACGTTCTCATCTGCACAATGTGAAAATTTAAAGCAGTATTTCTAATAAATGCGATACTGCCAAACATCCCCAAAATATAATAATCTTCTATGATAATACATATGTTGCTGTACGGATTTATTTCAATTTCAATTTTCCATTGAAACAAATTTAACTTTGTTGCTAATATGTTTGAGTCTTTTAATTGAATACGTTTTAAAATGGTTATCGGCTTTAAGTTGTCTGCATTTCTTTTTTAAAACTAAGATTTGAGGCAGGTAACCTAAGCAACATCAAACAGTCTAGAGACACTGGGAAGGTTCAAAACTCCTTGTCGATGCCAATCAAGTCGAAAAAAGCGAGCAGAATTACCCGTAAATGCGATTTAGCTGACATTCGCAAACAGATTCAGATCAGATGCCGAATAACTCATCTGTCTGGTTAGACACAACCATTTTGAATCTGTCAGGATAAACACATTCGTTTTGAGTAATTGCACGGTCGATATTTTGAGTAGACAAGAAGTCAACATTATATGGGTCGAATGTTAGTTGCCCGTTTTTCTGTGCTTCCATAATTAACGCACGTGAATCTAGACGTAGAATGAGATTATTTGGTATATTTCTACTAGTCCCCCTTACCCTTTTCTGGTGGAAATAATAAAGCATATAACAAAGATATTTAGAACTACTAAATGGACAAAGTATGTTATTCTTATTTTAGCTGAGGTCATACGCCATTTTTAGTTCATGCATTTCGCTAAATACAGACTTTATTACGCGGCGTCTCATCAACTGTTTGCTGTTGTATATACACTCAGTGCAAAAAGAAACGCACACTTTTATTACAATAGTATCTGTATGTAGAAGGAACGTATTTGTGAAATAATCTTTTCATTACAGTCAGTAGTTCCGTCTTGGGCTATCAATGTTGAAAGTGGGAGGTTTATCATTGAATTGGTATCATCACAACCTGTACAAATCGGTGCGGTGTTTTCAACAGGCACTAGTTAACTTTTTTGCTTCCAAATTAATCGTGAGATTTTTATCCCACCACCGTTTCATTGTCGTCTGCTTCAATTTTGTTGTCTGCAAGATCGTTTCAAAGTAAGATTCAAAGTAGTATGACTTAAAGCATACCTATACGAGTGTCAAACAGTTTAGATCCTGATCAGACGCCGCGTTACGCGGCGTCTGATCAGGATCCAAACTGTTTGAAAACGCGCCTTTTGACGTCATTAAGAGTGAAAGGGTTAAAATACAGCACAGTAATTTTAAGTATATGTTTTTCTAAACTTGTGGCAGAATTAAATTGATCTTGAGATATGGTCTTAGTATCTTAAAAAAAGTCTCTTAATCTGCGCCTGAGCACAATGTGCGTTTCTTTTTGTACTGAGTGTACAATGTTCTGTTGTTTTGGAAAAACATTGCAGTGTCCTTAGATCACCATTGTATATCTATAATAAAATAACCCAGCACGCACATGGGGAGAGTTCATTACAAAATCCATGCAGACATACATGGGCTAAAGGTACACTACTAGTGTTCGTTGCATGCTAGATATGAAACATTTTGTGTATAGGACCGAATGCCTTTTACTACAATTAAATGAAGTTAATAGAATAAAACATGATTTTGTCTTGAATACTTTCAACTTGACGGCCTAACAATGTAGAACCTGATGCGAAGCCAAGTAACACGGTATATACCCCGACCAAAAACTGTTTGTAATGGAACTAATGCTTACATCACAAACACATTTGTTGGTAAAGAATAAACGCTTCCTTGATTTGCATATGAAATCCAAAATGGGAGAAGAAATTTGTTGGATTAAGTCAAAACAGCCTTATGCAATCAGAGTAAAGCACTTTAAGCTAGACAAATGTCCCGGTATGCAAGTTACTTAACCTGTATGAACGCTGATTAGATCGTCGACTGCTCCAAAATACAATCGACTAAATATTGCTTGTTTCAATTCTAAACTTTACTTTCTTTGTTAATTTGCAGATATACGGTCTTAATGACAAAGGCGCTTGATGTTGATCAGGTACCAACTTATTAAGCGTTAGATCTGGATACGAACGATTGCAATGGAATATAAAACTCGACCTCAGCGTTTCAAAGACTACAGAGCTCCCTCTCTACAACGACACCCAATGGGAGACAAACATTGTGTGCGTTGTTCGGGGGAGTCGTTATAGGGAGGGAAGAAATTGACTTACATTTGCAAACAGCTGCTTGAATCCAAATCAGACGCCGCGTAACGCGGCGTATGATCTGGATTCAAGCTGTTTGTCACTCGTCATTAAGTTTTTTCTGTCAAACTGTCCATTATGTAACTTTGAGGAAAAAAGCAGACGACAACTATAAGCAGACGATATTGTAGCAGTAAAAGCGTTAGACATAATTGTATTGTTAAGGGAACAGTAGCAAGGATCGTTGTAAGGACGGAGTCGTTGTTGGGAGGGCCGTTGTAGGGAGGGAGCACTGAAAAATATAAAGTGTGGGTTTGGTTGGATATACATTCAAGAATTCAGTTTCTCTGTCAAGTGATACATTGGAGAAGACGTCATTCCTTACCGTTTAAACGCAAACGCATTGAAATAAACCTAGTGACAATTTAGCTCCATTTTGAATGCAAGGGCCAATATAGTTTTAGCGTAAATGCATTCATTGGGAACGAACAACGTATTCTCCTTTGTACTTTCATTAGCTGAATGAAAAGTTTCTCTACCAACTAGGTTGACTTCTGTCTTGACTTTCATTTGCAAACAGTAGCGCAACGCGGCATCTGGTCTTGATCTAAATGCCTGACACTTGAGTTAATGATCGAGTCAAACTTTACCTTCCTTAATTACAGACAAGTTTTAATACAGCGCTCCCTTTCTACAACGACACCTAATGGGAAACAAAAATTATTTGCATTCTTCGGAGGGAGTCGTTTTAGGGAGGAAAATTGCAAACAGCTTGAATCCAGATCAGACGCCGCGTCACGCGGCGTCTGATCTGGATTCAAGCTGTTTATCACTCGTAATTAAGTTTTTTTCTGTCAAAATGTCCAATATGTAACTTTGAGAAAGACGGCAGCTGACACTTTAACGCAGAATATATTACAGCAGTAAAACCGTTAGACATAATTGTTCTGTTAAGCGAACTGTGGTGGGTGTCGTTGTAAGGAGGGACTCTTTGTTAGGAGGGCCGTTTTAGGGAGGGAGCACTCATTTCCTTGTCATGATCAGCTTAAAAATCTGCTATTTTTTTTTATCAAAATGAAATGTTTTGGCCGGTGTAGACACGAAACACCGATAAATAGTTTGGGTCCTGACAAGAAGCAGGCTTGTGTCTAATCCATTTTCTAAACATAAACCTGTTTGTACAGTGGAGTAGACGTTATTTCTTCTAAATAAATGTGTTACGCTAAACCTATATAATTACCATTGCAAACAGATTGGAGCTAGATCAGACGCCGGTTTACCCGGCGTCTGATCATGCTCCAAACTGTTTGCCATTCAGAGTAAAAAGAGAATTTAGATTTCTCAAAACGTTGCCATTTTCTACATTTTATTGCAATGCGTTTGTGTTTCATTTGCATTTAACCCTTCCCTCATAGAAGCGACTTTTAGCGTATTTAATTAATGCCTCCGCTGAAGAAAACAGTTCCAGTTTATACTCTCATGAACAATTACCATTACACATATTTTATATAGCCTAGCAGATTTTAGCTTAAAGCAGGCTGAAAGTAAAGCAGAATGTGCCTTAAGGCACATTCTGCTTTACTTTCAATCTGCTTTAAGTGGTCACCTGTCTTCAAAACTATAAACAGGCTATGAGGTAAAGGGTTAAACGGGAAAGAATAACTTCTTTTTCACCGTATATTAACTTGTTGTTGGGCTTGGCAGAGCAGAGATTAACATATGAAACGCAAGCCAAAAACTTTAAATTATGGCGAAACCTCAGTTTTGTGGAATGCGGTACTGGATTATAGACCCTCTTCTGCCTTGAAAAGCGTGATTACTTGATAAAGACCTGTCCTTAAGAAGAAAAGTCTTTGTTATTGTTAAAAACACAACCATGTTTACTCAGAATTGATAAATAAGTCCATCCGCAACTGAAGACTTTATTTTACCCTTTTTGTTTAAAGTGGAACTTGACAGGCGTGAGGAAACAGTTGGTGACCTGACATTACGCCGAGTAGCTCAGCGTCTGATCTTGATACAACGTGTATCACTCATAGTGATGTTCCGTCCAGAACATAATTCATGCAAAGAAAAAAGTGTATAAAAATGTGCGCACGGCACGTTGAAGCAGATGCTAGTGAACCAGGGTGATGGTTAAGCCTTAACTCGTGACGAATACATCAACGCCAAATCCGACGAAATCCACAGGAAATCTCATCAAATCTCGTCAAATCTCGAATATAAGGTGTCCGGTGTACTATGAACTCAAACGTTGTCAGGTTTGCCAGATGTTTCGCATAAATAAAAGCGATTTTTAAAACGCACTTGATAATCAATTGATAGGTATTGTATGTTCTGTATATCTTTAATACTCAAGTACTTGTGAGAATTTTATCAATAGATCTAGCAGAATGAGGATGATCACAAGAGTTGAAACGAAGAAATGTCAGTACAAGTGTCAATCAGTTTGGATCCTGATCAGACACCGCGTTTGATCTGGATTCAAAATGTTTGCAAAGTCGACTTTATGCGACTCCGGCGATGAAGAGATAAACGGTGTTACTTTCGAAACACACGAAATAGTTCTAAGTTTACCTCTAATATTTTTTCTTTCTTTCGATTGATACACACATGATCTTTGACACACCAAGTTTGATTTTAATTCGGTGTATTCTAGTGCTGTCAATTTGTAAACTTGGCATACCCAAGAATCTTAGCGTTTTGAGCTGAGCATGTAAGATATTTGTGAGTGAGGCCGAGGGCAATAGTTGGAAATGTCTTCCCTGATAACGAGGGCCAATACTTTTGACTGTTCCCCTAACACACATGAAATAATTGTTTTATTACCTAATACTCTATATACTAGATTTTCAAAAACAAACAATCTGAGCCAAAAGACAAATGAAATAAAATTGTATTAGTCATTTAAAGTTTTTTGCACGAATGAATAACACAGTGTTTGTTATTCATTCATTGTTTTTGACAGACATCTGATGAATGACCAGCGTCTTCTTGTAAGTTTACATTCGCACATTATTGTAATGTTCGTGTCCGTGTTGTTTCTCGGTGTAAAGGATAACGTTGATGTGCATTACGAACTCGTCACAATGATTATAGTATTATCATAAATAATAATAAAGCATGGAATAAAGTATTAAACATTCACCAGACAACAATCAATGACAGTTATTCAATAATGTACCGGAACACTTCTCAATGATCCTGATTTTAGAACTTCTACGCATCTTCTCGCGCAGGGGAAACAGTTCGTCCTAGCGGTCAATAGTTAAAACTATTGCCCCCGGATTAGGCAATGTCAGAACAACACAGCAAAACAGTAAAAAAAACGACTTACAAGTTATACATGTATAGAGCATAAAATAATACATGTAGTCATGAATATGCACCAGTAACTTGTCTTCAAAACTAGAAGAAACAGGCTATAGGATAATGGGTTGATAGTAAACTCAGCATTCAATGGGTTGGTGACACTATTTATTCCTAAACAAGGGTGTTTGCCATTCAAGAACTATTGCAAACAGTTTGGGGCCATATTAGACGCCGACATATTCGCTCTCTCATCTAGCCCAAGCTGTTTTACATTTAAATTCAATTAATTCGTCACCACGGACATGGAATGTCATTTCGCTCAGTTAACAGTATTAAAATTACATTTAGTTGAGTTAAAATATTAAAAGTAACGTCTTTTCCAACGTAACTCGAAGTAACTCGAAACTCATTATCCCCCTGAAACTTCAAATAGACAATTCCAGTCTGAAATAAACGCTAGTCTATTTTAGACTGTTCGGAGTAGTTTTTGGTAGTAAATTGCAAAATAACAAATAGAAAAGTCTCTGATCAGAGGGCTCCTGTAGAAGCCCTCTGATCAGAGACTTCACTGTTTGCATAGGGCAAGTGTACTCTTCACAGGTACACTTTTGGTAAAGGACGCATTATATGCGTCACTAGGGCTCAATGAGTTACATGTAAACACGGAATACTGTTGTGTCGCACATTGAACAATACAGTGGAGGAAACGTTATTCTTTCCCAATAAACGCGTTTACGCTAAAACTATTATTTCAATTGCAGAGTTTTGGAGCCAGATCAGACGCCGGGTAACCCGGTGTCTGATCAGGCTCCAAACTGTTTGCCACTCAGATCAAAACAAACTGTCAGGATTGTCAAAAAGTTGTTATTTTCTACGTTTAATTGCGATGCATTTTCGTTTCGTGTGCGTTTAAATTGGAAAGAATAACGTTTTCTCCACTGTACACGCAGCGGTCATTTTGTTTTCATATGGGTGTCTCTTCGGTCAAATTGCAAAAGTCATAAAAAACAATTTGATACAGACCATATCCTATCAGTCAAGGAGTTTAATCAAGCCAGCAAATTTGGCGATATTCTTGGAAATAAAGAAAACAACTGACATTTTTTTTAGAGAAGACGTTATTCCCAATAAACGCGATTACGCTAAACCTATTATTCCCAATGCAAATAGCTTGGAGCCAGATCAGCCGCCGGGTTACCCGGCGTCTGATCAGGCCCCAAACTGATTGCCATTTAGATTAAGATTATCATTTAGAATTGTCTAAATTTTGTGATTTTCTACATGTTATTGATATGCGTTTGCGTTTCGTGTGCGTTTAAACGGGAACAAATAACGTCATCTCCACTTTAGTAGTATATATTTGAAATCAATGTGTATAGATTTATAGACAAAACCTTTTCAAGCATGCAAAAAAACGGACCCCAGTGAACTTTACTTTTAACTTAAGGTCCTCGAGTCCACTTTTAGGATATGATATATGCGTTTAGGTTTCGAAAAATGCTTATAACTCCTTATGTCCATTGAGGTATTGCTTCCATATTTGGTATGCATATGACTCTGCTTTGAAGTTTTGAAATGTACAGCCGGTGAGTTTGAAGTTTGAAATATACAGCCGGTGAGTTTTGTTGTCTCTCGGACAATTTTTGTTTCCTTTGAACTGAACGAAATACGGAAGCCGGATAGTGCCACTTTTACAATTTTTTATTTTTTTTTATCTTGAAAATTCAAGTTATTATCTTGAAAATTCAAGATACTATCTTGAAAATTCAAGAAAGTATCTTGAATTTTCAACATACTATCTTGAATATTCAAGATAATAACTTGAAAATTCAAGATAGTATCTTGAATTTTCAACATACTAACTTGAAAATTCAAGATAGTATCTTGAATATTCAACATACTAACCTAAAAATTCAAGATAGTATCTTGAATATTCAAGATAATATCTTGAATTTTCAAGATAAATACTTGAATTTTCAAGATACTATCTTGAAAATTCAACATACTATCTTGAATTTTTAGTATGTTGAAAATTCAAGATATTATCTTGAATTTTCAAGATAGTATGTTGAATTTTCAAGCTACTTATCTTGAAAATTCAACATATACTATCTTGAAGATTCAAGATAGTAACCTGAATATTCAACATATTAGAGATGGGATAAATCTGTTGTATGGAAGGTGGATAGTGTCACTTTAAGAATTTATAGAAGGCTGAGGCTCGTAAAAATATACAAAGAGGAAATTATTAAAGGCGTTTATATTAGGGCAAAGGGTTAAAATACAGATTAAAGAGAAATAGTTTAATTTATTTCTAACTTAGCTGATTACAGCTCATGTTGAGGTTTTGTGATCCCTCGAATGTCCTTTGTGCATCGTGCATCTTTCGTCAATATTCTTAGCTCACCTGAGCTTATGTTCCGTGTGAGTTATTGTGATCACATTTCGTCCGACGTCCGTCTGTCTGTCCGTCCATTAACCACTTTCTGTAAACGAATTCTTAGCTGAAAACCAGTTGACCAGCTTTTATGAAACTTGATCCTTACAAAAAATATTCAAAGAAATTGAATTCACTCAAAACTGTGGTTGACATGGCAATTTTTTAAAGTGTTCTTCTCTATAACCACAAGGCCTAGGGCATTGATAATTGGTAACTGGTATGTAGCATAACGGTATGTAGTTGTCCTCTACCAAGTTTTTTCAAATTATACACCTGGGTCAAAATTAGCCCTGTCCTAGGGTTCACTTGTTTTCTCTGAAGCTAGTAGAATTTCTTAGCCTAAAGGTGGGCGATTTAAGGACCAACATGGTCCTCTTGTTTTAGCAGTCTTCTCTGTGAAACCCCTGGATAGATTTTCACCAAAATTTACCTGAATGATACTTATATATTAGTCTTATGCAAATTCCTAATGTTTATGGTATTACGTGAAGAATCGTGGTTGTCATGGCAACCAACCACTTAAAACTTTGAAAAATCTTTGAAAACCTTTCCAGAAATTACTGAGCTAATTTCTACCAAATCTCCCAGTTTAGTGATGCTTTTAAGCTCACCTTCACGAAGTGAGGGGGCTTATATGCTATATCCCGGCGTCAGCGTCCGGACTGGATATCATAAACTATCATAAACTATAATTAAGGGCTAGGTCTATGAAACTTGAACCAACTTGAACCATAAATGCGCCGTAATCAGTACAGCATTGTAAAACGTAGTTGAGTGACATTGACCTTTGATCTTGACCTCTGGGGTTAATGTTAAGGGTTTGCGTTAAAGTCTATTCATAACTTAGAGTCTGTTCTGGCTGGTTCGCCTGTATGAGTAGACCATGATGCACCGCAGTTTGGTGACCTTGACATTTGGCCTTTACCTCTAGGTTCAACGTTAAGGTTTTGCGTTAAAGTCTGTTCTGTGCAGGATGTGAGCTTCGTAATATTTAATTAGAAAGACAGACGCTGGACAAGAGGTGATCATAAAAGCTCACCGGAGCATAAACTCAGGTGAGCTAAACTGTTTACGAAAGATGCAAGATGCACAAAGCTGTGATCAGATGAGCTAGAAATAAATGCAACTATTTCTCTTTGATCTGGATTTTAACCCTTTGACCTTTAAAAATGCCTTTAATACTTTTCCCTTGAATATCTTTTCGAGACTCAGCCTACTATGAATTCTTAAAGTGGCACTATCCACCTTCCGTACAACAGATTTATTCCAGTTCTATTATGTTGAAAATTCAAGATACTATCTTGAATTTTCAAGTTGTTATCTTGAATATTCAAGATAGTATGTTGAAAATTCAAGATACTACTTGAATTTTCAAGATAATAATTTTTTTTTTTAAAAATTGTAAAAGTGGCACTTTCCGGCTTCCGTAACGAAACGTTTTACATTGAAATGAAGAAAATTACACCTATCTATCATAATCTGATTCGAGCTCCAAACTGTTTAGACCACAATTGTGATTGTCAGTGGAGAAGTCGTTATTCTTGCCCAATAAACACGTTTACATTAATATTTTATTTCAATTGCAAAACGTTTGAGGGCAAGATCCTTGCGTCTGAATACGCTAACTGTTTGCCATTCAGATTAGAATAGAACTTTCAAAACCTTTTCATATTTCTACAATGTTTTGCAATGCGTTTGCATTTTAACGGGAAATAATGACGTATTCTCCACTGTATGAAAGGACTGAAGTTTTACGCGCGTAAAATGTTACAGTAGACAAAATGTAATTCTTTCCAAATAAACGCGTTAAGGCTAAAACTGTTATTTCCATTGCAAACAGTTTGGAACCAGATCAGACTCTAAACTGTTCGTCACTCAGATTAACATGAATAGTCAAAATTGTCGAAAAAATGTCTTTTCTATATTTTATTGCAATGCGTTTGCGTTTTGTTTGCGTTTTTAAACGGGATAGAAAAAAATCTTCTCCACAGTATAATGTGCATTGCAAACAGTCTGGAATCAGTAGTGAGTTTAGTAAAGAAATCGATGGCCATTGATTGCGAGTTGGCTACCCGCTCTGGAATACAGAGGAGAAAACGTTATCTCTTCCGTTTAGATGCAAACGCATTGCAATGAAATATAGAAAATGAAAACTTTTTGACAATTCTGACTACCAGTTTTAATTTGAGTGGTAAACAGTTTGGAGCCTGATCAGACGCCGGGTCACCCGGCGTCTGATCTGGCTCCAAACTGTTTGCAATGAAACTTATAGTTTAAGCGTAAACACGATTATTTGGAAATAAAACGTTTTCTCTTCAGTAACAGTAACTGTACTCTGCTCGCTGCACACGGGGCCCAAACTGCTTACCTAAACAACAAACAGTTTTAACTGAACACGCTACTGATTGGCCTCACAGATAAATTGTCAACGGTTTCGGAATCCATCATTTTCTACATGTTGTTTCCCATTGCATAACGCACTTTGTATTTACCACTGTAAAGGGATACGGCGTGTTAACAGAATGGGTCAAATAAACAAGAACTAAGTCTACACTGTTTGAACCTGTCAGGTATACTCGGTGCAAATGGGTTAAAGGTTGAATGTAAATAGACGGGGTTTCTGGCTTGAAGCAGATTATAAGTAAGGTGCCAATGGCCAGAGTTTGCTTGTACTTGTCAACTGGAAGCAAATGTCAAACTTGAAATATCGGTATTTAATTCATTATGAGCCTTGTTTATTTATTAAGGCAACATAACACCTGATATAAAATGATATTCGATAGGTAAAACTCGGAGATATGAACGTTTAATCCATTTAAGATTGAGCGTCTTTACCTGTTGATAAATTAGAATCTATGTTTGAAAACCTTTAACTTTCAGGCCAAAATATTTCTTTTGTATTTATATCCTCCATAAAACAAACGGGGTTAATTTATTGATTCAATTTTACCAAAATAAAACAACACAATTGTCAAGTATATTTAGTTCTAGCAGGACTTGATCTACGCCAGTCTCTGATCTGGAATCTTATCAGTGATTACAAGGACACTGCTTGTCGGTGGTAGATAGAAAGTTTAAATGCCCGCATTAAGACACTTGACTTACCCCCTACCATTAATAGTGTCGCATGCGCGTATGAATACAGTTGGTCGGGCATCATAGACGGCACTATTGTTATCCATACGCACGCTGATAAAAGTTAGTGCCTAATTAGTATCGCACAAAGACTGTTGAATGCTGTCGAAGAGAAAAGAAATTGCAAGGCCAGCATAGCGGGGGAGCGTAGACATGGTAGAAATGGATAAACCTTTCTCTGTTCCGATATCGACTGCTTTTATAAAAACCTGTTTTAGGGCCAAGCTATTTCAAAAAATCCTTTTCAGGAATGTTGACCTTAGAAACGTGGACATGTGTGTCAAAGGGTTTGGATCCAGATTAGACACTGATTAACTCGGCGTCTGACCTGGACCCGTTTGTATGCAAATTTTAGACAAGTTTCGCGCTGAGTTAAAATACCGTTGACACTTACATTTCTCGTAAGTCAGTTAAAATATCGTTGACACGTATCTTTCTCGTAAGTCAGTTAAGATCGCTTTGACACGTATCTTCTATTTGGGATTACCAGAGAACCCTTTGGGGTCTCTCGTAATCCCCGCTCCACTCTTTTCTCATTCTCACTCACTGTATGTATGTGCGTTTGCCTGTCTGTCTGTATGTGTGTCTGTCTGCCTGGCCGCATTCTGTCTATCTCTGTCCCCACCTCTCTCTCTCTCTCTCTGCCTCTCTCTGTCGCCGTGTGTGTCTCTCTGTCTGTGCTTGTCTGTCAATATTATTACAGTTAAATTAACTTGTGTAAGTTATCCAGTTATATGTCTTAGCAAACAGGGTAGATCTTGATGAAACGCCGCATACATGTACATGTATATGTGGCGTCACATCATGATATTCACTGCCTATCAGGTTTTTTTCGGGAACTCTAGTGACCAAGGGAGGTTATTAATATGCTTTTAGCAGTTTTACCTACATATATATGCAAGCTGTTCAAACCATCACCGACTCCGATAATTTATTCAGCTATATCACAAGAGAGAGGTGTTTACTTGAAGGTCAAAAAACAAAGTCCCCTTTCGATGACTTCTTTACTGCTCATTTATGCCCAACGGATTTGAAGACAGCGTTAGATAGGCAACAGGTTATATAGCGGTCTGAGCTTTCAATAACTGCCTAAAACCCTTGTACAAAGACAGAATTTTTATCAGATTTAAGCGTAAAACTGACAAAAAATCAATGATACGGACGAGCGAAATCTTAAAGCCTGACAATCAAGCACACACTTATCAATAGTTAGCTGACTGATACGGTTAAGATATACAACTAACACCTGTGTATAGAGTCGCTGCAAGGAAGTGGTCGCTAAATGCATGTGGTCGCTAAATGCAGGACAAATTTGATTTAAAACGTTTCAAAATAAAGTTTTCTCTGTTACCTCTGTCCTGCATTTAGCTACAACCTGTTTTAAAGATTCGTCGTAATGTTCGGATCTAATGATCGTTTCAGTGACGACGGACTGTAACCAGGGTTTCGGGTGACGCCGTAACGGGGCACTCCGTTGTGAATGAACGGCGCACCAGAATCAAACAGGCCCTTTGTAAAGTAGTGTTTACCGTTTTCTTATGAATGAAAGTGAGCCTAGTCTCTGATCAGCCGTTTGGAAACTGCCATCAATCTTCATTAACCCTTATCATGGAAAATTGTCGTCTGCTTCAAATTTATCGTCTGCGAAAATAAAACAAAATCAGATTTAAAGCATTTCAAACTAGCAAAAGGTTGAAGATGAGTGGCAAACATTTTGGATCCAGATCAGACGCCGCGTTACGCGGCGTCTGATCTGGATTCGAACTGTTTGCAATTGTAAGCCAAGTCCCGCTTATGATGATAAAGGGTTAACCCCTTCAATTCCACTATATCGTCTACCTCAAAATGATGTCTGCCTTCTCGTCAACTTAAGATATTTTAGCATTTCTAGTAAGGACACGTTGTTACGGATGTCATACAGTATGGGCTCTGGTCAGACTCCGAGTCAACGGGAGTCTAATCTGGATCCAAACTGTTTGACAATGTCAATGAAGTCGTTATTAATGAGTGATAAAGTTTAACCTTTTACTGCCAGTACAGTGGAGAATGTGTTATTCTTTCCCAATAAACGCGTTTACGCTAAAACTATTATTTGCAGTGCAAACAGTTTGGAGCCAGATCAGACGCCGGGTAACCCGGCGTCTGATCAGGCTCTAAACTGTTTGCCACCAAGATAAACATGAAATATCAGAATTGTCCAAAAGTTGTTCTTTTCTACGTTTTAGCGCTTTGCGTTTGCGTACGTTTGCGTTTAAACGGGAAAGAATAACAGATTCTCCACTGTATATAGATTGTACTTAAACTATCTTCTTAAATATAAATTAAACATAGCAGTGTGTTTAATGAAGAAAAAAACAATGCAAGTCTCAAACAGTTTAAATATCGAGATGCCCCGGGGTCTGATCTGGATTCAGACAATATTAGTCTGAAAATATTAGACAAATGATAAAGGCCAACCCATTAATTGCCAGAATACCGGCTGCTTAACCTTTTTCACTCACAATGACATCATAAAGCGCAATTTGCAAACAGTTTTGATCTTGATTTCGCGGCGTTTGATCAGGATTATACTGTTTGCCACTTGTTTTGAATTACGTCAGTTCTACTGCCTTAAAATCTAACTTAGAAACGATATTGAATACAAAAGTATTGAAGCAGATGGACAAATGGCGGTGACGGGGGTTAAATACCTCACGATAGATTTGATCATGAAAGGGTTAAAACGATGTTGACTGTTTCTATTTCTTAAATTTTATTTGTTAGGAATGTTGACCAAACATAGATACTCGTGTCAAAACTTTCAAATCTTGGACGTTTTAGTCTGATCTGAATCCAAACTGCTTGCACATAACAGCGTAGTTAGAGCTTGCATTGATATTTAGTTTTGCATTTGAATTTTCACAGATCACGCCAAGCAGTCATTTCGATTCGTCCATTGATGTACTCTCCATGGACTAGGTCACGTCCAATGTCTAAACAAGGGGTACATTTTATATGTAGGTTATGTAAATCAATAAGTTTATGTAGAGTAATCAAAGTTTTCAGACCGACATTTTGTCCGCTCTGCTTATAACCCTGAATATCTGATCACGAAAGATAAAGGTCACCATTTGAATCGTGTGTTGACATTGATAGCTATATACGTTGGCTGGCTGTGAACGAATCAAGTTCAAAAGCTGGTGTTTAACCCCCTTCACTGCCAGACGCGAATACTCTGGCATTTACAAATAGTTTATATTATAATCAGACGCCGAGCTACTCGGCGTCTGATCATGATTCAAACTGCTTGATAGTCATAACAATTGTTTCTGCAATCAAAATTTCGAAAATGTATATATGAGAAATATTGACTGATGATAATACACGAAATGACGAAATAGGCAGAAAAGAGGACGAGCCCTATCACATTTCGTTCATTCATATATATTTATATACATAAGCTCTTGAAAAGATGTGCTCAAATGAATTAACCATTGATTTGATGTCAGCGGCCATATAAATGAGCCGTGTCATGAGAAAACCAGTCTTATTGCATTGCAAACAGTGTAGGTCAAGGCCAGCCGACGCGTCCCTGACGCGGCGGCTGGGCTTGATCTATACTGTTTGACATCCACATGTATCTAAAGCATTTTATATAGCAGTATTATAAACGTTTTTTTGAAAGTGTAGACCAAATTCAGATAAAATAAATACGAAAGACTCAAGCAGGGAACGTAACACAAACAATACACCCACCTCTCAAGCAGAACACACACACACACACAGTCATACCACAACAAACACACACACACACGCAATACCATTCCTTCATCTACACACTAAATAGAAAACAACACGCAAGACAAACATAAAGCAAAGTGAATATAGGAGCCCGCCTTGGTACGGTCAGTAGCAATCAATAAGCAACTATAAATTAATTAATTATTAACAACCACTGGGGGGTTAAACCTGGTTGAAGCTTACAAAAAAGGAATGATGAAAAAGAGCAAGCGAAACGTCTAAATAATTTGGACTAGGTTTAGGGGCGCCCAACCTCACACTTATCTCCTATATTCACCTATAAAGACAAACAGGGTACATAAAATATAAACCCTGTTCCACAACCTCACAATCAAAAAGACCACCAGCACAATAAGTATATATATATGCATATATAAAACCTGGGAAGGAAACAGTGCTTGGTCTGAACAATGTTGCAATGCAATACTTCCCATTTTGTCATGGCACGGCTCGAATAAAAACAGTGGTTTAGGAAAACAAGTATCCCTAAAACAGATACTTCAATAAAACAATGTTTGTGAGAGTCGAGCTTCGACTCAATACCCAGAGGCAATGCCAAATTTCGAAAAGTGGACATGTCTCTTAGACAACTCGACTGGTGACACATTAGTAAATTATCAGCCCTTGTATATACCGATATAATCATGAATTTTATGTTACGTACTAGTATATCTAGCAAAAGAGCGCTATATAAATTAGGTATAAGAATAAATATGCACATGGTTACAAATCGTGTATGTAGTTATAGCAAGGCATATCACTATATAGTTATTATAATTATTATAAATACATGGTTACATATAATTATGTAGTTAAATCAAGGCATTTTATTACATATATACGATTATATGCACGTGGTTATATATATATATACTGATGTAGTGACAGCAAAGCATATCACTACATAGTTAGGATTATATACACATGGTTACATATATGTAGGTATAGCAATGCTACACGACTGCATATTTATAATTATATACACATGGTTACGTATAAAATAATGTAGTTATAGCAAAACATATCACTACATAGTTATAAATATACACACATGGTTACACATATGTAGTTAAAGCAAGGCATATCATAGTAATATACATAGTAATAATTATATACACATTGTTAAATACAATTATATATCTACAGCAAGGCACATCACTACATAGTTATGATTATATACACATAGTTACATGTATATGGTTATAGCCAGGCATATAACTACATACATGTAGCTGTGATTATGTAGACATGGTTAGTAATAGCAAGGTATATTACCATATATTTGTGATTATAGACTATTTAAATGATATATTTACACTTACTTGCATTGTTCATAACAGATTCTTAAAATGTGCTTCAAGCTCCAAGACCGAAAACAGAATTTTTCAGAAAAGCATTTTTATATTCTCGTTCTGTAATTTGGAACATACTTCCCCATTAAGTTAGAAACACAAAGTCTGTCGCTACATTTAAAATACTCTAGCTCAATTAAAGCTCTAAATGTGCTTAAAATCTGAAGTTGTGCCTCTCGTTTTTGTGTACTGTATAAGCACGTCGCTATATGATTTCAACCAAAGGACACTGTGCGCATTGTAGATTCATACCAGCTGCTGCATTGAGATTGCGGTTCTGATCGGGATCTACACCGTTTGCAGTTCATCAGTTTTTACTATTTTTGTTTGCTTTTGGAAACAAAACGGGATAGCTCCGGATTAGATGTTGCATATTCAATGCAATGACTGGTCTTGTTTTGCCCCAGTTGTAATGTCTTGTCGCTGGATTCTGTTGTTCATGGTAATTATGTTTTGGGAGCCTCATGGAAGATTGGTTACTACCAAATGCGTTCCGTCAACAAATACTTAATGATTATTATTATCATTATTGTATGTACATGTACATTATTAGTTATACAGTTTCTTCACAGGTTACATGATTTTACCAGCCGGGAAGAAATCCTCATGTACACCATGAAGAAACTGTATAACGAATTTATAATACTGCAAAGTTTTCACTGTTCAAGCGAAATATTTCGGAATTTGTCGTGTACAGCGCTCATAATAAACTAAAACAAAATCGCACCAAAGCAGATAACATTGAGCGTGAATGACGTCGTGTCGTCACGTCTGATGGTTGTTATTCAAAAGAAAAATGGGCATACTCGGCATAATTCGACGTCAAACTTTCCCAGAAATAATGCGACTGTTGAAAGATCCAAACACCGATTAGTTCTTAGCCGAAATGGACTTAAAACGGAGGATGCACAATTGAATGCACTCAATCCTGTCGAGCAATCGGCCATCTTATTTTCTGCAAATCAACACCCAGGGACCTGTCAGCCAATGAAAACAGCTGCATTCCATGTACCCTGTCAGCTCACAGGGTACATGGGATTATGTCTTGGGCTCGTTGACCAATGAAAGTAAGGAATTTACTTTGCAGTATAATAAGGTTGCATATACATGTGTGTATTTATAGCACAGCACGTAGTTATAGAAAGGCACATCACAATATAATTGTGATTATATTAAACAATATGACATAATTATATACACATGGTTACTTTGTAGTAATATTTAAGCTTTACATAAAATATGTTATTCATGCATAAAAAACGTGGGCCTGCAGTTTTGAAATCTACGTGGATAATTACACGCTTCTAGCAATCGTTTCCAATACTTCTTTGAAGTATCACACAATATCACCCCTACATGCACGATAAATTTGCTGACATACTTTCAGTAAAAACGACTCAGATGACACACTGTTTGAATCCTGGTCAGACTGCAATTCGCTTGGCGAGAATAGTAACGCAATGATCGAAGAACATTTCATAGACACCTGTGTCGTTGTCCGAACAACACATGTCACAAAAAGTCCAACATTCTATTATTGTCTTTATTCTAATGCATGATTTTGCATTTCGTTCCGCTTTCACGGGAAGTAAAATCGTTTTTACATGTATACAGTATAGGGTACATGCCGCTTCTAGCTGCATTCTGTTTGATACTGTCTTTAATATTTACAGAAAAGCAACACGTACAAATAACGGACCATCACACCGAAAGCCGTATATTCTCGTATTAGGTCTTATATTTATATATTATTTTATCACCGATGGTTTTATTAGTGAAGTTTGCGAACAGTTTGGGTCCTGACCAGAATTTTACACCAGTTAAATACACTTTAAAGTGATAATACCGCCCAAATGGATGTTTCTTATATAATGTACATTTTCCATGTATTAAAACTAAGCGAAAACGGTTGTCAGATGCCTGACATATGTCTCCCTTTCTTTAAGAATCATACATAAAGGTGCCGATTTCTTATCGAGATGGATAGAAAAATAAGCTCTTTGTTTACATAACAAATCTTCGTATCGGCTTCCGAGAATTTCCAAATGGTTGAATAAGAGTCACGTGATCGATCCGATTTTTCTGACTTGTCTGGGTTGTTTTTAGAACAGACTAGTTGATAATGGTAAATAAGTAACATTGGAGAAAACGTTATTCTTTCCCGTAAAAACGCAAACGAAACGCAAACGCATCGCAATAAAACGCATAAATGGACAACCGTTAGACAATTCTGACCATACATGTTAGTCTGAGCGGCAAACAATTTGGTGTCTGATCTGCTCCAAACTGTTTGCAATTGAAAGCATGGTTTTAGCGTAAACGCGTATATTGGGAAAGAATAACATTTTCTCCACTGTAAGGAAGGTAACATCGAATACATAATCGTACACTTTCCTATTTGAGATAAGTATGATCCTCGTGTAGCAGGAGACCGCTGCGCCAACTTTACTGATTTTTATTCTTTACCAATAAACGCATTTGTTTACAATACTATTATTTCCATTGCAAACAGGTTGGAGCCAGATCAGAATTTGGGTAACCCGGCGTCTGATCAGGCTCCAACCTATTTGCTATTCAGATTAAAAAATAGTTAAAATTTCTAAAATTCAATTTCCACAGTTTAGTGCATTGCGTTTGCGTTTAAACGGGAAAGAAAAAAAATGTATTCTCTACTGTATATTGCGCACAATAAGTATGTAAGCTATCAATGGTCGTATTCGAATCAGGACAACTATCGCGTTAGTTTGAATAGTTGTCAACAAGTTCTATTCGAATCACCACTTGATGTTTCGCGTTGACAAAATGTTGTCAAACCCTACAATCGAGCGTTGATTTAATCACGTGATCGCGTGATTAGTGACACTAGATAAAACAAACATGAAGACCCTCTCAATTAATCGAATGGATCCAGATCGTATGGCATTATATGCGTATATAACAATTGGGAGCATTACGACTATTTTAACGGGTGTCTGATTCATTTCCATTCGTCCGGAAGTACAAAGTTTTCGTTGACTACAATTTCTATTCGAGTCGGGCAAAAATCGTTGACATCAGTAAATCTTCGCGCATTTGCTCCGCCCACTTTTCGTTGACAACAAATTCGATGATTCGAATACGACCATTGTCTCTTGCTTGATGTAGGGAATCCTCATCCCTTTTAAAGTTTTGGAATGTTCCAATCTAAATATAACTCTGCCAAATTACAGGGAAAACACTAATAATGAGCTATGAAAGCATCTTTACCGGGCGCAAGCCGAACGAACTCGGAAAATCTCCGATCGGATGTCAACAAATCGATTTAAAAATCGACTTCTTTCCACCAAATTCATTGGTTTGTAAGCAATGTTGCCTCCATAACCATCGCGGATTACTTATTTTTATATGTTTAGATTACGTATGTGCCTGAATTTTCAGGTTTAAAAAATGTGCGATTTTGGCTACTTGACAGCTACATACTGCCTTTAAGTCATTTAAGTCTAGTGACTATTTAATACAGGGGACATTGGCAAACAGTGCAGAAGACGCCGCGTAACACGGCGTCTCCTCGGGGTCTGCACTGTTTGCTGTTGCATATGACATGCCCTGCAGAATTTATAAACATTACAGTGTCCTCGATCGCCCTTATATATCTATAATGAACTCTTCCCGTTAGCACATATTTATGGAGGTCACATTGCAATATTTAGGCATACAGTGAAACCCCTCTAAACCAGAACCTCTAAATACTGGAATTCTCTCTTAACCGGACAAAAACTTTGGTCCCGTTTCCAACCCTTTTTTATTTCAACCCATTACACCATACGTACGCCTTTTTACACTGAAGAAAAATAGTTTGTACATTCTAGCAGATGATAGCTAAAAGCAGGTTGAAAGTAATTAAGTGGTCAGCTATCTTCCATACTAGAAACAAGTCCAAACCCCTCTAAACCGGAAACCCCTCTAAACCGGACATTTTTGTTGTCCCCACACATGTCCGGTTTAGAGGGGTTTCACTGTAAATGGGTTCAGGGCTGCATTCAAATTTGAGAAAAACAATTCAGACAAGTTTTAAGCAGACACTACTTTGGGAAAAGAGAGTAATTTTCACCGTTCACGCTCGTACAAATACATTAAAATAATATACATATAATATAGATGTAACTAATAACATACCAATCATAACTTCGCAGTACAATTATAATATACAGTCTAACTTGTGTTTGTACATTAAAAAAATGAAATGTATCAAAAGTCTTTAAGACATGTGGCAGCTTATTGTGAAATAAAAGAAATGCAGAAAGTGTGTTTTAATATTGTCTGCAATGTTTTCAATCTGCATTGAGCTGCTGTTTGTTTTCAAGATACAGTGTTCCCTCCCTACAACGACCCTCCCAACAACCACTCCCTTCTTACAACGACGCTTGTCACAATCCCTAAACAAGACAATTATTGCTAACGCCTTTTCTGCTGCAATATCGTCTCCTTAAACTTTTCGTCTACTGTTTTTCTCAAAGTTACATAAATGGACATTTTGATAGAATAAATATAATTATGAGTGACAAACAGCTTGAATCCGTAACGCGGCGTCTAATCTGAATTCAAGCTATTTGCAAATGTAAACCAAGTCTTAAATTTCACTCCATAAAACGACACTTTTAAGCAGACGATATTGCAGCTGTAAATACGTTAAACATAAATTTTTCTGTTTAGGGAACTATGGCAAGGGTCGATGTAAGGAAGGAGTCGTTGTTTGGAGGGCCGTTGTAAGGAGGGAACACTGTAGGTTTGAAGGAAAATATATCACAGCCCAATGCCCAATGTTTGACACGACAAGGCTGTCAGTCAGCAATGCAGGCCCGCCCTATCGATGACTCGTGTTCGAATGTCTCTCGCCCAGACGTCTACGATATTATCAGGACTTTCGGTAGATAATTACTATGATCGCTCCCGTATTGATTATGAACCACAATCGGTTATTAACCCCTTCACTGCCGTGACGTCATCAGTTTGAAACAATTGTCGTCTGCTTTTATTTTTTAAAATTAACTTTTAGGTATTTTGACTTAAGAAATATTGAAATGAGTGTCAAACAGTTTGGATTCTGATCAGACGCCGCGTAACGCGGCGTCTGATCAGAATCCAAACTGTTTGCAAATAACCATTGTACTCGGGGTAAGGCAGTGAAGGGGTTAACCCGCCGTGTGTTAACTAATATATGACTTACACTACCAAACGGTTTGGCTTCTGATCCAACTTCTTGAAACTCGTTTCTAATCAGGACCTACAATGCCCTGTACAATATTGTACATTACTCGTTTGAAAATATAAAATCATTTTGTAATAATTATATTGCAGACGACAAATTCGAAGCAAACGATATATTAGCATGATAATTGTGTATATCCTTTAAACAACTGCCATTACTGCCATTGTCGTCTGCTTCAAAGATCTCGTGGGTTAAACACGTTGATGGAATCTTTATTTTTATTCTCAACCGAGGAAGCATTATCCCGTGTCAATCAGTTGGGATAATATTGAAAATCTCTGGAACTAGACAGGATCCAAATGGTGGGAAATGATCCCTGAGTAAGACTAGCTGCACTAAAGATTTTCAGACATGTTTTGCTTACTACAATTGCTTATGTCTAAATGGCTGAATGGTATCTAAAACGATCTCTTTACAACGTCCGGGCTAAACACTGAAAGTAGTTAATGGAACATAAAAAACAACTAATTGAGCGAACTAATACATATGACCTCTTGGGTCATTTCGAAGTAAAATTGAAATCAACTTTTTTACCTCTAAAGTCTTCCTAATTATTTTTCAAAACTATTGAAGTATCAAAGAGCAAGAAGGTTTTGGCATTTAACTCCAAGCACGCGAGGCAATTTTTCGTCTGAAATATTTGTCGTCAGTTTTGTTGGGATGTTATTTCAGAATCCAAAATATTTTGTATCCAAATATGACATAATGTGTTTAATAAAAGAAACTCGTTTATGTTCAATGTGTAATCTATTACAGGGCTCCAGATAAGAGGGAGTATTCTGAACAAATCCAACGTTTTCTCACTCATACATCATCAAATCCTATGGTGATACTACTCATTAGAATCGTCTCTTCGAGACGATTCTAATGAGTAGTGACACCATAGGGTTTAAACCAGTAATAAAGGTTTTAGTATTTGAAATACTCCCCTTATCTGGGGCCCTGAATTCTAAGCTGTGTTAAATCAGAGTATCATGTTGTATTAAGTCGATCAAAACATGTCAATATTATACTTACCTCTTTAACGTCTTACCCCGAGTACAACAGTTATGTGCAAATAGTATGGATCCTGGTCAGACGCCATGTAACGCGGGGTCTGATCAAGATCCAAAACTGTTTAGTTTAACCCTTTCCCTTATAGAAGCGATTTTAAGCGCATTCATTTTATTCATCCGCCAAAGAAAATAGTTCCATTTTATACCATCATGGATATGTACACTAGCAGATAGTAACTTAAAGCAGGCTGAAAGTAAAGCAGAGTGCGCCCTAGGGCGCATTCTGCTTTACTTTCAACATGCTTTAATCGGTCACATACATTAACTACTAGAAACAGGCTATGGGGTAATGGGTTAAACATATTTTATTTCATAATACAAACATATGTTTATTAAGTCACACATAGATCATTATGATTAGAACGAAAGCAATTACTTATTTAGTTCTTCTCCTATTAAAACTGTTTGACACTCAATTCAATATTTCTTAAGTCAAACTACCTAAACTTTAAATTTGAAAAATGAAAACAGACGACAACTATTTAAAACTGATGACGTCATTGCAGTGTATGTGTTAGAGTATACTCCTGGACCTCTAATGGCACTGTTAGTGTTAATGTATGTTTATCAAACCTTCAAATTAGTTATTATTATTATTTTTATTATTATACCAGATTTATATAGCGCTCTTTTCACACAGGGATTGTGTGTTCAAAAGCGCTTTACATGAAATAACATATATGTACCTACAAATCTAGAAAAGACAAAATAACTACAATTAGATCTGAAATAAAACATGAATAAACATATAAAAGACAGTCCCCCAAAACGGCGATCACATTACCCCCATCATTCAGCAATGAACCGATCGACTAAGTATTGCCGACTGATATAAATAATAGTAGAGCGCCAAAAGCAGGCCATTGACAAAACACAAATAACTATAATTAGATCTAAAATAAACATGAATAAACATACAAAAGACAGCCCCCAAATGGCGATCACACTACCCCCATCAATCAGAAAAAAAGTTAAATATTTTTCGCTAAAAGTCCAATGCTTCCCTAACATTATTGTTACAGCTACAGCACACCCTCTCTACAACGACATCCAATTGGAGACAAAGATTGTGTGCGTCGTTAAAACGAATTAAAACTAAACTACTAGCGCATTTGATAATGACGATTAGCTGACGGTTGGCTAGTTTTTAATAAAAAGAGCTTGAATTTATGATAAATGTCAAACAGAACTTGTTTGTTTCATATTCATTTTTCTTTATGTTTCTTAATTATTTTATGTTCCCCAAACATTTCGGGGTAACATATAGTCGCCACTTCATCTGTCCGTCCGTGTGTTCATCCGGGCTATATCTTAGCAACTACTGTGTTGATTTATACGAAAGTATCACTTCTACATGTAAGAGGTAAAGCACTTAGTATCTCCTGGTTTAGACTGAAATATTTTACGGACTTTTTTCAATACGAATAGATAAATAATTGTATATTATTGTACAGACTATTTCTCATCAAACACTGACACCAGTTCAATACAACGTCAAGAGATGCTTCACTACTAATGGAAAATGCACAAATTATTAGCTTGTTGAAATTGTTTGTGTTGAATGCAGTTAATTGCCTTTAAGGTATACCAAGTTAATATTAGCATCATTCTTGACTGTGCTATTTCTCAGTAACAATTTACATCAGTTCAACAAAACCTCATGGAACTTCACTACAAATTGAAAATGTGCATATCATTAGCTTGTTGTCATTGTTTGTGTTGAAAACAGTTAACTGTCATATAACTTACATGTATATCAATAGCTACTCTAAGCACCATTCTTGGTCGCGCTTTTTCTTAGCATCCACAGCATCTGTCTAATTACACTTTCTGGGTTGTTTCACTACCAGTAGGAATCAGAATCAGAAATTTCTTTATTGACTAAAACTTTAAAGTTTCTCGTCATTCCATAGTAATTCAACAACAAGTATAATATGTTACAATTCCTGGTCATCATAGCGTATACAAAATGAAAAAAAACTTTTCCAAGTTTGGTATAAATAATCATGATTAGATATGAAGTTATACATGTATTAGACTACCAACATCATATTCGTTCAGGAGTAAATTTGGAAAATAGGAAATGGTTTTATCGACAAAATATATATTTTATTTGTTTTAAAGGCCGTTTTTGTGGTTTAAATTTCTTACAAAGAGTAAATTATAACATTATTGTTGTCCATGCTATATGTCGGCAACTACTGGCATCAGTATGATATGGTATGCTTTATCACAAACAGAATATGCGCATATTTCAGTGTGTTTCCATTTTGTTTTTACACATTTATTACCCTAAGCTTCAAAGGCGCTTTTATTCTACCAACTTCATAACCCTTGAACGCATTGTTGTTGAGGGAAAATCCTTTAATTTTACTGATAAAAGTATTTTTTTATAAGTGTCATAAATAACTAACCTCCATAAAATAGGAAAGCGATATTTTCCAACCTACGCATTAAGTGGATAAAATCAGTTTTCCTCAAAACTTCCAAGTTTTAGAATCTAACTTCAAAGACTGAGTGCAAATAAGTAGTGCTTTAGTATGACTTATATAGAATATCACAATTTATGATTTATTATTTCTACTAATGGTTTTATAATCATTCTGACGTCACATTTCGCTGTTATACGACACGAAAACATCTACAAATATGATATGTTATAGTGTTGAGAGCGGTGATTAAGAGCAATTAGTAATATTTATACACACCATTTAGCTGTGAACTTATAAGGACTAATGTTAAAGAGTTACTGTAACAGCCACCCAAAATCACACACTCATTAATTGCCTAAATACAGACAACAGTGTCAAATAAATGAATGTTCCTTCAAGAGATTTCTGTTGTACTTTCATCCAGATCTAAGCAGTTACATTTCTAAACACCAAAGAAAGACATTTTTCGAGTAAACGTGATAATTGGACTTAATTGTAAATCTGTATTTAGTGTCTTTGTCTATAATAAATCACTGTTTGTGTTTTTAAAAAACATCATTAGTAAATACGATATGCGGATCAGTTTCAGTGTTCAATCGTCAATCAGGTAATAGATAAACAACATAAAGCTATCCTTACACTACTATGACGTCACTTTTATCGATTCTCCCATATCAACAACACTAATAATTATTAACTCTAGGCTATTTTTGAACAATCTGTTACAGATATAGTAAAGTGGGAAATATTCCTTTTCATTACAAAGTTTTAATGTCGTAACATACTTTAAAGACGCTTTTCAAAAAGGAGGAAATAAAAGGCGATAATTACCGTTGTCATTTAGACGATAATTGAATCGATCATCTAAAACTCATTTAGATCACCGACTTAAAGACTGTTAAGTATCGCTATTTACGAACTATAAACGGATGTTTGTTTTTAATGTTTATAGGCCATCAGCTGCTAAAGATGAAAGTAAAGCAGAGAGTTCCTGTAAGACATTTTTGCTTTATCTTTAATCTACTCAAAGGTCACACCTGTATCTAACATCATGAGTAAGTGTTTGTTTAGGTGATATTCATAACAGGGCTTTACTGTATAATTTGTCGTTAATAAGAGTTAACATGTATGAATGGTGGATCGAGTTAAATATCAAGATACTTAAAAAAAAATCCACTTTTAGAGAAGCGTAACAATGGCGGATATGTTATAAAAATCCAACGCCTACTTACTCTTTCATATTCAGTTGATATGACAGAACATCTCGTCGATTTCATTTTCGATACTTTTTTGTTTTGCTCGATGCGGAACCCAATGCAAACCAAGATAGCAATGGAAGTAAAACTCTATAGCCTATGTGACAAGATAAACTGTCACCTTATATATTTTAATGCGTACAAAATATGTTAGGCATTAATCTGATCACATCTAATATCAAACGTGTTTGCTCACCTGGCACTAAGTGCCAAGCTGAGCAGATTGATCGTGATTATGATGCCAAGGTGAGCAGTTGTGATCGCGATTATGATTACCCGTCGTTGTGAGTCGGGCGTCATGCGTAGTCCGTCGTTCGACGTGCGTCGTTGTCGACGGACTCAAACGGATTCGTCTCTAGATCCACTTTCTTATAAATCCAGTCAAACTTTGTCAGAAGCATCAATAGGCCGGTTCTTGACTAGAGTCATCCCTCTTATTGCCATGGCAACGATGTACTAACTCATAAAAATGTTCTCATCTAAATGACATACATATTTTAAACGACTGTCTTTTAATTTGCTAAATGTTTCCATAAAACATTGTCGGCAGGGAACGTGGTCAATTTCCATGTATGGCTATATCGAATTCAAAGTCATTTTATGACATCTCCCTCGAAATAATTGATGGAAGGTGATGCAATTTAGCCTGAATATTCCTTAGGTCGTTTCTTACATTGTTTTGTGAAAATTATTTGGAACCATGCAGAACTGTAGTCTTATTGCCATTAACCAGATGATCGAGAGTCTAGTAATTTGATGTATCGCATCACCTAGTAGACTTCTTTCAATGAATGTGCAAACATCATAAACTTTGAGTCAAAATTGGCCTCGCCATGGGGTCTCTACCTCTACATAGACTAATATATAAAACTCTTTGAAAACCTCTTCTTCACAAAAGCAAAGAGACTCAGAGCTTAAATATTTTGTTGATATTATTATCTCGCAGACCTCTACCAAGTTTGTCAAAACCACACCACTCTCGTTAAAATTTAAATTATATACAGAAGAACTGACAACAACAGATAACAGTTACATGTAGTCAGACTTGTATTTAGATACCACAATTTATAATTTCCTAATATAAGTGTTTTAATTATTTTCTGTACGGAGCCACGTGTACAGTGTTCCCTCCCTACAACGGCCCTCCAAACGACGATTTCCTCCTTAAAACAACGCTTGCCGCTCTTCCCCAAAACAAGAAAATTATGGCCAACATATTCACGGCTGCAATGTCACCTGCTTTGATTATCGTCTGCTGTTTTTCTCAAAATTACATAATGGACATTTAGACATAAAAAACTTAATGACGAATGACAAACAACTTGAATCCAGATCAAACGCCGCGCGTCTGATCTGGATTCAAGCTGTTTGCAAATGTAAGCCAATTACCTACCTATAACGACTCACTCCGAACAACGCACATAATCTTTGTTTCCTATTGGATGCCGTTGTAGAGAGGGAGCGCTGTACAGTGGAGAATCTGTTATTCTTTCCCGTTTAAACGCAAACGTACGCAAACGCAAAACACTAAAACGTAGAAAAGAACAACTTTTGGACAATTCTGATATTTCATGTTTATCTTGGTGGCAAACATTTTGGAGCCTGATCAGACGCCGGGTAACCCGGCGTCTGATCTGGCTCCAAACTGTTTGCACTGCAAATAATAGTTTTAGCGTAAATGCGTTTATTGGGAAAGAATAACAGATTCTCCACTGTACATATAAAGTAATGTACACTCATCCTTGGGTAGTCGCATAATACAAGATTGACAATACAGTCTATATTGACTACACCTTTACTACAATAATCTATAACGACGTTAAACACAGGTGACAGGCAACGCAGCAATCTCATGCTTCGATTTCCGTTTAATCTTTCATAGTGGGATTTTCAATGTGATAGAACAAATGTTTTATTATCAACTAGATGAAGGTATACTTTATATAAAATTAAAGTTAATATCGTTTCCAACCATGAAATGGTGTAATCGCGATAGAAAATACATAATATCTCCATTGACGCAAAACAAATTGATATTCCTTTATAGTTTCACTAGAAAATTGATTTTGTAACAATTTTACTTTTCAATTACAACATTTACGTCTTCACCAATATGTCCAGAAAGTATTTGCATTTGCAAAAGGTTTCGATCTTGATCAAACGCCGTCTGTTCCGTTTCAAAATAATTTGAACCTTTAAACGGATGTTTCTTCAGTCAAAATGCTTACAATCGAAAATTTACAACTAAGAGCAGACGACAAAATTTGAGCAGACGATATCTAGTCAGAGAAGGGGTTTGAAGTATGTCAAGGTGCGCGCAGCGTTCTGGAGCGTGCATATACATAATAGCACATGATTCAAACGACGAGATGACTCACTGCCTAACAGGTGATCTGAAATTGTTATGAAAATTTGATAAGTAAAATGCTTTTCAAACACTTTCACAAACAGACTCATTATGATTCATCAGTGAACACTCACTACTCTAGAGACTTGATAATTCATGCGCGGATCCAACTTTGTTTCATAATGACGACGAGGAAGGGGTTCGAGAATGATCCATTACAGCCCAAGTGTTGCCCTATCGAACAAAATTAATCTAATAACTACAATTTTGTCACAATTTTAATTTGACGCAAATGGTGATTGTGGTGGGGTTGGGATAGTTTGAGAATATATACTAGTACAATATATACATGTATACGTATGTGTGTGTATGTGCATACGTGGGTGTGGGCACGTGTGTGTGCGTTCGCGCTCCTATGTGTGTATGTGCTTGGGAGGGGAGGGTAGGGGTATTCCCGCTCCTTCCTCTACATCCGCGCATGTAATGGATACCGTATGGGTCCCACACGAGATCATTCACAAAACTTGAATTGCGTCGCTCTGATAACAATCGCTTCCTTCACTATGTTGCGACCCCGCGAGTATACATTCGAGTACAGTGAAACTCCGTTATAATTGACACTCAAACTAACACACAGTGTCATCAAAGATGTGGCAGGTGGCAGCTTAAAGCAAGATGAACGTCAAGCAGGACGATCAATGTTTTACTTAATTTGAAATTTGCTTTAAACAAGGACTTGACATAAAGACGTGAACTGGATTCTGTTGAAAGCTGGTAATAGCAGAGGTTTAGTGTACATATATACACTTTTATAGATATGTTTGTCTAATGACAGTTTTTGTCATTTTGTAATGATTCAATGTGCAAAGATGGGAGTTTTACGAGATAGCAGATACAATTGGTACTTTTGTTATGGAAAGTATGATGACTTACATGAGTCAATACGTTTACCTCTCTCTCTCCACTTATTTGCGTTCAGGGTTTAAAACAGGTGGTTGATCAAAGCAAGTGGAGAATATAAAGTCAAACTAATGAGGACATGCCAAAAACATTGTCTTCCAACTGCTGAAATGCCCACAATCTCCTTATGTCTTAGTGGGATCTCTACTAGGTCTACTGCCTCATTTTCATACCGGTTTATCTGCATCCTGGTCGGTCTCAAGTTTTGATTTCCTAATTTCGTCATCTCTTTCAGGGTTACCCAGAAAGTAGCGATGGCAAAGTGGTTTATAGCCATATGAATATTACTATATTTTTGCTATAGATGAAAACCCTATTTTTAGCTCACCTGGCACAAAGTGCCAAGGTGAGCTATTCTGATCGTGCTATGTCCGTCGTCAACAATTTCTTTAAACGACATCTCCTCCTAAACTACTGGATGGATTTTTACCAAACTTAGTAGAAATTATTCTTATATGGTCCTCTTTGAAAGTTGTTTAAATATTCCCGGGCCGTTGCATATCTAGGTCACAGGAGCTAAAAACTTAACATACAGTTATATAGTGAAATCTTCAAACCTCTTCTTCTCTGAAACTAATAAAGCTAGAGCTTTGATATTGGCATGGTGTAACTTCTAGATGTACTTTACCAATATTGTTCAAAAAGTTTTGGTCCGTTGCATATCTAGGTCACAGGAGCTGAAATAGATCTTTCAATAAAAACTTAAAACATCTTCAAACCACAGTTCCCTGAACTTAGATATTTTGCATAAAGCATCATCTACAGGTCCTCTATCAAGATTGTTCAAATTATGTCCCTTGGGTCAAAATTGACCTCGCCCCGGGGGTCACAAATTTACATAGAGTTATATAGTGAAATCTACAAACCTTTTCTTCTCTGAAACTAATATGGGTAGAGCTTTGCTATTTGGCATAGTGTAACTTTAAGATGTATTTTACCAATATTATTCAAATGGTTTCGGTCCGTTGCATATCTAGGTCACAATAGCTAAAAATAGATTTTTTCAATAGAAACTTAAAACATCTTCTCCTCTCAAACCACAGTATCCTGAGCTTAGATATTTTGCACTCAGCATCATCCAATCAGCAATTGGCACAATTGTATTGTCATAATTTCTCCGCTTTTCAAGATATGTTACATTTACATCAACGGTTCCAGGTGAGCGATTTAGGGCCGTATACGGCTCTTTGTCATTCTTATAAAAGCTGTTTCTGTAAAAGTTTAGATCAGTCGAAGTATGACTGACAACTGTCAGTAAATATTCAAACCAGGTTTTGTGTAAATACACAGGACATTGAACATTCCTATTGAAAGTATCCGTGTGTGATCAAGAATCTTAGCCGAGCTCTTGCCCACTACGTCAACACATATACTGTTGTGCGTAAATGACGACATACCTCTGACGATTGTTGTTCAAAAGAAAAATAGGCACGCTTGTCGGAGCAGAAATTGTACTGAAAAGAAAAATAGCGGTTGTCCAAAAATCCAAACCTTGATTGGTTCTTGGCCGAGATTGACTTTATAACTGGGGTTGCACATTTGACGGCGCTCTATCCTGTCGGCAATCTTTCTTTATGTAATCAAAACTGAAGGGCATCCCAAGAGGGATTTCTATGTACCCTGTCTATGCACAGGGTACATGCGTTTACGTATACGGCTTGTTATCCAATCAGAAGTGAGGGTATTACTTTGCAGTATAATAATGTCACATGTGAAACTTTTGCAGGAATTACTATGTAATGTAAACAAACTGGTTAATACTCAGATTAAAATCATCATTAGCTAGACATTAAGACAAGCTATTTACCAATGTACGTCGACTAGTCCTACATTTACCCCACGCCTTATTTTATTCACTTCATTTCCGCATACGTTTCCAGATCAACATGTCCGTATGGACCCTCCGGGTCAATTTTTTCTCATTTGACTTGAAATTATTTTAAATTCTCTCTGTCACAGTGAAATTATTTATTAACCCCAGTCTTTCAATTTGAACCAAACAGTTGGATATTCAAACAATCCTGCTGTAAACCTATAGTTGACTTAGTATACAGTTGAGAATGCGTCATTCTTTCCCGTATAAATGAAACTAAAACTAAACGCAAACACGAATTAATACGTAGAAAATAACAACATCTCGGTAATGCTGGTGCCTGAATTTGATCTAAGAAGCAAACGGTTTGAAGGATGATTCCGAGCGTCTTACCTGGTTCAAACTATTTGCAATGAAATACGTAATTATCATACATCAAACGCGTTTATTGGTGAAGAAAAACATATTTTCTATTTTACGATGGATTCTGGCTCCCAACTGTTTGACACTCAGATTGAAAGACAGTGCTCTCCACAAAGACACCCAATGGGAGACACAGATTTTGTGTATTGTTCGGCGGTAGTCGTTACAGAGAGGGACTTTGCAAACAGCTTGAATCCAGATCAGACGCCGCGTAACGCGGCGTCTGATCTTATTTCAAGCTGTTTGTAACTCTTGATTATATTTATTCTATCAAAATGTCCACTTATATGTAACTTTGAGAAAAAAACGGCTGACGACTATTTTAAGCAGACGATATTGCAGCAGTAAAAGCGTTAGACATAGTTGTCCTGTTTATGGAACTGCGGCAAGGGTCGTTTATAAGGAGTGAGTAGTTGTCGGGAGGTCGTTGTAGGGAGTGAGCACTGTAATTCTACAAACACTTCCATAGTACCTACTGTAACACATATTTTACTGTGTAAGGCGGTGATACTAGCCACCATCCTAAGCGGGTTGCCTCTGAATTTATTTCTCATTAATAGCAATGAATGTTTTGTAAATCTGCGGGATTTCTTTTGGTGTTTGAACAAATCAAGTCGCGAGCAAATTACAAATGTCAGCGGGAAAGCTATCCTGCGTGTAAATGCAGTTAAGTATATGTTAAACCATTTCGTTTTTATAAATGTTGAATATTTCCTCTCAAATCATTTCAATTACTTCTTGAAATGGATATTTTTCGTTTATTCCCAAAATCAAACATAAATCAGGGTCCAAAGTTTTAAAGCTTTTGAGGTAAGTCTGAAGTCATTATCAAGCATTTGATTTGTCAGATTTGAGCTGAGGCTCTAATTTGACCAATCAAATGCTTGAGGACAAATTCAGACTCAACTCAAACGCTTTATAACCTTGAAGCAAGGTTTAAAGTTCAAATGACCTGTATTTCTTCAATTGAATTTTGATACAATTTATAATTTGAATTCGCTTAAGTGGAATTATACTTCTTTTTTAAGCTTTGAGTAGTTTGGAATAGGTTAAGAATAACCTTGGGAATTTAACTTCTCGTTTTCAATATACATATATACAACCAGGGCTCTAGATAAAGGGGAGTAAACTGAACAAATCAAACATTTTCACACTCATTTTAGACCAAATCCTATGGTTATTGAAAACTATTACCTAGGAGCTTTCACCTGACTACTTCAGCTTTGTGACGGTCTTTCACTTACTGACCACTAACACCGCTCTGGTTGTTGAGCGATGTTAAGGTGTTGTCCCAGATTTGAACAGTCTAAACTTCTCAATAATGAATACTATCACACAGTTAAACTTCCACCAGAAATCCTATGGTGTTGCTACTCATTAGAATCGTATCTTATAATTTTTTTTTTGCATGCGACAATTTCGAAGCAGACGATATTACCGCAGGATAAGGGTTAATACAGGAAACGAATTGTTTTCATAACCGTTGCAAGCAGTTATAAACTGTTGATCATTCAGTGGGTATACATTTTCAAATAGTGACAAAAGGGTTCATTATGGCATGTATATTTAAACGTATGTGTACGCGTCAATATGTATGTTGAGAGAGGTGACTGCTGCATGCGAGATAATAGTAACAAACAACCCAAAATAGCCGGTCGATAGAGCTTTTCTTGCATTAAATCATTATCCCCTAAAACTTACATGGACAATTCCAGTTTACATTAAAGGCTGGCTCATTTTAGACTATTTAGGGTTGTTTTTATAATATATTGCACAATGACAAACAGTAAAGTCCCTGATCAGAGGGCTCCGGTAGGATTCCTCTGACCAGGGACTTTACTGTTTGCATATTACAATTGTACTCTTCACATGTACACATTTGGTAAAGGACGCATATATGCGTCACTAGGGCTCAATGTCAATGAGTTAAGATGCCATATGTCTTTAGCTGATACCTGTTTTAACTCACACTGAACACCATGCGTCATCTTGGTTTCAATGCAGTCAGTCTTAAAGACATCTCCTGGCGACCTTTCGGTCATAACACCTAACAAGCTATCAAATCATGCAGTCACGTGCAAGTTTTGTCCTTACTGCTATCTTGTCTAGGGATAAACTCATCCAAGCGTTTCATGTGAAGCCCGTACCTTGAACTTGTTAGTTTGGTTAGTAAAACCCATTGAAAAAAACCTTGATTGTGAGTATGTGAGGGCCTCTCTAGACAAGATTAGTTTAGTTACCTGGATTTTCACACCATCTGAGATTGGTGACACCTTGTGAATCATGCTTTTTCTCACCAATCGATGAATGGGCTGGTGGTCCCTCAATTGACTAAGGAAAAGTCTTTAACACTCTCAATGAGCCTATGACCTGTATTGTACAAATCCGTTACACTCCATTATGGCAAATAAAGAGAATATTTTATGTACATCCCATCTATCTGATATCAGTGAAATATGTTGCTTCAAGTTTCCAATAGGGTCTTTAACATATACAGCGCTCCCTCTCTACAACGACATCCAATAGGAGACAATTATTGTGTGCGTTGTTCGGGGGGAGTCGATATAGGGAGGCAAATTGGCTTACTTTTGCAAACAGCTTGAATCAAGGTGACTGGAAAACAGAAAGCTCCTTTAGGAGTTTTCTGTTTTACTGTCACCTTGTTTGAAGCTGTCACCTGTCTGATCTAAATTCTAGCTATTTGTCACTCGTCATTAAGTTTTTTCTGTCAAAATGGCCATTATGTAACTTTGAGTAAAACAGCAGACGACAATTTTAAGCAGACGACATAACAACCGTGAATAGGTTGGGCATAAATGTTCTGCAAAGGGAACTACGACAAGTGTCGTTTTAAGGAGGGAGTGGTGGTTGGGAGGGCCGTTGTAGGGAGGGAGCACTGTATGAGTCTTTTTAGTGGTCATAAACAAGGTGTTTGTTGTACTGAACTCATCCTATGATATCCGCAAGAGAGTGACTATGTCCTGACGTATTAGAATCAGAGTTTCTTTGTAGCCCCGTCAATGGAACATTCAACTTGCTTTAATTCCAGGTGCAAGTAGATAAATGAATCATCGATTACTAATATATTGACCAGAATTGCAGGTAGTTCGGTTCGTCCTTGATACACACATTAAATCACAGTGGCGACAACGCTATATCTTCAAGTTCAAACAAATTGAAAGTCAAACAAATTACCAATTACAGTGGAGAAAACGCTTTCTCGTTTAAACGCAAACGGAACGCAAACGCATCGGAATAAAACGCAGAAAAGGACAACCTTTAGACAATTCTGATAATTCATGTTAGTCTGAGTGGCAAACAGTTTGGTGCCTGATCAGACGCCGGGTTACCCGGCGTCTGATCTGGCTCAAAACTGTTTGCAATTGAAATAATAGTTTTTAGCGTGAACACGTTTATTGGGAAAGAATAACGTTTTCTCCACTGTACATGAAGGATATGGCAGTTTCTTTATTCTGGTTGGTGTTACATGTACATGTACTTTAGCCTATGGGTATTCAACGATGAACCATTAAATCTCTTGCGGCGATGGGCAGCAGACACAGTTTTGTTTGAAAAATTTTTTTCATGAATCTGAATCGTGGTTTGCTATTTATTTTCGATAACTGAATATCGCTTAAGTCGAACCTGACTGTGTTTCAAAGTTCAATTTTTGGTAAAGTTTTGGTTTGGCTAAAGCAATATCGAGTTATAAGACGGGGGCGACTCTACTGTATAGTCATATGCTCGCTGTAGAATCACCTGTACTTGCAATGACAGTACAAAGAATATAGAAATATGACGTCATGCGCAGCAATTTGTTTTCTAATGCATTATTATTGTGATGAAGGAATAACTGGTGCAGTTTTGAGTACAGTGCTCCCTCTCTACAAAGGCCCTCCCCAATACAACTACCTCCTTACAACGACCCTTGCCGCAGTTCGTTAACATGACAGTAATGTCTAACGCTTTTACAGTTGTAATATCGTCTGCTTAAAATTGTCGTCTGCTGTTTTTCTCAAAGTGACATAATGAACATTTTGACGGGAAAATATAATGACGGGATACAAACAGCTTCAATCCAGATCAGACGCCGCGTTACGCGCCGTCTGATCGGGATTCAAGCTGTTTGCAAATGTAAGACAATATATAAATACTAGATGGCAGTTTGCGTGATATTCAAATTGTCAACCCGAGAAACAGAATGTCACCCCGAGGCGTAGCCGAGGGTGACATTCTTGTTTTCGAGGGTTGACAATTTGAATGTCACGCAAACTGCCATCTAATATTTATTTTATTACACTGAGCTTATCAACCCTGGCTTTGGAATCGTTTTATTCGTATTTTTTAAAATGTGTTATGAATACCAATTTAGCGCGGACATGTACGTAACGCGGGAAATGACGTCGCCGTCTTACGACGTCACATTGTTTATAATTATATTACAAGAAAGAAAGAAGAACGTTATGATACGTAAATTGAAGAAAAAGCGTCTTTACATTGTCTAGGTGGCAAAAATCCTCTTCCGAAATGGTGGCAAATCCTTAAGGGAATGGACAAAAGGAAGCAACTTGTACAGAAAATGCCAAACGTTGATTAGAAGTTACCACTTTTTAAAACGTTCTAATATCGCTTATAGCGAAATTCATGTCAATGCTGACAGTACGTTTTCGGACGGAGAAAAAAAGTAATGTCACAAAATGAATATCATAAAGAGTGACAGTATATTTTGGATAGATGTAAAAGACATGCAAAATGTTAACTGCAGGTCTATGGGAATTTAACATTGTAACTCAAAGCGATGTGTAATAATTCTACCCGGCATCTGACCAGGCTCCAAAATGCTTGCAATGAAAATGATAGTTTTATAGTAAACGCGTTTATCGTTAAAGGATATGACGTCTTCTACACTGTATATGTCTTGATAAAGTTTGTATGGAAATTACCTCGCAGGGGGCGTGTATGACACGTTTTTATTCATTGGTGTATATTATTGTAAAACACGATTAGAGGCAAAGGTTTTGAATAAATTGTAAAATTTACTGGTTCGGTTATTTTATCGGTTAATGCGACAGATTCAGTGGCTGTGACCTCTGGCCAAGCGACCTGTATGTTTTGCTCTAGCTATATTTGTAAATATTCTTTCCAAATAAACGTTTTTTGTGCAAAAACAATGATGCCCTTTACAAACATTTTGGAGCAAAATAAGTTGCCGAGTAACTCTGCACATAATTAGGCTAAAAAGATTGTTATTCTGAATAAAGAATTTTCTACAGTTTCAAGCAAACCAGCAATTTCATTTATTTTACTGCACGGTGTGAGGAGATATATAGGATATTACACGATTGTTCATAATTTATTGGAATTCATAGGAGTCTTTTAGAAAAAAGATAAAAACGAGGCTGATAAATCCAATAAACTATTAACACGAATGTTATATTCTTTTTATAACATAACTTGGAAAAGCTATCTATCGCAGCTTTTGAGATCAAGTGAATGCTAAGCGCGAAATACCGGTAAGTAGATCTATACAGGAAAATAGTTGTTCCAAATTATTCCCGTTCACTAGCATAATGTTTATGTTATTACATGTATTAATAAACACTTTCTTGTAGATATAATATTGATTACTTAATAATTACATCAAAAATCTATAAATTGAATACCGGTATACATGAAGGAATGAAGACGTTGGATATTAACGCATAGAGCGCATTTTAACGACGTCACAAGTAAACGACGTCGTCGCGTACCTCATTTGCATAGTTATTCAACTAGTTATATATGACAAATAAACAACGAGTGTTATTCAACGCTCACGCCGTCTGTTATGTCATAAAATAATTTATTTCGTATTCAGGCTACATAGGAATCAACTTAGAAAACATGTGTAAACAGCAAAGACTGTATTAAGCCGGAACTAATTGAGGGATTTCGGACATATGTGAAGGTAGCTAGTTTATTTTTTTCCATAAACATAAGGAAATGGGGTGGATCACAAGTTCTCACAACATTAGATTCGACCCTTGCAATAATAGTTTTCATGGTATTGCTACAAGACTTAAAAATCATGTGCTTGACACTTCCGCTCATCAAACTCATTCCACAAACGAAATTTTATTTGAAAAGCATCATTAGAATATGAGGAAGCTGACAGCTAAATGCAGATTGCAATAATGCCAAAGAAAAGCAAAAGCTGAATTTTTTAAAGCAGAATAAAAGTAAAAAAGAGAGCGCTTTGGATATTTAGATTGTGCATTATATCAACTTTAAATGTAGTTTTGCAAACACATATCATATATGGTATTGTGTAAAACAGAACTCTTGTTTTTTCCTTTTATACAGTAAAACATCTATATTACGACCATTAAAATCAAGGCTAATTGATTTTCTAAGAGACAGGTGACAGCTTCAAACAAGGTGACAGTAAAACAGAAAACTCCTAAAGGAGCTTTCTGTTTTCCAGTCACCTTGTTTTAAGCAGTAGCATGTCTTAAACACCTAATAAGTATTACAATGTTGTGGTCGTAATAGAGAGTTTTTTCTGTACAAAGCTCTACTGTAGTTTTCCAGATATCTATACACAGTTAAGCAAACTGTGCGGTTATTCCTTCATATGGTATCTACAGTGGAGAAAACGTTATTCTTTCCCGTTTAAACGGGCTCCAAACTGTTTCAATAGATATTCTTTCTATGAGTACAGGTACGATTGATATGGAAGGGATAAGGTATATAGTGAAACATGATCACTCCATAAATGGCCAGTATGTATATACAGCGCTCCCTCTCTACAACGACATCCAATGGGAGACAAAGATTAGGTGCGTTGTTCGGAGGGAGTCGTTATATGGAGGAAAATTGACTTACATTTGCAAACAGCTTGAATTCAGATCAGACGCCGCGTAACGCGGCGTCTGATATGGATTCAAGCTGTTTGTATCTTGTCATAAAAAAATTTTCTGTCAAAATGTTCATTATGTCACTTTGAGAAAAAACAGCAGACGAGAATTTTAAGCAGACGATGTTACAACAGTTAAAGCGTTAGACATAATTGTCCTGTTAGGGAACTGCAGCAAGGGTCGTTGTAAGGAGGGAGTTGTTGTTGGGAGGGCCGTTGTAGATAGAACGCTGTATAGCATTCCCAAAATGGTATCATGTGAAATGGCGTACCTATGGCGAAAACGCGTACGCTTTACCCCCTGTATCACTGTCATAAATGTTGTACAGTGGAGAAGACATTATCTGACGCCTTTAACTAAACTGAATGCAAACACAATGCAGTAAGAAAAAATACAAGTAAGTAAAACATGACAGCTATTTTGAAATTCTGACGAGTTATCTTAATCTGAGGGGCAAACAGTATGGAACCTGATCAGAAGCCGGATAGCGCAGCTTCTGATTTGGCACAAAACTGTTTGTAATGGAGACACTGAGTTTAGCAACAACACGTTTTTTTGGGAAAGAATGTCACCTTCTCCACTGTATATAGGTTGATGGCCCGGCCGGACAATCGTAGGTCCGCGTTTTTGGTATGCCCACCCGTCGGTGCTGAGATAAAGCTGAATGGGCTGTTGTTTACTTATACCATTATTATCAGGAATGCTGACCATTGTCCGGGGATTACGCTTTCACTGAAGTGTCAGAGCACGGGGAGTTAAGCTCATTTGTCAAAAATCCACATAATTAGAGGATCAATGTCATAAAAAATGTTAAGCCGGGCTCTGAATTAAATTTAGTACAGTTAAAGACCATTTATCTCCCAGATCTGACTCCTGTATATAAACATTTGTGTTTATCCTAATCCCCCAGGTTGAAACTAATGCTTTGTCATCGCCACGTAGCACCCCGCCACGAGGCCAGTACAACTGGTGTAGATTAATGTGCACTTAAACCTGTACGGACACAAGATAAATAAATACCAGTTTGAAATAAAGATGTGCTTAATGCAGGACAGAAGTGCAGCACAATCTCATCTGTTTTACTTTTCGTCCTGAATTAAGCAATCCCGCATGTTAAAGAGATAAGCAATCCCCAATGTTAAAGAGAGATTCGTTGTTTATTAGAGAATGATCGGTTAATACAAGCTCGACTGTGCACTGATAAGACACAATATCTACATAAATAGGAACACTAATTAACCGGAAATGCCTCCGTGGTGAAATGAGCTGAAGTTTCTTAAAATACACATTGTCCTACATATTTCTTAAGGTTTTTTTTAGGTTTTTTATTAAGATGTAGACATCTGCCAGGCATGTATGTAAGCTTGAATATTACTGATGGGAGCTGAAAACAAAATAAAAATACAAATGTATAGAACAAATACTTTACTTTTGCATAGTGTACCATCATAATGAACAACCTATGATATAAAATATATTATACACTATTTCAATATCATATGAACATATATCAAAGTGAAGGTCACATTTTATTCTAAACATTTATGTAAAAAGAGGATCAACTCAACTGTGCTGTGAGCCAAAGTTTAGTTCTGTGATTGCAGTCTAAAACCAGGGTCAAGGTCACATTAAACTAAAAACGTAGGCGACACTGCGCGCAATTCTACGATGAAGCCGCACATCAAATTTCATATCCTAAGCTGATGTAGGACATGTGATTAGGAATTTTAGGTACAACGCTTGCAATCCAAAGATAATCAAGTAGTCGCAAATACAATTTGGTATCTTTAGCTAATCTGGTATATGAAATATGCTCTGGATAAAGGTACACTGAAAAACTGACGTCAAAAAACAGTTCACACCAGTTGCACAAAGCTATGCCATAGGGGCATAAATGACATAATTCGTATATTATCTAGTAATGTTTCTTCATATATTTTTTGTAGTCTAAAATCAAGGGTAGATAGAGTAAAATAGGGTAAAATAGAATGGTATTTTTCTTCAATTTTAGTACTTTTGCAAGGTATTTTATCCTACTCTTCAGGTATGCTTCGTATAAATACTCCATTTACATTACTATATAATTTTAAAAATATACTTTAATGATCTTTTTATGTTTATCTAAATACCAGTACATGTATTAAATTTTTATTTATCCCATGCATATATGACTCCTATTTTTACACATCATTTCTTTAACACCAGACACAAGTAGTTGAACGTTAATCAAAAGAAATTAACAGTTAGTTTTTAAAAGTAGAAAGTTCATGCAAGATTAGTTCCACATGTGTGAACCTAAAGATTCGATGGTAAAGATTATCATTTTGCTATAGTAATCGAAACAAAGTCACTATTAAAAAGACGAAATCGACAATTGTACAAAAGGCAGCAGATTGATGCAAAACACAAACAATGTAGTTAAATCTAAAAGTGTGCCTTTTTATGTTTACTTTTGGTACGATGTAAGTTGTCAAACCCCTTTGAACATTTTAAGGGAACGCATAGCACGTATTTGAATGTGATAGACAACAATGATTTAGTTGAGTAAACCTAAAATTTAATATTGTTTCAGGGCATGAAGTGTTATTCTTTCCAAAACATAACAGTTGGTTATTTAACCCTTCATGATCAAATCTGTCTTGAGGTTTTTACCCTTTCATCGTCGTATTGTCATCTGCTTCAATAATGTTGTCTGCAACATTGTTTCAAAGTTAGATTTAAGGCAGTATAGCTGACGTTATTTTAAAACAAGGGGCAAAGAGTTTTGATCCTATCAGACGCCGCGTGACGCTGCGTCTGATCAGGATCAAAACTCTTTGCAAATGCGCTTAGTGTCATCATAGAGAGTGAAAAGGGTTAAAACAATTGATTTTCATTACAAACAGTTGTGAACTATGTCAGATGCCGGATAACTTGGCCCTTTATAAAGCTGATGTAAGAGCAAAACATGTTACAGTGTTCCCTCCCTACAATGGCCCCTCAACAACGGCACCATCCTTATAACGACCATTGCCGCAGTTCCCTTAACAGGAAAATCATGTCAAATCTATTCACGACTAATATGTCGACTGCTTAAATTTTCGTCTGCTTTTTTTTCTCAAAGTTACAAAATGGACATTATAACGGGAAAAACACCTGAATGACGAGTGACAAACAGCTTGAATCCAGATTAGACGCCGCGTTATGCGGCGTCTGATCTGGATTCAAGCTGTTTGCAAATTTCCCTCCTCTAACGACTCCCCTGAACAACGCACATATTTTGTCTCCCGTTGGGTGTCGTTGTGGAGAGGGAGCACTGTATATTATGGCCATTTATACATTGATCTATGCATTGCGTTATTCTTGCAATTTAGGTTTCGTTTAAACGGGAAGTATAACATTTTCACTTGTGTATTGTTGTTGACCAACTGTTGCGATTTTATCTCCCCAGTGTGAATGCTTAACGTCGTAAGAAAACCCCCCTTCTACGTTTAATCAGAAATATGTCAGTGAATAATATTGCTACAAATTTATCTGCAAGATCAAGATCCAATTATAAGCATTATACAAAGTGAAGCAACTGAAGGCGTAGTTTGTAGGTATTTAGTTCCGCCAAAAAATACCTTCAAATCCAAGGCGGACTTCACTATCATGTGCAAACACTTTTGATCCAGATTAAAACCGGATTCTGTTCGGCGTTAGATCAGGTTTAAAACTTTTTGCCACCCGTTTTGATGTTTTTTAACTAAAACTTCCTAACATTCATAATTTAAAAAAAATGCAGAATACATTTTTACGCAAATGTCAATGTCAGTTTAAAAGTTAAAAAATATTGTACAAAATTATCTCTATAACCAACAGACCGTCTCCTATTCAAAATATAATGCGCATTGTCCAAAATTGCTGTTTAAGCGCAAATGAAGGCAAAATGTGCTGATTAAGCAGAAAAAAGATTATCTAAGGGGAAAAGCCAGGAGTAATTCGTTTTGAGATGCACATTAAAATTATCTTTAGCGACCACTAAAATTAAAGCACATCAACTTTTTTAGCACAAGTGGTGACTTTATACAGAGAAAGAGTCACACAAATTAATAGTAGCCAGATAAATATTTCTTGTTATCCTTCTTTAATGCATTATGCAGCCAGCGTTCGTTCTAATGGATGACCGTTTAGCAGAGCATCACTGTATATTAACCGAAGCCAAGCCTATTTTCACCAACTGTAGTTTCTTATTATGCGACTGTTATTGGCAAAACATTTAAAGAAAAAGCATTTAACCAAATTTTTGTTCAGTTTTTGACATGTGTAGAAAAGCTTGTATAGAAATATTTCTTTAATATACTGTTGAAATATATCGTAGCTTTAACTGCGACGTAAATTCAATTGTACACGGCCCATTCAAGCAGGGAGACACTCGGGCAGCTTTGACTAGAGTTGAAACTAAATGATATGAATATTAAATCCGGAATTATTCAAAACCCAGTTGGCGATCTTGTAGCAATAAAAAGGTAGTTTGTCAAACGGGGCTTAGCCGGGGACAGACCCGTGAGTGTTCGCTGGTGACAGATATGAAAATTCAATAAAACGATAAATTAACTCTTATCCTAACAAGCGCGTTTTTACTAACTTTGGCAAACACTTTAGACTCAGATCAGACGCCGATTAAAGCTTAAGTCTGACCAGGATACAAACTGTTGACATTTCAAAGATTAATCAGTTGGAAGTGTATGAAATACTTCATTTGTTAACAGGGTTGCAAATGCAAATGTTAAGGCTGAATATATTATTGCAAGCTTAGGTGATATCATTTGAATGCTAGATATGAGTTTAATATTCCATTTCAAACAGTTTAGAGCCAGATAAGATGACGAACAACTGGACGTTCAACCAGGTTTTAAACTATTTGATACTTTGATCGCATATAAACAGACATACAAAGAAGTGTGTATGTTTTCTGTGATAAAGCAGGCGACATTATGGACATAATATTAAACATTTAAATGGGTAATGTAACGCGAAGTGTTTGACATTTCTTCAAAACAGCATTTTATGCTTTCCGTGTAAATTCAAATACGGTGTCAGTTCACTATTGCCACTTATACTGCCAAGCCCGACTATACTATCATTTACAAACAGTTTGGATTCATATCAGACACCCAGCAACTCTGCTTCTGATCAGGCTCTAAGCTGTTTGTCAATAATATTGATGTTTTATTCAGTAACACCCTTCCAAAACTGTACATTTGACGAAATTGTCGAGACATCAGTTTTTAGATGACAACATTTTGAAGTGAAGGGATTTAAAGGTCAATTACTGTTAATCTATCAAACTGAATCTGATAGGCATCGATTAGAGGCCATAGTGAACGTAATAATATATAATACATCATTAAAATCCAATTATACAAACAACTTAAATCAATATTAAATTGCCCACGGTTCTCGCCAAGACAAATCGAGAACACGTGCTTTTTATGAATGTAAAATAAATGCTTAATAAACGAGCAGCGAAATCGAAAGAACTCATGAATATTCATGATGGCATTCAAACCGAAATCGTTTAAGACCAGGTAAAAGTGCCAAATGCACTTAAATCTGATATCGGGTATTAAGATCAGTAGGTAATGTCGTATACTAGCTGGCTTTTTTATTTTCGTCCCAGCTGGAAGAAATGGCTATGAATTGTGTTAGGGAGGCCTAAAAGAGCTCAAACAAAGCCACCTTTATACTCCTGTTAATGGCACTTGTTCGTAGAACATTTGTAAACATATGGTGTAGCTTAAAAGTAGGACAAGTCTGCTTTAAATACCGAAAGTAGGTTCTGATTTATAGGGAAGTGATTTGTGTTTACAGTGGAGAATACATTATTCGTTTCCCTGTAAAACATAAACGAATCGCATTACAATAAAACTATAAAAAATAACCCTTTGACAACTCTGACTATTAATATTAATCTGGGTGGCAAACAAGACAATAAAAGTATACTATGATAAAAAGGGTACTGAATTTGCTATCTGGAAAAGTGCAAAAGCAAATGATTATTTTTTTCCAGTCAAAATACCTGTAGGCTAAATTTGATGTAGAAGACACGCGTTGAAAGCAGACGGTTATGACTTTGAATGAAAATGTAGAATACAGTCGACACTCGATAACTCGAAATAGCGTTAGTTACAACATACCTATATTTCAAAGTTAAAACGTGAAATATTGGTAGGTTAGACTTAACTCATTGAGCCCTAGTGACGCATATATGCGTCCTTTACCAAACGTGTACCTGTGAAGAGTACACTTGTCCTATGCAAACAGTGAAGTCCCTGATCAGAGGGCTCCTGTAGGAGCCCTCTGATCAGGGACTTCACTGTTTGGTATTTTTGCAATTTATTACCAAGAACAACCCTAAATAGTCTAAAAAGGACCAGCCTTTATTGCTAACTGGAATTGTCCATTGGAAGTTTCAGGGGATAATGTGTTAAGCGAGATCGATTTATCGATATTAAACATATGCACTACCGGTAAAGGCGATTTAAGTGAGTTCGAAGTATCGAGTTTCGACTGTATATGGCGCTTGAAGAACTAATATAAAATATTGTCCTGTTGTTTGAGAATAATGAAGACATCGGCTATCCAAGCTAATTAATATTCTAAATATATATTTTTTCCCGAATAGTTCGTTAAATGTGTCTATATCAAAATGGAACGAAATGAACTAAAAATGAAGAATGAAGAAAATGACGATTTCTTACAAGTATGTTTTATCTGCTTGTCATACATACACTAGATTATTCTTGTTTAGTCATGATCAAAACTGTTCATCACACAAGTCACGCTATTTAGTCGATTACCTGAAAATAAGTATTGCAGACAATATTCATTTTCTTGCATAAACATTTTGCGTTTAATATATTAAGCCGCCATTTGTATATGTGACTTTAAACGGAATATTACTATACTTTGCATATCTTATGCACCGGATCACTCGAGTTGTGTGTGTAAAGGCTATATCCAACTCGACCTTCGGTCTCGTTGGATATAGCCTTTACACACACAACGAGAGTGATCCGGTACATAAGATATGCAAAGTATAGTAATGTTCCTTTTATTATATACCTCTTATAATAAAAATAAAACGAAAAACGATAGAAATGTTTCGAGCGTTACTATAAATAAACGGGATTTCCCATCCGTCACACTTCGGGGAATGGCGCGTGAAAGTAAATACTCGCTATTACGACCACTAAAACGAATGCTAATTGATTAAATAATAGAGAGGTGACAGCTTAAAGCAAGCTAAAGGAGCTTTCTGTTTCACTGTCACCTTGCTTTAAGCGGTCACCTACCGTAAACACCCTAATACTTAACATAATTTTGTCGTAATAGAGAGGTTTTACTGTAGTTCCAACTTCCGACTACACAGTAAATGTTCTTTTCCCATTACACAAGGTACATGGGTAATACGGAATTTTCAATCCGTCAAGGTGTATTTGTTCGATAAAATACAGAAATATTTCGGGCAGAACATTGGTAGGTATATAATAAATGACACTATTTATTCTGTCCAAGTTTTAATTTAAAGAATATGCAAGAGAAAGTTAGAACTGATAATATTTTTTAAAATGTTGACGATTTAGTATACTCTGAAGGTCATACTATTTGCAGTGGACATTAATTCGTTGAACACAAAGACGATGGTTTGAGAAAGAATAGCGCCAAACGTTTAATCTCCTTAATAGTTATATACATGTATCATCAAGGCTGTTATATTTTATTTTGTTAAGTAATTGTGCTCACTGTATATCGTCATTTTGTGACTTGGTGGTCACCATGTATCTAAATATCAGATTATGGTGATCCCTTGGTTACTTCATAGAGGGCACTATCTGTATTCTCAAATATGTATATTATTTTTGTGTTTTCTGTGTCTGTTTTGTCAACTCTCTGGTAACTATGTGATATGTAGTTCAGGATACAGGGTGTCATGTATAAAGTATATACCATTTGTACACGTGTATTTTAGGACACGTTTACACGTTGTTACCGGTATATATTATGTTTGTGTTATTCGTTTATACTGTATGCTGTAATTGTATTCTTGTAATCTTTATATAATAGAGAAAAAAAGATATACATGTATAGTACATCGTCAAACCAGTTGTATATTGTCAAAACAGTTGTTTGTATTAGTACCTGTAGTATTTATTGTTAAGGACAATATTTTCAAGGCAGATATTTATTACCAAAGCTTTTGTATATTGCAAATGCACAAATAATAATTATACATCTGAAAAAGGCAAAAGTAAAACGATATTTCCCCCTAACGCCTTTAACACTACTGTCTGTTGCATTGTGTCATATTAGATATTTTAATAAAAACATCTATACAACTAAACAATTCAGTTACCGAAGTACACGGCCTCTAAAGCGGATCCAAATTGTTTGAAATAAATCCCTAGGCATGTTACTTTGAACTGCACTAAATTATTTTAAGTTAAAGGATACACTGTGCTGGTATTGTATTTCGCTTATAGTTGTCTATTTTTAATGTGTAATAATGCTCTTTTTGTTTAAATTTCAAATTAAATTGCACCTTCTTATAATTTTCAGAAGATAAAACTTTATGTAACATTCAAATAATTAAGGAGAAGTATATAAAAAAGATATGCTATTTCTATAAGTTCAAACAAATGTTTTTAGTTTAATTTTTTTGACATTGCCGGGATGGTGGCGTATGCTTCTTCACCAAGCTACCATTGCTCTTAATGTAATAGAACATGTAATAGAAAACTAAACTAATTACATAGACCTTTTACATTTACTTCACTGCTTCACCTTTTCACTTACGACATCCAAACGTCAACACAGCAATAACTTGAATCCGTTTTCTGATTTGTATATAATTTTAACAGATACACACTAAAAGGGGAATATACTTACGTCTGGACTTCCGGTGCATCTATAAAATTTCTTTTATAAAAACATGGTCTTGTATATAATGGCCCAGATTTAAGTCAATTACCGCAGCTGCATACAACACGGGTACATGGGGCAAATCAGGTTAAAGTGAAAAAAAAGTGGTAGAAATATGTTGAATTTCATTGCAAATTCGGACTTTTATAATTATGGAAAAATGTGAATAAAGTGACGTCAACTATATTTTTTTTATTTTTCGGAATACATGTACACCGGTTACTGGTATACACCGGTGATAGGGTGATTGAGCATATGTGGTCAATTTTGTGAGACGAAACTGTGATGTCCTAAAAATCCACGTGCGACAAACGCATCCATGCTATTTGAACATAGTGAATATATAAATATGCAAATGCGCATCTCGATACATTTACAAATATTATATGCCATTGTTGAAAGTTTAAACATTTAGGATATGTTGTTTAAAAAATGAAATTAATGGCATAAACTTGTCTTCACTTGCTAGCTTAGGATTTGATTTAATTTTCAAGACAATGATCTTTACCCAATGGAACAAAACTAAAAATTGGAATAAAAATGTTAATTCGTGGTAATGTTCGATATATCATTCTTTGCGATGAAATGCGCCAGGTTTTCTCACGACACGGCTCAAATGTTCTACGAGTAAATGGTTTCTGGCATGCTATAAAAGGTCTTTAGATTTTCAGTCGCTTAGATTTAAAGGCTAGAATTAATCATACTCGAGCTAATTAAAGACCAATTCATTGAAATGTGTAAAATAGGAAAATATATCAATATACAGTGGAGAAGACGTTATTCTTTCAAAACACATGTCAACACGTTTACGCAAAATTATTATTTCCAATGCAAACAGTTTTGAGTAATATCAGGCGCCGGAAAACCCGTTGTCTGAAAAGGCTCCAAATTGTGTGCCACTCAGATTATACAGTGGAGAATCTGTTATTCTTTCCCGATAAACGCGTTTACGCTAAAACTATTTCTTTTACAAACAGTTTGGAGCCTGATCAGACGCCGGGTTACCCGGCGTCTGATCTGGCTCCAAACTGTTTGCCACCAAGATAAACATGAATTATCAGAATTGTCCAAAAGTTGTTCTTTTCTACGTTTTAGTGCTTTGCGGTTGCGTACGTTTGCGTTTAAACGGGAAAGAATAACAGATTCTCCACTGTAATAGACACTAGTAGTTAGAAATTTCATAAATATTTTATTTTCTCCATTTTAGTGCATTGCGTTTGCGTTTCGTTTGCGTTTAAACGATGTAACGTCTTCACCACTGTGATATACTCGTACATGCACACGGCATGGAAATGATGTTTTGAATCAGTTTTTTATTATACATGTATATATGTTTATGTAATAACATTGGTATTGTATAAGGCTGTCCAGCTCTCCTCATTAGGGTGACTGTTTAAGGGTGTATCAATGTCATGACTTTGGGAATTTTTCAAAGTATATGAAAACACTCTATGATGGTTTTGTATTGAAGAGCTATTTAAGATGAATGAAAAAATAAAAAAAGTGTACACTTTGGTAAACAACAGTTGGCCCTACGGCCATGTAAAATTTACCCCACCCACTTTCTCTTATTTTGTCCTTTTCAAACAGCCCACTTCAATAAAATCCGTTTTAAATGAAAACAAATATGATAATTTGGTTTTGTGTTATTTATTTACTATCTATGGTAGTATTTCTTCATACAAAACTAGTTTAAGTAAAAACAGGCACCAAATGTGAAATTTATAAAGCTCAAAATATCATCGATATGGTACTTTTTTGTAAATTTTGTAAGGGGAGATAACTCTATTTACTTTAATAACTCAAAATTTTCAACACTGACCTTTCAATTTCTTTTCATATTTTGAACTGCCTAAGCATTGGCTTTCATTTGGTAGAATATAAGAAAAAGTTTAATACTAGAACTATTTCATTTTCAAACTTTTTTACTTTTTTTTCATAAAATAAAAAATCTGATAAAATTATGCCCTAAAACAAGCATATGTTTGATATTCAAGGATCCATATTGTTCAAACCTGGTGCCTGTTGTGTCTTAATTTGGTTTCTATATGTGAAAATACCACCATAGACATGAAATAAATAATGAAAACCCAAATTACCATGTTTGTTTTGTTTTGAAATAGATTTTAATGAAGCTTGTACTCAGAATGGGTAAAATTTGAAGAAAAAAATCCAAATTTGACATACCCTTTTCAAATCGCTGTAGCTCAAAAACAAGGACACCACCATATCTATTTTTTTTCATTTTTTCCTTCATCATAAACAGCTCTTCCTAAAAAAACCATGATAGAAAAAAAGTTTAATACTTTGAAAAAATCGCTTATGACATTGATACACCCTTAACACATGTTTCAACTGCATAAAAGAAAAGAACAAATTCTTGTTAATAAAGAGTGACAAGAAAATGCCAAGCATGTCAAATATTTGGTAGAAAAGTAGACCAAATATTGTCGATGTGTATCTTGTCAATTTTTTTTTACATTGATTGTCATATTTGTCGAACTGTTTTGTCTAAACATATGGCCTGATCAAAAAACGACTCTCGATTGAAACTTTTAAATGACACCATTTTGACATCTTACGACTGCAGTACAGTGTTCCCTCTCTATAACGACACCTATGGGGAGACAAAGAGTGTGTGTGTTGTTCGGAAGGAATTGTTATTTGGAAGGAAATTTATAACTTTGCCTACATTTGTAAATAGCTTGAATCCAGATCAGACGCCGCGTAACACGGCGTCTGATCTGGATTCAAACTACTTGTCACTTGTCATTATATTTCTCCTTTAAAAATGTGCACTTATAAATAACTGTAATGAAAACAGCCGACGACAATCTAGCAGACGATATTGTCGCAGTGAAAGTGTAAGACAGTAGTTTTGTTTGGAAAACAGCGATGATCATTGTTGTAAGGTTGGAGTCGTTGTTGGGAAGGCCGTTGTAGGGAGAAAGCATATATGTATGTATACTGTAAGATTGCGTCAGGTTACCAATATAAAATTTCTTACGACAAAAACGATCGTAAGTCCAATCTTAAGAATACATTTAATTTCCTATTTCTCTATCGAATCATGTCTTGTGACACCTCTCTTGAATCGTCTTTTCAAGACGATTCCAAAAGTATGTCACAAGACAGGATTAGATAGAGAAATAAATAATAATTTAGACTTTTATTATCTGACTTACGACAACATTTGTCGTAAGAAGTTTTATGAAACGGGCCCCTGATTCGTAGTCTGCAATACGGCTGTTTATTGTATAGATAGCGGACTGAAAAATGCTTCTTTTGATAAACTTGTGTATTACGTTATACAGAATGAAGTCTCCAATTGTGGTTATTGAAAACCGCAGACCACAGGATTGATTGTATTGAAATAAGAGTTGGAATAACGTCTGACCCGGCTCTCAGTTGCAGCAGCGTAATGATTAAACTTGTTTCGAAACCGCTTCTGAAAGCACGATGAAAATAAAGCAGATATTTGTTTTAGAGCTTTCTGTTTCGAATAAGTTCTGCTTGAATCTTTCAACCTGTATTCAACACCATCGTTAAAGTTGTCGTCATAGCAAAGGTGGCAAAAACATCATCATTTGTTTTGTTTGTTGTGGTTTCACAATGATGATCGTTACGAGTTCACATACCATTTACAAAAAATATGCGCTTAAGTAAGCTTTTCATGTCATAAACAAATGTGTATTACGCTCATACCTTCATTATTGTGTATAATCTATTCGGCCTTAGCTTTTGCTTATACGTTTGTAGTTGAAATCAATGACGAAATAAGTGTCAAACTTTTTGGATTAAGATTGGATGCCGAATCAGGCGCAAGATCGTACTTGTTTATGAATTCCAATGTAACGAAAGGGTTCGTACACTTAATTACGTTTGCTGCTCAAACAAAGGACGAGTGCATTGTCTTTAAGTATAATTGCAGAAGAAAGGTGTAAATCATAAGCTTAGCAGAAATCCATTATAGGTACTTCTTTGCTTGAACAGTGTCTTCTTTATGATATCCATGCGTCTTTAGGGCGTCAATTGTGTTTTGAAATGACATTCGTGTCATCCCTCCACCGCCTTACCCCGAGCACAACATTTATATGCAAACAATCTGTTTCTCACTCAATTTGTACATTTCTCAAGTCAGAATATCTAAATTTTAAATTTGAGAAATAAAAGCATACGACAATGTCCAAAGCTGGTGACGTCACGACAGTGATAGGGTTAATAGAGGTTTCAATGTATGGCACTGTATAAAAAACAGATAAGTGATAAACATTTCCAAACTAACAAAACATTTCAAAAATGTTTCACGGTGCATAGCTGTGTTTGTGCCATTCCATCACAGATCCCGATTTTGCAGACATACGCAAACATTTTGGAGATATAAGATCAGAAGCTGATTTTTTATTCTCAAATCTTTATCTTTCTTTAGTCTTAAATACCTCAAAAATCTGATTTATAAGAAATCAAATCAGGTGACAATTTGAGGTAAGACGAGTGTTATGGCAAGACGGGGTAATTAGTATTTTTTGTCTTAAGTTGTTGTACAGCTATCGTGTGACATGCAAAACTTTAAATATGTTTTTGTAACAGAAGACATAGTTTATTGTAAAAAGTGATTCCTGTCAATCAGTACGAAGTTTCTATGAAGCGTTTTTGCAATGAGCATTCCAGTCTTTGTTTTATAATTGATAGAAGACAAAAATAATTGTTACATGTTCAATCGTAATCAAACGCAATTACAGTGCAAAAGCATGTAGAAAATGTCATTTAGTTAAAAATGTTGACGACATTCCTTTTCAGATACAAACTATTTTAGACCCTGGTTAGTTACTCGGTGTATAATCTGGCCCCATACTGGTTGCAGTTGAAAGTTTGATTTTGTCTGGTGGCGACGGAAGTCCATAATGAGCTCATAACAAATCAGCGTTTAAAAAATTGCCAACGAACCAACCCCCAAAAAGGAGCCGAAACTCTTTTGCTGTTAAACTTGAAATATTTCACATAATAATAATATATGATTGTACAAATAAATGACAAAAAATATGTCTACACTAAAGAGCTTACCTGAGTACAGTGTTCCCTTCCTACAACGGCTCTCCAAACAACGACTCCCTCCTAACAACGACCCTTGTCGCAGGTTCCTAAACAGAACAATTATGTCTAACGCTTTTACGGCTGCAATATCATCTGCTTAAAATTGTCGTCTACTGTTGTTTCTCAAAGTTACATATACGTGGACGTTTCGATAGAAGGAATATAATGGCGGGTGACAAACAGCTTGAATTCATATCAGATGCCACATTACGCGGCATCTGATTGGGATTCAAGATGTTTGCAAATGTAAGTCATGTCTTTATTTCCCCTCCCTATACAAACTTCCCCCAAACAACACACACAATCTTTGTCTCCCAATGGGAGTCGTTTTAGAGAGGGAATATTGTATATGGTTGTGCATGAAATATCTCTGCATTTAACCCTTTCCCCAATAGAAGCGCCTTTTACTGGATATGATTTATTCATCCGCTGAAGAAAATAGTTCCAATTTAATCAGTCATGAATATGTATTATAGGGAATATTTTCTTTATCATAGCACATGATAGCTTAAAGCAGGCTGAAAGTAAAGCAGAATGCACCATAAGGCGCATTCTGCTTGACTTTCAACCTGTTTTAAGTAGTCACCTAACTTCAGTACTAGCAATAGGCTATCAGGTAAAGGGTTAAAGGGTGTACTTCAGAATAGTATATTTTTTGTTCCGGCTGTGGTGTTTGGGGGCGTCTGTATCGTCGTATGTGTCGTAAAACATTAGGATTATTCTCCAATACTAACAAGAAGGATAGTACATCACACACATAACGCATATTTACTCACCAATCATCCTACATAGAAAAATATATACACAAGTAACAAGAAAATCAAATAATCGACTACTGTCATTAGTGGGAAATTTTAGGAATGAACACTTCCACTGCCAAGGACATACAATGTCGCATTTACAAATGGTTTGGATCCTGACCAGAGGCGTCTGATTAGGATCTAAACTTTTTGACACTCGTTTTGAAACAATATAACAATATTGAAGCAGACGACAATATGGCGGCGATGGGGGTAAAAACCTTACGAACAATTTGACGAAGATAGGGTTAATGATCAAGTAAATGATACAAAGTTAGCTAGTTATTGGTAAAAATAAGGTTATAGTAGACATAACTTAAACATCAACAAAGGCTATTATTTTACTAACTTCATTCAAGAATATTAGAATCCTAGAATTTACACTCACATTCATATCAGATTACAATCCAGAATGCTAATTTGTTTTTATATGCGAACCAACATGGTACCCAAATAATGAACATACCTAACAAACAGCAATAGATTCTAGATATCACATTGTAAGCAAACTCATCGTAAGACATGTAAGTATATGTACTTTTGTTTTCTGAATTAATCATTAGTGTCATTGGTAAGAAGGACATACTTTTATTAACTTCTTTATAACAGTAGTATCACAAAATAATTTGATATCGTCTGATATCCTTTTATCAGAAATGAAGATTTGAGTCATACCCTTTATTTGTCATACATGCATGTATATTCATTTGCAGGTGCACGATACATTATGAATTGTACGTGCCATATATGGTTTTATTGCCCTGAACACTAATCCGTCAAATAGGAACAGGTGACAAAGATGTACCTTTTTCATAATCAAATCATATAGAATAAACGAATTTACATCAACTACAAATATGAATTGTGTACTTTTTCATATATTCGGCGTGTATACAATGTGCATGTTTTCACATTGTCTTAACAGGTTTAACTATATATGCAAACATGACGAAACGGAAGATTCCGTGTATAATATTTAGCATCAAACTTGTTAGGCTGAACCAAAACATGTTCCAGGCTTTTGAAGGACGTGAAAAGAGATGGATATTTGTATATAGTACTTACACCGAATAACCCCTGAATTTCCAGATCGCGGTTAGTCCATTTGTCTCGTGAGGTATGTAATATTTGATGCAAGCTGTTTGGATCAAATGAGACGCCGAATAACTCATCCTCCTGTCTGGATCTTCAATGTTTGACACGGCTGTTATATTTCAGACAGGAAATGACTGATCAGTCTGCTGTGAGTTTTGCTGCAGTCGACAACGACAGTCACTAAACGTGCTAAAGGTCAATACCATACATGCACTAGAAACAAGGTCACCATCGTTTTTTGTCAAATTCACGCTCGCTTTTTATTCTACTTATAACACTTTTTACCCTGACACCGTAGAGCTCAGAAGTCATTTGGGCGGTCGACTTAAACCTCGGGTTAATACTTATCGTCTGCTTAAAATTGGTCGCACATGTTGCCAATTCCTTATATTAAATTTGAGCATTTTGACGTCTGAAGTGTCATACAGATTCAGTCAAAATTGGACGCTGCGACATACATGGGTTCATCTGGTTACAAAGTGTTTGGAAATACGGTTTTGTAGTACAGGGATCCCTCTCTACAACTGCCCTCCAAACAAGGACTCCCTCCTTACAAAGACACTCGCCGTATTTCCCTAAACGGGATAATTAAGTCTAACTCTTTACTGCTGCAATATCCTCTGCTTAAGATTGTCGTCTGCTGTTTTCTCCCACAGTGACATATAAGTGGATATTTTGATACAATACATGTATTGACTAGTGACAAACAGCTTGAATCCTGATCAGACGCCGCGTTACGCTGTTTGCAAATGTAAGCCAAGTCCTAATGGTCCCTCTCTATAACAACTCCCTCCGAACAACACACAAAATATGTGTCGCCCATTGGATAATGTTGTAGAGAGGGAGCACTGTATTTCTTAGCGGTTTTGAGGCATTACTAACACACAACTCTGTTTGGCAAATAATGTTGTATTATGTCACTCAATAAATTAGCATTAGATGATGAATCAGTGTGTCACAGTTTAAACAACATAATACAGGCGTCAACTCAAACTCCATGAAGTAGAACTTACCTAAATTTAGATTGCATGTGTTACAGTAGAGAAGACGTTATTACAGTGGAGAATCTGTTATTCTTTCCCAATAAACGCGTTTACGCTAAAACTATTATTTGCAGTGCAAACAGTTTGGAGCCAGATCAGACGCCGGGTAACCCGGCGTCTGATCAGGCTCCAAACTGTTTGCCACCAAGAAAAAGATGAATTATCAGAATTGTTAAAAAGTTGTACTTTTCTACGTTTTAGTGTTTTGCGTTTGCGTACGTTTGCGTTTAAACGGGAAAGAATAACAGATTCTCCACTGTATTTCCCAAAACGCGTTTACGCTAAAGCTATTATTTCCAGGCGCAAACAGTTTGGAGCAAGACCAGACGCTGGCTAACCCGGCGTCTGATCATGCTTCAAACTGTTTGCCACTTAGAAAGAACGAAAAATCAGATTTGTCAACAATTTGTCATTTTCCAAGTTTTATTGCAATACATTTGCGTTTCGTTTGCGTTTAAATGTAGAATAAGGTCTTCTCCTCTGTACTTAAAGTTAGATTTCGTGTGTTATGATTTAAACAATATTTTATTCACATAATGAAATGGATTGGACAACCAGCATTTCCTATGTAAGTCATCTCCAGTGGTACAAGGTAATTACAGGTGCATAACAAAATACATGATTATACAATAGCTGAAAAAGAAAGATTTGCTTGAGATACATGAATACGGTAGTCGTGTGTTATGACAAAGGCATCGTGAGTATCAAACAGTTTAGTTTCGAACTGTTCAATTGTTGCTTATTTACACCGTAGAAGATCGTTTTAAATCAGAGAAAATAATTTTTTTTTTGGAAAATATTGATGTTTATCAATCTGAGAGGTAACAGTTATCCTGTGTCTGATCTGGCTTAAAACTGTGTGCAATTGAAAAAAATGTTTAAGCAGTTTGAAGAGGTTTGAAGAACCGTGATATACAGTTTAATATTGTAAAACATGTTATAAATACGTACGATAAATATCTTAAGCACACGCTAGAAATATAACACATCATTCTACATTACATTATAAAAACTGTTTCATTCTACTAGTTCATGAACTCGTCAAAATACTATTTGTTTGAGAATGATGTAAAAGGCCTGAGCCTGCGACGAGCAATATTAAATGAAAACGAATAGCTTCTTATTAACGTTATATATTTCTATCATCCTCATTTGAGCGCAGCCTATCTCAACCAGTGAGTACCAAATGTAATTTGTAGATGTAAAAATGTTGACCCTCACGTATTCAGGTAAAACGTGTCAGTATATTCAAAACAGTCATATTGCGATATAAAATATACATGTATTATTACAGAACAGAACAGAACAGAACAGAACTGAACAATATTTTATTTCTTTTGGACTTAAACATGACGTTTATCGTCCATACATAATTATACACATATTAAGTCAAAATCAATAACATGATTCATATCTAGCATGCATGTGAGAGTATATATTTATCTATATACATCGTTAGTTAAATTCGTCCTTATCTTCATGGCGCATTTTATATAGCAACCAAGTTTGTTGATAATGTCACAGTTTTTAGATTGTAAAAGCTCGCATAATTTGTAAACACTTGGTCTAATTCTATAGTAGCCATCTATATATCTTCTCCTTATATTCTTATAAGGATCACATTTAAAAATGAAATGAAATTCATCCTCAATGTCACCGTTTTCACAAATATTGCACAGTCTCTCATTTCTCTCAGTTCTTATTCTTCCGTATCTTCCTGTCTGTATATGAAGTCTATGTGCAGAAAGTCGCATTTGTGTCAACACTTTTCTGTAACTAATGTTTGTACACAAGTCTAGGTATGGTTCATACTCAAATACAACCTTTATTTCTTTATATAAAGTTACACGATTAGTTTGAATATCTCCTTACACAGTTACACGAATGAAGAGTGATATTGCGGTATAAACCATGCACACATTTATACAAAACAAGAGGTATGGATAATGATATTGTGGTATAAACATACTAAAACTAAACATACAAACGTACTACTATATAAAATAAAACACAGGGAGCGTTATTTTTATGGCGTGTCAGACGTTGCAATATTCAATGATTTGTATATATGTTCTAAAATATATACAAATTATTGAATATTGCAACGTCTGACACGCCATAAATTGTGTTGTATAAAATATATGTGTATTAATATCAATATGATGTGGTATGAAACATATATGCAGTATAAAGTAAACAATATGGAGAGTGGTATATTATGTTTTGATGTTACTTTTATCAAAATGTCAAATACGTAACTTCGACAATTAATACAGACCACATTTCAGCAGTGAAAGCGGTAGGTATAAAAGTCTTGTTTGGGAAACAGTGGCAAGAATTGCTGTACGCAGGGAATCGGTGTTCGGAGGACCAGGGAGGGAGCACTGTATTTAAATGAATGAAACAATAAGAGAGTGGTATTGCGGTATAAACATACATGTATTAATATATAATAAAGCATAGGGAGATTCGTATGTTACAGCACGACGAAGTTATCAACTGCGTGTCATTTGGACACGAGGTCGGTTTGTTTATATCGTGTACAATGACTTAGGATTTTGTAGTTTAATTCTCATTGCACATAAAGAAATTATCCTTTTTCTAAACGATCATCTAAGTTTTGCTTTGTTTGTTAAAGTGCGTTTCTGCCATCTATGGGCTAATTGGACGCCCCAGAGAGAGGGGAGCGGATACCGAGAACCCGGGCGCGATATCCTACTCTTATTATCGAAAGAGTTATCTGGTTCTTTTATATGCCCAGTGTAAAGCACTAATTCGTCGAACTTCGGTTTATAAAGTCTCATCCGAAGGACTTGGTCCGGCATGGGGTCGAACTCACCACCCCTGGGGCCCGTTTTACTAAACAACTTACGCAAAACTTTTGCGTAAGTCAAAATCGTTTAACTCTTATTTTTCGATCATAAACGTTTGCAAACAGAAAATAGTCAGATCAGAGGACGCGCTAAAAGCGCGTCCTCTGATCTGGCTATTTGCTGTTTGTAGCAAGTGATAATAACAAATATAATTTAAAAATTAAAGTTTTGACTTACGCAAATTTTTTGCGTAAGTAGTTTAGTAAAACGAGCCTCTGACGTTGTAATCGGGCGCTAAGTGGTCACTGTTCTATTGTCTTATCCCATATTGTATAACTTTGTTCTGTGTTAGACTGTGGGGTTGCAAATATGTGTTGTGTATGGTATATTCTCTGCCGTACTTATCTCGTATTATTATAGATGTATTAATACAGAAGAGTAAAACAAACGCGTATCAATAGAAAACAAATAGCTTGGACTGTGATATTACGGGATAAAACATACAGGGTCCTTTGGAATCATTGATTTCAGCGTATTTACAGTTGAAAATTGAATTCCGCTTAAGCCGGTGCTAGGGGGCGTGAGCACTGTTGCACATTTCAGTATTGCTCATGAACAGACTCTATTAAATCGAGTCTGCAATTTTCAGTATTTGTTTTGTTTTCTGTGCTTTCAAAGGATCTCCCCTTATTCAGATTTAGTACAGCGGTATCAAACATACATGTACTAAAACAAAGCAATATGTCTGTTCAATGGCCGTTCACTACTTTATTTAACTTTGGATCTATCTTTAAATATGTAACCACGTAACGCAGAAAAAGGTATTACCAAAATGTTTATTTAGTTAAATAATTCATTGAAACTAGCATGGGGTATAAAACAAGCATGTAGTAATACAGAAAATATAGCTTCTACATGGACAATTGTACAATATCTTATATTTAACTACATAAAAAATAACCTAGCAAAAATGCATGTTTCTTTCTGTATTTTTTTCTATTCCATTTTCAAGTTTTTCCATAAAAATGTATGTTTTCATATTTACATTCAATAGAAAAATTGTATGTTAGAAATATTATTTAGTTTTTGACGATATATATTTCAATAGTTCATTGATTCTTCATGAAAATTGCGTTGTATTTGTATTTTCTACTTATAATACTTGATGTTGGAATGTAAAAATATGTATGGATGTGAATAAAATTTATTGGGAAAAAAAAAGTCTATTTAGTGGGGTTATTTACCACTTGTGATCTGCATTTAGCTATTACCAAGATATTTTAGGAGATTTCTAAACATGGTCATGAAAGAATCGCTTAACAGAAAGTTTTACTATATTGTCCTCATTTCCTACAATTATCGTGTTTTAAAAACTTCACTATTAGATGACAAAAAAATCTTACGATACGGTATTGAAATAAGCCTCTTAAACCTTATGCCATCTCCAAAAGTGCAAACCTACATGTACCAGTCAAATAGACTAGAAATAAAGCAGAGTGTTACTGTGGTAACTGTATGCTTTGATTTTACCCTGCTCCAAGCTGTCATCTGCTTTAAGCACCATTTTAGTGTAGAGGCGTCAAAATGTGCGATTTGTGAGGAATACTTAAACGTGTCAAAATGCGTCGCTGTGGAGGAAAGGGTTACAGTATCTATAGAATTGGACAACATTGTAGGTAAGGCGATCAACAAATGCACATGCAGGTCAATGGAAATCGACGTGGGAATGTTCACCGATGCATTGAACCCTTGTACCGTAGCGTCTGATCAGGATCTAAACTTTTTGATGATCTTATTTGTAGTGAGACTCCGTTTGATGTACACTGGAGAAGATGTTATTGTTTCCCCAATAAACGCGTTTGCGTTTAATCTATATTTTCCATTGCAGACAATGCGGAGCCAGATATTGAGCGTCTTATCAGGCTCCAAACTATTTGTAATTCAGATTAAAATTAACATTTAGAATTGACGAAAAATTGCCATTTTCTACATTTTATTGCAATGCGTTTGTGTTTCGTTTGCTTTTAAAGGGACAGTTTAGACAGCCGTTTGAAAGCAGATGGTGTAATTAAGATGACGGGGTTGAAGCAGATGATGAAATCTGGCAGTGAAAGGGTTAAGTAAGATTGTAGTGGGCGTAATGGTATTATGCTAAATGTACATCTTCATTATGTTCGTTTCTTATAAAGGAAACACATGTCAAAGAAAGGATTTAACAGTATTAAAATATCTAATTCAGATTAAAGAAATACTTAATTTGGTTTCAAAAACGTTTCCCCATTTCACTGATTTTTTTATACATGAACTATTTCATTATCATTTATATATATGTTAGTTTTGAATTGCAAGCGTGCTTAAAAAAAATTTCAGGTTAGAATAAAAATTGATGCTATATTATTATTTATTTAATTATTATACCTGATTTATATAGAGCTCTTTTCACACGAGAGTTGTGCGTTCAAAGGCGCTTCACATGAAAATATATAAGAGTACTTACAAAGCGAGAAAAGACAAATAACTACATTCACAATAAACATGATACATTATGGAGTTACATGGAAACATGAACGTTCTTTCAATATTATTACCAAGATGATAAATTTGTTATATAAATGTTTAAAAGTTAGACTCATTGTTGTATCATAATGCTAACTTATAAGTGCTTAAAATTAAACCATGAATAACACGTTTCTGTTTCCAGGGCTGTAATTTCTCCGGATTTTTGTGAAATGTTGGTATTTTTATGCTGGCATATTGTAGCTTAAAGCAGGCTGAAAGTAAAGCAGAATGTGCCTAAAGGCACATTCTGCTTTACTTTCAACCTGATTTAAGTAATCACACTTTTTAAAAAAAAGTTTGAAATCTTTGGATTTTTCCAGATCAACTTATGGCAGCCCTCTGTTTCTTAATGTGCCCACGCCTGTCATTTCCGGGTGGAGGTATTTTTTAATTTTATCCCCATTTTTGAACGAGCTTAAGAGCCTTGTAGTTCTCAATAAAATATCAGATACATGTACATGTACTTCAAAAATGCTGTTTTTGTTTTTGTAGGTGTGAGTTTGAAGTCTTATCAGGCACCGAGGTCTCCTGGTACAGTGAAGAAAACTTTATTCTTTCCCAATATACACATTTACGCTAAATCTAATATTTCCGTTACTAACATTTTGGAGCCAGATCAGACACCAGATAACACGGGATCACTTAAAGCAGAAAACAATGCAGACTTTTAAGGTTCATATACTAATAAAAGACGTTAATGAAAGAATAGATATATAAAACAATGTAATACTTGTGTGATTCTTCAAAGCAGACATCATCAATAATAAATTGAATGGAATTTGCTCGGATTTTGATCATGGTCCGAACTTTGTATTATGGAAGGTAGGTGCGCCATGCTAATTGCTAGTTGTAAAATGCCAAATGCTAACTGCGAAATGTGTTTTGCTAAATGCGATTTGTTATTTGCCAATGCCAAATGCAAATAGCTATTTGCCAAATGTTGAAAGCTATTTGCGCCGAATGCCAAATGCTTGGGCGGTTTCAAATGGCGGTTTTTTCTCAATCATTTGACATTCAGCAAATCGTTTTTAGCATTTAGCAAATCGCATTTAGTACAGAAATTTGGCATTAAGGAATTTGCGAATAGTAATTTTGCAATTCGCATTTAGCATTTTTGCAATTCGCAAAACGCATTTCGCAATCAGCATTTAGCAGTTGGCATTTTACAACATTTAGCACCCCTAATAGAGTTTTGTATTTAATTAGCATTTCACAATTCGCATTTAGCATTTCGCATAAAGCAATTCGCATTTAGCATGGCGCACCGACCTTCCATAGTAATATACAAATAAATGATAGAGTGATTCCACTGATTTGTTGAATGGTAGTAGGGTTCAATCGTGAAGTGCGCTAAAAGTTAACGAATAGTTAACGCCACCTACATTGGGCCTGAGAATTTCCCATAAACCTTAAAGATGGCCATCTCACATTCTTGGCGTTAATGTACAACATATCAACACTATCGTTACGATAACCTAGTAATTAGGAGCTATAATTAACAAAAGGTCACACCATTTATACCTCTGAACCCCTTTACTGCATTACTAGACTATACTGGTCAATTGTAAATAGTTTTGCGCTACACGGTGTCTGATATGGATCAAAACTGTTTGGTATTATATCGATCGTTCTCCAGGAAAATAGCCCAACGTCTAAATTTGAGAATTGTTGACAGAATATAAACTATAAGTAGACTATATATTGATAGTTAAGGGTATTACAGTGGTAAAGACGTTATTCTTTTCCATTGAACGCGTTAGCGCTTAAGTTTTATTTCACAATGCAAACAGTTTAGAGCCAGATCAGACGCCAGGTTACCCGGCGTCTGATCAGGCTCTAAACTGTTTGCCATTCAGATGAAAATGAATAGCCAGAATTGTCAAAAGGTTGTAATTGCCTACAATTTATTGCGATGTGTTTGTGTTTCGTTTTGCGTTTAAACGGGAAAGACTAGTTCTTCTCAGTTGTACATGATCTCTTTAGATCTTATCCCTAAACAGGATTTTATAAATGTCCTCGTCAAAATTGTTGTTAGCAAGTTTGTAAGAACATTGAAATTCCCATATTTTAGTTTAGGAAACTCTAATAAGAATTGTTTATGGTATTGACTCCAATCAGGCGAATAGTAACCTTGGTCATATCTAGATGCAAACTGTTTGCAAATGTTAATCAAGTCGCAATTAGTCGTACAAGGATAAAGCGATAACACGTGCAAAATTAATTGTGCTTGTAAACCAGACCATGGCAGGTTATTTAAAACAGTAGCATATTTGCAATGATATGATAAGAGACACGCGAATAGACAATAAACTCCGAAATACTGCCAGATGTTAAATAGCTAATCTTAGTATTAAACTAACTTTAAATAGTCTTAACCCTTTTCAAGTACTATTAGTTTGCTTACATCTTATTGTTTTCGTTGTATCATCAATATTTGTTAATTGAATCACAACTAAAGATACATCGATATAAGTTTTAATAAGATTGCACCAGGAATAGGCGCCGAGTTACTCACGTTTTAATCTGGATCCGAATTTGTCTGTCAAATGTATGAAGTGGAGATTGGATGTAAAAGGGTTAATGAAAGATAGTTGATAGATACTGTTTATGTTCACTTGATATTTGATACACCTGACAAGAAACTTGTGTCTATGATAAAGTCCTTTACCTCATAGTCCTTTTCTAGTTTTGAAGACATGTCGCTACCTAAAGTAGGTTGAAAGTAAAGCAGAATGCGCCTTTAGGCGCATTCTGCTTTACTTCCAGCCTGCTTTAAGTTACCATCTGTTAGGATATAAAATATTCCTTTTGGTACATGTATATAAATGTAGAAATGGGAACTATTTTCTTCAGAGGAGGAATAAATTAAATGTGCTTAAAGGCGCTTCCATGGAGGAAAGGGTTAACCCTTTTGTGGGTTTACCATTCAAAAGAAGGTTTGCAACTGGTGTTTGACTACTTACAGTTACATTGTCATCTTGAAAATCTATATCACATCTTAAACGTGAAGACTACAGTGCTGTATAAATTGCATGGCACATTGTGAATATAATATACTAAGCAAAAGTTTACTGCACCGACTGTAAGAAAAAGTTTAGTTACAATGTAAAAACTTTTAGTTAAATTGTTTTAGATATAATCTTAATTGAAACATTGAATATGCTATCAGACAAGCCTTTTTACAGCTTATTGATGTTGTTCTTCCTTCATTTTAGTTTAATACTGCGTTTATCTACGGATGAATAAAATCCAGTAACTTTATTTGTAAACGTTTAGTTACTTATCCAAAATGTGTTAAACCCTGATGACGAAATCAGTTCTCCGAAGGAGAACCTTCGGAGAACTGTCACCAGACTTTGACTTCTGCAGGAAAGTGAATTCAAATAACAGTTATGATGAATCGTTTCCTTAATAGCAGAAGCAATAGTGACAGTTAGAACGTTCAGACTTGTGTGACATCTATACTTTACTATACTTTATGTGTGCTCAGTGTTAAATTTATGGAAGTCTTTTTGTTATGTACATACTATTTAAACTAACAGAAACAACCAAGTATCTAAGGAAGTTTGATTTTTTGTTTACATATATATTTTAATGCTGTTGGTATTGCTGCATTGATAATTTTGACGGAAATGTCTAAGTCACGCGGTAAAAATTCAGGGTGTTAGACGCATCAAACTCATAAGAGTCGTTGACAAAGGTTTTTCACAATTCTACACAACTATGCTCCACATACAAGGACAAGAGTTCTTCCGGGAGTGTACGACCTATGTATGCTTAAAAACATAAATAATTGCAATGGTGATATGACTTGTGCTGGCAAATTTCACAAAATAACATCAATTTAATAAGCACAGACACATTACGAGGCGTCTGATCAGGGTCCCAACCGTTTCACAATAACCACTGTACTCGGGTGGCAATGAAGGTGACAACTCTCAAAGAGTTATGTAACGTATGTGGTACGTTGGTATATGCAAATGAGGCTTTCCAAATAGTTGTGTGTTGGGAAGTGAGTGAATGTATATAACGGACCAAACATCTCATGATGTGAACCTAAAATTTGCATCGACAGAGTTTGTTGTTGCTGGGTCACTCGATTTGCACGTTACAATGTATTAACGCTACAGTTATACTACAAACGTTTTTGGTAGTTCCTTTTCGTCAAATGTACTCGTAAAAACATTTCAACTCGATCTTCATGGTGCTGATTTAATGTAAATACTATAGAAGTGGTATCCAGATTTAACTCCGAGTTAATCGATGATTGATTTGGATTCTAACATCGTTGTGTTTTATAATAGGAGTCAAGTCAAGCACGAAAGAGGGTTAAATACATTTGACATTGTATTAACATTCTTGTAACATTCCAATATTGTTTTGGAAACTAAAACAATATCTCGTTACAATGAAATCTTCAATGATGTAATGAAGATCACATGCACCATGCACAATTACCATGTGTTATACAAAGTACCTTACCTTTAACCTCTAGTTTTGCTACGAAAGCAATTGCCTTAATATTGGCGTCTGCGATTATTTATCAAATACAGACTTTTTATATTAAAGAAATACCGATATATGTGTAACAGTTTGGAATCTTGGTTAGATGTTGCGTAGCATGTTGTCTAATCTGGATTCATATATATACCAAACTTGATAGTGAAGGGGGTACAATGAAGAAATCGTTATTCCTTCACTTTTAAATGCAAACGAAACGCAAACGCATTGTAATGTAATGTAGAAAAATTAAAGCTTATCGACAATTCTGACTATTTATATGAGTAGCAAAAGGAAATTCTGGAGCCTGGTAAGAAAATAGCGGCGTCTGATCTTACTCCAAATTGTTTTTAAAGGAAATGGTAGTTTAAGCGTAAACGCGTTTATTGGGAAAGAATAACGTCTTCTCCACTGTATGAGCATTGACAACTGCAGGTGCAACCTGACAAATCTGATATTGTTTAACATCAAACACAGTGTAAGTAAACATTTGCTAACAGTTTGGATCTTGATGAGGCACCGAGTAACTTGTTGTCTCACCATGATCCAAAGTGCATATGTAAGATGGTCTTACCGTTTGTCCAAAAAGAAATTGTACTTATACGTAAGCTTTGATTTGAAACAGAACATAATAATAGCAGACAAAAACCGCCATGCGTACTAAAGGTCATTGGTGACCTTTGTTGACCTATGGGAATGATGTGCACGAGCACATCGACACATCTGTAGTAAATAGTCGTTGTATTCATATTGTACTGGACTATTTCGTTTGAAGACAATCTAGTTGTGGCATACACAATTACAGTATTCACAGCAATTAACAAATACCGTTATGATACAATCTTATATCGTTTGATGGAAAACATAAACTGCTATTAGTTTAAACAGATGTTCACGAAAAATATTTTCAAAGAGATCCCAGTCCTTTAAATGGCTATTTAGTGGTCTTGTTTGCTTGTTTGATTCTTGCGGCGTTTGTCAACAAATAATCGTCAGTGTGAACGCTTATAATTCTAAACTGATTTTCGAGCATGCGAGCGTAATCTCCAACAGTCCTGTATTGCAACAAGAAGTTTGCTTGGAAAGTCCTATTTCACTTTATTGGTGTTACTAGGCCAGATTAAGCAAACACTTCGGATCAAGATCAGTAACTTAGTTACTCGCTGTCTGGTCATGATCCAAACTGTTTGATACACGCATATATTGACAATTCTCAATAAAAAAAATCATATTCAAAAAATGCGGACGACAGCTTTGAATCTGATGCTATTAAAACTTGATTGAGTTTATAGGTTCAAATATGTTGGTTATCATTGAAACTTTGACCAGTGTTTACAGCACTTTAGACATAAATTGGTTTGGTTTGTTGGTTTATGTTAGTTTCTACCATCTATGGGATAGTTGAACGCCCAAGAGGAGGGGGGCGGATCGACAGAATTCTCTGGTTATTTCAGATGCCCAGCGTAAAGCACTGATACACCGGACTTCGGTTTATAAAGTATCATCTGAAGGACTTGAATCGGCGGGGGGTCGAACTCACAACTCATGTATCCAATATTATACAGGTTTTGAGGAAAAGTTCGAAACCGGGTTCTGATAAGGCTCACATGGTTTGCCACACAAATTAAAATGATGAGTAAGAGTTTTCAGGATTTATTAGTTTGGTGCATGGCATTTGCTTTCCGTTCGCGTTTAAATGAGAAAGAATATCGTCTCCTCCTCGGTACTCGGAAATAAATGAGTAAAGAGAGCTTTGTTGACTAACATCTTCTAACAGATCTACGACCCTATTTTCTTTTCGCCAATCTACGTAAAACAAATTGGCGGAAAACCCCGAGTATCGTAGCTGCGAGTGACAAGTCATCACGTCGCCTGTAGCTTTGAGGATGTCCACAGCAGTGGCCGAAACAGTCAGCAATAAAAAATAGTAAGTGTTGTGATCAGAAGAAAAACTAGTATTTAAATGATGACGTCATAGAAGTAAAAGGGTTAAAATTATAAAAAGATTTAAAAGAATTTGACAATGCAGACAGTAAGAGGCAATAAGAGACAATGCGAGACAGTAGCGTCGTTATTAGCCGACATATTCATGATAACGCTTTAACAATGGAAATACAACATGTTTATGTACGTTTTGTTAAATCTATATTCGGCAGGTAATATAGATTGGTATAATACAATATATATTATCTTAATTTATAAATAGGTATATAAAAATACATCTTATCTCAATGTTTCGGGCATTGACCTTCAAGGCAAAAACATTTATCTTGTAGGTTACTTTTTAGTGGCTGTCCACGCTCATTCGCTTGAAAAATGTTTTTTTTTCAATCTACACCTCTGTAGTTGTCTATAAAATGAATTGTTATATTCCCTGAAAAGGGTTAGCGACATAACATTACTCTAAGAATTATTGACATACAATTATAAAATATGTACGCCATCCATAATAAATATACGGAGTGTTAAATATTCCCATTTAATCTGGTTTTTTTACTTTTACTTTTAAATAAGTCATCTTCATACATGATGATTATTTTGGTAAATATATATTTCTTTTTGAAATATGAGGCCCGTGGTACTTGAACGAACGTATACAGTGGAGAATCTGTTATTCTTTCCCAATAAACGCGTTTACGCTAAAACTATTATTTGCAGTGCAAACAGTTTGGAGCCAGATCAGACGCCGGGTAACCCGGCGTCTGATCAGGCTCCAAACTGTTTGCCACCAAGATAAACATGAATTATCAGAATTGTCCAAAAGTTATACTTTTCTACGTTTTAGCGCTTTGCGTTTGCGTACGTTTGCGTTTAAACGGGAAAGAATAACAGATTCTCCACTGTACGTGTATAAATGTATGCACACGTATTTAACGTCTTCACTGACGCAATATCTCTAGCTTATAAACTGTAGTTTGCATATATTGATTGATTCTATAATTTGAGGCATTTCGACTAAATCTATGGATATGGGCGATAAATAATTTGATATTGAATAAGCATATGGTTACTTGGCGTGTCATTTGAATCCAAACTGCATACCAATGCAATTGTCGCCGGTCTTTGGCAGGAAAAGGGTCAAAATGCAAATTGTTCAAAACAAGGCAAATGAATGAAGATTGAGCACTATGAAAAGGTCCCGTGATTTCAATTTGTACGGCTCATAAACGTAGTAAATGTGGCAAATATAGGCATATTACGTTAAATGGTTTTGCCCTTTTGCTTGTTGTTTAGATTTCTTATGATTTTACGTCACTTTTAACAGTAGTTCAGTCCTATCGCTACGTCCAGCTAATTACACTAGATAGTGGAATATCCCAGAAGTCCTTTATGCACTGTTGCAGGCACAAATCTGCAACTGCAAGGAACCACCGACCTTCTGCAAGCCAACTGGAAGGATTCACCCAATTAAAACATCCGAAGTGGCCAGAACGGGATTCGAACACACAGGGCTGAGGAGCTCAGTGCTTGCCAGTTACAGTGTCTATTTATATAATCACTAGGCCACTGGACCCCACTTGTGGTTTTGAGCTATAGGCATATATGTTGCTTCGTAAACAATATTTGCTGCGCAGATTTGTAATCCTAAGCTAAACAAGTATCACTATTTAAGTATTTATACTCAACAAAATGTGTTTATCAATGCGTGCATATTCTAAACAGTTCAGAGAAATCCAGACTAACTTCAAGTCACGAGGTGTATCATGCTGATTTTAGCATTGAACGAAATCATGGTGATTGTGAGTTTAGTTGGGCAGAAGTTTGAGAATATTGTTTTGTGTAGATGTCAAACACAAATTTCGAATTTGCAATCGGAAGTATGAGACGTCTAACGAAGTATTAACAGGCCAAGCCCATTTCCCAACCAACTTAAGGCCACGATTTTAAGCAAGGAAATTTAAGAAATTTAGTAGAGGGTCGACTATGAATCATTTTTGTAAAATTACAGACCAGCAGTTTCAGATGAGAAGATATTTTAAGTCTTTACTATACATGTACTCACTGGTGGTCATGTTTTGTAAATTAGGACAATTATTTTTATTTTTTTGTGTGAAATTACTTTTAAATCTAACCATTTGTTTCATATAAGAAGATTTTTTATAGTTTTCACTATATGCCTATATGGCCATCTAAGGAAAATTTAATGATATTGCAGACAATTTATTAAGTATTTGCTGACGATAGTTCCTTAGCACATTCATCTGATAATATAGCTGTAATTGAAGCCACTATAAACGTAGATCTACAGAAAGTAATTTAATGGTCAAAACAATGGTTAGTCCAGTTAAACCCAAATAAAACAGAAATCATGTTCTTTTCTTTTTTACATTCTGGCAGACTAAACATTTTTTTTCAGGATTCATTATTGTATTTTAATGAAAATCATAAACATTTAGGTTTAACCCTTAGCTCAAACGGTACTTGGCATGAACACATTAACCAAATCACTTTAAAAGCGAGCAAAATACTTGGGTCAGAGGGCATTAAAGTATAAGATCAGTAGAAAAACACTTCATCAGATTTATTTGTCATATTTCAGACCATTGTTAGAATATGCTTCCATAGTGTGGGATGGGTGCACAATGTATGAAAAGACAGTTTAGAAAAACTACAATGCGAAGCAGCTAGGGTTGTTACTGGCTTAACACGCTCAGTGTCAATCAACAAACTAATTAGAGAAATTGGGTGGGTCTCATTAGAAAATAGAAGACATATGCAAAAATTTGTATTAATATTTAAAGGAGTAAATAATATGTTACCAGCTTGCGTAAATGACATTTTCCGCTTTCTGCTGGTGAAACTACTCAGTATAGATTAAGGAACTCGCACGATTTATTAACCATACCCAGAAGAACAGAAATATTCTCCAACTCAACAATTCCTTCATCGATAGACCTGTGGAATAAAACCCCGTTAATCATACGTGAATCTGTATCTTTAGCAATTTTCAAGTCTCGACTTAAAGAACTTTATAAAGCCCCTAAAGTACCATCCTTTTTTTTGAGGGAGATAGACGTTTATCAGTATACCACTGTAGAATACGTAACAACTGTAGTGATCTTAATTTCGATCTTTACAATAATCATTTACGTGAAAGCCCTACTTGTAGATGCGGCTCTGATATAGAAGATGCTGAACATTTTAATTTTGAATGTCAAATGTATGATGATGAACGTCTTCTCTTTCTACAAAAAACAAAACACCTCCGTACACCGAATACTAATACTGTGCTATTTGGCAACACTGACTTTACACACGAAGGAAATTCGCTGCTTTTTAAGGAGTTTCAGACATTTGTTAAAAGAACCAAACGTTGGGCTGGGTGGTCACATGTGGGGGGGGGGGGGACAAATGGATTTTCTTTTCCTCTTTATACTTGAATAAGTTTCTTTTTTCCCTTTTCTTTTTGTAAACTAAGATAGAAATATTTTCTTCTGCATTACACCATAACGTACTTCTTCTCTAATGTTGGTATAACTTGTGGCCCAACCCGTTTGCAATATATTATAGTCTTTTGGTAATTTGTATACATATATGCTGTAAAACTGTGTACATGTTAGTCGATAAATGTATATGATACCTGATATATGTAATAAAATATGATTAAATCAATAAGGATAATATGTCCCACCAACTGCAGCCATGTTTTTTAGGCTATGATTTTTTTTAACAAATCTGATAGAGGGTCGCCCATAGATCATTTATATAAAATTATTTTGAATTCAAATCAGAAGTTTTTGACAAGAACTTCTTAAAATATTTTTTTTCTCAATTAGTTGCCATGGCAATTACAATTTTGGACATATAACAGAGTAATTACAGGGAACAATCCTATGAAGTTTTAATGAAATTGACTTAGTGGTTTCAAAGAAGAAGTTTCTTTTAAGAAATAAAGTTGACGACAAACGACAACGGAAGACGACGACGACGGACACAGTGCGATCACAATAGATTACTTCGTGCCAGGTGAGGCAAAAAGGTGTACTTACTGGGGTGAAGGATTAGGTAACAAACAATGTTTTTGGTATTTATGAAAAAACAAAACAGTATGGTAAGTTTGTATAACATTTTATTTTATCTTTATGATTATTTACAACTTAAATACAATTTACGAAATAGATGTATGGCCCTGATAATATCACATGAGCGAAAATAAAATACACCGTAACGAAACAGAACAAACACACACACATATGTCAAATGTTAAGTAATGTATTTAACCCATTTGCGCCCAGTGGATTCTTCAATGTTTATATATTGGATTAGTCCATGTTTTATCAAAGGGATGCCTGGTCAAAATTTTCATTTTCATTTTGTTTTATATTGAAATTCCTATCAGCAAACAGTGTAGACTCTGATCAGACGCCGCATAATGCGGCGTCTGATCAGAGTCTACACTGTTTGCCTATGTACATATATGGGATCGTGGGCACAAATGGGTTAACTAAATAGTTAAACAAATTATATGAGCGTCATGCTCTCATAAACACCAAAAGAACACTCGGTGTTGGTAATAAAGACAATAATCAGCTTAAAGCTGGATAAAAACAAAGCAGCAAACGAATACATAGGGCTTTCTGCTTTATCTTCATATTGCTGCAAGCAGCCATATGCCTTAAACATCTAAACCAGTTTCTGTAGTATGACTGAAGAAATTCCAAACGAGTGTCAAACAGTTTGGATCCTGATCAGGCGCCGGTTACGCGGTGTCTGGTAAGAATCCTAACTGTTTGCAAATGTGCTTTTAAAACGTCATTGGGTTAATGGATTCAATAGCAAAATCTACATTGATGGTCATGAACATGCAACAACTCGGTTCTATCAATATTTGGTTTGAAGTATACTTTGGTAAGAAAACGGAATGTTTTGTCACTGTTTAAACCCATAGACTGTTTCTAGTTTTGAAGACAGGTAAACTCTTTAAGCAGGCTGAACGTAAAGCGGACTGAGCCTGAAGGTGTATTTGGCTTTACTACCAGCCTGCTTTAAGCTGCCATCTACTAGAATCTAGACTTTTTTCGTTTTGTTCAAGCTTAGGAATATATAAATTAGAAATATTTTCTTCAGTGGAGGAATAAAGTAAATGCGCTAAAAGGCGCTTATATGGGGAAACGGTTAAAGTGTAAGCTAGAATCTAGGTCAATTTGCAACAAAACCAACTTTTATATTTCTTACAATCTGACAACAATAAACTCGACATTCTTGGAAATAGGTATAAGAAAATAAATTAATCCAAAAGTGTTTCCCATAAAGTATCTAAGATATTAAGATTCACATTTTTTTCGTTCGATTACAAAATATTATAAACCAAAACAAGTAAAACATCATATATTTCTCGATTAGAAATAACCACTAGGGGCCTACTCGGTATTACGATGAACTGTTTTGCTACAACTTATATGGGTATTATAACAGATTTGTATTGCTACGAAGGCAACTTCGGTTTAGTAGACAAACATTTCTCACTGTATACACTGACTTCGTAGCAATACAAACCTATTATAATATCCATATAGGTTGTCGTAGCAATACATTTTGATGACAGTACGTAGTTGTCCCCCCGTGATAACATTAACAGCAAGGTAGTACAGTAATTTGTAGAGATGTTGTTTGCAGGTACAGTGGAGAATCTGTTATTCTTTCCCGTTTAAACGCAAAAGTACGCAAACGCAAAGCACTAAAACGTAGAAAAGAACAACTTTTGGACAATTCTGATAATATTTGTTTATCTTGGTGGCAAACAGTTTGGAGCCTGATCAGACGCCGGGTTACCCGGCGTCTGATCTGGCTCCAAACTGTTTGCACTGCAAATAATAGTTTTAGCGTAAACGCGTTTATTGGGAAAGAATAACAGATTCTCCACTGTACACATGTATGATTGGCTGTAGACTGTGTTTTCATAGTCAAGTTGTGGTAAAAACTTATTTAACCCTCCAGTACCAAAATTATCTCCTGGATTAATTAATTGAGCCGTGCCATGACAAAACCATCCTGATTGCATTGTAATATTGAAACAAAGCAGGCTCTGTATCTGAGTTTGGTCTACACTACAAAAAACCGTATGTACTACAGTTAAATAACATGCTTTAGATGCATGTGGGTGTCAAACAGATTGCACTGATGTACACTGTGTGCAATATAATAAGTCAGGTTTTCTTATGGCACGGCTCATATTTAAACATCAAAATTCCATATGATTAATAACTGCTTCCTTCACTTTCGTTTTAAATTAGATTTAAGAGAGGTTTACAGGAGAACTACACGATTAGAGTGTTAAGAAACATGAATCTTGACCAGACGCTGGCGGTACTCGGCGTCTGATCAAGATCCAGACTGATTGCAAGACCATTGCAGTCATATGTATCAATATACTTAGATGATGTTCAATGAATAACCGCTTAACAAAATATTGACATTATTCAAAATGTCCCCCACCCCACTCCCATCCCCCGAAAACCCCAACAAACAACAACACTGATACAGTGGAGAATCTGTTATTCTTTCCCAATAAACGCGTTTACGTTAAAACTATTATTTGCAGTGCAAACAGTTTGGAGCCAGATCAGACGCCGGGTAACCCGGCGTCTGATCAGGCTCCAAACTGTTTGCCACCAAGATAAACATGAATTATCAGAATTGTCAAAAAGTTGTACTTTTCTACGTTTTAGTGTTTTGCGTTTACGTACGGTTGCGTTTAAACGGGAAAGAATAACAGATTCTCCACTGTACGATTTTGCAGCAGGGAAGGGGTAGCGGTAGATTTGATGGTAGAAAATAACAAAATAGCACAAAAATATGTATTGTAGATTAACATCCCGTTTCAATTATATAAAATCATTTGCATCTACTGTATATGTGTATGTATGAACTCACATGGACACATACGTGACCTATTTGGAGGGGCTCATTATTAGTTTTTATTGGTACGTTATGTCTTTATTTTCAATACAAATATCTCATTTTTATAGAGCATAATTCGTGAAGCCATGGAACTTGAAGTTGATAGTTCTAGTTTTAACACTGTTAAGAGTTGGTTTTGTACAATACATTTCAATATGACAAACAGTGCAGACCCTAATCAGAGAACTCCAGCAGGGGAGACCTTTGATATGGCTCTTAACTATTTGAAAAGGACACGTGTAATCTTCACATGTATACAGTGGAGAATCTGTTATTCTTTCCCGTTTAAACGCAAACGTACGCAAACGCAAAGCACTAAAACGTAGAAAAGAACAACTTTTAGACAATTCTGATAATTCATGTTTATCTTGGTGGCAATCAGTTTGGAGCCAGATCAGACGCCGGGTTACCCGGCGTCTGATCTGGCTCCAAACTGTTTGTAAAAGAAAAAATAGTTTTAGCGTAAACGCGTTTATCGGGAAAGAATAACAGATTCTCCACTGTACCATTTGTAAAGGATGTTTGCTCTAAATGTACAGTGGAGTAGACGCCATTCTTTACCGTTTAAACGAAAACAAAACATAAACGCATTGCAATAAAATGTAGAAAATGACAAGCTTTTGACAATATTGACTATTAATTTTAATCTGAGTGGCCAACAGTTTGGAGCATAATCAGACGCCGGGTTATCCGGCGTCTGATCTGGCTTCAAACTGTTTGCAACGGAAATACTAGTTTTAGCGTAAATGCGTTTATTGGGAAAGAATAACGTCTTCTACACTGTATTACAAACATAGCAAACCCTAAGATATGCATCGCGGTGTCTCATATATAGGTCATACATACAGTGGAGAATCTGTTATTCTTTCCCAATAAACGCGTTTACGCTAAAACTATTATTTGCAGTGCAAACAGTTTGGAGCCAGATCAGACGCCGGTTAACCCGGCGTCTGATCAGGCTCCAAACTGTTTGCCACCAAGATAAACATGAAATATCAGAATTGTCCAAAAGTTGTTCTTTTCTACGTTTTAGTGCTTTGCGTTTGCGTACGTTTGCGTTTAAACGGGAAAGAATAACAGATTCTCCACTGTATGCTGTTATCAAATGAGTTTATTATCAAAATGATTATTTAATAACACTTTTGTAGTAATCAGTTTTAAAATACGGGGGGTTGAATAGTCTATTGATGAAAATACAGTATATATCTACTGGCGCTCGTAAAGTACAAAAATACATAAACAACAAAAAACAGGTTGATGCTCTTGTGAAAAAATATAAAACAAAAAACAAATAAATAACCAGCATGCTACTCTGACGAGTAATTATCAATATGAAGAAAATCATGATTCGAAATGCACGACGTTTGTACATGTATGTTTGGATGAGTTTTAAACCTATTGAAGACTCGTCAGTTTTAATTGGTCCGTCCATCATTATTTGTTTGAAGGATTAATTATTAACCTACATTTGAGATCCCTCATTAGAATTCATGTCTGATACATTAAACTCTCTCTTTAGCGAAAATCCAAGTAAACTAAAATTCGGTGTCAGTGGCGAAGACGCTATTCTTTCCCGTTTAAACACGAACACAAACGCATTCCAAAAATTCGAGAAAATGACAGGAAAGAATAAACGTCATCTCCACTATTTTTAGTAATGGACTCTTCAAACATTATACTGAAACTGACCAAATGCGAATTATGTAACAGAAGCCATACAGAGGAGAAAAAACGTTATTCTTTCTAAATAAACGCGTTTACGTTAAAACTGTTATTTCCATTGCAAACAGTTTGGAGCCAGATCAGACGCCGGGTTACCCGGCGTCTGATCAGGCTCCAAACTGGTTGCCATTCATAAGAAAATCAATAGTCAGAATTGTCAAAAAATTGTCATTTTCTACATGTTAGTGCTTTGCGTTTGCGTTTAAACGGGAAAGAATAACGTTTTCTCCACTGTGGCTGATGTTGTTTTACACTAATCTGTCCCCAATATAATACTTGTTATTCTCGCGGGAACAGATATAGATATGGTCCATTTAAACTGTGACAAATTGGTGATATATACAGTGGGGAATCTGTTATTCTTTCCCGTTTAAACGCAAACGTACGCAAACGTAAAACACTAAAACGTAGAAAAGAACAACTTTTGGACAATTCTGATATTTCATGTTTACCTTGGTGGCAAACAGTTTGGATCCTGATCAGACGCCGGGTTACCCGGTGTCTGATCTGACTCCAAACTGTTTGCACTGCCAATAATAGTTTTAGCGTAAACGCGTTTATTGGGAAAGAATAACACATTCTCCACTGTACTACAAAACGATAAACTTATTTCAGAAAACAGAACACGCAAAGAGAAATCAGTGTAGACCTGAATCGACAATCACTATGGAAATGTGATGTTGAAACAGACTGCCATGTCCATAGTGGTAGTAGCAGTGAATAGATTAACAGAATGGTCAAGATCTCATTAAGACACAGTATTTTTTTTTAAAAAAATGTTGCTGTTGATTTGGATCGTGGTTTTTTATGTCTGTTTGGTTATTCAAACTGTCTTTAAGGAAGGAGCATACAGTGGGGAAGACATTATTATTTCCCAATAAAAGTGTTTATGCTCAAACAATTATTTCTATTGCAAACAGTTTCGGAGCCAGATCACAAGACTTATTACCTGGCGTCTGATCAAGTACTCTATGCAAATTGTTTGCCACTGAGATTAAAATGGATCGTTAATGACATTTTCTCCGTTTTATTGTAATGCGTTTGTGTTTCGTTTGCGTTTAAACGAAAAAGAATATTTTTATATGAATTTGCTAGAGTTTGGAAACGTACAACCAAGAGCAAAATTAATATATAACATTGACATTTGAATCAACTGTTGAAGAAGGCCGATTTCGTTAGCCGTTTTGAAATATAATGATCAATCATAATGAGTAGAAAACATCAACATAAAACCAAGGTTTCCACGGTTATGTATGACGTTTTAAGCAGGAGAACTGAAAATATGTAAACACGTTTATTTAACCCTCTCACTGCCATATGACATCACTATACTGGCATATGCAAACAGTTTGGATCCAAATCAGACACAACGCTACTTGGCGCCTGATCTTGATCCAAATAGTACGCAAACGAATTGATATCCCTGCGCTGCAGTCAAAACGCCGAAACTTTAATTTAATTTAGAGCTGCAGATGACAATTTTAAAGCAGACGATAGTTTGATAGTAAAGAGTTTAACCCTTCACTCTCAATGACGCTTAAAAGCGCGTTTGCAAACAGTTTGGATCCTGATCAGACGCCGCGTAACGCGGCGTCTGATCAGGATCCAAACTGTTTGACACTCGTTTTGAAATTCCTTCAGTCGTGCTGCCGTATTTTTTAACTTTGAAACGTTAATGCAGTCAACAAAATTTAAGCAGACGACAATTAAACGGTGAAGGGGTAAAAATCTCACGAAAAATTGAGAGTGATGTACGAGCATCATGGGTCGGAGAACGTTTAATGAATCGTATTTCACATTGTACTCCTTAAGACCACAGCCTTCAATCGTTCAACCTAGTTCCCCTCCATTCATAAAGATTTCTTATGCGCAATATACAGTGGAAAAGACGTTATTCTTTCCCGTTTAAACGCAAACGAAACACAAGCGCATCGCATTAAAACGTTGAAAAAAAACTTTTCGACAATTCCGACTACTATTCATGTTTATCTGAGCGGCAAACAGCTTGGAGCCTGATCAGAGACCGGGTTACCTATGGAAATAATAGTTTTAGCGTAAACACGCTTATTGGGAAAGAATAACGTCTTCTCCACTGTACATACATGTACATATGTATATCCAAATCGCTTTAAAATAATGTATTCACGTACGAATCTGGAATTTCAAGTAGGGATGAAATACAATGAAGAAGACGCTATTCTTCCCCGTTTAAATGCAAACGAAACGCAAACGTATTGTGTGTAAAATGTCGAAAAATGCAAATTTTTTGGCAATTCTGGATACTCATGCTAATTGAAAACAGTTTGAAGTGTGATCAGACACCGGGTTATCCGACGTCTGGTCTGGCTCAAAACTGTTTGCAATGATAATACAGTAGAGCCTCTCTATTACGACCACTAAAAAGAAGGTTAATTGTCCGTATTTAGGACATGTGACAGCTTACAGCAAATGTGAAAATGAAACAGAAAGCTCCTGTAGGAACTTTCTGTTTCACTCTCATATTGCTTTAAGCAGTCACCTGTCTTAAACGACTAATATATGACACAACTTAGTGGTCGTAAAGGAGAGGTTCTACTGTAATAGATTTAGCGTAAAAGCGTTTATTGGAAAAGAATAAGGTCGTCAGCACTGTAAGTCGGAGGAATATATTTACGGACATAATAAATTCAGTAGAAACATGGACTACGTTAAGAGAAAAGGTGCAATTTGGCGTTATAAGTAGTATAGACTATGATAAGACGCTGTGTCTGATCAGGTTCTACTCTGTTTAAGATTTCAGATACTTTCAAGCCTATGCTAATGCCTTAATAGTAGTTTTAGATGCATTTCAGTTTGAAGTAGAAAGTTTGAGGGGCGTTCGCAAGTTTTGCCTTTTTCACAAGTGAGGGGACATGTATAAGCGCCCGTGGTATTTAATGTTCTCTAACAATGGTATCACAATCGGAGCATAACTGTGGAATGTTTCAGGCCATCCTTATAAAGTATAAGTGTAACAAAGCCAAAAGAAGATATAATAGAATAGTAAAGATGCTCATTAAACTTATTATGTTTGGCTTTAAATCCATTCACTGCCATGAAATCATTTGTTTCAAACAGGTATCGTCTGTTTTTATTTTCTAAAATCCAGATTTCCGTCAATTTTACTACAGAAATATCGAAACGAGTAGCAAACAGTTTAGATCATGGTCAGGCGTCACGCGGCGTCTGACCAGGGTCCAAACTGTTTGCAAACAAATCGTTATCTCGGGGTAAGGCAGTGAAGGGGTTAAATAAATAGTTGTCCTAATTTCTAATTGGGTTTTTATGGTGTGTAGTTTACATGCACAAACCATTGTTTTTACGTTTACATACTCAACCAGCTTTTACTGACAATCGAATAAAAGCCAATGGAGATATTTAAAAGACATGTACATGTAACAGTTCATTCTCAAATCGAACGAAATGACAATAGTTTTTATTCGTATTGAAGCTGCTACATGTATCTGTCGTTATCCTGGTACCGGGACCAATCAAATTACCATTTGAAAACAGTTCAAGTCCAGATTAGAGGGCTACTGAAGGGGCCTTCTGACCAGAATATGCAGTATGTGTCATATTTTTAAATATAGCGGAACTTATCATACCATTAACATTTAAGCATAGTGTCCCCGAAAGTGGATATTATCAAACAGTGTAGACCCTAATGAGACGCAACGTTACGTGACGTCTCAACATGGTCTGCACGGTTGTGCTATTTCATATGAAATGGTCTGCTGCAAGGACAAACACTGCAGTATGTTTGGATCACCCTTGTATATCTACAATGAAATCTTCCAGCAAGTATACAGGGAGAGTTCATTGCAATGTACAGGCATGAATAGGTTAACTACTATCAACCGGGCATGTTCCAAAAAACAAGGCGAGTGCGTAAGAAAAGGAACACTACAGTTTTAAACCCTTTCACTTTCAATGACGCCATACAGCGCGTTTGCAAACAGTTTGGGTCCTGATCAGACGCCGCATAACGCGGCGTCTGATAAGGACCCAAACTGTTTGACACTCTTATCGATATTTATAGTCATACAACCTTAAATCTAATTTTGAAACGTGTCTTGCAGACAACAGTACTTAAGCAGACAACAATAAAGCGGTGAAGGGGTAAAAATCTCCCGAATAATTTGATCATGAAAGTGTTAAAGGTATTCTAAATAGCTCGTCATTTGGTTGACTTTAGATATGAATCTATTCACTTGCAAAGAAATAATATGTCTGAAAATATGCCAATGTTTATTATGTAGGACACGTTGAAATAACATTGGTGATAGTTTTAAAGAACACTAGAAGGAAATCATTAATTGTTTCAGAGAAGTTTGAAAGACACAATTGTATCATCAGCATGCGAAACAAAACTGAAATACTTGATGGATTCATGCTTGCTAACGTTATTTCATAGGCATAAATAGTAATCTATATACTCTTTCCCTCCCCCTTCATTCTCCCAGTACATCACCAGCATATCATTAAAATGTGAATATAAGCACATGGTCATATAGTTCGGTCGGTGCGTAAATCACATTTCCATGTATTTTCGGTATAAATAAACTGTACTGTTTCAACAGTGGACCTTAAACAAACACTGCTAGTTTTAAGCAGCAGTTTCACCGTCAGTTGCTACTTGCTCACGGGTCCTCTAACCGTTCCTTATCGAAGTTTACTTCACTACAATCCGTCTTGCAGCGATAAGCACTTGATCTAACTGTATAAATAAGCTCAACGTACACTATTACAGTACGATATCATTTGAGCCACGACAGGAAAAAAATAGAGGAGCTTTACACATTACAAACAGGTGTACATCCTGATCAGGCGTCGCATTGAAAACGCGGAGTCTAATTTGGTTGTATACTGTTTAAAATGAACGAATGCTATTTTTTCTTACAACATAGCCCATTGGTCACCCGTGTGTCTACAGTTCAGAAGGTGATTTGTTTGTTGAGAGTTTACGTTTCCTAGTTCTCGAGTTTGAATCAGTGTCTTTATCAGCTGCCTGGTTCCTTCTCCGCCTTCTATTGTTTTTCTTCTCTTTCTTTTTCTGCAATCGTTCCTGTCTCCTTCGCTCCTTTCTCTCCTTGCGTTTTCGTAACTTTTCTGTTTTGTCAGTGCCTTCCTTTCTCAGCACTTTCCTCTTCGGCCGTTGAATTCTTTCCGATAAATCGTCAGTTCGATTTGGCTCTCTTTCATAACTTTTACACCGACACGACTTCACAATTTTAATTTTATAACTTCTTGTCTCGCCATTTTCACACATTAATTGCACTTTCTTTATTTTAGTCAAAGCTTCCACACATCTCCACTCCTTAAACTTAGGCTCCGCCCAGTATTTGTTAAACTCCGCCCACCATGGTAAGTCTATTTCCTTGATGGGCATACAGTGTCCATGACACAATACCTCTTTAATTGGCTTTAGTGACGTGCAAAATCCGTCAGATATGAATTTCTTCGCTCTTAGCTCCTTGCATCCAATCTGGACATCATCTGAAATATAAAAAATGTTTTGTAATGTCACTGAATTAAATTTAGATTCGCAAATACAGTGGGGAATCTGTTATTCTTTCCCGATAATAATATTTAATTAATATGTTGTTCACCATATCAAACATTTCGATATATTGTACACCGTATAGATACACAGTATAAATATATTAATATGTTCACCATATCAAACATGTGGATATATTGTACACCGTATCAAACCTTTAAATATGAGGTACTCTTATTTGCTAGAGTATACAAATATACATGTGTTCGGTAGATACATTTACCCCTAAATCTTAACCGTACCCTATGTTGTTACTGCCAAATATAACAGTTTCGAAGAAGTTTGGTTAAAACCTGATGAAACAAAAGAAACCCTGACAAATGTATCTGCTCTAGTGTAGCAGGGCTGCTATTTCTCCGGATATTTCCTAAGTATGCGTAATTTTATTCTAGCAGATCGTAGCTTAAACTGGCTGAAAATAAAGCAGAATGCGCCTTAAGGAGCATTCTGCTTTACTTTCAACCTGTTTTGAACAGTCACGTGTCCTCAAAACAAGAATCAGACTATGGGGTAAAGTTGCGATTAGTAAAATTGCGGCTGAAAAATTAAAAATTTGAAACCTTAGGATTTTTATGATCAACTTATGGCAGCCCTGGTTTAGCAGACTGTTCGTCATTGTAATACAATAAAACCTTAACCGCAAACAACTGTACTGACTGAACTGTCGATTTGTTTATTGCAATATCAAAATGTTTATCGATCGGCAAGTTTCTAAATGATTCATTTAATACAGTATAGTGCAAATGTCAATAAATAGAATCTATAAACATGTTTCAAGATGTGGCACTCCATATTGACACAAGACGATGGACAACAGTGATAAAACGAAAGCACAATTTGATACAGTGGAAGAAAGGTTGTTACAGTAGAGGAGAGGTTTATCTTTCCCAATAAACGCGTTTACGCTAAAACTGTTATTTCCAGTGCAAACAGATTAGAGCCAGATCAGACGCCGAATAACCCGGCCTTTATCAGCTTCCAAACTGTTTGCCATTAACTTTAAAAAAAATCATCAAAATTTTAAGAAAATGTTATTTTACCCGTAAAAGTCGATTGCAAACTACAAACGAAATTTGGACCAGACCAGAGGCCGGGTTTTCTAATAATTAAAAAATAAATGATAAAAATTTGTATTAACGCAAAAAAACGCAACTGCATTGCAATAAAATGAAGCTGTCAATATTTTGACAATCCTAAAAGCTCATTTCAATATGTGTGGAAAACATTGCAATACAGCGTAGAAAATGGCAACTTTTTGGCAATTTTAACCTTTCATTGTATTCCTGATGTGCAAGCAACTTGAGGCCTGATCAGACGCTGAGTTACCCGGCGTCTTATCAGGCCCCAAACTGCTTGCACAGGAAAAAAATAGTTTTAGCGTTAACGCGTTTATTGGAAAAGAATAACGTCTTCTCCACTGTAACATACGTATAAGTGCTTACAGATATTTTGCCAAATACGCAATAAGTTTAAATACAGCAGGACATCTCTGTAATGACATCTCAAAATAACACCGTCTATTTTATATTAACGCAGGCCATATTAAAGCAGAATAAAAGTAAGGCATACAACTTCTTTATTAGTTTTCAGTATTACTTTTATCGTGCCATAACCTGTCACCTGTTGTGTACGCCATCAGAGTGTTCTTAAACCCTTTCCCCCATAGAAGCGCCTTTTAGCGAACATGATTTGTTCCTCCGCTAAAGAAAATAGTTCGAATTCAATCAGTCATGAATATAATTATATTATATGAAATATTTTCTATATTGTAGCACATGATAGCTTAAAGCAGGCTGAAAGTAAAGCAGAATGTGCATTCTGCTTTACTTTCAACCTGCTTTAAGTAGTCATCTATCTTCAATTCTAGAAATAGGCTATCAGGTAAAGGGTTAACGTTGCCATACTTTACGTTTTTAGATGTTGTGTACACTATACTACAACCTTGGACTTGCGTCAAGTACTTCAATGTAACAAGTAGGCCTCGGTGCGTGCGAAATGCATGTTAAACACTCGGTGTATCCATTTTATTTTGCCTGCTAATCAGTTTTTACTAAACACGTTGTTCATTCATTTTTCTAAACCAATCTCGCATTCTTGAATAAGAGATATGCATACTTGTAGATGGTGAGAATATGTTAAACCGACATCCAAATGAATATTATCAATTGAGTCTTACAGAAAAGTGAAACAATGCTCCCTTCCTGTACACTGTACAGTGGAGAATCTGTTATTCTTTCCCGTTTAAACGCAAACGTACGCAAACGCAAAGCACTCAAACGTAGAAAAAAACAACTTTTGGACAATTCTGATAATTCTTGTTTATCTTGGTGGCAAACAGTTTGGAGCCGGCGTCTGATCTGGCTCCAAACTGTTTGCACTGCAAATAATAGTTTTAGCGTAAACGCGTTTATTGGGAAAAAATAACAGATTCTCCACTGTAAGAATCCTTCCAGCAAGGATTCCTTTCTCACAACAACGTTTGCCACTGTTCCCCAAAAACAAGACAATTCTGTCCAACCTTTTCACATTTAATTGGACAACGTCTTCTCTATTGTCTTTTAATCGGTCACATGTTTCAATTTCAGTTCTAGGCTAAAACCTACTTTCAATTCTAAGTGTCCTAGTTTATGTATGTGGTGGACGTTTCAGCGGGAACTATACATGTATGTAGTTTACTGTTTTAAACTACCTGTATTTTACTGTTTTAATTGATAAACTATGTTCAGATTAACTGAACGTACAGTGGGGAATATGTTATACTTTCCCGTTTAAACGCAAACGTACGCAAACGCAAAGCACTAAAACGTAGAAAAGAACAACTTTTGGAAAAATTCTGATAATTCTTGTTTATCTTGGTGGCAAACAGTTTGGAGCCTGATCAGACGCCGGGTTACCCGGCGTCTGATCTGGCTCCAAACTGTTTGCACGGGAAATAATAGTTTTAGCGTAAACGCGTTTATTGGGAAAGAATAACAGATTCTCCACTGTAAGCATGCAGGCCTGGTTATTGGAACTCGACGTAATAATAATCAAGTGTCGTCTGTTGAAACTGTTGTCTGCTACTATTCTTCAATTGTTTCGGTCTTCTTTATACACAGAGAAAACATACACGGGCTTCTTCGATCCTGAATCGGCCATATATCAAGCGGATCTGATCTGGATCAAACTGTTTGTAACACAGATTTCTTTTACGTGTTTAGCGATATTTAAAGGGCAATGGCTATCTCAATCTGCACCCACAAGTACAAGCATTGTGACTCATTTCCTAACACTTATATTACCAATAGCCATCTGGCTTGCAATTCCAAACAGTTTGGATCCTATTCAGACACATATCAACTCGAAGTCTGGTCAACTTTAAACTGTTTGCTATTTGGCTCTTATGTGTGCACCTGAAAATCGATGCCGATTTAATTCCTAAATTGCAGCAGGTGTTATTTATATGCAGACGACAATATGGGAACGTTCAAAGGGCTCAAACACCGATAAGAAGGACCAGGTACTTGTAGGTCTTGTGAACGAACAAGGATTTGTAAAAATTTCAAATGATTAACGAGGAAAAAAACACAGAAGAGTGTGATCTATTTGCTTGTTGGGGGAAAAACAAGGTTAAAAGCTCTTCACAACTGAAAAGAGTAATATATGTATGCCCTCAATGGTATCAGTCGGCTCAAAGATTGCAGCGAACTTAAAAAAAACATTCAAACCTATTCTCAGCGATCATTTTATACAGTTTGATTCGTAATACTTATCACTCAATGACAGACTTTAATACAGGATAAAAACAATGCCAATATATAAAAATGGACCTTCTGCAGTGTTTTTATCATGTATAAAGTAGTGAGATTTTTAAAATTGTCGTCTGCTGTTTTACTCAAAGTTACAAATTTGACATTTTGACAAAAAGAACTTAATGACGAGTGACAAACAGCTTGAATCCAGATCAGACGCCGCGATACGCGGCGTCTGATCTGAATGCAATCTGTTTGCAAATGTAAACAATTTCCCTCCCTATAACGACTCACTCCGAACAACGCACATAATTTGTGTCTCCCATTGGATGTCGTTGTAGAGAGGAAACGCTGTAGTTCTTTTAATAAACATGTGTTTATAGAGAAAGAATAACGTCTTCTCCACAGTAGACAACATTAAAAACCCTATTAGATAACGATGAAGTACAATGTAACACAGATATGTAGGTCATAATGAATGGTTGTCTGTTTAAAATACAAAACACTGTTCAACTCATTTACCCCTGCAACTTTTAATGGACAATTCCAATTTCAAACGCTATTTAGGGATGATTTTAACAATATATATTGCAAAATGAAAAAACAGTGTAGACCCTGAGCAGAGGGCTTCTTTGCAAAAGACAAGTGTAATCCTCACATGTTTACTGTTTGTAAATGACGAGTGTCTGATCAGAGTCTACACTGTTTGTTGATAGGAATTTCAATATAAGACAAAGTGAAAATGACAATTACCCGGCGTCTGATCTGGCTCCAAACAGTTTGCAATGGTAATAATAGTTTTAGAATAAACGCGTTTATTTGGAAAGAATAACGTCTTGCCTACTGTATAGGTGACATTTTCCTGGTGACTGAGTATCTTTACTGTTTAATGACGCGTACCCGCTACGCTCCCTGGGTATATGTAAGTGCGGAAAAAACCACTACATTGTATGATAGTTATATTTTCCCCAGGCTATGTGTTCTAAAATTCCCCGATATCTCATCCGGTTAGAGCTTTGGACGATAAAGCTGAAGGTGGTGGGTCTGCTCCCTGACTTGGTCATACGAAAGTCTTTAAAGACGGATACTAGTAGCTCACTTGTAGAGGATGTGCTAAAGCAGGCCAAACTGATATCAAGATAACGTCAATGAGGGTGACTTAGGACCCATCATCGTATATGCATACTTCACAGTAATAGGCACGGTGACAAGACTTGCGGCCTTAAAGATAGTTCTTTTCCGGGACGTATCGATACTACAGTGGAGATGCCATTCTATCCCGATTAAACGCAAACGAAACGCAAACACGTTGCGATCAAATGCAAAAAACGACAACCTTTTGACAATTCTGAATGATCATTTCTATCTGAATGGAAAACAGTTTGTACCTGCATTGTACCTCGGTGTACAGAGATGTTAAACTACATACAGTGTACACTCAACATGTGTGTTCTATGAGAGCCATGCCACCAACAATAGAACACCGGGACATTGCAAAACATAAGTGGAATCTTAATGCAGAACGAAAAGTACATTGGGTCTTTCTGTATGATATGTTGCGTTATTCACCCATTACCCCATGCCCCGTTTCTAGTTTTGAAGACATGTGACGACTTAAAGCAGGTTGAAAGTAACGCAGAATGTGCATTGTGTCTTATTGCATTGAAAATAGTGTAAATTAAGACAAGCCGACTCGTCAAAGACGCGATGGACGTTCTTGATCTGCACTGTTTGACACCAACATACATGTAAAGCATTTAATTTAGTTGGATTATAAATGCATTTGGCCAAACTCATATACAGAGCCTGGGATGACAACGGCGCTTGGTCTGTACAATGTTGCAGTGCAATAAGGCTGGTTTTGTCATAGCGCGGCTCAGTTAAAAAATAAATGCGTCTCATATTTGAATGGACATACTTGCAGGGATTAGTGTTAATTTGGTGCATGGTTTCAAAATACTGAAGACACTTATGTGGCCTTATAGGTAGATTAAAATGCACAGCTCGTCAATTTCAAACAGACCGCCATGCTGTGTGTTGAAGCCTTGTTAATCCCCATGCAATATCCTTCAAATATAAAAGAGCCTTCCATTTACCTTTCTGGTGTCCGTTTCATAAAACTTCGTACGAAAAAAAAGATCTTTAAAATACATTTAATTTCTGATTTCTCCATCTTTTCAAGACGATTCCAAAGAGATGTCACAAGACAGGATTTGATGGAGAAATAAATAATTATTGAGACTTTTATCATCTGACTTACGAAAACATTTGTCAAACGAAGTTTTATGAAACGGGACCCTTCTCTTCACGGACGAATATGTGGTAACGGATGCAAACAGTTTGAATCCAAATGAGACGAAGAGCAATTCGACATCTAATCTAGATTCAAACTCTGATAATCTAATGCTATTTTTCAGATACATGTATAAAATGCTGATAAATCAACTCTGATAAATGTTGCCGACTTCAGATTGTGCAGACAGTAATTAAACAGTATGCTAAAGGTTGCAATGGAGACGTCCTTCTTTACCAAAAACGCGTTTATGCTAACACTAACATTTCTATTGCAAACAGTTTGGAGCCAGATCAGACGCCGGGAAAACCGGCGTCTGATCAGGCTCCAAATTTGTTTTCCACTAAGATTAAAATATATAGTCATAGTTGTTGCATTTGAGTCGCTTGCATTTGAGTTTCGTTAGCGTTTAAACCGGAAAGCATAACGTTATCTCCACTCTAACCCCTTCACTGTCATAACGTAAGATGCTTTAAACAAGTTCTCAAATATAAATTTTAGGTAAATTGACTAAAGTTTATCTTAATTCGTGTCCAAACAATTTGGATACTGATCAGACGCCGTCTTATCCACGTCTGTCCAGGTTTTTACTGTGTTTGCAATTAATTATAGTACTCTGGGTAAGGCAATGAAGGGTTTGAATTGCGCAATATTTGTGAAGTACAGAGACCTAATTCTGCTGTATATACCTAGCTCGGCATATTTAGGTATCTAGTGAAATATCCATTGATAAAATTACTCAAAAACACCTAGTCAGAAGATAAGCGTTTGTCAATGAACATACTCTTAAGAACATTAAACAAATATAGACCATTCGTAACTTGTTACTCCACCAATCGTGCGTCTGCTTCTAAATGGTCACCTGTATATTTTCAAATTGAATTAATGCAGCTTTAACTGAAGATGTATCCGATACGGGTATTACACTATATGGACACCTATCATATACTGATTCGCTGAGCGTCTGATCTAGAGCTGACGTTATTCTTGGCCAATAAACGCGTTTACGCTAAATCGTTTATTTCCATTGCAAACAGTTTGGAGCCTGATCAGACGCCGGGTAACCCGGCGTCTGATCTGGCTTCAAACTGTTTGCCACTCAAAGGAAAATGAGTCAATTAAATTTCAAAAACGTTGCCATTTTCTCAGTTTTATTGTACTGCGTTTCATTTGCTTTTAAACGAATAACACATTATCCACTGTGGCTGTAAATGAAGCATGTACAAGTCTTGGTAATTATAAAATTGTTTCCTGACAGTAAATTGTGAATCTTAATCTGAAGCAAACTTTCTGTTTTAAACTCACATTACAATTATGACAAGAACCTAAACTAAACCTTAAATAACCAACAACCCCTCGAATGACCGAAGCTCGAACAATTTGAGGGTAAAGTATTGCTCATTTAATGGGGAATATGCATTTCTTACTATTGAACGCGTTTATGCTATAAACCTTCCACCCGCTGCAAACAGTTTGGATCATGACCAGACGCCAGTTAATTCGGCGCCGGGTCAGGTTTCAAACTGTCTGTTTGTCAATATTTTCAAAATGCTGTCATATTTGGTTTACATTTTATTGCAAAGTGTTTAATTTCGTTTAAACGGCAACAAAAAAGTCTTCTACACTATACATATACACAATTTGAATTACAAATGAGCCATGCCATGACAAAAACTTGCCTTATTGCTTTTTAAACAGTGTAGATCAAGGCCAGACGCAGTGCCAAAGATGCGGCGGCTGGTCTTGATCTACACTGTTTGACACCTAAATGCATCTAAAGCATTTTGTATATATGGCATTTGGCAGTATATATATACCAAAGTTATATGCAGGCCCTAGGATGACAACGGTGATTGGTCTGTACAGTGGGGAATCTGTTATTCTTTCCCAATAAACGCGTTTACGCTAAAACTATTATTTGCAGTGCAAACAGTTTGGAGCCAGATCAGACGCCGGGTAACCCGGCGTCTGATCAGGCTCCAAACTGTTTGCCACCAAGATAAACAAGAATTATCAGAAGTGTCCAAAAGTTGTTATTTTCTATGTTTTAGTGTTTTGCGTTTGCGTACGTTTGCGTTTAAACGGGAAAGAATAACAGATTCTCCACTGTACAATGTTGCAATGCAATACGGCAGTTTTTTTCATGGCACAGATCAAATGTACATGTAAGTATTCTTGTGTACTTTTAAGTACATTTACAGCGGTTCGGCCTTTCAGAGTGTATGCTTTACTATTGCTAATTTAAAGTTATTGTTTTTTCAGAATTAAGATACCTTTACACAATTTTAAATGCGCAATTTATGAAAATTTATTGATTTACAGCTCGGTTATCCTTTAAATCCGATCAAACCAAACACTACATTCACACATTTTTCTGTCAACGACAAGATCTATATAAACATTATGTTGGCTTTTTTATAACCACCGGACTGATTAAGCTTTTATAGTTAGAGAAGACGTTATTCTTTCCCGTTAAACGCAAATAAAACGCAAACAAAACGCAAACGCACTGCATTAAAAATGCCACTGTCCAAACTGTCTCCAAACTGTGTACATGTACTATGGAAATAATAATTTTAGCATAAAGGCATTTATTGGGAATAATAACGTCTTCTCAACTGTTTTATCTTTTATTACGGCAACTCTAAAAACACTAGATGACCGCAAAGAAGAAAGCCAAGAAGACAGGAGCCTGCTGCTTTACAATAATATTGCTTTAAGCAACCATCCACCTTATCAATGGAAAAGAAAGCTTTATTGTGATTGGCTGTACTGTAACAGAGGCAGTTTACTGGTAATAAAGTGTTCATATTAGAAATGATTTAGTGCGGATATAACCTGCCAACAAATATATCCTGATAAACTTCAAATATTTGCGTTTGTAGTTAGCAAACAGAAAAAACCTCTAATTCCAACATATATTCTATTAACTATTAGGACGCTAGCGGTGAAACCATGAAAACACTTGCAAACAGTTTTGATCCTGATGAGACGCTGCGATACGCAGCGTCTCATCAGGAACCAAGCTGGTTGACGACACTCTGTTCTTGTTTTGAAAAGAAGTTTTGAAAATCGTATTTTTCAATAAGTAGCAGACGACAATTATTGCAGACGACAAACACCAGTATGCAAAGAGTTAAAGCACATATGGCGCATTAGGTGTTGATTTGGGGAGATAATTCTAAATGATCAAAGGGATTAAACTTTTCACTCTCAATGACGTCATAGAGGGCATATGCAAACACGTTTGATCCTGACCAGACGCCGCGTAAACGCGGTTACTGATCAGGATCAAAACTACGTGCCACTTGAAACGATATTGCAGACAACAATATATTAAAGCAGACGACAATATGGCGGAAACGGGGTAAAACTCTCACGATAAATTTGATCATGAAAGGTTTAATAATCTAATAAAGTAGTTCACTATGCCTACTTTACAAGACCTGAGGTCTGATTTACAGACATATCTAAGCAAACATTTAATATCCGCTTTCATGGCCGTCATAAATTATCGGTTGTAAAGGCAAGTGGTCGCTGAAAGAAGGATATACAATTAAATAAAAAAGTTTCTGTAGCAGTTTTCTACTTTTCTATCGCCCTGCTTTCAGTTGCAACCGTGTTCAAATGCCATCAATTCACCTTGTTTTGCAGAGCAGTACTACAATGTGGTAGATTTTACTGTATATAAAGACATTATTTGTCGAACTACTGTTTATGAAACGGACCCGATCACCCTAAACACAAGTGCACCCTGACAGGAACCAGTCGCAATTTCCTTGGAAAATTAACCCATTTACCGTCCAAATCTTTGTGTTTTAAGCTTTTCAACCGCAAATTACACATTTGCTTTAAGCCACAAGTTGAATACAGTGGAGAAGACGTTATTCTTTCCCATCTAAATAAAAAAATCATTAACACAATGAAATATAGAAACTGACAATTTCTTGAAATGTTCACGATTCTGTTTAATGTGAGGCGAACAGTTTTGAGCCAGGTCAGACACCGGGTTACCCCGTGTCTGATCAGGCGCCAAACTGTTTGCAATGAACATAAGGTATTTGGTATTCTCGTTTATTGGTAAAGAATATAAGAATCCACCATGACAGTTGATGTTGGATAGCAATTTCTCCCTCCGAAGGTAAGAAAATTCATGCAGGGACGAGGCTTGCTGAGTCCCTACGTGAATTTTCTGACCTGAAGGGGAGAAATTCATATCCTACATCAACAAAACGAACGGTGGATTTGTTTTCTCCCATTTAAATTATTAAAATATGATATAAATAACGAAATAATTGCAGTTTATGTACACTTTTTTGCCGCCAAAACATGACGTTGTTTATAGTAATGTCATCAGAAATTACGTCATTTAGTTACCCGCGTCATGCAGCGCTTGTGGTAAAGCTGGGCAAACAATTAAAGACGTCACGTGGTATGGGGGATAGATTGATTCCCCATGGGGAATATCTCTATCCCACATGGGCGAAAATGAGAGAAATACTAATGTCTTCTCCACGGTAACATGCAGCGTTAAGAGACGGTTACATTGACGAGAAACACGCTGTATTTTTGTACCAAACAAGGCCAATTATACCGAAAGTAATTATCCCATAAATCAGTATAAAATAGCAAAATACATTAACATCAATTAGAATAAATACGGACAATCTGTCTACACATGATACATATTGAAACACAACGTTACTGTTTGCTCAACTGGGGAAGTTTTAACCCTATCATTCTCATTGACGTCATCAAGCGCATTTGCAAAAACGCGGCGTCTGATCAGGATCAAAACTGTTTGTAACTTATTTTGAAATTACGCCAGTTATACATGTACTACCTTAGAACTAGCTTTGGAACGATATTGCAGACAACAATATTGAAGCAGACGACAATATGGCGGTGAAGAAGTAAAACTCTTACGATAAATTTGATCATGAAAGGTTTTATGGGAATAATAAGTAATTCTTTCTAAAATAGATGTGTGTGTGTCTCAAATTATTGATGTCCAGTACAAATAGTCGTATTTCAGACAAAACTCAAAGTACATGTAGCTTGGTATGTGATCAGGTTTCAAACTGTTTCTGAATATGATTTAAGTAAAATGGCTATGTTTAAAAAAGAGTCCGCACTATGTTACAACGTCATGGCATCGCGACCAAGATGACGTTTGTGTCATTGAGAGTGAAAAGCATCTTTCTCATTGTATTTTTGAATGTGTCTTATTTTTACAGGGGCTCCATGTATATATCTAATAGAAGATAAACTCCCAAACGGGCGTCAAACTTTTGTTGTGTAGTATTTAATAAACCTTACCAATGTTTGCTCCAATATCCTCAATAAATGCTTCTTAAGGCAAGGATTCTGATGTTCTACATACATATTGCAAATATTATGTAACTGAAAATAATATAACGGTTATCAAACATAGAGGGTCACAAAATATCATGTGGCAGTTTGAGTATTGAGAAACTCGATACCCTACGTAACTTAGTTCTATTTTACTGCCACTTAAGACACACGCTCAAAATCCGACTCTGAAAAAATTGCTATTTTAATTGTTTTAGAAAATAATGTATATGTCAATACGACCGCCAGAAGTGACAAAATGTACAATTCCTAAACCAACTCCGGTTGCCCGTCCTTCTTATATCTACAACATGTGTACCACATTTTCCTCTGTTCAAAATACCATCTGCTCATATTTCTCAGTAAAGATAAATGTCATATTAACTAACCATATTGACTAACCTAATAAATAATGGACTGGATACATATAGAAATGAGTGGTAAACTATTTGGAGTAACTCGGTGCCTAATCTATATCAAAACTGTTTACAAGTGCCAACATCAGTTTAAGTAGTGATTCGGTTGTTTCAAAGATGCTCAAGACTTTAGGGCACAGTTGAATTTAGTTTGTCTGGTGTTTCTGGCTAATACAGATACAGGGGATAAAACGTTATTCTGTCCCGTTTAAACGCAAACGGGACGCAAACGCATCTTACTAAAATGCCGAAAATGACTTTTTGACAATTCTAAATGTTGATTTTAACCTAGAAGTAAACAGTTTGGAGCCTGATCAGACGCCGGGTTACCCGGCGTCTGATCTGGCTCCAAACGTTTTGCATTGGAAATAATAGATTTAGCGTAAACGCGTTTATTGGAAAAGAATAACGTTTTCTCCACTGTAGCACCGTATGACCTCTATCAGTTGACTCCTGTGGTGCAATGTCCTGGGATTTACAGACTGGATCCTGACCAGACACCAAAACACAACACTTTGACTTTCGTATCAACGCTTTTTCAGTCGAAGTGCATAAATCTAAATTTGAGCATGACAAGCCATCGACACCTTTTAAGCAGACGATATTCAGGTAGTGTAGAGGTTAACCAAACGATATTAAGCCAGTTAGATCCCCCGGGCTCTTTGTTTAAAATAGATTATCTCATTAGGTAATATATCACATATGTAATCCTGTAACTATATAACGAATCAATCAGATCGGAATTGGGATGGACTGTCGATTTATTTATATGACATGTCCTTACTATTGTCGTGTCAGCTTTGAAAGAATTGCCCGTAAATGTTTTAAAACAAATAATACAGTGCTTTCTCCCTTCAACGACCCTCCAAACAAAGACTCCCTCCTTAAAAAGACGTTTGCCGCAGTTCCCTAAACAAGATAATTATGTCTAACGCTTTTACTGCTGCAATATCGTCTGTTTAAATTTTTCGTCTGATATTTTTCTCAAAGTTACATACATGTAATTGACATTTTGACGAATGACAAACAGCTTGAATCCAGATCAGACGCCGCGTTACGCGGCGTCTGATCTGGATTCAAGCTGTTTGCAATGTAAGCTAATTTCCCTCTCTACAACGACTCTCTCCGAACAACGCACACAATTGTTGTCTCCCATCGGGTGTCGTTGTAGAGAGGGAGCACTGTAACGCGTTTATTCTAATAATCTTTAACATACAAGTGTGTTTTAAAAAGTCTAGATACATACCAAGACTGTTTGTAAATACAAATGTACCACCCTATTCGCGAATGGTATGTAAACTGGCTCGTCTGGGTTCAAACTACACGTTTGACCTTGATGGTATTCAAACAGCACTTTTGCAAATAAGAAACCTGAATAAAATGGTCGTTTTGGATCCCATTTGAACTACACAGGTCGTGAAATAGATCTTCTATGTCTTTTCAAACCCACTTCGTGCTATTAATCGTTGCTTTATTTCAGATATTTTAAAATTGTCTGATAGTAAAATGGGACTTTCAAAGAAACGGCATATGCACTTTATATATTCGATCAGCGGTTATACATACTGTATTTAGGTTACAAATCAAAGAGATGTTGAATATCAAATACACCTCGCTATAGCTACATGTACATGTATAAGTACGGTGCTTAATCTATTGCACATATTTTTTAAACCTTTCAACAAAAATACTCTCGTATCCGCATATACGTATGTTGTCTAATATCGTTCAATATCGAACAAATGAACACGCTCTATTATCATCTTTATCTGACGTTATCATTTTTTTTTTTTTTTTTTTTTTTTAAAGTGTTTTCTCCTACGATTTTTACTACAGCGTTCTCTCCCTACAACGACAACCAATTGGAGACAAAAATTGTGTGCGTTGTTTGGAGGGAGTCGTTATAGAGAGGGGAAATATTTTACATTTTCAAACGGCTTGAATTCAGATCAGACGCCGCGTAACGCGGCGTCTGATCTGGATTCAAGCTGTTTGTCACTCGTCATTATGTTTTTTTCTCTGTCAAAATGTCCGATATGTAACTTTGAGTAAAACAACAGACGACAATTTTAAGCAGACGATATTACAGCAGTGAAAGCGTTAGACATAATTGTCCTGTTTAGGGAACTGCGACAAGCGTCGTTGTAAGGAGGGAGTCGTTGTTGGGAGGGTCGTTGTAGAGAGGGAACGCTGTACTTCCTCACTCAAAAAGACTTCAGTTGACCTTGCAAACAGCTTTAATCCTGATCAGGCGCCGGGCAAACGAATTGCCACTCATATAAACCATACTGATTTTCATTCATATGGAAATTTCTTCATTCAAGTTCAGCCGACATTTCTTAAGCAGATAGCAGTATTATAGAAAAATATAAGAAGTGGGAATTAGCAGAGTAGTTATGAAATATGTTACGTCTACCCTAGGGTTAAATCCTTCACTGCCTGTACCCCGAGACCAACTGTCACAGTTGTTGCAAACATATTGGATCCTAATAAGACACCGCGTTTACGCGTCGTCTGATCAGGGCCCAAACTGTTTGACACTTATTTTAATTTTGATATTTCTTATGTCAAAATACCTTAAATTTAAAGTTGACAAATAAAAGCAGACGACAACTGTTTCAAACAGATGACGTCATCAGGGCTGCCATTTCTCCGGATTTTTCCTAAATCTCCGGATTTTTCCCCAGTTAATGGTAGCTTAAAGCAGGCTGAAAGTAAAGCAGAATGCGCCCTAAGGCGCATTCTGCTTTACTTGCAGCCTGCTTTAAGTAGTCGCATGTCACAAAAAAACAAGAAAAAAAGCTATGGGGTAAAGGTACGATTCGTAAAATCGCACTTGAAAAATGCAAATTTGGAAATCTTAGGATTTTTCATGTCAACTTATGGCAGCCCTGCGTCATGGCAGCGACTGGGTTAATTGTTGACAGATCACTTACGGTCGTGTGCATCGCCTTCTGGCTTAAACCCTAATACTACAGAGAGAAACTGCACAGACATTTGGTCCGGATCAGTCGCCGAGTTATTCCCCGGCATCTGATCTACTTAACACTGTTTAACACTTGAATACTAGTTTTTCAAATGCATCAAATGCATATTTTGAAAAACGAACTGCAGACGAAATCTTGTGCAAACGAAATACTATAAGCCAAGGGGTTAATTGGACATAAGCTTTTAATCGCCCGAACTATCCCAAACAGATTGTGTTAATATACTTAACATAGCCTATCATAACATTATTAAAAGTAGGGGAATTTTCTTGTTCTAAATTTAGAAAAATTCAACAGAAATCAATGGTAGGTTTTTTGGACTTGCTTCAGAATTGGGAATTAGGAATAGTAATAGACTTATTGCCATTCATAAAACATAATGTCGCGGTAAAGTCGACTTTATAAGTAGGTCATACGTCATAAACTGTGTTATCCTTTACTGGTACAGTGGAGAATCTGTTATTCTTTCCCGTTTAAACGCAAACGTACGCAAACGTAGAAAAGAACAACTTTTGGACAATTATAATATTTCATGTTTATCTTGGTGGCAAACAGTTTGGAGCCTGATCAGACGCCGGGTTACCCGGCGTCTGATCTGGCTCCAAACTGTTTGTATTGGAAATAATAGTTTTAGCGTAAACGCGTTTATTGGGAAAGAATAACAGATTCTCCACTGTAAAACGAAACTAAATGCAATGTAATACAATGTTAAAAAGATAATCTTTTTTTGGTAAAGTTTACAAATCTTTTTCTTTTGATATTTACTGCAAACAGTAACTCGTTTAACTCATTACCCAATTAATACGCCTTTTTACGATTTTATCTCTTTCTCCACTAAAGGGAATAGTTCCAATTTACATGTATGCATTCATAAATGTGAACAATAAGAAATAGTTTCTTTATCCTAGCAGTTGTAGCTTAAAGCAGGTTGAACGTAAAGCAGAATGCGCCTTAAGGCGCATTCTGCTTTACATTCAGCCTGCTTTAAGTGGTCAGCAGTTTTCAAAACTATAAACAGGGTATTGGGTAATGGGTTAAATGCATGATATCTAAACAATGAAAACAATCATGTAGAAAAATAAAACAAACTGAGAGCAGTTTTATATACCTTATTCTCATTCTATTGTCAGCTGTTAAAGTGGAGAATACGTTTTCCTTTCCCAATAAACGTGTTTACGCTAAATATGGTATTTCCATTGCAAACAATTTGGAGCCATATCAGACGCTTGGTAACCCGACGCCTGACCAGGCTTCAATCTGTTTGCCATTCAGATTAAAATGAGCATTCAGAATTGTAAAAAAGTTAGCGCACAGTAACAGGCTATCTACAATTAATCATAATTACTCTTCATAATTTTAGCGTTTGCAAATTTTCTATGAGAAATGAAAGTAATTTATCAACAGGTAAGACACTTTGTCGTAAATGTATTAACCTTTTAATTGCAGAAGTGTCGTTTATTTACAGAAAACGGTTGTTTGTTTTAGATTTTCTTATATTCTTTTACTGAAAATTGAGTTATAACAAACAGTTTGCATTGTGACCAAATGTGGCGTTACAGTGGAGAAAACATTATTCTTTCCCGTTTAAACGCAAACGCAAATCGCTAAAATATAGGAAATTACCAGTTATTGTTATTTCTAATTATGTTTTTTTTTTTTTTTTAAATCTGAGTGGCAAACAGTTTGGAGCCTGATCAGACACCGGGTTAACCGGCGTCTGATCTGGCTCCAAACTGTTTGTAATGGAAATAATAGTTTTAGCGTAAACGCGTTTGTTGGAATAACGTCTTCTCCACTGTACTCTATGTCTTGGGCCCGTTTCATAAAACTTCGTACAACAAATGCTGTCGTAAGTCAGATTATAAAAGTCTCAATTATTATTTATTTCTCCATCTAATCCTGTCTTGTGGCATGTTTTGGAATCGTCTTGAAAAAACGATTCCAAAGAGATGTCACAAGACAGGATTAGATAGAGAAAGCAGAAATTAAATGTATTTTAAAGTTTTGACTTACGACAACATTTGTCGTACGAAGTTTTATCCTAACTGTCTGCGAATGTCAATACAGAGGTGTGTGGCACAAACAATGAAAACAAACTTTCCTGACAAATAAGGCGTACAGTCATACAATGTTCGGAGTTAACCATTTCGGCGCCTAGTTAATTGTTAGATTTTTATCCCCTTCACCGTTTTATTTTCGTCTGCTTCAATATTGTTGTTTGCAAGATAGCTAAAACTAAAATTAAATGTATTATGACTTACGATCCGATTGTCAAAAAAATTGCATCTGAGAGAGAAAGAGAGAGAAACACAAACAGAAATAAGGAAAGAGCAATTTTGATAAATGCCCACTGCTCGATTTCTACAAGGTGAATTGAATGTTTACATTTCTAAACTTACCTTCTTAAGTTAAACAAGTTAAAGATTATTTCACTTTAGATAAAACGACAAGTAACCTTAGGCCTCGTCGCCCTCTGGCGCCATGCGAAATCGAATGAGCGGTTGGGCTTGAAAATTTCATTCACAACCCTGACTGATCAAGCGAATAAACCCTTCACAGACAACATAATACAGTGGAGAATCTGTTATTCTTTCCCGTTTAAACGCAAACGTACGTAAACGCAAAGGACTAAAACGTAGAAAAGTACAACTTTTGGACAATTCTGATAATTCTTGTTTATCTTGGTGGCAAACAGTTTGAAGCCTGATCAGACGCCGGATTACCCGGCGTCTGATCTGGCTCCAAACTGTTTGCACTGCAAATAATAGTTTTAGCGTAAACGCGTTTATTGGGAAAGAATAACAGATTCTCCACTGTAATATATTCTGCTAAAACTTTCCTTTGTTTTCATTTCTTAAATTTGGAGTTTAGGCAATTTGACAGGGAAAATATCGATGGTATTGTAGACTCATATGAATGTTGATCAGACGCTGAGTTACTGCGGAAAATGTCTGCTAATACTAGTGTAGCCGGACTTAGAAGTGGATGTACTACATACAGTTGTCATATATAGTTTGTCATTAGCATATTAAGATTTTTGTTTGTTAAGGTCCAGTTATATAGATCAACATAAGGACAGTTTACACATTCACAAATATCTCTTAATAGGAAAAAAGGAGGGAGCGAACGAGCGAGCGAGGGAGAGCGGTATATAGAGAGAGGGATAGAGTGAGAGAGAGAGAGATAGGGTAGAGGCAGACAGATAGACATACGGACAGAGACAGAAAGGAAGAGTGACTGATAGAGAGAGATAGGGACACGCAGAGAGAGAATGGCAGACAAAGACAGAGAGAGAGGGAGAGAGAGAGAAAGAGAGAGAGAGAGAGAGTGAGGGGTACAGAGAGAGATAGATAGACATAGAGAGAGAAAAAGACAGACAGAAAGACAGAGAAAGAGAGAGGGAGAGAGATAAAGGGATAAAGAGAGAAAGAGAGAGGGAGCACCAAAGCACTCTGCATATACAATAGTGCACTGTCCGTTTTTGTTTAAGGGCGCCAACAAAATAAATGGCCTATTTAAAAACTTGCCCACGAAATGTCACAAGTGACTAGTGATGTGCATGTTTGGTTCAGCATGGTCTCTTATTTTCTAAACTACTGTAAACATTTCAAATACTATGTGACAGTACTGATTGATCTACACTTCCTTTCAACGCACGGTTCTGCCGCGATAGCTAAACTACTCGTGTTGAACTTTTAAAATCGTTCATAGTAAAGTCCCACTAAAACATCCTGTAGTAGGAAACACGTTGCTGTTTTCCCTTTGCACGAAACTTAGAGCGGGTAAACATTATTTTTTCCCGTTTAAACGCAAACGATAGGCAAACTGATCCAACGCCGGGTTGCCCGGGTCCGATGTGGATACAAACTATTTGCAATGTAAATACATTTGTGTAATAGATTTAGCGTTAACGCGTTTATAGGAAAAGAATAACGTATCCATCACTGTAGTTATAGTTTCCCTATATTCTATTTTGTTATCAATTCACTGTATATTTATCACTTTCACATTTGTAAATAATGATTTAGGATACAGTGCCTTCTCATAATCATCATTCTTGATGGAGAGAAGTATCAAGAAGAAGAAGAAGAAGTATTAGTATATGCGACATCAGACTGAAAGGGAGGTCTCTGCTTTGTTTTAGTCTGATTTAAACTCGTACAGCTACCTATTTTCAACACTAGCCATGGAAGGAAATTAACCATCATTGATTGTCAATATTAAAAGCACAATTTAAAGCTAAGAACATTGTGTATTTTCTTCAAAAGTCTGTAAGTTTTCAAACTCGTACCCTTATCTGTTCAAAAATGTATGTCGGCAAACACTTGACCTTCAACAAGCTTGATGTACTGAAGTGTTTTGTTGCCCAATGTCGAAATCGGGTTAATTAAGAAAACATTATCGCCAAAATGTCAATAAGCAAGCAGTTTAATTGGTTCAGGGTATTCCTATGAGACCTTTGTATCCATATCGCCACTTTAAAACATATTCAATGCAATATTGTCGCTTAAATATCGGAATACATGTAAGTGGAAAGCGTTGCAAGTAAGAATCCTCTTGATATTCAAAATCACAAACTATATAAAATCAAAGTTTTGAGAAAACTGATGATGGTTTCCAATTGAAATACGGAGGTATGGAATGAAAATGAAGATTAAGATTACATGTAATAGTGAACATTCTGAAAACAATGCTTATTTTTAAATGTCTTTAAAAGCAGGATTTGTAACTGTTTATAAGTATGTACAGAGAACCTCTAATATTGAATAATACTGTAAATTGCCTGAAAACTCGGATTTGGCCTAAGCCCATTTTCGTAAATGATTTAAAAACTTGCATATTAATTCAGACATGTTTGGAGATTATCTAAACATATGGTCTTTGAATTTTATCAAACAATCTCAAAGACGCATTTTTAAAAGCCGTGGAATCGACAATCCTCGGTGCCTCAGAATTTTAAAGCAGCGCGCCCCTTTCTCGGTCCGGACATTATTCACACACAACAGAAAGTGAAAAAAGTTAATCATGTTTACCCCAGAAAATTAATTAGTATTTATTGACTGAAAGTTAAACATTTTCAAATCGCTTTCATTGGTTCGTTTAACCTATTTTACAAAATTAACCGGTTTTTGATTTATTGATGGTTGTTGTCTTATTGATAATACATGTATTAGATATTGCTAGTGTTGTTTTCTTGAGCGGATGAAGACTTAACCCTTTCCACCATAGAAGCGCCTTTTAGCGAATATGATTTATTACTCCACTGAAGAAAATAGTTCCAATTTAATCAGTCATAAATATATATTATAGATAATATTTTCCATATTCTAGCACATGCTAGCTTAAAGCAGGCTGAAAGTAAAGCAGTATGCGCCCTGAGGCGCATTCTGCTTTACTTTCAACCTGCTTTAAGTAGTCACCTATCTTCAATACGAGAAATAGACTATCAGGCAATGGGTTAAAGTCAAAGTATTGGAAACTCGACTCTGACTACAGAGCTTTCAGAGGATGGAATCCATAAAAAAAACCATCTGAACCCTCGACCTGACGAAATATTGTCTATTTTAAAAGATAACAAGCTTGTAAAATTATGATTTATACATTTTTAATTGAAGGAGCTGAAAGGTCGGTGAATGTCAAACAGTCTGGATCCAGATTAGACGTCACGTTACACGATACATTTTGTATCTGTTCTAGATCCAAAGTGTTTGCAATTATCAGCCGTGCAAAAGCCAGGCAAAGGGTAAATCAGTTATTGGACTGAACAAATATCCTACATTATTATCCTCTTTTAAGTTCTTCTAATTGGGTGGACGTTTACACGATTGTAAGCAGTTTGGATCTTGACAATACAACGAGAATGTACACAGAAGCAGATTAAGACGCCCGGTATTACATGTATTTCCCAATAAACGCGATTACGCTAAAACTATCATTAAATTTTCATTGCAAACAGTTTGGAGCCATATCAGACGCCGGGAACATGTAAATCGGCGTCTGACAGGCTCCAAAATGTTTGCCATTTGGATTAAAATGATCATTCAGAATTGTCAAAAAGTTGTCATTTTCTATTGTAATGCATTTGAGTTTCGTTTTTGTTTAAACGGTAAAGAATAACGTCTTCTCCGCTGTACATGTAAGAGTCCTACAGTGGAGAATCTGTTATTCTCTCCCGTTTAAACGCAAACGTACGCAAACGCAAAGCACTAAAACGTAGAAAAGAACAATTTTTAGACAATTCTGATAATTCATGTTTATCTTGGTGGCAAACAGTTTGGAGCCTGATCAGACGCCGGGCTACCCGGCGTCTGATCTGGCTCCAAACTGTTTGTATTGTAAATAATAGTTTTAGCATAAACGCGTTTATTGGGAAAGAATAACACATTCTCCACTGTACCATCAACAGAGTGTCGTACGTTTCATTCAGATTTCAATACGCATAGTACGTGTAAGCAAAATTGAGAAACATACTCATTTCCCTGACATTGCAGAATTACTCATACAAACAATTGGCTCCAAACGTTTTGACACTCAGATGAAAACTAAATCAAAAATATTAAAAAATGTGTTGGTGATTTCCTATATTACTACATGTTGCGTTTATTTTCTTTTAAACGAAAAATAATAACGTCTTCTTCACTGTAGCAAGAGTAAGGAAGACGTTATACATGTATATTCTTTCCCGATAAACGCGCTTACGCTTAATATATCATTTCCATTTTGAACAGTTAAGTGCCTCTTCAGACGCCGAGTAACCCAGCGTCTGGTCAGGCTCTAAACGGTTTGCCATTCAAATAAAAATGACTATTCAGATTTGTCAAAAAGTTGCCATTTTCTACATTTTATTGCAATGCGTTTGCGTTTCGTTTACGTTTAAGCGGGATAGAATTATGTCTCCTCCACCGTATCAATGAACCTGTAGGCTCTATTAAATAGGACAAAAACAACATCTTATCTTGTTGAATACTGAACGTTTTACTTTTCAAAAATTCACTGACTAGACTTCCAATTTACATTTACAATGATCCATAACTGCCCAATGGAACAGGTACAGTAAGTCCTTGCCTAATACGCCTTGCACTTAAGATGCCGACAATCTCTATACATAGGCTATTGTTTAACACATTGCACCATAGCCTGTTTCTAGTTCTAAAAACAGGTGGCCATTTAAAGCAGGTTGAACGTAAGCAGAATGCGCTTAAATCACATTCTGCTTTACTTTCAGTCTGCTTTAAGCTACCATCTTCTATCATATAGAATATATTTCTAATGAGCCATACTCATGACTGTTAAAAGTGGAGCGATTTTCTTCAACGGAGGAAAATTAAAAGTGTGAAAAATGTTTCTATGGAGAAAGGGTTAATAATGGTTAACAGTGGAGAATCTGTTATTCTTTCCCAATAAACGCGTTTACTCTAAAACTATTATTCGCAGTGCAAACGGTTTGGAGCCAGATCAGACGCCGGGTAACCCGGCGTCTGATCAGGCTCCAAACTGTTTGCCACCAAGATAAACATGAAATATCAGAATTGTCCAAAAGTTGTTCTTTTCTACGTTTTAGTGCTTTGCGTTTGCGTACGTTTGCGTTTAATCGGGAAAGAATAACAGATTCTCCACTGTAACATTAAAAACACAGAAAACTTTTTTAGGAACTGCCTGTATTACTTTTATTCTGCACGAAGTTGTCAGTTTTTAGAACTATAAGCGTGCCAGCTTATCTACAGAGTGATCGTTTTGTACAAGTTCTGTTGTTTTGCAAAAATGTGCGTTTAGCTTATGAAATTTGATATACAGCATCGGGGAAGGCAAAACATGAGAGCCCCTGCTGTCTGCATGCGGACTCCTCGACTTAAACATTCATATAATTTTATTAATCTATTATGGAGTGCTGTTAATTTATCGAATACGCTTGGTAAAAAAACTTAAAGTCCTTTGAGTTTTGACATAGATATACGGGGGAATCGGTTTACGAAATAAAGAGACGTTTATTCCGTGTACCCATTTACCAAACAAATCAGGTACCACCTATATGTTCGGGTTATTGATAGGGGAAATCATGAGGAGGAACAATTATGCAATTATGAAAGAGATTCACCAAGCTTATATTTTAATCACCGCGGTTAATAATCTCACAGTTGACTATACTATCGCAAGAGAGCTAATAAATTACACCGACAAGTCGACAAAGACCATACGTTTATAAGCGATTAACCACGACGTTCATATTCCAAAAACGTATTCATCTCATTTGATTGGTGCAGTAACCCCTCTATTACATTGTATATTATGATCACTCAAACTAAGGCTAGATTTCAGTGGTACAAATTGTTGCTTCAAGTAGTATAAAAGTAAAGCAGAAAGCTCCTTTTTAGAACTTTCTGGTTTAGCTTTGTCCTGATTAAAGCAACATACAGGGCGTTAAGAAAGTTCATTCCTATTTTTTGATTACCTTAATTCCATCTAAAAACCTCTCCGATCGTGTTTTCACTGTGTGGTAGAATTACTTTTAGACAAAAATGTAATTAAAATCAAAGGTATATTAAGTAAAACGATTAAGTCGTGCATGTATCCGTCTTGTAGTTTTCCTTTTAGGCATGGGTGCAAAAATAGGAATGAACTTTCTTAACACCCTGTACTATGTTGTATCATTGTAATAAATATTCTGATACATGTAAGTGGTCATAAACGCAAAAGGGTTCAGTATTGTATCTAACACTGCAAATCCTTTTTAAATCACTTATGCAAAAATGCATCCGGACCATACGTCAAGTATCTCAGCAACAAACCAAAATCAAAACTACCAAATCATTGGGGGCCAACTAGGTATTACGATGAAATGTTTTGCTACATGTACGACAACCTACGTATATGGTATTATAACAGATTTGTATTGCAAGGCAACTCAGTTTTCGTAGACAAACATTTCTGACTTAATACACTGACTTCGTAGCAATACAAACTATTATAATACCTATATAGGTTGTCGTAAAATACAGTTTGATGATAATACATAGTGTTCAAGCCAATGGACAATATACGTGAAAATAATAGGCATAAAATGTTCACATATGAACTTATCTGTGATTTGTATATTTTACTGTCTTCATGAAAAATTCCATATTCTCTTATAATTCAGAAATGAATGGCAAGGTTCATGTATATATATGTACATGTATATGATGATGTTTTAAACTGTGAAACCATGAAGAGACTCAAATAAAGATTATACTACTACATGTACAGTGGAGAATCTGTTATTCTTTCCCGTTTAAACGCAAACGTACGCAAACGCAAAGCACTAAAACGTAGAAAAGAACAACTTTTGGACAATTCTGATAATTCTTGTTTATCTTGGTGGCAAACAGTTTGGAGCCTGATCAGACGCCGGGTTACCCGGCGTCTGATCTGGCTCCAAACCGTTTGCACTGCAAATAATAGTTTTAGCGTAAACGCGTTTATTGGGAAAGAATAACAGATTCTCCACTGTACATATACTAGTTGGCCCCCGTGCAAATTAGAACTATCGTATGTTGTGTTTGTTATTCGGGATAGGAGAACCAAAACACCTATTGCTCTTTAACGCAGACAGTCGACTGATGTTTAATCGAACGCTGTTTTGATTTCTTAACACTAAAGCAAACGAGTGCATAAAGGTTTTGATTTGAAAAATAATTATAAACCACTTCATTACCAAGATAGCGTCAGGTGAAAAATGTCGTCTTGTTTTTTATTACTAAAATTTAAATTTTAGGCAGTGTGACTGAAGACACGTAAATATGATTATCAAAAAGTGTGGATACTGATCAGACACTGAATGTCATGACCCAAGGTATTAATATGTTTATTGCTCCGGGCAAGGAAATGGAGGGGATTACGTGGTTTAAACATTTCTGTTACACCAACATCAATTTCAAATGTTTGTTAAAAATGAACAGTGGAGAAGACACAAGAATACAGCGGAGAATCTGTTATTCTTTCCCAATAAACGCGTTTACGCTAAAACTATTTTTTGCAGTGCAAACAGTTTGGAGCCAGATCAGACGCCGGGTAACCCGGCGTCTGATCAGGCTCCAAACTGTTTGCCACCAAGATAAACAAGAATTATCAGAATTGTCCAAAAGTTGTTCTTTTCTACGTTTTAGTGCTTTGCGTTTGCGTACGTTTGCGTTTAAACGGGAAAGAATAACAGATTCTCCACTGTATTCTTTCGCAATTACCGCGTTTACAATAAATCTATTATTTCCATTGCAAACAGTTTGGAGCCAGATAACCTATCATCTGATCAGGTTCCAAAATGTTTGCCGCTCAGTTTTAAATGAACATTAAATTTATTAGAAGTGTCAACAAAAGTTGAAATTTTCTTCATTTAATTGCAATGCGTTTGCGTTTGAACGAGACAAAATAACGCATTCTCCACTGTAAGACCTATTAGGCATCGTTTTTTTCTATAAACGTTTCCACTCCGATTAGCAAACAAAGTGGTCTCATCATTTTAATCATTCCCTCAAATTAAAACAAGTCATCAAAAGTTTCAAAAAGTCTTCATTTTCCCAATTTTGCATTTAGCATTTCGTATGCGTTTAAACGTCTTTAACATCACCTGTCGAATTGATGTCTATTTTAGTCTGTGTCTATACAGTAAAACCTCTCTATTACGACCACTAAATTATGTTAATTATTAGGGTGTTTACGGTAGGTGACCGCTTAAAGCAAGGTGACAGTGAAGCAGAAAGCTCCTTTAGGAGCTTTCTGTTTCACTGTCACCTTACTTTAAGCTGCCACCTCTCTATTATACAATCAATTAGCCTTCGTTTTAGTGGTCGTAATAGCGAGGTTTTACTGTATTTGCCTGTGTTGTTCAGTGTTTTATGTTTTCACATCACTATCACGCGCTGTGGGCAACGGTTGTCCATTCATAAAACACCGAATCTCCTTTCAGCAGCTAAAATGTCGTCTGCTTTATCTCTCTATCGTCTGCAGCACTTGTTTAATTGCAATATTATTAATATATACTAGCATTTAAAGTATGTTTCCAGCCTGGTCAGGTTGGCGTTTACGTGACAAGAGATTTGAATCCAAACTTAAATAGAAAAACTAATCACAAATATACGACATACATGTACAAAGGCTGCTTAAAGATCAAAGCATACCGTAGGCTGATTATGATTAATACTTAAACTGCTGAACGCGTGTTGGTCATCATTTCCAAATAGTTTGGCTCCCAATCAGAAGTCTAGTGACTTGCCGTCTGATTGGAATCAATAATGTTTGGCGCTCATACATGTACATATTTCTTCATAATTGAGAAACATGCAAAAAAGGACTTGTAAAACTTTAACAGATGACATTTTGCAAGCAGATGTAGCAAAAACAAGGGGTGTCGTTCAGGTGTTAATGAAACGTACGAATTTACCATTCATTCATGACAAACGTATACAATCCAACTTGTATTACAACGAGAACAACGCCATTATTTCCCGTTTGAGCACAATTAACCCTTTCACTCTCAATGACGCCTTAAAGGGCATTTGCAAACAGTTTTGATCCTGATCAGACCCCGCGTATCGCGGCGTCTGATCAGGATCAAAACTATTTACCAATTGTTTTGAAATTACGTCAGTATCTAACTTTTGAAACGGTATTGCAGAGAACGATATTGAAGCAGACGACAATATGGCGGTGAAGGGGAAAAAACCTCACGATAAATTTGACAGTGAAAGGGTTAAACACGACCACAACAGTAGAAAACGACAGTCATTTTGAAAATCTTTACTGATTATCCTATTACCCCAAAGCCTGTTCCCAATTTTGAAAACAGCTGACCACTTAAAGCAGGTTGAAAGTAAAGCAGTCTGGTTTACGCTATCATCTGCTAGGATATAGAAAAGATTTCTTATGGGGCGCATTCACGATGGTGTTAAGTGTTACTCTATTCTTTAGCGATAAGTATATGTAAATCGGGACAAAAGAAATACGAAAATTAAAAAGCTGCATTTATTTTTCAGCGGAGCTGACTGGTTTCTATTTAGCCACACTTTCTATTTGGCCACACATTTCAACCAATTATATTTGATCAGAAATTTAGAATTAAGAGCACCTGTTGAAACTGAATAGTCTGATTGGATAGTAGCCAGGGCTCCAGATGAGGGAATTATTTCAAAACTTAAAATCTTTATTTGTGCATTAAACCCTGTGGTGTCACTATATATTTGAATTGTCTCTTCGAGACAATCAAAATGAGTGGTAACACCATAGGGTTTGGTGCTGAAATGAGTGAAAAAATGTGATTTGTTTAGTTTACTCCCTCTTATCTGGAGCCCTGAAACTGTAGCCTGGCTGGTATATGCACAGATGTGAGTGACACAGGCAGTGTGTAAAACTGAGCTGATGACATCATGCTTCTATTTTAAGATATGATAGCAGGATGTCTATTTATAGAGAGAAACTCCCCATGAATGGAGTTTGATATATAGAACAATAGTTTAATCTGAGGATCTCCTACCAGTAGCTAGGATATGGGTTATATTATTGTTTTGCATTTCTGTACATTTATAGTTTTTTAGTCAGAGTTATGCTATATCCTTGAATGTGTATGTTTTGCTTTCAATCTAAGATATTACAATTCTTTGAAAACCCCCAATTTCATACAATTTTGCACACCCATCTACAGCATGAATTCCACCATCCATTCCGCTGAATATCTTTTTTAAAGATATTTCTTGTTATCTGTATTACAAATTTCAATGATTTCGGAAACTTTCCCTTAAAGGCTGCGGAACACAAATTTATATTGCCAGGAGAAAATACGTTATTCCCAATTAATCACATTCAGTGCCAATGTTTGACACTAACATAAATTTGAATTTTTTTTTATCCAAATCATCCAATTTGTTGAGACACTCATAGAAATAAATTTAAATGCCTAAAATCCTAAGCTTTAGCCGAAAAAGCAATCAAGTGTGTTTGTATTATGGCAATGAGTGCATTACATTGCCCCCTCCCTACAACAACAGCCAATGGGAGACACATATTGAGTGCGTTCTTCGGATGGAGTCGTTAAAAGGAGGAAAATTAAGACTTGGCTTACATTTGCAAACAGCTTGAATCGAGATCAGACGCCGCGTAACGCGGCGTCTGATCTAGATTCATACTGTTTGTCACTCATAATTATATTTATTCTATCAAGATGTCCACTTATTTGTAACTTTGAGATTAAACAGCAGACGACAATCTAAAACAGACGATATTGCAGCAGTAAACGTGTTAGACAATTTGGCACTGCGACAAGGGTCGTTGTAAGGAGGGAGTCGTTGTTGAGAGGGCCGTTGTAGGTAGGAACACTGTATTGCGTCATAACGGCAGTTAAAGGGTTAACGAGTGTGCGCTAAAACTTAAATGCCCTTAAGGAAACTGTTTTGAACCAGACCAGACACCGAGTAACTCTGTCCTCTCTGTTTGCCACTCCGATTAAAAGAAAGTGTCCCTTTTTCTTAAGACGCCATTTTTCTACTTTTGATTGTATTGCGCTTGCGTTTCGTTCCGGAAAGAATATTAAACGTACTTCATATTATTTACAAATATATGGGCACTCAAAGGTCCCTGCACACCTGTTCGCTTTTAACGAATCCAATCATTGAAAAGAATGTGAACTTTGGAGCAAAAAAGCTGCCTTGTTGTTTAGCTAGTGATTGTATCAGTTCAATTACTTTCACTCGTTATTGGTTTGACTACTTTTAATGGCAAAGGTATAGAGGTATGCCAATTTAACCAAAACAACTGCTTTAGATGTATCCTTATATATACAGTACTTGTAGTAGTGAACACAGTTCTTATTGTATTCAAACTATATGGCAGTTTAACTTATAACATACAATGTACGCCCTGTCATCCGCCACTATCTGTTTATAGGCGGACCAAGGTCGGACGTCGATGTTTGAGACGTCTTATCTTGCACTGTACTGTTTGAATCTATCGTTACTTGCCTTGGTATATGTACCAGTGTGGTTTATATATGTTTCAAGTTACATGTAATACTTGGCACATCTTTATGTGGTCGCCACATACTTGTTTGTTTATAATATGCTTTGTATGTACGTTTATAACATAACTATGTAACGCTACATGTTCTCCTCATGGGATTTCAAGCCCACTGGATTTATGAAATAAATCTGAACTGCATATTTCGTTCTCTCTCAAGCTCTATCTATCTTTTCTCTCGCGTTCTCTGTCGTACACTCTCTGTTTTTCTCTGTCCTATCTTTGTCTCCGTTTCCAAGTGCCTGTCAGTCTCTATATCTGCCTCTCTTTCTGTGTCTCTCTCTATGTGTATATCTCTCTCTCTCCACTTCTCTATGTCTGTCAGTCTCTATCCGTGTCCCTCTCTCTGTCCTTTTCTGTCTGTATATAATTATGTTTGCCTGCCTCTTTGATACTGTCTGTGTCTGAATAGCTGTTTGTATGCCTGCATGTACATGCATGTACATACTGTATGGTTTATGTGTGTGTGTCTGTCTCTTTTTCCCCCGTGTCTACCTGTCCATCAGTCTCTGTATCTGCTACTCTCCATATTTGTATGCATTATGTATTTGTAAAATGTTAAATAGTTCTCATTGTGGAACCTATACAGTAACGATGAAGTTTCAAAGTTTCAGTTGCTGTCTCTGACGAGTTTTAACTGTTTAACACACATATTAAATGAATCATTTCAATGTTGCCTACATGTTATTGCATGGGTGATCGATTTTCTGTGCTATACAGTATACATCGATATCGTACAGTTCAGTTTTTCTTGTTAAAAACCTTGTTTGAAAATATTTTATTAGTTAGTTAAATAGCTTAACTATTGTTAAAGTACTGTTCTTTTTAATACCTGATTTCTATGACCCCGACAACAAAGACAGTTGTGGTTTCAAATTCAAATTCAAATTACTCTATATTTGCTCAGTTTGCATGTGTACAAATACATGAGAATGTTCCATAACACACATTCAACAAATTTAGGTCAGGTACATCTATTATTGATATAGTACACACATCAGTTATAAATTCTTAACTAATGACTTAATTATAACTTATAATTTCGAAAGGAAGAGAACAGCAAACATTTGTTTTAAAAATTATTTAAAGTGGATACATGGGAGATCCGGAGAATCGTACCGCAGTACCATGTAATAACATCAAAGGTTTGACCATTCATTTTTTCAAAATGAAGAAACATTGGTATGAATGTCAACCAATTTACTATTATCACATAAGTGACATAACAGCTAAACTATCCATGCTTTCAATGGCGAACAACGATCGCGAATATTCTTGTTTCAAACATATTGGAGATCACTTTGATGATGTCATTATTTCAAGACGTCATTCTATTTCACGTTGATGTCGTCACTCTATTCAAAGAAAGGTTTATTGCTTTAAATGGTTTCAAATGTTGGTAATATGAGAAAATGAATATGTCTCCCGTCGATCTTTGAGACAAGCTAATATCGAATAGAAAAGTTATTAAGTTCGTCAAAGCTCGATTAATATTTCAATTCTAGACTCGGTTGAGATCAGCTTTTCTCAAAGACCTATATGGGTCTTATCTGCGGCAGTTACTCGGTTCTGATCTGGCGTCGAGCTCTTTCAAGAGCACATTTAGTGGAGAAGACGTTATTCTTTCCCAATAAACGCGTTTACGCTAAATCTACTATTTACAAAACAGTTTGTGGCCAGATCAGACGCCGGGTAACAGGGCGTCTGATCAGGTTCCAAACGGTTTGCCATTAAAATTAAGATGAGCATTCAGAATTGTCAACATGTTGTCATTTTCTGCTTTTATTGCAATGCTTTTGCGTTTCGTTTGCGCTCTAAAAAACTAATGTCTTCGCCACTATATCACCTTCTGTATAATTGGAGAAACGTACTAATTAGAGGCGCGTGCGAGTGGTTGGCACGCCTCATTACAGTCGACACTTATTAATTATTACTCATGTATATGCCATAATGTGGTTGGCTGCATATTAGATTGTCCCATTTACCGACAGATATATAGTATTATATTAACACAACACACAAGCGTAGTATGTTCTTTCCAAATACATTGATGAATGAATGAATGAATGATTAATGAATGAGTAACTGACCAAATGAATGAATGAATGAATGAATCAAATCAATGAATGACTGAGTTGCTGACCAAATGAATGGATGAATGAATGAATGAACGAATAAATGAAGACAAATCGTAACTCTAAAAAAGGAAAAAAACAAGAGCAGAGCAGAACAGAAGACAAATGGTATTCAAGCGGCATTCTTTGCGACTTTTGGTGTGCATCACACTACTAACTGTTGATCATCATATAATGTAATTTTATATATGGAGTGCTTTTTTTAAAAGGTCGATCATTTTTTAATGTACTTTGACTTGTGGTTGGCTTTTTACGCCTTTTATAAAAAATGACGCTCTTTCAGTCACTGGGTTTTTACAGTGGAGAAGACGTTATTCTTTCCCAATAATATTATTTCAAATGCAAACAATTTTGAGCCAGATCAGACTCTAAACTGTTTGCCATTCAGATTAAAATGATAACTGAAAACTGTCTATAAATGTGCCATTTTCTACATTTTGTTGCAATGCGTTTGTCGCTTCGTTTGCGTTTAAACGGAAAGAATAATGTATTCTCCACTGTAACCCTTATCCTGCTGTTATATCGTCTGCATTGATATGGTCGTCTGGAAAATTTGTTAAATTCAGATTTATTAAATTTCTAGAATAACGAAACCTTAAGACGAGTGTCAAACAATTTGGATCCAGATCAGACGCCGCGTTACGCGGCGTCTGATCTGGATCCAAACAGTTTTTAGAGAGCAGTTAAGTCGCGATCAGATGACAAAAGGTTAAAAGGTATGTGTTTCGTATTTTGTTATGGATCAACGATCAAAGGCTTAAATCAAAATTGATATCTTTGACTTTACTATCCGGGTTACCACAATTCAATATTTTCATGAAATAAACCTCACACAACTGACCTCACCTAAACATACATTGAAATAAAAACATATATAGTACTATACAGTCCCTCTACTGTGACCACTCGCTCAAGTAGTAATATGTGTTTTAACCCAACCTCCCATACATGTAGTAGTGCCTTTTAGCGCATTTAATTTCTCCACTTCAGAAAATAGTTCTAATGTATACAGTCATGAACATACGAGTTTTCTAAATCCTAGCAGATAGCAGCATACGTGAAAACATGCGATATGCTATTACATATATTTGCTGCAATACGGATATAGCATGCACAAACTGATTACATTGGGGAATACTATTAATTTCTGAAAAAATGCATGCGTTTATCATCTTTCCCCCATAGCAGCGTCTTTTAGTGTATTCAATTTATTCATCTATTGAAGAATATGGCTCCAATTTACACAGTCATGAATATGTAAGATAAGAAATGTATCTATACCTAGCAGATGGTAGCTTAAAGCAGGCTGAAAGTAAAGCAGAATGTGCCTTTAGGCGCATTCTGCTTTTCTTTCAACCTTCTTTGAGTGGTCACATGTCTTCAAAACTAGAAACAGGCTGTGCGGTTAATGTCCGCTGTAAACAGGACACCGTGTACGGTAATGTATTCTCTAAAACAATGTATATAACATTTAAACCATTGGTATCGTTTGCTCACAACAGTAGACATACAATGGAGAAGATGTTATTCTTTCCCAATAAACGCGTTTACGCGCTAACACTATTATTTCCATTGCAAACAACTGGGCACCAGATCAGCGTCTGATCAGGCTCAAAACTGCCACTCAGATTAAAAGTACATTGTGTTAGTCAGAATTGTCAAAATGTTGTCATTTTCTACATTTAAGTGTACTGTTTTTCGTTTCGTTTGCGTTTAAACGGGAAAAAGTAACGTAAGCAAACAGTGTAGAGTATGAAAAGACGTCACAATTTATGACGTTTCGTCAGACTCGTCATGGTATACACTTTTTACTACGTCATATGAAATTATCTGCTGTATGGTTATACATTGGAGTGTCGTTAGATCTCCATTGTATCTCTTTTACCCTTTCGGCGCCAAATTATTCGGGAGATCAACGCTTTATTGTCGTCCGCTTCAAACAGTTTGGATCCTGATCAGACGCCTCGTTACGCGGTGTCTGATCTGGATCAAAACTGTTTGCAAATTCGCAATCATATGCGACTTTGGCGCCGAAAGGGTTACACAAATCTTCCAGCAAGCACATAGGGAAAGTGTATTGCAATATTCTCGCATACATGTATTAAACAATTGACAAAATGGCGGTGAAATAGTAAAACTAGATGATGAATAGGCAAAAAAGTATACGAAAAGACAAGACTTAAACCAAACGTGTCAAGGTCATTACAAAACAGACATTAGTGGCAATGTACATGCATAGATAATGCATTTATTTGATTTATTACAGCAAATCGGTTTGCAAACCGTTGTATAATGTATCGGAGAAGTTTCAAATCCTTTCACTCTCATTGACACTAAAAAGCATGTTTTGCAAACATTTGGATCTTAATCAGACGCCGCCTAACGCGTCGTTTGATCAGAATCCAAACTGTTTGACACTTGTTTTGAAATTTCTTCAGTCATATTGCCTTATTTATTTTACTTTGAAACGACATTGCAGACAACAAAATTGAAGCAGACGACAATGAAACGGTGAAGGGGTAAAAATCTCACGAAACGTTTGACAGTAAAAGGGTTAAAATTCATTTCACATTCACTCATTGAACTTTAAAGACGATTGCTTTAAATTTTATGTTTGCTTTAAACTGACAAAACGTATATTCTATAGAAACTTACGATCAGTTTTGATCCTGAATATACACAAAGAGATTCGGCGTCTGATCTTGGTCCAAATTGATTGTAAATGCTACTAAAGGCAAACTGTTACCAAATGTAAGTCAAATCACCGTATGCTAAGAGTTAACTGGTTGATATACAAATGGTTCTCCATTGTATACAAATACAAATCGTTCTTTATTAACAAATGTACAAATGTTTTTGTTTTTTCAGATACACAAATGGGATTCCATTTAATAAATATACAAATGATTCTTCAAAATGTACATATATACAACTTGTTCTCCAATGTACAGATCAACAAATGGTTCTCCAATGTACAGATATCCAAATTGTTCTCCAATGTACAGATATACAAATTATTCTCCATTGTACAGATATACAAATGGTTCACCAATGTACATATATACAAATTGTTCTCCAATGTACTGATATACAGTGGGTTCTCCAATGTACTGCTAAACAAATTGTTCTCCAATTTATAGCTATACTAATGGTTCTCCATGGTATACAAAATTACAAATGTAAATGATCTTTATTAACAAATGTACAAATGCTTTTATTTTGTTCAGATACACAGTTGGGATTCCATTGAATAAATATACAAATGATTCTCCAATGTACAAATATACAAATTGTTCTCAAATGTAAACATATACAAATTGTTCTCCATTGTACAGATATACAAATGGTTCTCCAATGTACTGCTATGCAAATGGTTCCCAAATGTATAGCTATACTAATGGCTCTCCATTGCATACAAAATACGAATAGTTCTTCATGTACAAATGCTTTTGTTTTGTTCAGATACACAAATTGGGTTCCATTGAATAAATATATAAATGATTCTCCGATGCACAGATATACAAATGGTGTTTCATAGTACATATATAAAAATGGTTCTCCAATGCAATGATAAACAAATGGTTCTCCATTGTATAAATATACAGATGATTCTTAAATGTACATATATACAAATGCTTCTCTAATGTACAGATATACAAATGATTCTCCATTGTATAAATATGAAAATGGTTCTCGAATGTACAGATATACAAATGCTTCTCCGATGAACTGATATACAAATTGTTCTCCAATGCGCAGATATACAAATGGTTCACCAATATACAGATATACATAGGGTTCTCCATTGTACCGACAAACTAATGGTTCTCCAATTTTCAGTTATATATAAGCGTTTTTCATTAGAGTGGTGATATTTTAGGAGTTTCCTGTACAAGTCAATCAAGTATAAGAGAATTGCGTTGTTTCAAGCAAATCACATGAGGACCGAGATACCACCCGCAGACTATATGGGATCAAGTGCTTGTCCACACAAGATAAACAACCTTAACCTTTCTCCTATCAGAATTCGCCTATTTTGAAACTATCGCATGCAAAACTTTGTTAAATTGAGTATATATATTTCCCACAAAGACAAGTATCGGACAAATTTTAATTATAATCATATGTCGTGTTACTGGATTTAAGGTCAAAACGCAAACTGTTTGCAGATACTAGTCATGTGGCAATCGCAGCTGAAGGATTAATAAATAGTGGTCATTGAAAGCAAAGTGACTGATGTCCTTAATGTACATGTGTGGGGCGTGTTAATGACAAATGCAAACAACTTCATCAGCATCTTTCTGTGTTCAGTTCATTTTGCATTAAGCAACTAACCATCATTAGAAATGAGAAACTTTGCTTTTATTGACTGGTCGCTGAGTACAGATTTAACAGTAGTATTTAAGATGATACACTACTTTTAACCCTTGGTGTGTCAAGGGCGCTGACACTAAAATTTGCAAACAGTTTTCATCCAGATCAGACACACACTAACCCGCCGTCTGCTCAGAACACAGACAGTTTAACATTTGTATTAATAATATTCATACAGTAAAAATTAAATATTTCTAAATTTGAAAGAAAAAAAATTACACTTACAGACGACACGTTTTGAACAGACGATAATACGGTGACGGTGAAAAAGTTAACCTACGGAACGCTGCTGGAGAAATTCTTATCCCCTGGGCAAACAGTTTGAATCCAGATGAGACGCCGCGTTACGCGGCGTCTCATCTGGATTCAAACTGTTTGACATTTTGAATATATTTTCTAAAAGAAAATGCAGATATATCAGTTTCTAAGAATTGCGGCAGACGACAAAATTTGCAGACGACAATTAGGGAGCGTGCAGAAAGGTTAAGCAGAAGGCCAAGCGGTGCCGAGTGTTTGTTATGTACTCTGGAAAGTGATATAGAGTGTGTAAATTGGCAAATATCGCTGTTTACATGGTCTAAAGACACGGATAACGACTTTAAACTCTTGCATTGCCAATGACGCAAAAAGGCGACTTTGCAAAGAGTTTGGATCCTGATCAGACGCCGCGTTACGCGGCGTCTGATCAGAATCCAAACTGTTTGACACTCGTATCGACATTTCTTCAGTTAATACAGTCATAAAGCTGACTTTAAAATTGTTGCAGACGACACTATCAATAAAGACGATATTTTGGCGGTAAGAGGGTTAAAGCAGACGATAAAACTTGGCAGCGAAAGAGTGAACCATTTCACAGCCAAATTTTACCATCTGATTTAAATACTTCATAGGCAAAAAATTCCCTGCTATACTTTGTCGCCTGGAGGTTTATGATATTTTTAAATATTGATACAAATGCCAAAAAATTTGGATCCTGATCATATACGCTCAATAAACCTTTGTCTGATTTGGGTCCAAACTGTTTGCAATGCTGGTTATAGTAGAGTAAAAATTTGCACTGCTAATTCAGGAAATCGGGCATGTACATTGTATCAGCAAACAGTTTGAATCCATTCCAGTCGCCAACTAACTCAACATCTTATCATCTAAGACTAATTTCTGGAAGAAAACATAATTGTTTAATGCTAATACATGTACAACTCAAAGTTTGCTATGCACCCAAGGAAAAACATTCATAGGAACCAATGCATCGACCCTATCACTTTCTCTCTTTATAACTTTCCACAGACTTGTTTAATTTTAACAAAACGTTCAGGAGTTGTAGCTAGAGGTCCATTCGATCGGTTCTAATGTGACTTACACATGTAGGAACATTCAGCAAAAATTAATTTGTACTATTAAGCTAGAGCGCAAGATATGAATAGTATTGCAAAAACTAAAATCTTTAATTGTGTAAACCCTAAGGTGTCAGTACTCATTAGAATCGTCTCGAAGAGACGATTCTAATGAGTAGTAACAGCATAGGATTTGGTACTGAAATGAGTGAGGAAATGTTACATTCGTTCGGTTTACTCTCTCTTATATTGCACCATGATTAACCCATTTACACAGCTGTGCACTGACACACAGTATAGATCATGGGTCAGACAATGATTGCTTAAGCAGACTGTACGATTCTGACAGAGAGGGGTTAAATTTCATCTACGTGTATAAAGCAGCATGGCGAATAGATATGACATGCTAATTAGCTTATATTTATTACAATAGCTAGTGAAAATGATGAATCGACGAACGCCAAGTAGTGGTGTTACATGTATATAAAGATAGAGAAATAGCGCCTTGATTCAGGGTTAATAACTTAAATACTAAAAGTTCAACAATATTTGAGTCGTTGTGTTTGGTAATATTGTTCGTATCATTCATGTACCAGCACTATTTGTTATACACGTACATATACACTGAGGATACGTTATTTTTTCTGCGTGCTCATTTTAATCTGAAAGACAAACAGTCTGGAGCCTGATCAGACGCAAGGCTACCCGGCGTCTGATCCGGCTCCAAACTGTTTGCAATGGAGAACACAGATTTAGCGTAAACGCTTAGGAAAGAAAACATGTCTTCGTGACTGCATGTAACCATTTCATCACACAGTTTAATTTGGTTTAATCATATCCTTGTCAGTATGACAGAAACCCCCGTCTAACACAGTCACTGTTATATCATAGTCTACTTATATTATTGTATGCTTTACTGTTTAAATTTGGAATACCGTGGGTATACGTATAATACGTTTTCACTAAACACACATTGACATGCGTGTCAAACAGTTTGTATCCTGACCAGATGCCGTCTAACGATCTTCTTTTGTGCTTGAATATTGACATCCATAGCAAAAGCTTTGGCTCTAAACGGTTTGGCACTCACATTAACCCTTTAACCAATAGCCTGTTTCTAGTATTTAACATATGTGACCTATTAAAGTAAGCTGAAAGTAAAGCAGAATGTGCCCTAGGGCACATTCTGCTTTAATTTCAGCTTACTTTAAGTTACTATCTGCTAGTATATAGAAAATATTTCTTATAGTTCATATTCATGGCAGTATAAACTGGAACGTTTTTCTTTGGCGGATGAATAAAATGAATGCGCTAAAAGGCGCTTCTATAAGGGAAAGGGTTAAAATAAATCTTCAGCAATGCCAGGAAAATATGATTTTGTAAATTACATTGTATTTGCGTTTAGTTCCGTTTTAGCGGGAAACAATGTCTTATTTCCTTATTTAGGTAATAGCACACTGCCTTTATCGCTTTACATGTATGATGTAAATGCACGCGTACCTGTGTTAAAATGCGTTCGATAAGTGTCAATATGCTCAGGCTAACCCCTCTGTCATACGGCTGCCATTTCTCCGGATTTTTCCTAAATCTTCGGATTTTTTTTCTAGAAAATGGTAGCTTAAAGCAGTCTGGAAGTAAAGCAGAATGCACCATAGGGCGCATTCTGCTTTACTTCCAGCCTGCTTTAAGTAGCCACGTGTCAACTAAACTAGAAACAGGCTATGGGGTACATGTAAAGGTACGAATCGAAATATGGAAATCTTAGAATTTTTCATGTCAACTTATGGCAGCCTTGCTGTCAGTGGACAGGCTATGAGTCATGTTCAATGAGTGGAACAGATTAGCAGACGTGATTATTTCCCAATAAAAGCGTTTAAGCTAATTCTACATGTATTATTTCCATTGGAATCAGTTGGGAGTCAGATCAGACGCCGGGTAACCTGTCGTCTGATCAGGACACATACTGTTTGCCATTCTAGCCTACAAATAACATGTACTTATAATCTCCTGAAAAGTGTTAGGTTCAATACCGTTACATACTTCCCCACGAAATTATAAATCGTCCTCGAATTACATGTACAAATGTACCCTATTGCGAATTTATAAATATGTAGTTATATGCAGGCGCTGTTAAAAACATACACTAACGGTTGCTGTCCCTCGTTGGGCGCCAGATAACACAGAGAGTTAACAATATGCAACTTTACCGGGGCTCGAACCCGGGACCTTCGGAGTACCGTGCCGATGCTCTACCAACTTAGCTAACCGGTCACCTACAAAATTAATCTTCTCAAACTGTGTTTTGTACATGTACCGTGACATATGCCAATCATCTTTTTCGGAATAAGTGTGGTAGGGGGTATTGCAATCCGAGTGTCTTAGGGAGAGAAAATCATTGATATTTAATTATTGAACTATGAAATTTTCAAGTGACACTACAGTTATACTGGTGTTAAGCGGTCGGGAAATAGAAGATGAAGGCCCCGTCTTTATGACAGGTGGAAGTTTAATGCGGGACAAGAAAAAGCAGAAAGTTCCGCAAGGAGCTTTCTGCTTTGCTTTTGTTCTGCAATTAGCGACTACCTGATTTTAAGTGGGAAGGGGGGCACGTGTGCTTCCATAATGGGTGACCGTTTCAAACAATTTTTACTGTACAGTAAACCCTCTTTTATGCGACCACTAAAAAGAAGGATAATTGGTTGTAAGTAAGACAGGTGGGTGCTTAAAGCAAGGTGTAATAAAACAGAACGCTCCTTTAGGATCGTTCTGTTTTATTTCACCTTGCTTTAAGCAACCACCTGTGTTATATATCAAATAATTACGTAAATTCAGTGGTCGTAATAATGAAGTTTGACTGTACTCGTAAAGTCCTGACTTCCGTAGATGTCACATAGACGATAATGAGTCCACTGAAAGGATTCGACAGTCTGGCATGGCCTCCTGCAAGCGTTTTCCATCTACATACTGAATGGAAGAAAACCAGGAGAGTTACCCTGGCAGTGCATACTTAACCCCCATTCACGTTTTTGTTGAATTAACAAAAGTGGTCATTCTTGATTAAATCTTTACACTGCCGAGCGCACCACAAATTTTGTACAAACGGTTTGGATCTTGTTCAGACGCCGAGTAACTCGTCGTCTGAACAGGATACAGACTGTTTGGTTCTCGTATATATATCAATGCATTCCTTCGTCAACTACATGTACATGTATAAACAATCTTAATTTGATAAATAAAAGCAGACATTATTTCAACCAGACAATACCGCAGCTACTAAAGGTTTAACGTGTCCCTGATTAATTGTTTGTCCACATTGATTTCAGATTTGTTATGACTAAACGTCGCTTTTAACAGTATTTCATTCATATCGCGACGTCCAGCTAATTACAGATGGAGGAATACCTCAGAAGCCCTTTACGCACTGTTTCAGGCACAACTCGGTAACTGGGTAGAACCATCGACCTTCTGCAAGCCAGCTGGAAGGCTTCCTCACATAAAAAATGCTACATGTAACCCTTTTTAAAACAAACCTCCTATCTGAAAAAATATAGTTTGCTCTCTCTCCTGAAGAAAAAATTAAATATCGGAAAGTTAACAGTCTGGTCAGACGCCGAGTTACTCGGCATCTGAAGTGATTCCAAAATGTTGGTACAGTACATGTATGTGCAGATTAAGGCATGCCCATTACTAGCAGAGCTAGGAGACGTTGGAGACGAGTTCACCCTTTACTCCATAGCCTGTAAGTAGATTTGAAGACAGATGACTACTTAAAGTAGGTTGAAAGTAAAGCAGAATGAGCCTTACTTTTAGCCTGCTTTAAGCTACCAACTATGAGAATATATAAGTATTTATTTTGGTACCTGTAAATGACTGTATAAATTGGAACTACGTGTATTAAATGCTCTAAAATGAGTTTCTATGGCCAAAAGGGTTAACGCTGTCAAGAATTGTCAAAAACTTGCCATTTCTACATTTTCTTGAAATGCGTTTGCGTTTCGTTTGCGGTTGAACGGGAAAGAATAAATAACGTCTTCTCCGTTGTAAGCAGGCGATAGTTTTGCTGTCAAAGGCAATGGGTAATATTATATTGTAAAACTTGCAACTTCTGTCATGTGATCCATTTCAAGTGTCTCTTTTTAAATCTTAAACTGTCATATTACAGTGGAGAATCTGTTATTCTTTCCCGTTTAAACGCAAACGTACGCAAACGCAAAGCACTAAAACGTAGAAAAGAACAACTTTTGGACAATTCTGATATTTCATGTTTATCATGGTGGCAAACAGTTTGGAGCCTGATCAGACGCCGGGTTACCCGGCGTCTGATCTGCTTCCAAACTGTTTGCACTGCAAATAATAGTTTTAGCGTAAACGCGTTTATTGGGAAAGAATAACAGATTCTCCACTGTAGTCTGTTTACAAATAATGGTCTGCGATTTCTCTACTAATTTTGAAATTTGGCATTTATATTGAACCAATACTGACACGAGCACAACTTATTAAATCCTGGTCTGACGTCAGGTAACGCGGCGTTTTATCTGGATCTTAACAATTTGCAATGCACATGGAGTCACAATTAGCAGTTGAAGAGTTTAGAAATAAAAATCAAATTCGATTATATTGACCTCAATCTAGTGACCTACTTTTATAGAATCTGAATATGTTTTCCAACTTTTGAAGTGTATTTACTTTCAAGCACGCCAAATATATACAATAAAACCTCGAAATCCGACCTATTACGAATTGGTCAAACTCTCAATCCTTCCCCATCCCATAGCTTGTATTTGGCACTAAAGATAGCCTGAATTCAGCTACCATCTGCTAGGGTAAGAAAATATTTCTTTGGTGCATATCAATGGCTGTATGATATAGATCTTTTTTCTTCAGTGGACGAATAATGTAAAGGCGTACACATCGTATATATGGAGTAAAGGGTTAAGCTATGTTTTAGAATTAGGAAGGTTTAGCAGTCATTGAAGAGGTAGTCATTTAAGACATATGACAGCTAAATTCAGGGGAAAAGTTATGCCTCCTTTAACTATTTGCCCCATAGCTTGTTTCTAGTATTAAAGGTACAATAAGTGACCACTTTAGCAGGTTTAAAGTAAAGAAGAATGCGTCTTAAGACGCATTCTGCTTTACTTTAAGTCTGCTTTAAGCTACCATCTGCTACAATATAGAAACTATGTCTTATTACAGTGGAGAATCTGCTATTCTTTCCCGTTTAAACGCAAACGTACGCAAACGAAAAGCACTAAAACGTAGAAAAGTACAACTTTTGGACAAGTCTGATGATTCTTGTTTATCTTGGTGGCAAACAGTTTGGAGCCTGATCAGACGCCGGGTTACCCGGCGTCTGATCTGGCTTCAAACTGTTTGCACTGCAAATAATAGTTTAAGCGTAAACGCGTTTATTGGGAAAGAATAACACATTCTCCACTGTATATAGGGGAATGGGTTGAGAGCTTATTGCATTATCGGTATCCTGCGTTGGACAGTCAACTGTCCCTAGAGTTTTGTTTGCCTATTCTTTGAATTTATTTCTGATGAACTAGTTATTAATTGATTTTGGACCAATGAAATGTTCCTCGGTTCATTCAGAGAGTGTGAAGTTATATGAGGTAAGACTGTTTGCCTTCATATCAAAACAACTCCCCTCGATAAGAAAATTGCCGATGAAGCACTTTATGACATTTGAAAGTACAAAATGAATACCCATTCGGCCATCGCTGAGCACAAGGTTGCTTAACTATATAAACTGTTTCGATACAGGTCAAGCAATGTTGCAATAGTAACCATGGCGAAAACCAATATGAATGTTCTTAATTGTTAACATACTTTATATACGAATTACTATTCTCAATAAAAACGTTAAGGGTATGAAGAAACCAGTGTAAAGTGAGTTTCAATGACTAAAGGGTAAATAGACCCTCAATTGTATTTTACTTCAACACTCTTCAGATTGGGGGACATTGAACTTCTGTTTACAGTGGAGAATACGCTGGTTTTCCGTTCAAACGTTACGAAACGTAAACGCAATAAAATGTAGATACAGGGCAGTCATTTATCCGGATTTTTACATGTACACTAGTAGATGGTACTTTAAAACAACCTGCTTTAAGTGGTCATGTGTCTTCAAAACCAGAAACAGACTGTGGGATAGAGGGTTAAAGATATTTCACACAATTTAGACACTGAAAATTATTCTAAAGCGTGGTGTGCAAACAGTTTGGGACTTGATCAGGAACCGGGCAACTTCACATCTGAGCTGTCATAATCAACACTTTGAGCACTGAACACTAAAGTTAAACCTCTTTAATACGACCACTAACAAGAAGGCTTTTTTATTGTATAAAATACCAATGACAGCTAAAAGCAATGTGAAAGTAAAACAGAAAGCTCCTGTCATTAACACCAAATAATATACACAATTTAGTTGCCGTACAGTGATAGAGATGTTTTATTACATTTGTGTGGAAAGATCAACATATTGCAAGAACTAAAACAGTTTTACTCATTTTTCGTCTGATTTTCTTTCTCAAATATAATGTTTAGTTAAAGCGAAACATGTATAAAGTAATGTAGTATACACAGTATTATAGAAATGTATTTCAAAAGGTTGGTATTCTGATCAGATGTCGCGTGACATGGAGTCTAATCAGGATGCCAAATGTTTACAAATAACATTGGACACTGGGTACATGTAAGGCAGCAACTATGATACAGTGGAGAATCTGTTATTCTTTCCCGTTTAAACGCAAACGTACGCAAACGCAAAGCACTAAAACGTAGAAAAGAACAACTTTTGGACAATTCTGATAATTATTGTTTATCTTGGTGGCAAACAGTTTGGAGCCTGATCAGACGCCGGGTTACCCGGCGTCTGATCTGGCTCCAAACTGTTTGCACTGCAAATAATAGTTTTAGCGTAAACGCGTTTATTGGGAAAGAATAACAGATTCCCCACTGTACATGTACATGTAAAGGAAACAAGGAACTGGTACAGTACGACGAATATTGTCGTAAGTCATATTATACATGTAAAAGTCTCAATTATTATTTATTTGTGCGTCAGTTCTATTCCTGTCTTGTGACATCTTTTTGGAATCGTCTTGAAAAGACGATTCCAAAGAGATGTCACAAGACAGGATTGAGAAATAAGAACGCTAAACCGTTTATTTCCCTTGCGAACAGTTTGCAGCCTTTAGGCACATTCTGCTTTACTGTCAACCTACTTTAAGTGGTCACTTGTCTATAGAATAAGAAACAGGCTATGGGGTAATGGGTTAATGGTCAATCGAAATTAACCATCGATTATTATACATGGAGTACATTAATATATGATATATGAATAGATTTATAACATTTATGAAATGACACGTGACTTTGAAATGATCTTGGTAGAAAACTTTCATTAATTGTAAAATTGATCGATATTTTGTAAGTGAAGAAAAGAATTGGCCGACATTCAGCGAAAGCGGAGTATAAAATTTAAGTTTGCTACAGTGGAGAAAACGGTTTTATTTCCCAATAAACACGTTTACGATTAAACAATTTTTTTTCATTACAAACAGTTTGAAGCCAGATCAGACGCCGGGTAACCCGGCATCTAATCAGGTTCTAAAATGTTTGTCACTAAGATTAACATGAATAGTCAGAATTGTCAAAATTATGTCATTTTCTGCATTTTAGTGTAATGCGTTTGCGTTTCGTTTGCCTTTAAACAGGAAAGAATAACGTTTTCTCCACTGTAACCCCGAAGTGTATTACTGTACAGTTGAGAAGACGTTATTCTTTCCCAATAAACGCGTTCACGCTAAAACTATTATTTCAATTGCAAACAGCTTCGAGCCAGATCAGACGCCGGGTATCCCGGCGTCTGATCAGGCACCAAGCTGTTTGTCACTCAGATTAACATCAATGATCAGAATTGTCTAAAGGTTGTCCTTTTCTGCGTTCGATTGCGATGCGTTTGCGTTCCGTTTGCGTTTAAACGGGAAAGAATAGCGTTTTTTCCACTGTATATAAATATGTGTTGTTTGAAAACCTTAAATCCCGCTCTATCATCAAAATCTAATCGGTTAACCCCTCTCCTACCATAATACCGACTGCTTCAAATTTGTAAATATGCTTTTTTCCCCAAATTTAAAATTATAAGTATGCTGTTTGATTAAAGAAATTTGGTAGATATCAGCATCAAACAGTTTGGACCAAGATCAGATACCAAGCTACACGGTGTTTGATCTGGGTAAAAACTGTTTGCAAATGACAGTGTCATCTGCTTGACATTTAAGGGGTTAAAATAGAGATGTCAATCATCATAAGTCTCCACTGAAGGGTAAATTTTCGCTAACACAGCTAGTGCGTGATTCCCTGTTAGGTTGCAGGGACAACGCGCTGACGGAAAATTAACCCCTTTAAGGCATTACCCCAACCGCAATGGTTATTTTCAAACAGTTTGGATCCTGATCAGACGCTGCGTAAAGTGGCGTCTGATAAGGGCTCAAACGGTTTGACATTCATTTCATTTTATTTTATTAAATCTAAATACCTAATAATAAGAATAAAAGCAGGCCTGCAACTTTAAAATAATTGGCCAACATTGACAGGCAAATGTCAATTTTCTATATTGTATTGCATTGCATCAAATATCCTTCAAACTCCAAACTGATTGGCATTCAAGTTAACCCACTGAGCCCTAGCGACGCATATATGCGTCCTTTACCAAAGGTGTACCTGTGAAGAGTACACTTGTTCTATGCAAACAGTGAAGTTTCTGAGCAGAGGGCTCCTGCAGGAGCCCTCTGATCACGACCTTCACTGTTTGTCATTTTGTAATATATTATACAAAAACACATGAATAGTCGAAGACGGACCATCCTTTATTGCAAACAGGAATTGTCCATTGAAAGTTTCAGGGGATAATGAGTTAATACAGTTAAATAAATTGCCGACAACAGGAAATTGTATTTACAAATTTCATTGCATTGCATTTGCATCTACAGTGGAGAATCTGTTATTCTTTCCCGTTTAAACGCAAACGTACGCAAACGCAAAGCACTAAAACGTAGAAAAGAACAACTTTTGGACAATTCTGATAATTCTTGTTTATCTTGGTGGCAAACAGTTTGGAGCCTGATCAGACGCCGGGTCACCCGGCGTCTGATCTGGCTCCAAACTGTTTGCACTGCAAATAATAGTTTTAGCGTAAACGCGTTTATTGGGAAAGAATAACAGATTCTCCACTGTACCCATGTGTTACAAAGCAATAACAGTAAATCTCTTTATTACGACCACCCCTCTATTATGGCCACCCCGATAGTACGACCACTCTGTATTATGGCCACCCCTATATTACGATCAAACCTCCATATTGGCCATCCCTTTATTATGGCCACCCCGATAGTACGACCACTCTGTATTATGGCCACCCCTATATTACGATCACACCTCCATATTGGCCACCCCTCTATTATGGCCACCCCGATAGTACGACCACTCTGTATTATGGCCACCCCTATATTACGATTACACCTCCATATTGGCCATCCCTCTATTGTGGCCATCCCGATAGGAAGACCATCGATATTATGGCCACCCCTATATTACGACAACACTTCCATTATGGCCACACATATACTACGACCACCCCATTATTACATGTACGACCACCTTTCTATTATGGCAACCTCTATATTACGACCATCCCTTTATTATGGCCACCCGGCTATTAAGACCACTCCTACATGTATATTATGACCATCCCTAAATAACGACCACCTCTATTTTATGGCCACCCCTTTATTACGGTCACCCCTATATTACGACCATTAAATATGTTAATTAGAAGGTATTTAAGACATTAGCCTGCTTAAAACAAGGTGTGAGTTAATTAGATATAATAAATTAGCCTTATTTTTAAGTGGTCGTAATAAAGAGGTTTAGCTGTACTCATAATGGGGTTTTGACTGTAGGCTGAACGATTGAAGGCATATTTATGGGAAAACTCTTACAGGCAGGTAGATGTACTCCAATATAGCGGGCGCATTCATTTCAAAACTTCTTTTACCCACAGCCATCGAACGTAATAAATGTAAGGAGAAGTGTTTTTATTCTGAATACGCTCGAGTCTGAATGGCCGAGTATAGAAAAGGTTTTCAAACACACTATTGATTACTTTCAGAGAGAGAAAAAAACTGGGATAGATTTAAATGTTATGTGATCGCTGGATGTGTGGTGTCACTTTAAGATTTTAGCTTTATATCTATGATTTATCGCCGAGTGTTGGTTTAACCAACCAACCCTATTGTACATGTACAGCTGAATGAAAACACGATTGCTTTGCAAACATCATTGATTTAGATCGTGGCACAGATTACATGTTGTTCTCATTGTGATCTAGAAGAAAACTGTCCTATTGCTGAAATTTTGCTTTAATGTTTACAGTGGGCGAAACATAATCATTTCATTTAATCAAACGAAACAATAGCAATGTTGTAGAAAGTAGATATTGAGGTTTTCGCAAACGAAACGCAAACGCATCGCATTTAAACGTAGAAAATAACAACTTTTAGACTATCCTGACAGTTTATTTTAATCTGAGTGGCAAACAGTTTGGAACCTGATCAGACGCCGGGTTACCCGCCGTCTGATCTGGCTCCAAACTGTTTGCAATGGAAATAACAATTTTAACATAAACGCGTTTAATGAATAACGTTTTCTCAAATGTACATTTGTACCTATTCAGTTGTTCCACATCGTTAGTTTGGCTTTGGTCGTCATCGTCCTAAATGTTATATAATAGTAAACAATGTAGACTCTGATGAGATATAGTGGAGAAGACGTTATTCTTTCCCGTTTAAACGCGAACGAAACGCAAACGCAAAATACTAAAATGAAGAAAATTTCAGCTTTTAGAAATTTCTAACGATCTATTTTAATCTGAGCTTGCAAACAGTTTGGAGCCTGATCAGACGCCGGGTTACCCGGCGTCTGATCTGGCTCCAGACTGTTTACAATGGAAATAATAGATATAGCGTAAAACGCGTTAATTATGCAGGAGTGACGTCTTCTCCCCTGTATCACGTAAAGCGGCGTCTCATTTTGGTCTGCATTGCTTGCCTTTTGTATTTTACTGTGAACGTTTTGGGATGATTGGTTAAGTGGTCTAGCCGCCAATTATTTTGTGTATTCATTGACACAAACCACATTAAGTTGTATGAATCATGCAGGTCGAGACTAGGCCTATTGCATCATGGTCTTAATGACAGCTTTATCTTATTTACCCTCTATTGAGCATGACCTGCTGCATATTGCTTCCTGCGTACCATGTTGACCCAGATTTCACAATAGGTGTATTCTTGTTTCCCAAGACTACTAAAATGAACGTTGTCTCATACAGTTTGGATCTTGCTCAGATGTCGCTACTCGGAACATATTAAAGATCAGCACACTAATAGTCTCTACAAATCTAGCAAAGTTACAAGTGTACCTTAACATTTTTAACCATTGAACCCATAGTCTGTTTCTAGTTTTGAAGATATATGACCACTTAAAGCAGGTTGAAAGAAAAGCAGAAAGCGCCCTCAGGCGCCTTCTGAATTACTTTCAATTTGCTTTAAGCTACCACCTACTAGGAAATAGAAAATATGTCTTTTGGGACATGCAGTTTTATTTCATAAATCCAGTTGGATTGGAAGCCAATGAGGAGAACATGAAGCATTACACAGTTACGTTATAAACATACATACAAAACATATTGTAAACAAACAAATGCCTGTATAAATTGGAACTATTGTATTTCATGAAGAAATATAGTAAATGCGCTAAATGGCGCTTGAATGGTGGAAAGGGTTAACCCGTTTGTGTCACGTGCACCAAAAGGCCGACACAGTATATCCATATCATACATGTACATGTAAGTGTTGCTGTACGGAAAGCATTGCAGTGGCTTATGATCATTGTTACATTGAAAATGAAATATTTAGACAAACAAAAAAGGGAACGATCCATTGAACCTCCAGTGCATAAACAGGTTAAACAAATGACAATGGTTGAAATAAACTGCATTCGGGTCTTTAAGAAAAGAAATAAGATAGAAAAGTTTTATCGTATTTGACAACAAAGCGCATTCGACAACATATCTGCATCATGACACGTATGCAGGTTCACATAAGTCCTAAGAAATGATTTAACCATGTCACTCTCAATAACGCTTAAATACGCATTTGCAAACAGTTTGGATCCTGATCAGACGCCGCGTTACGCGGCGTCTGATCAGAATCCAACCTGTTTGACACTCGTTTTAAAAATTCTTCAGTCATACTGCCTGGTTTTTTAACTTTAAAACGACATTGCAGACAACAACATTGAAGCAGACGACAATGAAACGGTGAATAAGTAAATATCTCCCGAATAATTTTATCATGAAAGGGTTAAGAAAAGAGGGTGACATCTCACAGAGCAGTCGTCACTTTGGAACAACCAAGGAGTGTAATCAAGATATGTATTGTTTGTAGCCATATTAGACATAACAACATGTTTGCAGTGGAGATCAGGGTACTGATTTGGGTCGACATTGCTTGCATGTACCCAAACATCTTTCGTTTGTCGAGGCTTACGCGTATACATTGTAAAAAATTACATTTATATATTAACTGATTTATGGATAGAATCTCCATACAATATAACTACAGTGAAGAACACTTTATTAGTGCAAACAAAGCGCAAACGCATTGCAATAAAATGTAGAAAATTGCATATTTTTGGCAATTCTGAATGCTCATTTCAATCTGAAGAGCAACATGTTTACATCGTTTATTGTGAAATAATAACTTGTTCACCACAGTACATGTGGTACAGTGGAGAATCTGTTATTCTTTCCCGTTTAAACGCAAACGTACGCAAACGCAAAACACTAAAACGTAGAAAAGAACACCTTTTGAACAATTCTGATATTTCATGTTTATCTTGGTGGCAAACAGTTTGGAGCCTGATCAGACGCCGGGTAACCCGGCGTCTGATCTGGCTCCAAACTGTTTGCACTGCAAATAATAGTTTTAGCGTAAACGCGTTTATTGGGAAAGAATAACAGATTCTCCACTGTAAAGAAACGGTCTTTCAATCGGTATTTGCAATACTGTTTTTGCATTTTTGTATGAAAACTTGTACTGTTTTACTTGAACAACATTTTACATGTATTGCTATCAGCCGTATACATTGACAATTGAATATTTCAACAAGCACAAGGGGACTCATTGAGATATTTAGGGATAAATTGTATAAAACAAATGCTTCATCGAATATCTTAAACCCATTCGTCCACATCTGAATAGGAAATTAATGTCTACAGTCAGACTTAAGTATATTCAGTACTCGATGCAAGAAACAAGGCTCTCGATAAATACGAGTTTCTTAATGCACAATCAAACTTGGATTAGTAAAGCAGACAGCTCCGTTAAGAACTTTTTGTTTTGCGTTAGTTCAGGCCTGCATTTAGCTGTCACTTTCTAAAAGAAGCACGTGTTTTCATAATGGTCTATTAACACGAGCCTGACTGTGTACGACGTTTTGTTCACTCATCCGCTGGAGATGTCATCGATAACTACAGTGGAGCAAACGTTATTCTTTCCCGTTTAAACGCAAACGAAACGCAAACGCAAAACACTAAAATGTAGAAAATGACAACTTTTTGAAAAGTCTGACTTTTTATTTTTATCAGAGGGGCAAACAGTTTGGTGCCTGATCAGACGCCGGTTTACCCGACGTCTGATCTGGCTCCAAACTGTCTGCAATGGAAATAATAGTTTTAGCGTAAACGCGTTTATTGGGAATGAATAACATTTTCTCCACTGTAAAGCAGTACAATTATAAGTTTTGGTATGTGTTTATGAGTCGAATATCTTTGATTTTTATTAACCTTTACATGTACATGTACTTTGTATGCCCTGTTTTATTTTTGATGTTCGACATAAATTCGGCATAGATCTACATACAGTTGAGAAGACGTTAACACATGTATACAGTGGAGAATCTGTTATTCTTTCCCGTTTAAACGCAAACGAAACGCAAACGCATGGCAATAAATTGTTTAAAATACCAACTTTGTGATAATTTTGACCATTCATTTAAATCTGAGTGGCAAACAGTTTGAAGCTTGATCAGACGCCGGGTTACCCGGCGTCTGATCTGGCTCCAAACTGTTTGCATTGGAAATAATAGATATAGCGTAAACGCGTTTATTGGGAAAGAATAACGTTTTCTCCACTGTACCCCCTAAAACGTATTTATCCTTAAAGTACAGGTATAACATTTGTATCAACATTGCAAAATTTTTAGATTCAGATCGGTGTCTGTTCAGGATCCATACTGTTTGCCATTTAGATTTAAAGTAACAGTCAGAATTGCCAAATGTTGTCATTTTTCTCCATTTTATTACAATGCGTTTGCGTTTAACGGGAAAGAATAACGTCTTCTCCTATAAGAAGATGTGGTTTTATTGAGGGTGGATGTGATATCGGTTTCCATTAGTAGATTTCGACAGAAAACTTATGCGTATTCAATAATTATCACAGAACATTTATAATATTTTCATTTCCTTAAAGATTTATTAACAAACAGTTTCAACAAGTTTGATTCAGACGAGACACTTGATAACTCGGCGTTCGATCAGGACTCCAACTTTCAGCAAGAAGTATGTAGTGCAGAACACGTCATTTTTTCCGTTTAAACGCAAGCGAAACACAAATACATTGAAAGAAAATGTTGGAAATAGCAACTGTTTGACAATTCTGACTATTCATCTTAATATGAATGGCAAACAGTTTAGAGACTGATCAGACGGCGGGTTACCCGGCGTCTGACCAGGCTCCAAACTGTTTGCAATGGGAATACAATGGAGAAAATGTTGTTTTTTTTCTCCAATAAACGCGTTTACGTTTAAACTGTTATTTCGATTGCAAACAGTTTGGAGCCAGATCAGACGCCGGGTAACCCGGCGTCTGATCAGGCTCCAAACTGTTTGCCACTCAGATCAACATGAGTAGTAAGAATTGTCGAAAACATGTGCTTTTCTATGTTTTAGGGAAAATGCGTTTGCGTTTCGTTTGCGTTTAAACGGGAAAGAATAACGTTTTCTCCACTGTAACAGTTTGAGCTGGAGCTGAATGAGTACGTGCATACATGTAGTTGTTTTCAATTACCTCGACATGTACAGGCAGCAATGTCCCGTCTTCAGAAGATTTAGCGTAAACGCGTTTATTTGGAAAGCATAACGGCTTCTCCCCTGTACATGTATCACAGATTTGACCATAGTGTACTAAAACGTAAAATGGCTTCATACCCTGCCAGGGTGTAGATTCGTATCGATAATGTGCTTGATTAACGTTAAAACAAACATAATAAGACCCTGTAAATAGGTCAAGGTTACGGGTAAAAATGTAGATCTAGTTAGACGAAAATATTACATGTTTGAAAATAATGTGAGAATGACTAATGTGCATGTATTATGATCATAGGCAATGGATTGTGAATAAACTGCTACATGTAGTAAGGGTTTCAAACAGTTCGCATCCCTTTCGCATACCGAGTTACTTGGCGATTGATCAGAATTCAATCTATTTGACACTCGTACATGTACAGTGGAGAATCTGTTATTCTTTCCCGTTTAAACGCAAACGTACGCAAACGCAAAGCACTAAAACGTAGAAAAGTACAAATTTTGGACAATTCTGATAATTCATGTTTATCTTGGTGGCAAACAGTTTGGAGCCTGATCAGACGCCGGGTTACCCGGCGTCTGATCTGGCTCCAAACTGTTTGCACTACAAATAATAGTTTAAGCGTAAACGCGTTTATTGGGAAAGAATAACAGATTCTCCACTGTACCAATATGTATATACAGTGGACAAGACGTTATTCTTTCCCGTTTAAACGCAAACGAAACACAAACGCATTGCAATAAAATGTAGAAAATGGCAACATTTCGATTATTCTGAACGCTCCTTTTCATCTGAATGGCAAACAGGTTGGAGCCTGATCAGACGCCGGGTTTTCCGGCGTCTAATCTGGCTCCAAACTGTTTGCAATGGAAATAATAGTTTTAGCGTAAACGCGTTTATTTGGAATGAATAACATTCCGCACTGTTTTCAGTTTAACACAATAATCTAAGTATGGGAAAACATGCCAACGACAAGTTTTGAGACGACGGTAAAGTGTCGTTGCCAGATTTAAGATGCTATACAGTGTTCCTTCCCCAAAACGGCCCTCCGAACAACGATTCCCTCCTTACAACGACCATTGCCACTCTTCCCCAAACAAGACAACTAAGTCCAACCTATTCACGACTGCAATGTCGTCTGCTTAAAGTTGCCGTCTGCTGTTTTTCTCAAAGTTAAATAATAAACATTTTGACAGAAAAAAGTTAATGATGAGTGACAAACAGTTTGAATCCAGATCGGACGCCTCGTTACGCGGCGTCTGATCTGGATTCAAGCTGTTTGCAAATGTAAGCCAATTTACCTCCCTATAACGACTCCCCCCGAACAACGCACATAATTGTAGTCTCCCATTGGGTGTCGTTGTAGAGAGGGGCGCTATATTTTGTAAGGTTATGCACTCATTCAAGTCCATTGCAATTGTATGCAAATCATGTAGTTCAATGTGATTTAGTTGCAAAGTAACACATCCGTATTCACGTATATATAAAACGCATTAAATTCTAAACATAAAGGAACCCTTTAGAAGGCTATGCAATTTCGTCTGTATCATTTTTAACTTTGGACAATTCTAAACAGAACATGACCTCCTGAAAAGGCCTTACTCCATAGATACAGTGGAGAATCTGTTATTCTTTCTCAATAAACGCGTTTACGCTAAAACTATTATTTTCACTGCAAACAGTTTGGAGCAAGATCAGACGCTGGGTAACCCGGTGTCTGATCAGGCTACAAACTGTTTGCCACCAAGATAAACAAGAATTATCAGAATTGTCCAAAAGTTGTACTTTTCTACGTTTTAGTGTTTTGCGTTTGCGTACGTTTGCGTTTAAACGGGAAAGAATAACAGATTCTCCACTGTACATCTTTTTACGCATTTAATTAATTCATACACTGAAGAAAGTAGTTCATATCTATACAGTATTAAACATGCACCATAAAAAGTGTATCTATATCCTAATATATGGTAGTTTAAAGCAGGCTGAAAGTAAAACAGAACACGCCTGCAGCATGTTCTAAGTGGTCATCTGTTTTCAAAACTAGAATCATGATATGGGCGTAAAGGTTAAGAAATTACATTATGTACCACCAAAATATCAAACAGTTTGGACCTTGATGGCACCATGCGTACATGTACCACCAAAGTATCAAACAGTTTGGACCTTGATGGCACCATGCGTACATGTACCACCAAATTATCAAACAGTTTGGACCTTGATGGCACCATGCGTACATGTACCACCAAAGTATCAAACAGTTTGGACCTTGATGGCACCATGCGTACATGTACCACCAAAGTATCAAACAGTTGGGACCTTGATGGCACCATGCGTACATGCACCACCAAAGTATCAAACAGTTTGGACCTTGATGGCACCATGCGTACATGTACATGTACATGTACAAGTATAGTACATGTATGCAATTGTCCCACAGTGTGCTGACGGAAACTGAATTTTACACAGGGGATAACTATTTAATAGCTAAAACAGTAAATACGAGACGCCTCATTTTGCGATACATTATTTGGTTAGTTATTGTTGGCTTACTTGTGCGAGTGCGTGCGTGTGTCTGAGTGCATGTGTTTGTACGCTTATGAGTGTGCACATGCATGTAAAACTGTGTGTGTAGGTGGTTTGGGTATGTACCTATAATTATTAGTGAATGAACAAATGTAACTATTTTGGTCTTTGTACCATTTAACTGACACAAAAGTGAAAGTGATAAAATCAAATATTATCCTCAACAATTCATGCGCATTAAAGTGTCATTTAAGGCTTGGTAGTCGGCAAAATGTTGTCTGCGGTACATGTAAGTGTGCAGCATAAATTATGTCCCCTTGTTCATGTCACGGAACACCAAAATGAGTTGCACAATTGGCATTACCTCTTTGAACCCTAGTCACGCATATTTGCGTCATTTGCAAACAGCGTACCTGTGAGGAGTACACTTGTCCTATGCAAACAGTGTAGACCCTAATCAGAAGGCTCCTTATGGAGCCCTCTGATAAGGCTCTACACTGTTTGTCATTTTGACATTTATTGTAAAAATCAACCCTAAAAATTCAAAAAATGGACTAGTTTAAATTGAAAACTAGAATTGCCCACATGAAGTTTCAGGGAGGAAAGAGTTACATCGCTTAACCCTTTCCCCAAAGACAGGACGTCTTTAGACATATTGGTATATATTGCCTTACATGTACATGTACCATGCCAGTGTCGTTCCTGACCTGTCAACTATGTTCATTGATATGAGTGTCAAACAGTTTGAATCCTGATCAGATGTGGTGTAGATCAGAATCAAAACTGTTTGCAAATGTCAGTATTGTAGGCCTTAAAGTAGGATGAAAGTATAACAAAAATGTCTTCTGATTTACCATCAGTCTGCTTTTAGCAATTACATGTTTTAAACACATGACAAGTTATGGGGGACATCGTTAAACAATTTTTTAACAATAGTCATAGATCCACGCCTGCGATTTTTATGGCTAAAGAGTTTTCTTTATAGATTGTTTTAAACGCTTGGGTGTGTATGGTTGTTCCTTGTTGAAAACAGGAATTTTGGCGGGCAAATTTCTACATTAACATGGCTTTAACCGAAATAACACTTACTCAATGAATGACTAGATTTCGATCAGTGTATGTTACAGTGGAGAATCTGTTATTCTTTCCCAATAAACGCGTTTACGCTAAAACTATTATTTACAATACAAACAGTTTGGAGCCAGATCAGACGCCTGGTAACCCGGCGTCTGATCAGGCTCCAAACTGTTTGCCACCAAGATAAACATGAAATATCAGAATTGTCTAAAAGTTGTTCTTTTCTACGTTTTAGTGCTTTGCGTTTGCGTACGTTTGCGTTTAAACGGGAAAGAATAACATATTCTCCACTGTATGTTACCCATAGTCTGGTAGGGAACAAGTCAAATTTATATTAAATGACACACCTGCGAAGCTATACCAAAAAAAGCAGGCGGAACATTTTTAGAAGACGTCACAATTCAATCGACTACATTATTTAAGCAGATAACGCTATTAAAACAGACAATTCTATTTAAGCAGATTTTCTGTTCAATCAATTAGATCATATCGTTCTAGCACACCACTCAAGCACTCTGATGAGACTTTTCAAGCAGACGACACGTGTAACGTATTGAAGGTTAAATGGTAGAAAACGCGTTTTATCGTTTTGATAGGAGAGTGAATAATAAAGCGACCAGATTTTAAATTAAACCTATAAGTTTAATCAATAATAACCTCATGTGTTGACACACTCCCTTTTGATTTCAAGGGGGAATTAAATTTCCTACTACAGTGGAGATAACGTTATTCTTTCGCGTTTAAACGCAAAAACGAAACGCAAACGCATTGCAATAAAAGTGAGAAAATGACAAAATTTTGTTAATTTTGACTAATCATTTTAATCTGAATGGCAAACAGTTTGGAGCCCGATCAGACGCCGGGTAGCCCGGCGTCTGATCTGGCTCCAAACAGTTTGCAATGGAATTAATAGTTTTAGCGTAAACGCGTTTATTGGGAAAGAATAACGTTTTCTCCACTGTAGCAGCTCTGTGTTTAGCGACCATTGCATGGTGAAATATTTTAACCCATTTAAGCCTAGTGTACATGTATTCGTCCATGCCTATACATTTTGTATATTGGATTAGTCCATTTTGATGTAAGGGGTGCATGGTCTAAATTTTCATTTTCGTTTTGTTTTAAATTGAATTGAATTTCTATCCGGAACAGTTTAGAACAGATTAGAGTTTACACTGTTTGTCTATGTCCTGTATATAGGACCGTGGGTACAAATGGGTTACAGTGGAGAATCTGTTATTCTTTCCCGTTTAAACGCAAACGTACGCAAACGCAAAGCACTAAAACGTAGAAAAGAACAACTTTTGGACAATTCTGATAATTCTTGTTTATCTTGGTGGCAAACAGTTTGGAGCCTGATCAGACGCCGGGTTACCCGGCGTCTGATCTGGCTCCAAACTGTTTGCACTGCAAATAATAGTTTTAGCGTAAACGCGTTTATCGGGAAAGAATAACACATTCTCCACTGTAGGACAGATGCTGTCTTAATGCATGATAGAAGAAATACAGTCAAGCACTCTGGTGAGCTTTCTGCATTAATTTGTAACGCATTAAGCAGTCATTTGTTTTAATGATTTCCATATTTACACGCGAATTCACTTGAAAATGTCGCGAAATATAGAAACAGATGTATTTTAATTACAATATAATTATTATGAAGATATTAATATGTTATTGAACATCAAGAAAATCTATACTCTATATATGTTGAACAAGACTACAGTATTTCGTCAGGTTTAGCTTAATACTACTTTCTAATTGGATAAATATTACAACTTTATGGCGTTTTTCTGCAAAACAACATGTCGTCAACAAACCATCTAATAAACGTATTTTGTCATTGAAAATGAAAAAGCAAATCGAAGTCAACCAGTTTGGATTCCTAATGGAAGCCGAACAGAATAATTATATTGTCCCAGCTGGGTCAAAACTCTTTGCAAATTTTATCACTAGTTTGTCAATATATTACATTGCATACTGAGCTCAAATAAAAAAAAATAAAGTTTATCGAAGAAAGTGCAAAAGATGGAAACGCTGTCCATAAGAGTTTTCTGACACGTTAGATAGTTGAAGGTTTGACAAGTGATCGTTTTTAAGTATTCACTTATCGAGGAACCAAGGTTTTAAGACCCCTCAAACACACAGAGGTAAACACATTATTCTTTCCCAATAAACGCATTTACGCAAAAACTATTATTTCCATTGCAAACAGTGTGTAGCCAGATCAGACGCCGGGTAACCCGGCGTCTGATAAGGCTCCAAACTGTTTGACATTCAGATAATAATCAGCATGCAGATTTGGGCAAAAGGTTGTATTTTTTCTACATTTTATTGCAATGCTTTTGCGTTTCGTTTACGATTAAACGGGAAAGAATAACGCCTTCAATGTTTGTATTCTATTCTTGACATATGTGGTTGCTTAAAGCAGGGTAAAGGGAATGGGCCTTTTGGTTTACGTGTACCCTGCTTTGAGCTACTGTCTGTCTTGCAAAAACGAAACCAATACTTATTTGAAGTTGTACTATTAAGGGATTTGCGTATTTTAATTTGTCCCTAACCAAACATCCAGTATTTGTACTTACCAGGCCAAGGTCTGGAGTATCTTGTAAAAGCTGAACTGTTTGGCTTTTTCTCGTCCTCAATTTTTGTGTCCGACACAACTGCGGGAAACGTGGCGGCGGACCGCGCCAGATCCAACATGGTGCCGAGAGTCAGCAGCAACGTCCAACATAAATACATGTTGTACGCACATCAACTTGCAAGTAAATTTCCCACAAATTATTTTACATTCATCAATAGCATAAGTGTAGTGCACAGAACCTACAGAAAAATATGATAAAAATCGTATAGCAAAATTTTATTAATTCCACAAAAGTATTGCTGTTGTAAATAAATCCTGCAGCGGTTGAAGTACGATTAGCACTATCCCGCGGAGAACTCACATCTTCTACAATGAATTCTGCCTTTTTATCCTCTTAATCAACAAATTCAACAATGAAGCGGAATTGATAATTTGCATAATTTCGTAATGTCACATGCTGTATTCCTGTAAAATTCATTTTTGTTCGCTGCACAGCGCATGTTTATATACTACAGTGACAAATTTTCGCCAACTGCCAGTCGATATGGAGCCGAAATACCGTATCGTAACACACTCGGCTTATTCAACGCGACACTACAGCCATAGAAGGTAGGCGGGTCCTCACTATCAATCAACGCGAACGTACCTCTAAACCGAAATATCGGCTTATGGACCGTGTTAGTCTTTTTTTATTGCGAAAACCGCAGTTAAATCTTTTCTGAATGGGCGTCGCTACTACACGTAGCTAGTTCATTCACTAAATTCGCGCAGCATGGTTGCTCACTGTTCTAGATCGAAGGTACAGTGGAGAATCTGCTATTCTTTCCCGTTTAAACGCAAACGAAACGCAAAGGCATGGCAGTAAATTGTTTAAAATACCAACTTTGTGATAATTTTGACAATTCATTTAAATCTGAGCGGCAAACAGTTTGAAGCCTGATCAGACGCCGGGTTACCCGGCGTCTGATCTGGCTCCAAACTGTTTGCATTGGAAATAATAGATTTAGCGTAAACGCGTTTATTGGGAAAGAATAACGTTTTCACCACTGTAACTACTCAGATCTTGATAATAGTATAGGTTTGCCACGGCCTTTTAGGAAACAGTTACAGTGGAGAATCTGTTATTATTTCCCGTTTAAACGCAAACGTACGCAAACGCAAAACACTTAAACGTAGTAAAGAACAACTTTTGGACAATTCTGATATTTCATGTTTATCTTGGTGGCAAACAGTTTGGAGCCTGATCAGACGCCGGGTAACCCGGCGTCTGATCTGGCTCCAAACTGTTTGCACTGCAAATAATAGTTTTAGCGTAAACGCGTTTATTGGGAAAGAATAACAGATTCTCCACTGTATACCTAAGTTCAGCAGTCGCTCAATGAAGCCGCATTGATATGTCAAAAAGACAGGTTACAGGTTATTGCAGGACGGCAGTAATGCAGAAAGCTCCAATCGGAGCGGTATGCATTCTGACCAGCTACATGTACCCAGCCTTAATATTGTCCGTGTATAATCTTTACACTAGATCTAGTTACCTAACACATGTTTTACTGTGTGCTTTCGTAATAAACGCGTTTAACGTTAAAAACTATTATTTCCTTAGGAAACAGTTTGTACATGCAGCAAGACGCCGGATAAGCTCGGATCGCCGAATAATCCAAACTGTTTGCCGTTCAGATAAAAATAAATAGCATTGTCAAAAAGCTGTTATTTACTACATTTTATTGCAATGTGTTTGCGCTTCGTTTGCGTTTAAACGAGATAGAAATACGTCTTCTTCTTTAAAGACATACTCGTGGGGTTTAAGCTATTCTCCGGGTGATGATAACACCTGGTTAATGGTAGGCTTTAAGCATATGCAAACTAACTTTGAATGGATCGCCGGATAAAAATAAGAGATGTACATTTGTAAAGCATGCTACGTTCTAGCTGTATACAGTTAAAGCCGGGCACAGGGGTATTAAACAAGAATACAAAAGGTGATTTGAATGGAAATACAGGTTAAGGTTAATATTACCATATAGGGAGGGAGCTTTTTGTATCACATTTGTCCTGCATTTAATACATGTAGCATAAACAGTACATTCGGTCCTAATGAAGCATTCTGTTTCACTTGTGTCGATTGGTTTTAGCGAAACGAAGATCTCTTTAGACAAGTCATTGAAGAAAGCAAAAAGGAGTTAAGCAGAAAGTTTCTGTTGGATAGGCTTTTATTTTTCTGTACATGTATTTAGCAATATTTACATACATTAAGACCATGCAGTAAGAACTACCATATGTGACTATGTTAGTGTTTTTAAGAAATGAATTGTTAAGTCACGTTAGTAATTACAAATGCTTTTGGTTTCTTTAGCACAAATACTGTTCTCTCCTAACAAATGCATTTAAACTTATCCTTCTGCAATACATTGTATATGTAACTGTTATCTGCAAGATATTGTAACTGGGGGCAAACTAGCAATTATCATCACATGTTTTGCTACGACGACTCATATATGTATGTGTATTATATTTATAATAGATTTGTATTCCTACGAAGTCAACTTTGTTTTCGTAGCAAAACATTTCTCAGTTTATACACTGACTCTGTAAGAATACAAGTCTATTATTATTATACATGTTATACCCATATAATTTGTAACAAATCATTTTTATGATAATACAGTGGAGAAAACGTTATTCTTTCCCGTTTAAACGCAAACGAAACGCAAACGTATCGCAATTAAACGTAGAAAATAACAACTTTTTGACAATCCTGACAGTTTATTTTAATCTGAGTGGCAAACAGTTTGGAGCCTGATCGGACGCCGGGTTACCAAACTGTTTGCAATGGAAATAATAGTTTTAGCGTAAACGTGTTTATTGGGAAAGAATACATTTTTTTCTACACTGCACGTAGTTGGCCCCCAATGATTGTTGTCGACTGTAATTCTCAAATTTTATTCAAAAGTTTTTTGCTTTAAGAACAGTTTGGATGCTGATGAGACACAGTGCGCAGAAGGTCAAAGAACCAATGTCTATTGAAAACAATTTAAAAAGAAACCAACCTCCAAATCGGCTTCCGATTAGATTCAACACTGCTTACATTGGATAGGACGTAATTCTTTCCCGTTTAAACGCAAACAAAACGCAAACAAAACGCAAACGCATTGCAATAAAATAAGGAAAATGATAATTGGTTGATATTTTGGGTTATCCGGCGTCTGATCTGGCTCCAAACTGTCTGCATTAGAAATAATATATTTAGAGTAAACGCCTTTATTGGGAGAGAATAACGTCTTCTCCACTGTACATGTACTTCCCAAAACAGATTTCAGCATATTCAAGAAAATGTCATTTTTCTAAATATCGTTGCATTATGTTCACGTTCTAACTAAGAATAATATTATATCCCCCACCCTATTTAACTCATTTGTGCCCACGATCCCATATTATGGGACATATGCAAACAGTGTAGACTCTGATCAGAGTCTACACTGTTTGCTGATAGGAATTTCAATTTAAAACAAAATGAAAATTTTGACCAGACACCCCTTTGATAAAAAATGGACTAATCCAATATATAGACATGGAATAAGCCACTGGGTATAAATGGGTTAAGTACTATGTTTCAGTTGTAGATGCAATTTACGCCTCATTAAACTTTCGAATAAATGCTGTTTGGAATAGTACAGTTGCGAAGGCGTTATTATTTCCCAATAAACACGTTTACACTAAAACTTTTATTCCATTGCAAAACACATTGGAGCCAGATCAGACGCTTGGTTACCCGGCGGCTAATCAGGCGCCAAACTGTTTGCCTCTCAGAATAAAAAAAAAGAGTCAGAATTGCCATCAAACTATAATTTCTACATTTTAACGAGATGCGTTTGCGTTTCGTTTGCGTTCAATCGGGAAATAATCATTATACAGCTTCTCCAGTACAAATACATAAAACAATTGCATTAACAGTCAAAATATCACTGAAAAGTCTGACCTCCACTTTGGTCAAGGTTATTGTACAAGTCTAAAATATTTTCACCAACACAGAAATACAGAAAGCGTATCGGAAGCTTATCGGAGTGACTTTTATTGCAGAAGAATTATAATACAGTTGAGAAAACGTTATTCTTTCCCACATAACGCGTTCACGCTAAAACTATCATTTCAATTGCAAACAGTTTGGAGCCAGATCAGACACCGGGTAACCCGGCGTCTGATCAGGCACCGAACTGTTTGCCACTCAGACTAACATGAATGATCCGAATTGTCTAAAGGTCGTCCTTTTGTGCGTTTTATTGCGATGCGTTTGTTTTCCGTTTGCGTTTAAACTGGAAAGAATACTGTTTTCTCCACTGTAACCACGAAGGATAAGATCACTCTAGTCTTAACCCTTTACCCCATAGCCTGTTTCTAGTTTAGAAAATAGGTGACTACTTAAAGCAGGCTGAAGGTAAAGCAGAATGTGCCTTAAGGCACATTCTGCTTTACGTTCAGCCTGCTTCAAGCTACCACCTGCTGGAATAAAGAAAATATTTCCTACGAAACATATGTATAACTGTATAAACTGGAACTATTTTCTTCAGCGGAGGAATAAATTGAATGCGCTAAAAGGCGCTTCTATATGGGAAAGGGTTAAGAAGTATTTCTGGGTTAACCAAGGTTAATCCCCGCCAGCGATCCATACAACAAATCCCTGCTAGTACTTCCAGTCAATAGATCATACTTTGATCGTGTTAATGATAGGTACAGCTTAAAAAAGGCTAAGAGAAAGGCATAAAGCTCCTTACGGAGGTTTCTGTTTTACCTTTCCTTTTCAAGCAGTATTTACAAACTGAAATCCAATCTTTTAAACATTGTCGTAAAAGAGGAACCTAATTTACAAGAAAAAACCGGAAACAGTTATTGGAACTCCTTGGATGTTATCGCTGGGATGGACAGAACAAAAGCTTACGTGAAACAGGTGTAAGATATATTTTAGTGATTGACGGATTACGAGTCTTTGTGGAAATGCTTCCAATTTTCCACATCACCTGTGGTGGCAACAGGATAGTTTCATCTCGTCTTTATTGCATTTATTCAACTGCTCATGGTTAACTTATACTCTACCAGGGTAGTTTCTGCTTGTACATGTAATTTGTCGCCAGCTTTTTTTTCAAATTCATACTTTAGAAGAAAAGTTAAACTGTGACCCCGGGGAGGGGCCTTTTTTGACTCCAGGGTAAAATTTTGAACACGGTTTGTAGAGGTACACTATGCAAGACTAAATGGCAATTATTAAATTTCTAGGCATCATGGTTTGGCAAAAGAAGATTGGTCGATGACCAAACGACAGTTACACAACATTACAAGTCTGCAACTTTTACTTTTCAAACCTTCGTCATTCACAAGCAAACTGATTATCTGCAACTTATCAAATCTAAACTAAACATATAACATCGTGTAGCCATTACATTTTTGCGCATTTTGATTACAAGCTTCCCTTTGGTTTGTACTTTTTGTTTAACAAAAGTCCTTCAACCAAATGTAAAGTTTCTTTATCGTAGAAATATATGTTACAATGAATCTGTGTAATCAGTCATTGTTTCACTTAGTCAATCTACGAAATGCCTGATGTTTTTGTCATTTCATGAAATAACTAAAAACACCTTAAGTCATTCCCGGGAAATGACAGAATCGACTTTATCGTTACAAGTATGTTTTACATTGTAATGACAAAAACATCTAAATAATTACAAACCATACTATTGAAACAGTGCATGTATATATGTAATACAAATCAAGTCTCATAAATATTAAAACAATATGTGCGATGTTTCTGAAATAAGTGTTGGTTAGTTAGTATTACATGTAATCGCAAAAACCAACGTTGTTTTCATTTCATCCCATTTACTGATGATAGCCAATACACTGGATAACATTTAAGGCAGATCCAAAAGTCTTATTTATGCGATATAAAGGATTGAGGTACAGTGGAGAATCTGTTATTCTTTCCCAATAAACGCGTTTACGCTAAAACTATTATTTGCAGTGCAAACAGTTTGGAGCCAGATCAGACGCCGGGTAACCCGGCGTCTGATCAGGCTCCAAACTGTTTGCCACCAAGAAAAACATGAAATATTAGAATTGTCCAAAACTTGTTCTTTTCTACGTTTTAGTGCTTTGCGTTTGCGTACGTTTGCGTTTAAACGGGAAAGAATAACAGATTCTCCACTGTATGCACAGTGTCTTTTGCGTTTGAGTATACATTCATGTAATGAAGGTTGAACATTAGAAAGGACTGGTATGGCAGAGAGGGCAACGATTCTTTCTTGGCCTTAAGACATATTTCCTTTACCATGATCACAGCGTTCATATCGCTGTCATAATCAGTTTAAAACACGTGTCAAACGTGGCTTACAGACCAATCAATGACGATATATCGGGGATATTATGTTTATACTGTCCCCTGGTTATTGCCCGCTGTCGCCGGGATTTGAGGGTTGCTCAATATGGACGTTTTGCCTAAAGCGGTAGGAGAAATAATCCCTGTAACATGTTAATAAATATCTTATCTAATCTGACAACGTTTAAAAAGCTTACTTACACTAATATGCAGACTATTGTATGCTCATAACGTACAGTTTGAAGTCTATTTGAACAAAGTATCTAATGCTAGGTTCACACCAACGGCGCTTTGATGGCGCTTTAAAGCGGCGTGCAAAGCGGCACCAAAGCGTAACAAAGCTTGATTAAAGCGTCAGTGTTGTAATAGATCGTGGGAAAGCTTGGAGTAAAGCGGGACATTCGGCAAGAGCGCCCAATTTTTTTAAACTGTTTAAAAATTTTGGGCGCTCTGTCACGATTTGATTAAAGCGCCTAGAGCGTATCAAAGCTTATCAAAGCTTAACAAAGCGTAACAAAGCTCAGCAAAGCTTGACTCAAAGCGTAGGAAAGCTTAACAGAGCTTGGTTCAAAGCGGGGACTCCATTCTTCACGGTCTGTCACCACTTGACACGCTTCGTTAAGATATCTCAAGATTTGTTACGATCTGGCATGAAGATTTGACACGAGGTCAGACGCTTTCATCAAGATATGACACGCTTTGTTACGATTTGTTACGTTTTCATGAAGGACTCTCATGATTTCCCACGAATTGAGACGCTTCGATCAAGGCTTGACACGTTTTGTTAGGCTTTGTTACGCTTGGCAAGCTTCCTCACGCTCTCTCACGCTCTTTCACGCTTTCAAGGGCTAGGATGTAGTTATACAATTGGGAGACAAACATCATGTCTTCTTCAGATATATAATGCTTTGGTACATCTGGAACTTCTGGATCTTGTTGTTTTGCCATCGTATACTTGAGTCAAATGTACAAAGATTTTGTGGTTCTACTGCATCGTTATATGGGCTCTGGATAAAAAGCGGCATTAAATCGGCGATCTTGACATTTTCCATTGCGTAACAGAGCTGAACAGAGCGTACCAATACACAACAAAGCGCGATAACCGTATCAGAGCCTTATTTAAAGCGCCACAATCGCATCAAAGCGTGATAAAGCGTAATAAAGCTTATAAAAGCGTGATTTCAAGCGCAACAAAGCCTGGTCAAAGCGGGATCAATGCGTGAGGAACCGTAACAAGTCGGGAAATGATTCGCCCCAAAGCGGCAACCAATTCGTATCAGAGCGTATCAGAGCTTATCAGACCGTAAGAGATCGTGATGCTTTTGGAAAAGTTAACGAAAATGACGACGCTTGGCTTGCCGATTTAAAGCGCGGCATTCGCCGTTGGTGTGAACCTAGCATTAACCTAAACGCTCTTTGTCAAGTCGTTTGGAGCAATTGTTGATAAAACGTTGGTATTTCTTAATATAGAATGCTGTTTAATGCAGGACAAATATTATAGACAAAATCCATGTAAGAGCTTTCTGTTTTACTTTATTTTTGTTCCGGTTTAAGCTGCGGTATGATTTAGATACAGTGGAGAATCTGTTATTCTTTCCCAATAAACGCGTTTACGCTAAAACTATTATTTGCAGTGCAAACAGTTTGGAGCCAAACTGTTTGCCACCAAGATAAACATGAATTATCAGAATTGTCAAAAAGTTGTACTTTTCTACGTTTTAGTGTTTTGCGTTTGCGTACGTTTGCGTTTAAACGGGAAAGAATAACAGATTCTCCACTGTAGATACTGTCTATGCATAATTATTTTCAATGGTCGCTTGCAAGTGTCACTCTCACATTTATTACCACTGCTCAACCGACACTTAAATATTATATTTAACCACCATTGACCACTTGAGTCGGTTTTACAAACATTTTGGATCCAGATCAGATGCCATGTAACGCTGCGTCTAATCAAGATCCAAAATTCCAAACTGTTTGACACTCGTATCAAAACATGTATTTGATAAAAAGATAATTCTGCACAAGATTGCAATTGCAGACGACAATTAAGCTTGCGATTGTTTTGTCTGTGAAAAGATTAAGGCAGGTGGTCATAGTTTGCTGAACGGTGGTAGCTTGAAGCAAGATGAAACAAAACAATACAGAAAACTTCTTTACCTTAATCTTGTTTTAAGCACCCGTCTGTATAAACATCGAACACATTGTTTCTGAGTCGTACGCGTACAGTGGAGAAAATGTTTTTCTTTCCCGTTTAAACACAAAACGCATTGGCATAAAATGTAGAAAATGGCATTGTTTTTGGAAATGCTGAATTCTTAATTTGATATGGCTCCTAACTGATTGCAATGGAAATGAACGTTTGAGCATACACACGTTTATTGGGAAAAAAGTACGTCGTCTCCACTGTAAATGTATCAACAGATTTGCTACACAGTAGAGAAAAAACGTTATTCTTTCCCGTTTAAACGCAAACGAAACGCAAACGCATTGCATTTAAATGTAGAAAATTGCAACTATTTGACAATTCTGACTATTCATGTTAACCTGAGTGGCAAAGAGTTGGGAGCCTGATCAGACGCCGGGTTGTCCGGCGTCTGATCTGGCTCCAAACCGTTTGCAATGGAAATAATAGTTTAGCGTAAACACGTTTATTGGGAAAGAATAACGTTTTCTCCATTGTACACACGTTTATTGGGAAATTATTACGTGGTCTCCACTGTAAATGTATCAACATATTTGCTATATCTTAGTCCCCACCCGCTGAAGACCGGCAAACTGAACATGTTATGAACGGTTGGAAGTTTTTATTGGCACCCGCGCGATATATAGATGTCAATGTGGAGTTGATTGTAATATATTACCCGTAGAGTGTTTGAACACCGAAAAGTCAAAGTGCCACTTCCCGTACACCGTCGACTTTGACTTCTTATCTATATTTATATTACAGGCTTACAAAATCTATGCACAGGTGTCAAAAGTCGAATAAATTGAATCTTTTCATGGCGATCACACCTGTCATGGCCTTTTGCCAAATCGAAATTTAGGATGGGAAGGATTAATGGATTTTGAGCGAGCGAAATAAAAAAATCGATCTAATTAAACTTTGTGTGTTGATCTGTAATAGTTTTCATGATGTGTACATACATTTCTGTTGTTGTTTCAAATTCCGTTTATTGTTGACTATATACATGTAGTTACAGTGGAGAATCTGTTATTCTTTCCCAATAAACGCGTTTACGCTAAAACTATTATTTGCAGTGCAAACAGTTTGGAGCCAGATCAGACGCCGGGTAACCCGGCGTCTGATCAGGCTCCAAACTGTTTGCCACGAAGATAAACATGAAATATCAGAATTGTCCAAAAAATGTTCTTTTCTACATTTTAGTGCTTTGCGTTTGCGAACGTTTGCGTTTAAACGGGAAAGAATAACAGATTCTCCACTGTAAACATCCGTTTACCCCCGAGAAATTCCTACCATGAAGCGGTGCTGGGGCTAAATTGTCATAGGGGATGTTTTTGTTTATTTGACAGAGGTTACAGTATCCCCTCTGCAAAAACTGAAAGGACGGTAGGTCGGTGGTTTTGATCCAAGCGAATGGGATTGACCAAAACCATCTTCCTGAAATCAACCCTTATAATAATCTCATCATCGATTGGTGCTATATAACTTATTCAGTGTCGCAAGGCTGTAAAACCCAACTCACTCACTAAGCACCTGTTTAGCATCACTGTAATATTGAAACTCCTATGGGCATAGGGCACAGAACAACCTTCTATTGGCCACCTATTTTAACCCTTTACCTGGTAGCCTATTTTTAGTACTTAAGATAGGTGACTACTTAAAGTAGGTTGAAAGTAAAGCAGAACGCGCCCTAGGGCGCATTCTGCTTTACTTGCAGTCTGCTTTAAGCTATAATGTACTATAATATAGAAAATATTCCCTAAAATACATATTCATTACTGAATAAATTGGAACTATTTTCTTCAGTGAATGAATAAAATGCATGCGCTAAAAGTCGCTTCTATAAGGTAAAGGGTTAAAGCACGCATTTAACGTATACGTAAGTCACTTTATTCTGAAACTATTCGTAGCTCATTCATATTGTACTACGTTTTTCTTCCTCGTTTTATAAACGTCATCGCAAACACGATGCAGTAGAATGTTGAAAATGACATTTTTTGTAATTGTTGAAAATGTATTGTTACCCAAGGGTCAGACATTTTGGAGCCAGGTCTGACGCCCGATGCCGAGTTACTCAGCATTTGATCCGTCTCCAATCTGTTGGCAATGAACATTTTTGAAGTGTAAATGCGTTGGTTGGTCAAGGAAAAAGCACTCCTCGATATGGTGCAGTGGAGAAGACATTATTCTTTCCCAATAAACGCGTTTACGCTAAATTGATTATTTTCAATGAAAACAGTTTGGAGCCAGATCAGACGTCGGGTATAGTATAAAATGATGTTAACAAAATGTTGTTTAAATACAAACAAGTTGCACCCGGCCCAGTGGGCCTATAAGTCACCACAATTTAAACATAAATGTCTTGCATATGTCTGAAATAGTAGGCTACATGTAACTGACTGTCTGTTTGTATATTATACTATTTATTCACTATTACAATGCAGCCTATCTATAGCGACTGTGCATACAATCATTATTTACTAATGGTGATAAACACCACATTTCATTTTAACCCATTATTCCATAAGTACGCGTTTTATAACATAACTTGCGGTCTTGGAGTGGCATAAACGCCATTATATAGTACAAATATCGTATTCCACTAATGAAATATCGTGTTTTGGGCTCCGGCCCAACCTGTTCGTTCACAAGCGCTGCATGTAGCGGGAAACCAAATGTGATAAATAGAATATCACATTCGTGTTCATTACTTATCATTTTTAATAAACTCGTTGACTATAATTGATATGACGATCGCCAAGGTTCGCGTCAATATGTTATTTTAGTCAACTCGTTTATTGAAAATGATAAATAATAAAAAAGTATAAGCACTCATATAAGATCCTCTATATACGCATTAATTTATAAAATAAAAAGTGCAGTGGCATAAAGGGCCCGCTCAAAGCAGATCCGCACTTTAAGTGCTTGCGTTGTGATAGTCCAGGACAGATAGGTGAAAAATTCGCCAAACCTAAAACAAATTGCAAAAGAAACGCGGTTAACATATTTTGGTCCTTTAAGATGTGTTCTATCATGTATTAAAAATCGCCATTGATAGTGTGTGCGCAAATTGGATTTTTTTCACCTGTAAAATGGTACCCGAGTAGTAATAAATGGACAAAAAATAACAAAAGTCGTTCAGAAGTGACACACTGTTCTATTATTGGAAAGCACTTACAACCATTATAAATGGTAAAACACCTTAATATAATGCAGAATCAGTCTAAGTAAAGAATAAACAAACCATACATGTTGAAATGCTCTACATGACCTTCACAATCTAAATTTGACCTTGACATTAACTTATATAACGCAAAACACTGAAGTGAACAAAATTACACTTTTTTAAATTTCTTTCTAGATCTATTTATTTCAATATGAGTGGCAAACTGTTTTGAGTCTTATCAGACGCCGAATTACCCAGTGTCTGATCTGTATCCCAACTTATTGCAATTGGGAAAGCGCTTATTGTGAAATAATAAGCGCTTATTGTGAAATAATAACGTTTTCTCCACTGTAGCTAGACTATACTTGATAATGAATTGAGAATCACAAAACATAAACAAACCTTTCCAGTCTTACTGCTATACACAAAGTTTAAACCAAGAACAGGCGCTATATAACATGGGCCGAACAGGCGCTATATAACATGGGCGTAGCCAGACTTTAATGAATGTTTACGCACATCTGGGGGGGGGGGGGGGGGGGGGGGTAGGTCTGCCCCCCTCCTGATGGTGAGGGGGAGGCTCCCCCGCGAGAAAAATGATAAATAAGAACTGAAATGGTGAGCTATGAAGAGTGTTTGGAGAGATTTGGGGCACTGAATACGATGTATGTGAACCATACAATTTTTTTTTCAAAGCTCCGTTACTATTAGACATATTAAACATATTTTTTAGGCTTCTGACTTTGTAGTTTTCTAGATCTACTTTGAGTTTCTGAATCTTGTTTTTGCCAACGCTAGGTTGGGGATTGGGATTCTCCCCCGGACAAAAAAAGAAAAATTAGAACTGGAATGGTGAGCTCTAAAGAGTGTGTTTTGAGAGTTTGGGGGCACTGAGTACGATCTGTGTGATAAAATACACGTTTGTTCAGAGCTCCCTTATATAAGACATAAAAAAGTTTTTTATGCAGGGCTGCCATAAGTTGATCTTGCAAACTCCTAAGATTTCCAAATCTTCTATTTTTCAAGCACGATTAGTTAACGCAGACTGAAATTAAAGCAGAATGTGCTTTAATGCACACTCTGCTTTACTTTCAGTCTGCTGTAAGCTACCCTCTGCAAGGATAAAAATTACAATATTTTGGAAAAATGTCAGCCCTGTTAATGAGATATTGCTGCCGACTTTGTAGTTTTAACTTGAGATTGACAAATGTTGGCTGACCTACACCGGGGAAAAATGGAAATAAGAACTGAAATCGTGAGCTCTGAATTGTGTTTTGTGGCACTGAATAGTGAATACTATCTGTGTGAACCATCTAATTTTTTTAAAAGTTCATTTATATCAGATCTATACATAATTGTTTTAGGACGAACCTTTAATTCTGCTAAAGGTATTCCATTTTAACACAACCAAGAGGTAATGTAGCACTACATACGTTTTAGCTAGGCTGCCGACCTTGTAGTTACTAACTTTTTTAGTTTCTGAATATTGAACTTGACATGTAGGCCTACTGGTGGGGGTCCAGGCGTCCTCCCCCGGGAGATAAATGGAAATTAGAAATGGAGTTGTGATCTCTGAAATGTGATTGGAGAGATTTCGACATTAATGTATGAAATGTCTTTTGTTTTATGTACCTGTATATATGTTGAGGGCCTCATGGAAGATTGGTCTTTACCAAATGAGTTCTCTCGTTAAATAAAGTCTTTATTATTATTATTATTATTATTATTGTGTCTACCCCCCCCCCCCCCCCCCCATCCCACCCCCTAGCCATCGATTACAATGCCATGTTTGGCTGGTCATTTTTCAAATTGATGTTACGCACGTGCGTAAGTGCGTATCGCTAGCTACGCCCCAATATAGCTTCTGATATAGATCTACATGTTTATAACAGATATAAATATAGGATCTTACAGGAACGTTCATAAGTAAACTAGTCTTTGAGAAAATGATAAAAACGAGTCTTGCTGAGTTTTATAAATCAAATACATTATGAGTACGAATGTTAGATTCTATTTATACCATAATGTGGCAATATTATTTATACCACATCGATACTTATTTTAGCTTGCTAGCTGCCCTATATAAGTCAATGAATGGCTCGTAGATGGACCGATCAATTGAGTAAACATGCAAAAGGTAGTTCAAAGGTAAATTCCTACTCATTCAGGATAAACCATGAGAGCAAACACCCCCTATCCCTTCCAATATATAGCCACTCGATCACCGCCACTATATTTGTTTACACATTTTTGACAGCGCGTAGTGATGCACATTTTAGTGAGACAACCTCATGTGCATAGTTAAACCACTTTTTATATACGAGAAATAAACAATGAGTGTTATTTACCGCTCGCACCCTAGGTTATGTTATTAGAAACAATATTAAATGAAAACAGTTCTATTTGAATGTATAGATTATTTTTATCAGACTGGCGGTCAGGTTAAACACGTCTCAAAGGACCCAGTAATGCTTGCGCAGTATAGTAGGCCCTAACTCTATCACTGAGTAGTCGGAAACGGGACGACCCAAAGTCACATCTGCATGACCACTGATAGTCATATTTCAGCATGACTTTTAGGTAACCAACACATATTGCGTGTTCATATATATGTATATGTACACTGTTTTCAATAGTCATGCAGGTGTGACTTTGAGTCGCACAATTTCCGATACACTATGAAAGAGTTCATTCATGTGGCTTGTATATAGGTTTATATATTATATTCCAGACTGAAGTCACTTTCAGGACTATAAGAGCAGCTAGAACCTCTGTATTATTTTCACACAACGGAACACTGAAGCCAATGCTTTCTGCATGAGTATAGCCTCGAGTCACAATTGACTCCCCTATACACTTGCATCTTATTATTGCAAAAAGTTCTGCTGGAGCTGAGGCATGTCTGTTTCAACAGAAACATATAGATCTAGTCCGTTGTCCAGCTTCTATCCCCAAAGTTTTGCGTCCATTTCGGCTACTTCAGTTCAATTTCGAGTCTAAAGATGAGACAGTGGTATCTAGCTGTAGGCAGTGTGTGTGTCTGTACAGTGTTCAAACTGTTGATAGTCTTCTCAGTGAAAAGGCGCAAGCGTAAGGTGTTCAAGTCGCTGAAGCTTGATCCGTTGAACAGTGCCACAAGAATTCTATCACAAACATTGGGCACTTGTTCTCGGGATGTTCGTTCTTGAAACTCTGCAAATTCTGTCCGTAACAATTCACTAGACTATACCTTTTTCAAAGTTTTCCCTTTCCCAATCGCGAAAATGCGCGAATTTGTATCGCATCCAGTAAAGGCGTGTAAGGCAGAAAGGATATAACACATTTGCGAACCAAGAACCTTCTTGGTTTTCTGATGCTCCAAATTTTCAGCTTTCGGTTTGAAATAGAGTTTTTGTCTGATCGAAAGATAATGTCATTTGTCTGAAGATCGGCATAGAAGCACAAGAGAACGAGCAAGTCCGTTTCTTCACCGACGAATGTTGTTGGTTGTCCATATGAAGATTCGACGGCTGTTTTCACAATTGTCACATCAGAATCGGCCCTGGCATGAACCACTTCACACCCGATAGTTTGAAGTGTTTCAGCAAGAAGATTAATGAAAGCTTGCTTTTTGCACTATTTGTCAAGAAATGATCCTTCTTTGAACGAAAAGGGGTTTCTTTTGTAAACAGAACATTCTTTCTCCATCAGTTGAAAATCGATTTACTAATAGGAATACCATAGTGTTCTTTAACCAAATTACGGACTATGAACACAGCTCATTTCTATACTCTGAAAAAATTATGGAAATGTAATTAGATCAGAGATAGCAAAATGCAGTACCCTTAAAATCTATCATAATAAAATATATTGTTTTTCCGAAGACCTTTGGATGATAGCCTATTAAACAAGGTATTGGAAACACACGTGTTACCTGCTTAAAGAATAAAGAGAGTATGGTGGACAGGCACTCGGTCAGACAGATAGATCTACAGAGACAAACAGACTGACAAGTTGTCAGAGTAGCGATCAATAAGTGTCAAGATTTTACTTACAATCTAGATCTACTGTATTTTTTAACCAAAGTAAGGCCAATGTGCACAGCTAAGTTCGATACCCTGAATTTTTTTAAGGAACTATACTTAAAACAGGTATATCCTATTACATTACCCTATATGAATATCATAATCAAAATAGCGGATATTGTTGTTGTTCCGAAGATCTTCGGAGGATAGCCTATTAAACAACTTACAAGGGATCCCAAGTTTTCTCTCATATCACTATAAATAAAGAGTGTGTGATGGACAGACATACCGAAATACAGACATTTGGACATTCAGGCAGATATAAAAGAGATCTCATGTACATTGAGTGACCAAATTACTTTTAAAAACACATTATTATCGCGAAAAAGTACTTCAGAACAAATAATAAATGTAGCCATCTTATGGCCAAAATGGGCTTCCGTAGATATTTTTAAAAAACCGTACGTCAGTAATGAAATTCATTTTATTTCTTTTATCAACAAAAAGCAAATACAGTAAAAGAAGTTCATAATATACAATGCTATCAACATGTTTTGTATTTATAACACATGTAAATACCAGAATCTTGATTTATAGAAGGTGTTCTGGACATACAAATACTATTATGACGTCATCAATAGTAAATATTATAATGACGTCATCAAAAGTTTGTAAACTACACGCATTCGGGTGTTTATACCGCATATGCTAATAATCAGGCTGTGCGCTTAGAATAAGGTGGAATTAAGCATTGTCTGGTAATTTTCACTCTATATTTGATGGTTTTACCTACCTTTTAATTAAACTATGGAAATCACTAGAAAATGCTGAGTGCCTGCATCTTATCCGACATCTTCCGGTGCTTAACATCCGGGGACAAATACGCAGGTATGGTGGCTCACGTCAGTCAGCAGAATTGTAAAATAGATGGGCATATATTTTCGCGAATATTTCGTAAACCGCACCGGATTTTTATGGCGATTTTTTACATAAGCCTTATTTTTCTAATATCTACATAATGGAAATAGTTTCATTTCTTTTGCAATTTGTTTGAGGTAAAACCGTATCTGTCCTGGACTATGATGGCGCAGCAAGACCAATAGATGGTAGACCACTGACGGAGGTTGGTACTGGCGATGACAAGCTCGAAGTAGTGACAGACTTCTGTTACCTTGGCGACATGCTGTCATCAGGTGAAGGATGTGAACTCGCTGCAGCTACACGTTGTAAGTCTGCCTGGAAACAGTTTAGAGAGTTGCTACCAATCTTAAAAAACAAGCACCTACCAACAGCTACAAGGGGTCGTGTCTACTCATCATGTGTTAGAAGTGTTCTAATGTATGGATCCGAAACTTGGGCTGTCTCTTCTAACACACTAAAGAAACTGCAGCGAAATGACAAAGCAATGATCAGATGGATGTGTTTGGTGAAGCCTGAACAAAGCATTCCTTTTGAATCCCTCCTCACCCAAGTCAAGGTGGAAAGGACTATTTTCTATATCATATCAGATAGTAGCTTGAAACAGGCTTAAAGTAAATCAGAATGTGCCTTAATGTGCATCCTGATTTACTTTCAACCTGCTTTAAGCTGTCACATATCTTCGAAACTAGAAACAGGACACGGGGTAATTGGGACAATGCGAAGGTTCGTAAAACAGAAATGTTCTTAGTTTACTATGTTTAAAGCCGAAAGCCAGCGACTACATAGCACACGTTAAGCTGAAAAACCTATTCTGTACACCGTCAAGATTGGACAAAAGGGAAATCATGACTGTGCATACACTATTCGCATGTACATTTTCTTAACAGATGTTCAAACTATTTTTTTTTCAAAATAGAAGACATTTTTTACTCGGAGCATACACTAAAATCGAGTTATGCTAAACTAGTTAAACTTGCCTTTTCAATAGATATTTCAAACTTGCGATATATGCTTATGCAAAACTATACTTGCCTAGAAACCAAGAAAGCATGTTTCCATTTAAGTTAGGGACATCATTATTTCCGAAAACACCACTCTCTGGGTCAAAGGCTGGTTTCCATAGCAAACAGTTTCGAAAGGGACCAGCCTGGGCCCGTTTTACTAAACTACTTAAGCAAAATTTTTGCGTAAGTCAAAATTTAAAACTTTAATTTATAGTTTTTTATTATTAGTACTTGCTACAAACAGCAAAAAGCCAGAGCAGAGGACGCGCTTTTACCGCGTCCTCTGATCTGGCTATTTGCTGTTTGCAAACGTTTATGATCGAAAAATAAGAGTTAAACGAGTTTGACTTACGCAAAAATTTTGCGTAAGTTGTTTAGTAAAACGGGCCCCATGTCTCACACTGCTTGCAATTCAGATGAAAACTATTTGTCAACATATTATAGATGCTTTGTCTTTCATATCGTTCAACATTTCGCCCATTAGCCGTCACCTTACTAGAATTTGCAAACATGTTGGATTAAGATTAGATATTGACAAGTGCGGCGCCTGATCGGGTTATTTGCCCATGTGTGCCCACGATCCAATATATGAGACACATGCAAACAATGTAGACTCTGATCATACGCCACAGAATGCGGCGTCTGATCAGAGTCTACACTGTTTGCTGATAGGAATTTCAATATAAAAAAACCCCGAAAATGAAAACCTAGACCAGGCACCCCTTGACTTATCCAATATAATATAAGCATGGAAGAAGCCATTGGCAACAATGGTTTAACTGTTTGATCCCCGTGTTAAAGTTTGTTGAGCAAAATTTGCTTTAGAATTAAAGTTTGAAATAACAGCAGACGACAAATATATGTATGAGGCAGACGGAGGTAGATGTATAGCAGTCGAAAAGTTAAATGTTAAAGCATACAATGGTTACATTACTGTTTCCAAATAAACACGATTGAGCTATTTAAAGTATTGAATGCCATGACAAATAGGCCAGACATTGACCCACAGGCTATTAATAACTATATATAATATAAGTTGACTAAAACAAATCCGAACTGTGTACATGTTGTTGCAAAGTACTTGTGTTTAACTTTCCACTGTCATGACGTCATCCATTTTAAACTATTGTCGTCTGCTTTTATTTCTCAAATTTAAAGAAATATTGAAATGAGTGTCGAATAGTTTAGATCCGCGTTACGCGGTGTCTGACCAGGATCCAAAATAACTATTGTACTCGGGGTAAGGCAGTGAAGGTGTTCATGTCGTTCAAAAGGGGAAGAAATGCTATGTATTCCACTGTAACGTTTTCTCCATTGTGGGTGAAACATGCTGTAGTTACACTTTGCTTCATTTAAGATAACATTTGCCTGAATTTGAAACAAACTTAGACATCTAGTTAATGGGAAGGTGAAAAGAGAAAGACAAAATAACACTTCAAATAACAACACAGGTATTCAGCTAACGTAGAGATCATTAACATCCTGTGCGAGTCTAAATGTTTACGAATTGGCATTTGCAAACAAATTTGGGCCCAGATAAGATGTCAAAGCAACTAGCCGATAAGGAAGCAAAATGCTTGACACTACAATTTTAAATTTCATTAAAAACTATAGTTACAGTTGTCTTTAATTCCGAAATGAAGAACATTCAAGACAATTCCAAATTTCAAAAGAGTATGTTATTATTGACAATTAAGATTTTATTTTAGGAATATATTGCAAAATTACAAATAGTGCTTACACTGATCGGACGAGTCTTGTAGAAGGCCTCTGATCATCGTCTACACTGTTTGCATAGGACATAAAAAATAAGTATGAGCTCATCACATGTACACTATTTGTAAAAGACGCGTTACTTGTGGCTAGGGTTCAATGTTAATTATTATTTTGTCTTAACCCCTTTAAGTGAAAGGATCGACAACTGGATCCGAACTGTTTGACATCCATTAACATGTTTAATTTGTTGGTTGGTTGAACCAATGCCTCGAAAAGCTTTGTATTTGTCGGTTGGTCGACAAAATACCTGTAAAGCTTCGGTATGTGTTGATTGTTCGACAGAATGCCTAGGAACACTGGGTAAGTGTTGGTTAGTCGACAGATTGCCCCGAAACCCTGGGTATGTGTTGGATGGTCGACAAAATACCTCGAAACCCTGGGTATGTGTTTGTTGTTGTACAGAATGTCTCCAAACTACTGTATGCTTATGTGTTGGTTGGTCTACAGAATGACCCGACACTCTTTGTATGTGTTAAATGGTCGACAGAATGTACCGAAACCCTGTGTCAGTGTTGATTGGTCGACAAAATGCCTCGAAACTCTGTGTATGTGTTGGTCGGTCGATATTATGCCTCGAAACAATGCATATGTGTTGGTTGGTCGACAGAATGACTCGAAACAATGTATATGTGTTGGATGGTCGACAGAATGACTCGAAATAATGTTTTATTGTTGGTTGGTCGACAGAATGCATCGAAACCCTGTGTACGTATTGGATGGTCGACAGATGCACCGAAACCCTGTGCATTCGTTGGTAGGTAGACAGAATGACCCGAAACAATGTTTTATTGTTGGTTGGTCGATAGAATGCATCGAAACCCTGTGTAACTGTTGGTTGGTCGACAGAACGCCTCGAAACCCTGGGTATATGTTTGTTGGTCGACAGAATCGGTAGCTCAAGAGAAGTTGCATTGTATCCCTTCCACTGCAGCTCTGTTCTGTTTGTTATTTCTCTGTAATAGTTACAGTGGAGAATCTGTTATTCTTTCCCGTTTAAACGCAAACGTACGCAAACGCAAAGCACTAAAACGTAGAAAAGAACAGCTTTTGGACACTTCTGATAATTCTTGTTTATCTTGGTGGCAAACAGTTTGGAGCCTGATCAGACGCCGGGTTACCCGGCGTCTGATCTGGCTCCAAACTGTTTGCACTGCAAATAATAGTTTTAGCGTAAACGCGTTTATTGGGAAAGAATAACAGATTCTCCACTGTAGCACATTGGAAACGGTGAAATATTTAAGTTTGCATGTTTTCCTTATCACTTTTACAATTACAATCACATATGTATTTACAACATTTAAAGTACGCTACAGTCATCCGAAGAATGTGAAAATTTTCAAGTGTTTACAATAAAACCCGTATTCAAACACCCGTCAAAATTATGAATTGATTGTCTTTAAAATAGGGTCAGAAACAGGACAAATAATGTATAACGTTCCTAATGAACGTGTGTATTACTTTGGTCTTTATTAAGAAGTAACTACAATGTACTTATCCTCAGCGATATTGACTTTTATTGATTTATTGAGCGGTGCCTCACTTAAGATTTGACTGTGCTCATAAGTACAGTGGAGAATACGTTATTCTTTCCGATTAAACGCAAACGAAACGCATACGAAACGCAAACGAAACGCAAACGAAACGCAATAAAATATAGAACATGACAAAGCTTTGACAATTCTGACTATTAATTTTAACCTGAGTGGCAAACAATTTGAAACATGTTACAGTGGAGAATCTGTTATTCTTTCCCGTTTAAACGCAAACGTACGCAAACGTAAAGCGCTAAAACGTAGAAAAGAACAACTTTTGGACAATTCTGATATTTCATGTTTATCTTGGTGGCAAACAGTTTGGAGCCTGATCAGACGCCGGGTTACCCGGCGTCTGATCTGGCTCCAAACTGTTTGCACTGCAAATAATAGTTTTAGCGTAAACGCGTTTATTGGGGAAAGAATAACAGATTCTCCACTGTACCCGTCGTCTCATCAGGCTCCAAACTGTTGGCATTGGAATGGCTTATTGTAGCGTGAACACGTTTATTTAGAAAAAATAACGTCTTCTCCACTGTAGCTTTTTTCCGACCAGGTGCGCTGCTTGTTTCTAGGACGCTGATAATCTGTATGGTCGGTTCGCTAATTGACACCTTCCAGCCGGTCTTATCTCAAAATAATGCATTTAATGTAAATACCCCAATATAATCCCATTTTTCGCCTATTGGTCTACACGCTGTGTGGACAACACTCCTACCGAGAACCGCTCTTGTTTGACATGACCGTCAGATTGTGCCACAACAAAAGGGTATTGTATAATACAAACTGTAAGACATCTCATCCATCTTCCTCCTGAGCGCCCTCATAGTGCACAGTGCTGTTATTGTTAAGTGTTTAGAGCATTGTAAACAAACACAAACCCAGGATTCATCAGGGCACGAGCAACACGAGGATACGCAGGTATTAAAGCGACGGGGTCCTAGCGAACATATAACCAGCTCTTGTTGTAGTGACACTTCTAAAAGAAAACAACTGACATCCGATGTTATGTGTAAACTTCGAATGATTAAACTAAGGCGAATTGAACGTCAATGGAGTAAGTCTTATTAACCCAATTTTCTGCCGCGATGTCGTTTGATAAAAACTTGTCGTCTGCGTTACATATTTCATGTGTTTTGGCAGATGGTGCATCTATACGAATGTCAACTCATTGTATAGTGGTGAAAAAGATCAGACGCGAAGTAACAATGCGCAGAATTACCTGGTGCCTGATATTGTACCAAACTGTATGGAATTGCCTGTGAAGTTTCACTTTTCAGACTCAGGATAAACAGACCAGGGTTTGTTTGTTTGGGTTTAATAACGGAACTGTATCACAATTATGGTTATATAGCGCCTGTGTGCATGCATGTGTGTGACTGTATTAGTGTCACATTTTAGAGGAGTCTTACCATTCTGCCAGTTCGAGCAGTGATCGAACTCTATCCTCAAGGGAAACAAATGTTTACATCTACTCAAAACGGATCCAGGTTTCATTAATTGACCATTATGTATACCATATCAAGACATAATATTGCGTAACGATGTATAGTAATACTTGCATACAACTACTCACAACGGAGCAAGGAATGTATAATAACAAATACATCTACATGTACACAAAACGGATAAAGGGTCTCTTATATACAAATGTACAGGTTTACCTATCAAGACATAAAACTGTCTTAAGATATATTTGCAATTGTACATAACTACTCAAACAAACGGGTCAAGGGCACATTATATACCTTATCAAGACATTATACTGCTTTAAAATATAGTTATAATTGTATACAACTACTAAAGCGGATCAAGGGTTCATTATACATACATGTACCATATCAAAACATTATACTGCTTTAACCCTTTCCCCCATAGAAGCGCCTTTTAGCGAATATGATTTGTTCCTCCGCTAAAGAAAATAGTTCCAATTAAATCAATCATGAATATATATTATATGGAATATTTTCTATATTCAAGCACATGATAGCTTAAAGCAGGCTGAAAGTAAAGCAGAATACGCCTTAGGGCGCATTCTGCTTTACTTTCAACCTGCTTTAAGTAGTCACCTATCTTCAATTCTAGAAATAGGCTATCAGGTAAAGGGTTAAGATATAGTTACAATTGTATTCAACTACGTAAAACGGATCGGGAGTCCACAATCCCTATCAAAGCATTATACTTTTTTAAGATATATAGTATACAACTACTCAAAACCTATCAAGGGTTCATTGTAAATACCCTATCAAGACATTTAACTGTTTTAAGATACAGTAACAATTGTATACAACTACTAAAATGAAAACTATATTAATGTGTGCTATGGTTAGATGGGAACTTGAAAATAGAATTAAGTAAACAGGAAACTTTTCTCTTTTCTTACTTTCTGCATTGACCTATAACATGCCATTGGTACATGTACCGTAGACACGGCGGAGGCTCGAACTCACGACCCTTGGCACTGCAGTCGAGTGCCGTCTGCTGGTGTGTTTATTGTTGGCATCTATATATAATACAGCCGACCTCTTACAGCATGGCACAATCAGTGCAGAAAAAGTCCTCAGTGATCTTACTTTTGTAAGTATACATTAGCTGACTTTCGTATTACTTTTGTCCAGCGTTAAGCCTTTAAATTCAAACATTCTCATTTAATGGTTGGTCTGTCAAGAAAGATTAGAATGTATAAGAAATGGCACATGTTAATGTGAATATTGTAAAATTGTAAAGTGACACACGATTCTGGAATTTTCATTCGTTGACTACGAGGCTCAAAGACAATAGATCAAACTTACCGTTTTTTCCAGTGGACAAATTGCATCCAGCCTGGTCGATGTACTCGATTACACGTTTTACTGGAGATGAATTATGAGTGCAACATTAATATACACAGTCTGCAATAGCTACGGTAGCATATTTCTATTTTATAAATGGCATATGTTCAAATAAATACGAAAGAAGACTCAAGCAGGAAACGCAACACAAACAATACATCCATCTCTAAAGCAGAACACACACACACAGCCATACCATAACAAACACACACACACACACACATACACACACACACGCAATCCCACAATCCAAACAGAAAACAATACGCAAAACAAACATAAAGCAAAGTGAACATAGGAGCCCGTCTTGGTACGGTCAGCAGCAATCAATAATTAATTATAAATGAACCATTAACAACCACTGGGGGTTAAACCTGGGTTTAGGGGCGCCCAACCTCACACTTATCTCCTATATTCACCTATAAAGACGAACAGTGTACATAAAATATAAACCCTGTTCCACAACCTTACAATCAAAAAGACCGCCAGCACAGTAAGTAAATACATGTAAAACATCTAACAAAATTCTCTGACAGGATTATTAGTAACACGGGAAAGAATTAAACATTCAAGCCCGTGTTAAAAATAACCCACTATGGCAACGGTCAAATTGTACTCAAGCGAATAGTCTGTAGTCACGAGTAACTGTAAGACATGGGAGGGTTTAGGGTACGACAGAGAGGGAGAGAAAAACCAAAGCACGAAAATCCGACATAACTCTCCCGGTTAAGGACGGCTTTAGAGAAGTTTGTTTCAAGAAACTCCATGAATGAAATGTAATATATAGAACAGTAGATTAATGCAAGAATCTACGATCAGCAGGATAAGGTTTAAATTATCGTTTGGAAATTCTGTAGAAGATAGTAGCTTTTTAGTAGCTGTGCTATATTTTAAATAAAAGTTACTGTAATTGAATGGTTTTGCTTTTCAATCCAATGTATTACAACTCGCACACCCATCTACAGCATTACTTCCACCACTGATTACCTTTTAAAAAGATATTTCTTGTTGTATGTCTTACTTTAGATAGTAACAAAGTTGCCACCGTATGTGACCAATCCATTATTAGTTATTGGGCGTGATACTGACCCACCACGGAAAAGTAGAGTGTCTGTTACAGGGTAACATGTAATAGGAGGAATCATTTATCTGTTACAATACTAGTATCTGATAAACTGTTGTCTAAAATCAAGGACAAAACTGCAGTGTTTAAACTACCTTTCACAGTGTGTATAAGGAATCATATTATGAATAAAGACAATTTAGCACTTATTGGATGAAATGTCGAAGGTTCGGGTGGATGGGGAGAGGAGACAAGACGTTCCTTCTGGGAAACGCTTATATACGCTCTTTGGTTTGACATTGCTGAAGTGTTACCCACTGTGCATTCGTAAAAAATACTCTTAAAGTCATGTGATTCTCCCGCTTCAAAACTGTCTATGAAAGATCATATTTACAATAAAGAAAACGTTAATGTCCGTATAAACGCGTTGATGTAAAAAAGGAAATATATTTCCATTGTTAAAATACAGGTACCGGAATCCATCGTCTCATCTGGTTCCAAAACCATTTAGCACAAAGAAAAAAATAAATCTTCCAACTCTTCCAAAAGTTGTCATTTTATATATTCTATTGTTTTGCGTGGTGAGTTTAGTTTCGTTTAAACATTTGTTAGATTTTCGTTAGTCTGTATCTAACTCAAACAACAATATACTTGGTTTGTGACCTGATTTCAGTATACAGTGCTCCCTCCTTAAAACGGTCATCACAAACAGCGACTCCCTCCATAAAACAATAATGTCCGCTGTTCCCAAAATAATTTTTTTTATGTCTAACACTTTCAATACTGCAATATCGTCAATTTAAAATTGTCGTCTGCTGTTTTGTCTCAAAGTGCACATTTTGACAGAAGAAATAGAATGTTGAGTGACAAACAGCTTGAATTCAGATCAGACGCCTCGTTTCTCGGCGTCTGGTCTGGATTCAAGCTGTTTGCAAATGTAAGTCAAGTCTTAATTTCCTCTCCCTATAACAATGCCTTCCGAACAACGCACTTAATTTTTGTGTTGTTGTATATATAGAGAGGAAGGATAGTATTTACAAAATGTCATGGCCATTAGAGCTGTGTTTTTATTATCGTTTGAAACATTTGTTGTCTACAACACTTCTTAGAGTGAGTTTATCCGCACTTATCTAACAATAATATCACAAGAGAGGGAGCACTGTATTTACAAATGGTCATTAGCGCGCGGTGTAATTATCGTTTGAAGCATTTGTTGTCTACAACACTTCTTAGAGTGAGTTAATCCGCACTTATCTAACAATAATATCACAAGAGAGGGAGCACTGTATTTACAAATGGTCATTAGCGCGCGGTGTAATTATCGTTTGAAACATTTGCTGTCTACAACACTTCTTAGAGTGAGTTTATCCGCACTTATCTAACAATACTATCACAAGAGAGGGAGCACTGTATTATTAAAGATTATCTTATGTATTAGCGCGCGGTGTAATTATCGTTGGAAACATTTGTTGTCTGCAACACTACTCACAGCGAGTGTATCTGCACTTATCTTACAGAAAATATCACCAGAGTTTAAAACAGTTTGGTCTCAGATGAGACGTAGAGGTCATATGGATCGTAACGGTTTGCAAATTATCATCTGGCTCCAAACTTTTTTAAAATGGAAATAATAATTTAAAGGTAAACGCGTTTATTGGGAAAGTATAACGTCTTCTACTCTACTATAGTATTTGGACGGGTTATTAAACCATTTATTCAAAATGTACTTTTCCATTCATCTATAACGGATGAGTTCATTTTTCATTTCTGATTTCTGATTTGAGTCTGCACTGTTGCGTATGTCCCATTTATGGGACGCTAGACACAAATGGGTTAGTAAAATGACAGTGAAATCTGACACCATTTTAGCCCCAATGCACTTAGTTTCGTTAAATCCTTACTCCGTCAAAATACCGTCTTCTTCAATAGTATACTTCATGTATATGTATGCCTTTCAATTTCAGCCTTTGAATGTTTAAATTGAAAAAACAAACATTTTGGATCCTGATTAAACACAGATACACTTTCCAACAACATGTGCAGTTCTATTTGAGAATTCCTAAAGGTTTACATGTAATTTAAACATGGTTCAAACAGTTTTCGAATATGACCTGAGTATACAGTGGAGAATCTGTTATTCTTTCCCGTTTATACGCAAACGTAAAGCGCTAAAACGTAGAAAAGAACAACTTTTGGACAATTCTGATATTTCATGTTTATCTTGGTGGCAAACAGTTTGGAGCCTGATCAGACGCGGGGTTACCCGGCGTCTGATCTGGATCCAAACTGTTTGCACTGCAAATAATAGTTTTAGCGTAAACGCGTTTATTGGGAAAGAATAACAGATTCTCCACTGTAAATAATTATGTCTCGTACTACATTTACAGTTGAGAAAACGATATTCTTTCCAAATAAACGCATTTACATTCAGTATGTTATTTCTACTGAAAACAGTTTGGAGCCAGGTCAGACGCCGGGTTACCCGGCGTCTGATCAGGCTCCAACTATTTGCCATTCCGATTAAAATGAGCATTCATAATTGTCAAAAAATTGCCGTTTTCTTAATTTTATAGCAATGCGTTTGTGTTTCGTTTGAGTTTAAACGGGAACGAATAACGTCTTCTCCACTGTATATATGCAAACACTAAATTGTCTTAAATTGTCTTAGTTTCTGTGCTCAGTCAAAGGGCACATGACCGATGAATGTAGGCCTCCAGATTTATTGGGACACCTGTGTTATCTAGGTTTTCAATAGCTTCGATGAATGGACGCATTGGCAATTATATGAATGACTTCCCAAAATGGACCAGCGATCATCAATCATTAAGGCAAACGTCTGTTACCATTATGCTCATTAATTCATACCAAATTATTCTTACTACTGACTTTAATGAGGGAGAGTGTGTACTAAAGGCGGATCTAGGTGGATAAACTCTGTGTGTACATTTCGATGCAGATTTCGATATTTTTATGTGCACCTTGTTAGCTCACCAGGGGCCCGTTTCATAAAACTTCGTACGACAAATGTCGTCGTAAGTCAGATTATAAAAGTCTCAATTATTATTTATTTCTCCATCTAATCCTGTCTTGTGACATCTTTTTGGAATTGTCTTTTCAAGACGATTCCAAAAAGATGCCACAAGACAGGATTAGATAGAGAAATCAGAAATTAAATGTATTTTAAAGTTTTGACTTACGATCATTTTTGTCGTACGAAGTTTTACAAATCAGGGCCCCTGAGCACGAAGTGCGAAGTGAGCTATTGTGATCGCATTTTGTCCGTCTGTCCAGACTTTTTAAAAGACATCTACTCTGAAACCACAGGCCCAATTACAACCAAACTTTATCATAAGCACCAGTGGGCAGGGAGAAGTAATACAAATGTAATTGTTATTTTTTTATGGAATTATTCCCCTTATTGCCATGTTAATAATGCACCAAATCTTAAAATTCTTCTCCTCCAAAATCGGAAGTCCGATTTCATTTTTTTACACAGAACTATTTCGACTGTCTTTCAAAGCTGTTGAAATAATTTGATTCCGAAAAAAACATGACCGCCAGGGTGTGTGGTCATTTTCGAATACGTTAAATTTGAATTCAAAGTTTAAAATGACATTTCCTCTAAAACTAATGAATAAAAGTTGGTGCAATTTAGCATGAATGTTCCTTAGGTAGTTGCCTACAAATTCTTGTGAAAGAAGTTTAACCAACCAGAACTCTGTTTGCTATGGCAACGAAAGTGGAAAACTTTAAAACTCGATGTGTCAATAACCAGATTATTGTAGACTTCTATTAAGGAATAATTCGAATATTTATTGTATTCATGGACCCTGGTCACACTGTATGAAACCGCGAAGCCGGTTTTTTTCTTCATACCTCCATGAATAAAATAAATATTCCGAATTATTCTTTATTATTTAATATCATTACTGAATTTAAGAAAGTAGTTAAATAGAGAATCTGACGCGAATGTTCATTTTTAACGCTTTTAAAACGTAGGTTGTAGTCCCTCCGCCATATATATTTTGCGCCAAAGCGCGACGTCATTTTGTAGTAACGTCGACGTCAATGACGTCATTTGGCGTCCTGCTTCATGCAGGTTAAATATACTCAGGTGAGTGATTTAGGGCCACGATGGCCTTATTGTTTCGTTTCCTATCTGAGATCATAGATCCGTTCTTGTTAACTGACGTTGTCCTTGGCTTAGTGTGTACAGCTAATGTTGTCCTACATTTAGTCAATGGTCTAGCTAGGATGTTTTTAATGTTCGTCTATTAGCCTGTTAGCTAAGGTAGATCGTCTCTAATCAAATTGGGCCACTGTCGATCAATATCGACATTCTACATAGAGCAATCGGTCATTCTCGTCAACTGCAACTCGTACCGAACTCTTCTCGAGTGTTGCTATTTTAGCGTTATAAATCTGAAGTGTGAAGTTTGAAGTGAGTATAGGGAAATGTCACATGTCTTGTTTGTACAGTGGAGAATCTGTTATTCTTTCCCAATAAACGCGTTTACGCTAAAACTATTATTTGCAGTGCAAACAGTTTGGAGCCAGATCAGACGCCGGGTAACCCGGCGTCTGATCAGGCTCCAAACTGTTTGCCACCAAGATAAACAAGAATTATCAGAATTGTCCAAAAGTTGTTCTTTTCTACGTTTTAGTGCTTTGCGTTTGCGTACGTTTGCGTACGTTTGCGTTTAAACGGGAAAGAATAACAGATTCTCCACTGTAAGGGAATAGTGGCAAACGTTGTTGTTGTAAGGCGGGTCGTTATTGGGGGGGGGGGGGGGGGGGTGGGGGGCGTTGTAGGGAGGGAGCACTGTATTGTTTAAATGCATGGCAAAGTAATGCATAAAAAGTATCTCTGGGAACTGTTTGTATTACCTCTATCCTACATTAAAACCTCTAACATTTGATATCTAGTTTCTTCTTCACAGATTTTGGGAGTTTTCTGTGAGCTTGCACGAACTTATGTTTGATGCAACGTTTTTAACCCTTTCACTCTCAATGACGCCTAAAGGCGCGCTTGCAAACAGTTTGGATCCTGATCAAACGCCGCGTAACGTTTAACACTGGTATCGATATGTTTAAAGCCATACCACATTGAATCTTACTTTGAAATGATCTTGCAAACAACAAAATTGAAGCAGACGACAATGAAACGGTGAAGAGCTAAAAATCTCACGAACGTTTTGGTAATGAAAGGGTTAAATGTATCAGTACCTCTTCATAATTTGGCATGCTACATTTGTACGGTAGTGCGCCCATAACTCTGTCACTGCCAACGTCACCAAAATGCGACTTTGCAAACAGTTTGATCGCGGCGTCTGATCGGGATCCAAGCTGTTTGACACTATTACAGTGGAGAATATGTTATTCTTTCCCGTTTAAACGCAAACGTACGCAAACGCAAAGCACTAAAACGTAGAAAAGAACAACTTTTAGACAATTCTGATATTTCATGTTTATCTTGGTGGCAAACAGTTTGGAGCCTGATCAGACGCCGGGTTACCCGGCGTCTGATCTGGCTCCAAATTGCTTGCACTGCAAATAATAGTTTTTAGCGTAAACGCGTTTGTTTGGAAAGAATAACACATTCTCCACTGTATCTATATTTTTTTAGTCATGCTACATTGCATCTTACTTTTAAACCTTCTTGCAGACAACAATATTGAAACAGACGACAATAAAGCGGTGAAGGGGTAAAACTTTCTCGATTTATTTGACAGCGAAAGAGTTAATGAGATCGGGCCAATGTCAGTCAAACACAGCGGTGAGTTCAGTAAGGAAATCGATGACCATCGATTGCCAATTGTCTACCCGGCGTCTGATCTGGCTTTAAACTGTTTGCAATAAAAATAATAGTTTAAGCGTGAACGCGGTTATTTTGAAAGAATGTATTTACTCTACTGTACCCTGCATGCTGCACACGGGGCACAAACTGCTAACTTAAACAGCAAATAATGGTAACTGAACACGCTACAGTACTTTAAGTAGAGCGATAGGTTATTTACGTTAACTGACGGTCCGTGCATAACCATGCTTGCGCGTCGTTAATTACGGACCGTCAGCTGACGAGAAAAGGTCCATCGTTCCACGCAAAGATATATTAAAAAAATCTAGATCGGCTACAGGCCAATCAGCGACGGTTATCGAGAAGCCATTTTGAAAGGTGTATGCTATTCTTCTTCCTTTGGTCTGGTTGGTACACGTCATATTGCGGTAGATTGATAACGTTACATGCTGTGCGCAGGTAATCCCGTTTACGTTGACGGTGCGTCATTGACTACAGAAGTTGCGAAGAACCGTTCCATAGTTACTATGATTAACCGATGATGGAATTACCATCATTTTGTGCTTATTATCGCTTGATTGTCGTTTTACGGTGCATATTTATGTTACAAGATGTATGTAGTACGAATTCTTTCTTAAATGAAAGTAAATCATATTTTGTCATCGGAGGGAAAGCGTTTGATACACCCACCAACATGGCGTCTTTCTGACCGTCGACCAATGGGAGCTTAGCACTAGGTGCCCGATCTAGTCTTTTAAAATATCTATGGTTCCACGTAGAATACCGATGTTGAGCCGATCTCATTATACTAAGAGGCGTACAAATATACATATTAATTTTAGCAGACAATAAATACATTGTCTGCTAAAAGGTTAAGATACTATGCGTAATTCATTTGTTTAATCTGGGTATAAAACTGTTTGCACTGGCTATCTATTTTGTGAGGTATGTTTGTGAGGCAGGAAACAGTGGAGAAAACGTTTTTCTTTCCCGTTTAAACGCAATCGAAACGCAAACGCAAAACACTTAAATGTAGAAAAGGACAACTTTTTTAACAATTCTGACTTTTAATTTTTATAAGAATGGCGAACAGTTTGGAGCCTGGTCAGACGCCGGGTTACCCGGCGTCTGATCTGGCTCCAAACTATTTGCAATGGAAATAATAGTTTTAGCGTAAACGCGTTTATTGGGAAAGAATAACGTTTTCTCCACTGTTGATATTTTACATGTACCCTCAGTATAAATATTTTAGAATAAAGAGACAAGTGAATCATGCTTGACTTTTAATTCTGGGTATATCCGGTCCGTTTCTGAGAAAGCGTGCACAAAGTGACCTATTAAATTCTCTTAATACACGTAATAGCCATTAGGTACACGGTTATTTAAAACAAAGACTTGGCGTACATTTGAAAACAGCTTGATTCCAGATCAGACGCTGTGTTACGCTGGCGTCTAATCTGAATTCAAGCTGTTTGTCAGTCGTCATTATATTTCTTCTATCAAAATGCCCACCAAAAACAGCATACGACAATTTTAAGCAGACAATATTGCAAACGTGCAAGCGTTGGACATCATTGTCTTGTTTGGAGAACAGCGGCAGGGATCGTTGTTTAAGGAGGGGTCGTTGTTCGGAGAGTTGTTGTAGGGAGGGAGCACTGTAATTGAATAATGAAAAAATCAGTTCTACTTCCGTTTTACCTTTTGGATGTACGTGTACTATCACATATTGTTTTTGACTTCTAACTTCCTTGTTGGACATAATTTATAGATATGGTATAATTATTGCAGTGTTGTTTTTATGACCTGAATAGAAAGAAAGACATATTGAAATCTTTATTGATATGGCTTGGAGTCCAGTATGCAGGAAAAGCCTTCTAGTTACGAGGGCCGTTCATTGAATTATGTCACGATTGGTCCACGTGGCTGCAAAGAGCACATTGCAAACTGGTGTGCATTCACCGGGGATGCGTTTCCATTATATGTATGACATTTCTTTCTAATCCGTTCATTCTTCAAACGTTATGGAAAGCTCAAGTTGCTTCAGTTATAAACCCTGGCGCTAAGATGAAAAAGGAAAACAAGTTTTGAAATTAGGACCTGCCTTAAAAGTCGCATTGATCTGAACATTTCAGTTTCACAGATATACAGTGGAGAATCTGTTATTCTTTCCCAATAAAGGCGTTTACGCTAAAACTGTTATTTGCAGTGCAAACAGTTTGGAGCCAGATCAGACGCCGGGTAACCCGGCGTCTGATCAGGCTCCAAAATGTTTGCCACCAAGATAAACATGAAATATCAGAATTGTCCAAAAGTTGTTCTTTTCTACGTTTTAGTGCTTTGCGTTTGCGTACGTTTGCGTTTAAACGGGAAAGAATAACAGATTCTCCACTGTATAGTGAACTGTGTCATATACATGTGTGGTCTCTAAAACGTCTGTTTTCAGGTGGCATAAAAATGTTTTTAAAAAGGTGGTAAAATTGATCTGAAAGATGAGCCTCGTCCCACTTTATCAAAGCTCATTGCCAAAATGATCAAAAGAGCGGTAAAGTTTTGCATGCGGTGTTTTTCAATTGAATTGACCCGGTCCTTCTTTAAGTTCCCGTTCCAAATTGCAAGACAATCACAGTTAAATTTTATAAGAAAGGTGTGTTGTTAAAAGTAAAAGCACACTATGAAAAACGTTGACAAGCAGCTTGTTTGAGAGGTTTGTGTAGTATCTATGACAAAGCTCCTGCTCACAAGTGTATTCTTGTCCAAGACTTCCTACGGAATCCTACTCGGGTTTTCGATTTTAGTAAAACGCCGAAAAAAGATACAAGAATGTACCGTTGCAATCTCTCATCTTTTCTCGACGTTTTTTTTTTTTACATAGAATACTATAGGATTTGATGACAAAAAGTGCCGAAAAAAGATGCGAGAATGCACCCTTGCATTCTCGCATCTTTTTTCGGCGTTTTAAAACCAGAAAATCAGAAATTTTGGCCCTAACAGGATTCCGTAACTTCCTTAAAGAGGAAAAGATAAGTCAGCTTCCTTACACACATTAGTCGCCAGACTTTAGACATAAGAGAATGCTCTTTTTGGTGTTATATAGAAACTTTTCAGAACATCACTTTAATTGTTTCTCTATTTAGTATGCTGTGATACATGTACATGTACATGTACGTAAACTATATTATATTTTCTGTTTACCGAATATAATCTACCCATCTAAGATTGATGCTGCTGACTGTCAATCACATGGTTTAGGCGATGTTCAGGCTTCAAATTAGGACTATGTATCACTGCTTTATCCTTAATGTACTTGTATTTGGATGCATTTTGGCTCGGTGATTCACTCGGCATCTGATCAGGATTCAAACTGTTTGACAAACATATTAGTATATTCTCAGTCACAATATTGAAAAATCTGAATTTTATAAATTAACTCCTAGTACATCCAATGGGCAGCTCCATTTCAAATTAAGTCTAGTCAAGTTTGACTATCAGTGGTTCAATTTAACAGAATATTGCAAACATTACAAACAGTGCAGACCCTGGTTCAGGGCTCCAGATAAGAGGTAGTTTTTTCAACAAATCCCACATTTTCTCACTATTTTAGCCCCAAATCCTATGCTGTTACTACTCATTAGAATCGTCTCGAAGAGACGATTCTAATGAGTAGTGACATCATAGGGTTTAATTCAGAAATAAAGATTTTAGATTTTGAGAAACTACTCTTATCTGGTGCTCTGCTGGTTCTACATTGAACGGTTTGCATATAATGATAATGATTACTTTGACTAGTATATTCGTCGCTAGGATTGAGTGTGTTAACCCATTATCCCCTGAAACTTCCAATGGACAATTCTATTTTACAACAAAGGCTGGTCCATTTTAGACAATTTAAGGTTGGTTTTTATAATACATTGCCAAATAACAAACAGTGAAGACCCTGATCTGAGGGCTCCTGCAGGAGCCCTCAGATTAGGGACGTCACTGTTTGCAAAAGACAAGTATACTATTCATAGGTACACTTTTGGTTAAGCACGCATATATGCCTCACTAGTGCTCAATGAGTTAAAGCAGATGGCGGTTTGTTTTGGCAGAAAATACTGTGGCAGTAAATGGGGTTACAGTGGAGAATCTGTTATTCTTTCTCGTTTATACGCAAACGTACGCAAACGCAAAACACTAAAACGTAGAAAAGAACAACTTTTGGACAATTCTGATAATTCTTGTTTATCTTGGTGGCAAACAGTTTGGAGCCTGATCAGACGCCGGGTTACCCGCCGTCTGATCTGGCTCCAAACTGTTTGCACTGCAAATAACAGTTTTAGCGTAAACGCGTTTATTGGGAAAGAATAACAGATTCTCCACTGTAAGCGGTTCCGTAAGCTCATGGAGAAAACTTGTCAAAAGTACAAAATCATATTCTGTCAGGCCGTATTTACGAGAGGACTAAAGGATAAACAGATAATCCCGTTTATTCGGTCGAATCATTGAATCTATTTCATGTAATCAATAATCAATCTACTTGACAGATCTTCATTTTTCAAAGCGAAGGCTAGTACGTAGCAATCCGAGTATTTGCGTCAACAGACTGACAGGCAGTCGAACAGTCTCGTACAGTCGAGACGACGTTATTTGTTCACGTTTAAACGCAAACGAAACGCATACGCAAAGTACTTAATTGTAGAAAATGGCATTTTTTACAATGCTGAATGCTCATTTTAAGCTGAATGGCAAACAGTTTGGAGTCTGATCTGGCTCCAAATAGTTTGCAATGAACGAATAGATTTAGCGTAAACGCGTTTATTGGAAAAGAAAAACGTCTTCCCAACTGTACAGCATGTGCGTGCGTTAAGATTTGAGTCATTTAGCGCTATGTACTGACGGTATGCAAAACATTGGTGTTTCAGAGTTTTGATTTATCTGCATTGTTTTTGCTTAAGCGCCATCAACAGTTTAGATTCAGATGAGTTTCCGAGTTACTAGGCGTCTCTTTTGGATTCATACTTTTCAATTGCCCCGCAGCGTACTTAAGGGTTTGACGTCAATACCAATGTGTCAGTCGTATCGCGACGTCATGCTAATCATAGATGAAGGATTGTTTCATTGATTTTTTTGGGGTTGGGTTTTACGGCACCGTGGCACATTAAAATTTTATCATATGGCGCCGACATAGACGAAGGAAAACCCCGAAATATAATATAATCTAATATACTAAAATCTTCTGAAATTTAACTAACTGATAATACACAATATTATTTTTTTGAGAATATTTATGTTTTGTCTATGTATATATTATATTTCCTCATGTATTCATGTTATTCATGAACTGATCGTAATAAAGAAATCGAATTTGTCCATGTAGAAAACATATACATGTAGCATGTTTTCGGCACATGTGCACATTTTCTTGATTTAATTGCTCTCTAATGTACACGTACAATGGAGAATGGGTCATTATTTCACAATAAACGCTTTTCGCTTGATGTATTATTTCCATTGCAAACAGTGTTGAGCCATACCAAACGCCGGGTACTTTTGTAACCCGACGTCAAATCAGGCTCCGAACTATTTGCTATTTAAATGAAAATTAACATCGACTATTGGCAAAAATATCCATTTTATTTTTCTACCCTTTATAGAAATGCTTTTACATTGTACATGTACGTTTCGCTTAAACGACAAAGAATAACGTTTTCTCCTCTGTACTACTGGAAACTTCTATAGGAGTCGAACTTAATCGTATTTCTGCAATCGAGTTTCGTGCACTCATATACCGGTACAGGTATTCTACATATTTCATAGCCTATTTGTCTTATGTTTTCTGCATAAAAGTTTTATTACAGACAGGTGGTCAATTAGGGGGAATTAATTAAACAGCGATGTAGGTAAATGGAAAACTAATTACATTGAACGATCATGCACGGGCCAGCTTCACACTGGATAGTTGAGAAGATAAACGTTTTTTCTATTACGAAATGAAACGTAGTTTTAATTGCAAACTAATATGTACAGTGGAGAAGACGTTATTCTTACCAATAAACTCGTTTACGCTAAATCTATTATTTCCGATGCAAACAGTTTAGAGCCAGATCAGACGCCGGTAACCCGGCGTCTGATCAGGCTCCAAACTGTTTGCTATTCAAATAAAAATGAGAATTCAGAATTGTCCAAAAGGTGTCATGTTTTACCTTTTAATTACAATGCGTTTGCGTTTTGTTTGCATTTAAACGGGAAAGAATGACGTCTTCTCCACTGTAGAACCGAAAGTATGTTCAGGGTCATTTACTGAAGAAGCATTGTGAAATACAAATATGGTGAATACCTACAGCAGGGAAATAGTAACTTTTATCAGAGCGCACGTTCTGCATCATATTTCGTCTGCATTAACCCATTACCCTATAGCACGTTTCTAATTTCAAAACAGGCCACTACTTAAAGGAGGTTGACAGTTAAGCAGAATGCCCTGTTTCAGGCACAAATCGGCTCCGACATTCCACAAGCTAGCTGGAAGTCTTTCCCACATAAGAAAACCCGAATGGGATTCGAACCCACACCGGTGAGGAGCATAGCGGTTGTAAGTCACAGTGACTATAACCACTAGGCCACGGAGACACCGGCTTACCTAGAATCCGTCTTTTTTATTTTTTAGAAATGCCCATGATGGCTTAAGGCAGGCTGAAAGTAAAACAAATTACGCATTCTGTTTTACTTTCAATCTACTTTAAGCTGACATCTATCTTTAATCCTGAAAATAGGCAATGGCTCAAACAGGCTATGGCCACAGGGCCCTGACACGATTGCGTTTTGATCGAAAATATCGTCAGAAGGTCTATACGTATAGAGTCTCTATATATACCTTTTGACAATTTTTCCTCTCAAAAATCAATCGTGCCGGGTCCCTGTGGCTATGGCGTGAAGGGATGAACAGGTGTTCTTGTATCTCAAATAGGGGGCTAATCTATTCAATACGGAAAGCATATATGACAATTCAGAAAATTCCAAGGGGCAAAAGTGGATTTTTAATGACTGATTTGATCCCGAGTACATGTGTTTGAAAAAGCTTAAACTTCTTTTTCATTGTTCATTTTTCTTTTCACTCCCTCCTATCCTACCCCTTGCCCTTCTTACTTACTTTAAAATAACGAAAACCATAGTTTTTGCAACCATCACCCGGGCGTACCCCGAAATCTTCGAAAGCAATAGTATCCACTAGCTTCCGACATTTCGTCCAATTATTGGAGTAAACAGTTATATATATAATATGATTCGCATTCTAGAAAACATATAGATGGTCCAGTGTATTTGCATAATCATTGTGGATTGACATTGTATTTTATCCTTAATAATTAGAAACAATGAAATGAAGCGGATAATGATAGATAGTCGACGTATATTTAAGTTTTCTACCTATTGATAACAATCACAATATCATTTCTCGACACAGATTTGGTTAATCTGCTTTAAACAATTGTCATATGCTTTAATTTATCATACATATATTAAATGTTCAGGTAAAATTGTATTTTGACTGTTACGCGGCGTCTGATCAGGATCCAGACTGTTGGCGAATGACCACTGTTCTCTGTGTAAATCAGTGAATGGGTTAAGTAAAGCATTAACCTTGTTGCAGGGTTATATTGTCCGCAATGAAGATGCCGTCTGCACATTTTGACGAATAAAGTTTTATGATTTTTGAATTTTGCAGAATCATTAAGACGAATGCGAACCTGTTTGAATTCCGGTCAGGCGCCGAATGTCCCGGCGTCTGACATGGATCAAAACTATTTACAAATCCATGTCAAGTCCAGTTTACAATGTAGCATGTAGGAGAAATATTAAATGCCATTAAACCCTTAATTTCTAGTTTAGAAGATAGGTGACGTTGAAAGAAAAGCAGAATGCGCCTCTGCTAGAATATAGAATATATTTTTCACGGTGCATATTGATGACTGTAGAGAGTGGGGCATTTTTCTTCATTTGAGTAATAAATTAAATGCGTTAAAATGCGTATTTATGGAGTAATGGGTTATAATCATTATTAGTATTAGTAGTAGTATACCGGATTTATATAGCGCTCTTTTCACACAGGAGTTGGGCGTTCAAAGGCGCTTCACATAAAATTATATCAATGTACAGTGGAGAATCTGTTATTCTTTCCCAATAAACGCGTTTACGCTAAAACTATTATTTGCAGTGCTGAGCCAGATCAGGCTCCAAACTGTTTGCCACCAAGATAAACAAGAATTATCAGAATTGTCCAAAAGTTGTTCTTTTCTACGTTTTAGTGCTTTGCGTTTGCGTACGTTTGCGTTTAAACGGGAAAGAATAACAGTTTCTCCACTGTACCTACAAAGCGAGAAAAGACATGTAATTACATTCACAATAAACATGTTACATTATAGATTTACATGGAAACAATACCGCACCAGGGAAATTCTTTCAAAATTACAACCAAGATTATAAAAAATTGATCATTATTTTGTAAAGTCAACTCTGAAATGAGACAACTAATTAAAATATCAATGGCATGATTAAAAAATGGTGATTTAAAAAGTCAATGTTTTCCCACCCATCCCAGGACCTACATTATACATGTATATAGCTGAATTATACCCTTCATCTATAGAATAAACTGTCCAAGAATTATACCAAAGACTCGTAGCCAGCTGGTTTCAAAGAGATCATGGTTAAGGGAAATTATGTTTTGTCCAACAGGAAATAGTTTATCTGTAAGTGTTTGGGTGGTATTCTTAATGCACAGCAGACAGGTGATGTTACTGTAATTGTGTATCTTGCATATATCTAGTTTCTGATAAATCTTTCAATTATCAACATGAAACAGTTTAGTTCAGAAACGGAATACCCTTTAGACAAGTCTAGTTTCAGATCTGAATAAGAAGAACTCAGTGTTGAATAGAGTTTTTAATGTGCAATGCCAAACTTGTGGTAAACGACCACACATTGAACTAGATTGGAGGTATCATTTATATGATATTTGAATCGCGATAGTCTTTTTCAATTCTTAGAAAGAATTGCTGTGTACGCCATATTTACTGTAAATATATGATATTTGTTATAACATGTTATGTATGTAAACCGATGAGACTTAAATATATATTATATATTGTTTCCATTGGTATGCTATTAATAATTTCAGGTGCGAATAAGGCCGGCTTTGCAAACAGCTTTAATTTGGCGTTGATCAGGAGCCAAACTGTTCGGCACACATATCAATATGTCTTCATCGGCGCCACGGTATGATTGAAACGATGTTATAGCAATGTTACATTTACAAACAGCAACAATATCGACTACATGTATAACCATTCATCGAATAATGATTCTAACACACCTCGCGCACGCTCCTATATAAACAAAGAAGAAACATATCTGTGTTTGAATTCTCAATAAAACATGCACGCGCTGTAACGTTTTTAACGTGACGTCATATGGCTTCGAAAATGCGTACGCCAAGAAATGTAGCGCCGTTGCTGCAATGCAAATTGTGGTTAAACTGAAGTGTTAGAATCGAAATAATATATTAATACCAGTGTTTTATCGTGCAATCGAACACGAGTAGTCGCTGTGATGCGTAGTAATTAAAGCACTCTGCCTACGGCCTCGTGGTTAAATTACTACGTATCACAACTCCTACTCGTGTTCGATTGCACGATAAAGCACTGGTATGATTTATTAAAAATTTTTTTATTTTTAATCAAATGAGTAGCTTTTAATACTTTCGATGCGGTAATCTAGTCTGCTTCAAAAGTTTCTGCCTTAATTTCTCAAAGTTAGACTTTTTGCATTTTGACCGAAGAATTATAAAAAGTTAAAAACTGATCTGGCTCCAAACTGTTTGCAATGGAAATAATTGTTATCGTAATACATGTAGCGTATATTGGGAAATAATAATATAGTCTACATTGTAAGTAGCAGCGCCATACTTGGTCCACAATATAACTTCTTATACATTGTAGAAACTGGAAATTACTGTCAACAGTTTCAAAAATATTCTTATAATTCGACAAATTTTTGCTCTTAAAATTTGATTACAACTTTATTGAACTGCTTCTATTTTTTAATGCATTTTTGAATACCTGTTAGAGAATCATAACAAATCTATTTTCAATGCAAGGATAGAATGAGTATTGGAGCGCAAAGTACACAGAATAAGTACTATATCAAATGAGTGTATGTTTACATTCCATATGTGTAAGGAAGAATAATTATAAGTTTCTATCGTACTTTACAGAATGAACAAAAACATTTTTGACTTCCCATTTAACAGGGTGCTCTATATGGAAACATTATGAAGGGTATGATTATGACAGTTCAAATACCTTCAAAGGGCGAAGCACTTTGGTCTTCTTCGAAAGGTACTACAGTGCTCCCTCCGTACAACGACCCTCCAACAACGATTCCCTCCTTACAATGACAATTATGTTTAACGTTTTTTCTGCTCTCGTTTGCTGGTTTTCTCAAATTAACATACATGTATTGGAGATTTTGATAGAAAAAACATAATGACGAGTGACAAACAGCTTGAATCCAGATCAGACGCCGCGGTAAAGCGGCGTCTGATCTGGATTCCAGCTGTTTGCAAATGTAAATCAATTTCCCTCCCTATAACGACTCCCTCCGAACAACGCACACATTTTGGTGTCCCATTGAGTGTCGTTGTAAAGAGGGAGCGCTGTATTAGATTTTACGAGAATATCAGTAACGCCTACACTACACACACTATACAATGCCCCTCCATACAGCGGCCCTCCGAACAACGATTCCCCTCTTACAACGATGTTTGCCGGTGTTAACCAAACAAGATAACTATGTATAACGCTTTCAATGATGCACTATCGTCTGCATAAAAATATAGTCTACTATTTTTTCCTAAAGTTACGTTTTGGATGTTTTGACAGAAGAAACATAGACTATTGACAAACAGTTTCTGGGTTCAAACTGTTTCTAAGGTTATAAATTGCCCCCCTCCCCCCACTTTTTTTGACAACTCACTCTGAAAGACACACATAATCTTTGTCTCCTACTGGGTGTTGTTGTAAAGAGGGAATGCTGTAGTTTATGCTAAAACATTATTGGCATTGCACATATTTCTGAGCCGGATGAGACACCGGGTAACCCGACGGCTGATCAGGCTCCAAACTGTTTGCCAGTCAGAGTAAAACACAACTTCGATTTTTGCAAGAAGCTGCCATTTTCTACATTCTAATCAACTGCATTACTAGAAAGACTAATGTGTTCTCCACTGATACAGACAACTACAACAACATGACACGTAACTCATTATCCCCTGAAACTTACAATGGACAAGTCCAGTTTGCAATAAAGGCTGGTCCATTTTCAAATATCCAGGGTTGGTTTTTTTATAATATTTTACAAAATGACAAACAGTGAAGACCCTGTTCAGAGGGTTCTGCAGGAGCCCTCTGATCAGGGACTTAATTGTTTGCATAGGACAAGTGTACTCCTCACATGTACACATTTGGTAAAAGACGCATATATGCGTCATTAGGAGGCATTAGGACTCAATGAGTTAACACGTTCGATCCTAGCGACGAGTATACCCGTCCTGTACAAACGATTACCTGAGAAGATTACAACAATTCTATGCAAACAGGAACCCTCTTATTAGGGTCTGCACTGTTTGCCATTTTGCAAAATATTGTCAAAAATATAGTAAAAAATGGACTAAAGTTGATTGGAATCTGGTTCCCAGATTATTTTCAAGTACAATTAGCTTTTTCATATTCTATTTATGGCTGGTAATATTAATTTCAGCTTAAGCTTATTTGTCATTTTGTTTGTTTGAATATTCTCCAGAGTGTGTTTGTGTAAAAGCAAATAATACCGTGATTTCTCTATTCATGGACATGTAATTAACAGTTCTGGGACGGATATAGCATTATTACTGCTGTTTAAGTTACTGATATTAATATCAACTTCCTCGCTACTTCATAAATCATGGCCCAGCCTATTAACCCTTAACCAGCCGTAATATCCGCTTCTTTGAAAGTGTCATCTACAATAAAATAATTAATAAATGTTTATACACGAGTTTATTTAAAAAGATACTTACAGAATAGTTTCAAACAGTTTGGATCCAGATCTGACCTTGAACCAAACTGTTTGCAAATTACTAGTTAAGTCGCCATCGGCAGTACATGTATAAAGATTAACTGGTGTGTTGCTATTCTTGATTAGCAAATATCATTACCACTCATTTTGAAGAACAGAGGACTTCGAAAGTCCATTTAACTCATTAACTAAATGTAGGTTCGGTGTCAACAACAAGATAAATGTTTGCCCACTGCACCCAACATGGAACAAAACTTCGTTTCGCAAGAAGCCATCTGCTGGAGTTGTAAATCTGTCTGCCAACTGTGCCAAACTATAAAGCTCGTATATATCCTGACTCAAAATAGTTTAGATCCATATAAGAGCTATCGATCAGAAAACGTACGTACAGTGGTGAAGACGTTATTCTTTCCCGTTTAAACACAAACGAATCGAAAATGCATTTCACTAAAATGTAGAAAAGGACACTATTTTGACATTTCTGACAATCATTAGTATTATTTTACCCGATTTATATAGCGCTCTTTTCACACAGGAGCTGTGCGTTCAAACGCGCTCCACATGACATTATATAAATCTGCCTACAAAGCGAGAAAAGACAAAGAACTACATTCACAATACACATTCATGTTTATCTGAGTGTCAATCAGTTTGGAGCCTGATCAGACGCCGGTTAACCCGGCGTCTGATCATGCTCTAACCTGTTTGCAATGGAAATAGTAGTTTTAGCGTAAATGCGTTTTTGGGAAAGAATAACGTTTTCTCCACTGTATATGTATAATATGGAATTTCATAGTTTAATGAGACTATGGTGTCCTTGTACAGTGGAGAATCTGTTATTCTTTCCCGTTTAAACGCAAACGTTCGCAAACGCAAAGCACTAAAAAGTAGAAAAGTATAACTTTTGGACAATTCTGATAATTCATGTTTTTTTTTGGTGGCAAACAGTTTGGAGCCTGATCAGACGCCGGGTTACCCGGCGTCTGATCTGGCTCCAAACTGTTTGCACTGCAAATAATAGTTTTAGCGTAAACGCGTTTATTGGGAAAGAATAACAGATTCTCCACTCTATGATGTCATTGTATGTACTGATGCTGTGGTATAAGAAGTAGTCTTATGGTATTAATACTATTTCTACGTACTATACGTTCTCTTACATGAGCGTACTATATTACCTTTACTTATATTAATGATAATACAATGTATAATGATCGTACACGTACTTACGTATGATATAGCGTTATGCGCATATAATACTTACAGGATGTCCCAAAACTTACTATAATTTTTATTTTCGTATAACTCAAATTGTACAGAAAAGAACTTTTTGCGTTTTATACCTATCTTTGGATAAAGTATTTTCTACCAATGTTTAGCCCAAAATCTCTGACTAATTTGGGATAGTGCTTATTAACTGGTGGCACCCATTTTTCAGCGTGCACACATAACGAATAACATACATTTACACACAATTAATACACCCTGAAAGAGTTGGGCATCTCAATGCCATTTACTCAATAATGTCTTTGCACATTTCTTTTATTAAATTAAAGTCATAACTGCTTTAAATATTTACAATTCACTTACAAAATTGTGGTAGTTTGAGTAGTTGATAGTTTGAGTAATTGTGATAGTTTCATGAGTAAATTTATTTTGTTACATGTAGATCTACTTAAAAACAAGAACTGTGTCATATTAATTGCCTACAGACGTTCTTGAAAATTATATAACTTTATGTTATTAGTCACTGTTCATTAAAGCCATTCAGATACGACGGCTTTGTGTGTGGATAATCATTGCATTGACTCATGTTTGAATCCTGATGTTGGCAACAATACTCCCATTGAAGAAACTTTTTAAAACGCCGGCTATACTTTAATTCTAGCACTTGACATCCACTTAAACAAATATAATTCAAATCTGGTCGACTGTGTCTTCAACAGGTCAGCTTATACATGTAAGGCTGATACATACGTAAGAATAACATATTGTTCTGTACATTTGACAATATTTTGTGTTGAGTGTTGGGGGGGGGGGATAAATCAATCCGCGATTTCAAACATCAGCGGTGTTTTGTTACTTACGATTCTCATAAAGATAAGGTGATTTCACTTTTCCATGTTAAAACTAATTTTTTATACACGTTGGTGAAAGCATGTGACATCGCATACTTCTGCTAGTCTCTTGGTGAAAACACAAGCTTTGTCCTCGTTGTCAGTCAATCTTACCACCCTTTGAAGATAAGCTTTTGTTATATCTTAACCATTTCCCCTTTGAAACCTCAAATTGACAATTCTAGTTTTTAATTTAGTCTAGTCCATTTTTGACTTTTTAGGGTTGATTTTTACAATATATGTCAAAATAACAAACAGTGTAGACCCTGATCAGACGGCTCCTTTAGGAGCCCTCTAATCAGGATCAACACTGTTTGTATGGGACAAGTTACGCTGTTTGCAAATGACGCATATATGCGTTACTAGGGTACAAAGAGTTAAGCGTTCTTTATTTTCCCGTATATTGGTTACTTAGTAAATAAACTATATATGAAAATATATAGATCTATATGTGAAATGATTTCAAATTTCATTTCGTGAATGACATTTCTTTTGCAAATAAATGTGACAAGAGTAGTCAAAAAGATTTTCGGATTAATATTCATTCATGGGAAGTGACCTTTTGACTATTTTCACTTCAAGGTTTGGTGTGTACCTTTATTTGATCGCACAACTCTTTTTTGACAACAATACCATGTATTAAGCAGCCTTTAAATTAAGAAGCAATGGCATCTCAAGACACACATAACTGCTTAATGTCGAACAAAAGTATTGACGAAAGCTCCATAAAGAACTTTTGTTCTGCATTAAGCAGCAGCATGTTTTAAATACCACCTTTACATTGTCTTTGGAATAGCTGCCGGACTGTGAGCAAAATCGCGTGATAAGTAGAATGTATCGAAAGCTTACGTCACTATCTGAGGCAGTGATCTTATTCTTAATCCAGTTTTCAGCACATGAACAATATGCCTAAAAGACAAGCCTTTAGTGCGGAATTAAGATTTATTGTTCTTGTCGAAAGTAATGCCTCGCTTGTTCATTGTTGCCATGTTCGTCGGAGACGGCTCGAATGAAACAATTACAGAACATTTATAATGCATTGACTGACCCCTTTCAAGGTGTCGAATTTTCACTTGAAACAAAAGCATTGATATAACGTGTAAGTAATGTAACACATTTGCTTGTCAGGCCGAGACTATCTGATCTATGATAAAAGTAATAAACCCAGCTAATGGTTTCGGACCTTACAAATATCGCCCAAATTCGAATTAATTCCACTTGGAGGGAGATCAAAGACTATATACCATTCAGTGCAGACAGTTGTTTTTACACACATCTGATATATACTACTGCCCTATTAATGCTGCCAATAGTCGAAATACCATTGTTTCATTGACGCCGCTTTTATATCAACCAATGCATTTAGTATAGTCTAAGAGGTTCTATGTGTTTGCATTTAACATATTTATACAAAGTCCCAAACACTCCCATAGAAATGTTAGTTTGTAATAAAAAATGATAACCAGGCTTGGAAGAGTGCATACATATGAAACAAAAAAGTAATGTTCATTTAATTAACTTTTCAAATAGGCATTTAGAGATTTTGATTTGTTTCTTAAGACGTTGAGATTGTACAAGTTGTCATTATGCGGAAAGGAATAGTTAAAATACAAAAATCGACAACAGTAGTGTGTCGAAAGGGCCACGGCATGACATAAATTGGTACAGTGGAGAAGACGGTATTCTTTGCCAATAAACGCGTTTACACTAAATCTATCATTTCCACTGCAAACAGCTTGGAGCTAGATCTGACGCCGGATAACCCGGCGTCTGATCAGGCTCCAAACTGTTTGTCATTAAGATTAAAATGGACATTTAGAATTGTCAATAAGCATTGATATAACGTGTAAGTAATGTAACACATTTGCTTATCTGATCTATGATAAAAAATAATAAACCCAGCTAATGGTTTCGGACCTTACAAATCTCGCCCAAATTCGAATTAATTCCACTTGGAGGGAGATCAAAGACTATATACCATTCAGTGCAGACTGTTGTTTTACACACATCTGATATATACTACTGCCCTATTAATGCTGCCAATAGTCGAAATACCATTGTTTCATTGACGCCGCTTTTATATCAACCAATGCATTTTAGTATAGTCTAAGAGGTTCTATGTGTTTGCATATAACATATTTATACAAAGTCGCAAACACTCCTATAGAAATGTTAATTCGTAATAAATATTGGATCTTACATGAGTGTTCATAATTTATGGGATTTATAAAAGGAGTCTTTTAGAAAACGACAAAAACGAGGCTTGCCGAGTTTTTATCGTTTCTTAAAGACGAGTTTTATAAATCCAATCAATTATGAACACGAATGTTAGATTAACTATGCAATGCTGTTTTTACTATTCCGATACTTATTTCAGATTGCTAGCTTTACTATATAAGTAAATGGATGCCGTTTGAATGGACTGCCCAAATGAATAAATATGCAAAAAGTAGATCCTGGGTTAATTCCGATTTATTCAGAATAAATCAAGGGAGCAAATTTCCCCTGCCCTCCCACTCTAAGCTACTCGATTGCCTACAGAAATGTTGTTTGACGTCATATTTGTTTACATATTTTGACAGCGCGTAGGAATACACAATTTAGTATGACAACCTCATTTGCAATGTTAAACCACTATATGTAGTTTTATACGATAATTTATCAATGGGTGTTATTCAACGCTCGAACTGTAGGCTATGTTATAAAACTTGATAACCAGGCTTGGAAGAGGGCATATATATACATGTATGAAACAAAAAAGTAATGTTCATTTAATTAACTTTTTAAATAAGCGTTTAGAGAATTTGATTTTTTCTGACGTTTAGATTGAACAAGTTGTCATTATGCGGAAAGGAATAGATAAAATACAAAATTCGAAAACAGTAGTGTGACGAAAGGGCCACGGCATGACATAAAATGGTACAGTGGAATAGGCGTTATTCTTTTCCAATAAACGCGTTTACGCTAAATCTATCATTCCCACTGCAAACAGTTTGGAGCCAGATCAGACGTCGGAAATCCGGCGTCTGATCAGGTTCCAAACTGTTTGTCATTCAGATTAAAATTGAACATTCAGAATAGTAGAAAAGTTGTCATTTTCTACATTCTAGTGCAATTAGTTTGCGGTTCGTTTGCGTTTAAGCTGAATTGAATAACGTTTTATCCACTGCATTTGTACCTGTTAACTCGTTTTGAAGATTATTAAAGAATTATTTAAACAAGTCTCAGTCCATTTTTTTATCAAATTCTCTTGATCCCTTTATATTTGGCAAACAGTTTGGAGCCTGGTCAGACGCCGGGTTACCCGGCGTCTGTTCTGGCTCCAAACTGTTTGCAATAAAAATAATAGTTTAAGCGTAACCGGAGTTATTTGAAAAGAAAGCATGTTCTCTACTGTACTCTGCACGCTGCACACGGGGCACAAACTGCTAACCTAAACAGCAAACAGTGTTAACTGAACACGCTACAGTATCGCGTGCGGCAACTCATTAATCCGTTTGCGTTAAAATTGGCAGTTTTCTTGGTATTGTACCCTTCTCTTGCCGTTGTAGCATCTGCTTAAAACGTCGTCTGCAAATAGTTTCAAAAATAATTGTAATGCAATTATGAACTAAAGATACTTAAAAGGGATCGTCAAAAAGTTTGGATCGAAATCAGACGCCGGGAGTATCGGCGTATCTGGATCCAAACTGTTTGTTATTACTAGATTCTACTAGAATAATGTCGCGATTGGAAATGATTAGCACACTTTGCTAGTAGATATATTTAACTCGTAACAATTTTGGCCTACTTTGTCACAAAAACTTTAATGAAGGTTAAGTGTTTCTTTATTCATTACAAAAAAACTGTTTATGATCTTTACAAATGTATATAAAAGAAAAAACTAAACGTATCAGAGGGGTAGAACGTCGTCAGATTTTTACGAGCTCTCAGATAAAATCTTATCTCTTTTAAGTCAATTTACGTTTAATCTTTCGTACGTTAGATACTCATTGTATTCAAAGCGCGTCATCTGCAAGAATATTCAGAATTAATTCTATCTGAGATTTCTTTTAAAAAGTATCAAAAGCGTGTCTAAACGTTTTGATACAGATGCGACGCCGAGATAATTGGTGTCTCATCTGGATCCAAAATGTTCGCAACTGCTATACATTGCGTGCTGAGGGGGTTAACCCTTGCCATGTTCAATTGTCGTCTGCTTCAAACATGTCGTCTGCAAAAAAATAAAAATCATTTTTATTAATGTTTTTCAAACTGAAGAAAAACTAAATATGAGTGACATACTGTTTGGATCCAGGTCAGACGCCGCGTTACGCTGCGTCTGATCTGGATTCAAACTGTTTGCAAATGTTAGCTGAGTCGTGCTTAGCATGATAAGGGTTACGCTAACCTCGGAAAGATAAATATTAAGTACAAACCGGGTATTTTTATTGGGTCTTCAGTGTTTTTGCCGCCGATCTGTAAGGGGTGGGGCCGGTTTCGGGTTGATCTGATAACTCTTAACCGATACAATACCCAAATCACACGTTTCGCCGTTCAGACTGAAAGAACAAAGTTTCCCAAAGGAGTACTGAGTTAATAGTGTTGTGATACCCGATAGTCCGCCCTGCTCGTAATGACTCCATCTGGACAACGGGAAGTTAGCCTAGGTCACGCGAATAGTTTGGCACCGCCCCCAACGACCTGCACCATGCATGCCCGTTTTTTAAAAGTTTATTTCACAGTGTGTCGCTCTTCTAGAACAGTAGCTTTAATTTCAGTGACGGCACCACTATATAATACAGCGCCCCCTCTCTACAACAATACCCAAAGGGAGACAAATATTGTATGTGTTGTTCGGAGGGAGCTGTTATAGGGAGGGAAACAAAATACACTTAGAGAGCTGAATATATTTGCAAACAGCTTAAATCAAGATCAGACGCGGCGTCTGATCAGGATTCAAACTGTGTGCCACTTGTCATTATGTTTCTTCTGTCAAATGACTTACATACATTGTATATACATGTATGTAACTTTGACAAAAATAGCAGACGACAATTTTAGCAGACAATATTGCACCAATGAAAGAGTAAGGCACACTTGTCTTATTTAGGGAACAGCAACATGCGTTGTTGTAGGAGGACATCGTTGTTCGGAGGGCCGTTGAAGGGAGGGAGCACTGTATATACATGTACAAGCAAAGAGAACACATAAACAGTCGTCAAAACCTTAGAAAGTTTGGTTTCTTGTAGTCAGTGCGGGAACAGCCAACATTTTTCAATGTAATTAAGGCGTAGAATACCATTTAAATAATGTTTTCCAAAAGACGAAGACACTTGTGTTACATGTATAGAATGATTGTAAATAATAATTGTCACACAATGAATAACTTAATAGGGTTAAAAATGTTGTAGCAGCCGATTTCAAAATGGGTTACAGTGGAGAATGTGTTATTCTTTCCCGTTTAAACGCAAACGTACGCAAACGCAAAGCACTAAAATGTAGAAAAGAACATTTTTTGGACCATTCTGATATTTCATGTTTATCTTGGTGGCAAACAGTTTGGAGCCTGATCAGACGCCGGGTTACCCGGCGTCTGATCTGGCTCCAAACTGTTTGCACTGCAAATAATAGTTTTAGCGTAAACGCGTTTATTGGGAAAGAATAACACATTCTCCACTGTACGATGCTGCTTCCTATGAAAAAGGCAAATTGAAATAAATGTTGAACTTGTTCACGACACGAGAAGTAAGGAACGCACGATGAAAATACGGCGCCAATGCATTTTCCCTACGTCCCTCTCAATTTCAACGCTCTTTCGATGACTATGGCCGTTCAAGCAGGAGCGACGTGCGTTCATCTTGCGACTGACGTGCGTCTTGGACAAACGAATTTAGCAAGCCTGTAAAGTCGTGTGTTGGCCAGGCTTTCATTGGAGTTTAAAGTTCAGGGGAGCTAACTTTTTTTTAACAGAAGTGAAAATAAAATCCGATTACTTCCCTTGCTCGTATTGCCCTACATGTAATTTTAAAATGAAACAACGGGAGCCGATATGATCGTCGATCTCAGGGTACAGCGGAGAAGACGTTATTGGTTCCCAATAAACGCCTTAACGCTAAATTTATTATTTTTATTGCAAACAGTTTGAAGCCAGGACCTTAGGAGAAGAACCAAATAAGCTTTCGCTTTCGTTCCCATCCTTATGTATTCATACATGTGGAGTTGCAAACAGTTTGAAGCCAGATCAGACGACGTGAAACCCGGCGTCTGGTCATGCTCCAAACTGTTTGCCACTCAGAAAAAAATAATTCGTGAGAAATTTACAAAAAAGTTGTCATTTTCTACATTTTAGTGTATTGAGTTTGCGTTTCGTACGCGTTTAAACGGGAAAAAATAAGTGAGTGATCGCCTGTCTTCAATGCTAAAACAGGCTATTGGGTAAAAGGTTAAAGCCCTTAAATATAAATTCATAAATAAAAGCAGACGACAATTGGTTAAATTATACGACGTTTTGCAAGTGAATAGGTTAAATGGATTTATCGGTTTCAAAACGAACCCCGGCACTACGGAAGCTCCAGGCAAACTCATTGTCTGTTGGAACAAGTCTGCTACCAGTCTCTTACATAACATCTGTTCTGTCTCCTTTCATGTTTTTTGGGTCCTGTCAGACAGAAGGTCTAAATATAATCGGTTATGTCTGCGCTGACTAATGTCTAAACCCTCTCTACAGCTGAGCTTGTTCTGTGATGCGTTTGCATTTACATGTACCGAAGAGAAGACGTTATTCTTTCCCAGTAAATGCGTTTATGCTAATTTTATTATTTCCATTGCAAACAGTTTTGAGCCAGATCAGTCGCCGGGTAACCCGGCGTCTGATCAGGTCCAAACTGATTGCTATTCGGATTAAAACGAGCATTCATAATTATAAAAAAGTTGTTATTGTCTACATTTTATTGAAATGCATTTGCGTTTCGTTTGCGTTAAAACGGGGAAGAATAACATCTTCTCCACTGCATAGATACGAAAAGATATTTTCCAACTGAACCCTTTCATCGCCAAATTAAAATCTCTGTTTTACCGTTTCGCAGAAAAAACTACCGTCTGTTTAGATTTGTCGTCTGCAATTTGATACAATTTTGTGTTGGGCGGCGTCTAGACTGAATCCCAACTGTTTTGAATGTAGACCTTAGTCGCCTTTATTCCCCTACGGAAAAAAATCTACATTTATGTTGTAATAGGAATATAACATGGAATGCTATATGCTTTTTTATAACATAACCTACACGAATTTCGTGTTGATAATTTATTGGATTTATCAAACTTGTCGTTTTGATGAACGATAAAAACTCAGTTAAGTCTCGTTTTATCGTTTCTGAAAGACTCGTTTAATAAATCCAGTAAACTATAAAGACTGATGTCTTATTCTATAGACAGTGGATAATACATTATTTTTTTCAAATTAACGCTTTTACACTAAATATATTATTTCTATTGCAAACAGTTTGGATCCAGATCAGACACCGGGTAACCCGGTGTCTGATTAGGCTTCAAACTGTTTGCCAATCAGAGTAAAAGCAAATTTCAGAATGTCACTGTAGCAGCACGGCCAAGGTAAGGGTGTGTTTTGCACATTCAATTTCCCCAGGTACATATACCCACAGCATGTCGCGATAACATCCCAACAATAATACCTTTTGTCTGCTCACAGGATTGTCATCTGCTAATGTTGATATATCATATACATTTACTTTATAATTGCCATCTGCAACACTTTGATCTACTTAATTATCACCAAACATTTAATGTTTTGTAGGAGCTCTTGAGTTCAGGACAACTTGGGTCATGTCTGACAAAGGTCAAGGTAATTTAGAGGTAAAATCCGGTGAATTTAACATTGGCCATAACTTTGGAACTGCATGTGATGGAGATTTTATATTAGGTATGTGCAATCAACTCATAAAGCGTTTGAACATGGTACAACTGTGGTCATGTCCAACAAAGGTCAATGTCATTTGAAGGTCAAATACGGTTAATTAATTAGTGGCTGTAACTCTTTGATCATGTGATCATTTCTAAATGTATAAAATATAAAACAACTGCAAATATCGATTCGCGCTTAGCATGTTTGAGGTTACGGATGAGCATTTCTCTCGGTTATCTGAAATAGATATCCTGAAGGTTTCCAAAACAAAAGGTTAGTTTCAGCGTTACTGTCATCCCCTTGCTGTTTTTTCAATCAGTGGTGATCATCATCTGACAGATATCTAAACCTATTTATCATACAAATGTATATACAGTGGAGAAAACGTTTTTTTCCCGTTTTAACGCAAACGAAACGTAAACGCAAATCGCTAAAATGTAGGTAAATTACCATTTATTGACATGTCTTATTATGTTTTTTAACCTGAGTGGCAAACAGTTTGGAGCCTGATCAGACGCCGGGTTACCCGGCGTCTGATCTGGCTCCAAACTGTTTGTAATGAAAATAATAGTTTTAGCGTTTATTGGGTAAGAATAACGTTTTATCCATTGTAGATCACGGGCATATGTATGACCAAGTTGAACATGCGCGTACAAATATACACATTGTTAAATCCAGATAGCAATGTAAAGGTTGCACCAATAGTACCTAACAAGATAAACATACCTAAAACACACGCCCTAAATAAAACGTATGGCGTGTATTGGGTGAATTTAAGCAACTTTAAGCAATTACATGTACATGTACGTTGCAAATGTACAAAATGTAGTGACTGAATATTTTCAAATGATTTGCTGGTGTGCTTGTCGATGAAATGATTGATCCATGGTAAACATTTATTATTTACCCTTTACCCCATAGCCTATTTCTATAGTATTAAATACAAATATATGTTTTGTGTTGATTCTGTCGTTCATTGTAAATATATTTTGAGGGCCTCATGGAAGATTGGTTATAACCAACTGTGTTCCATCATTAAATAAAGTATTTATTATTATTATTGTTATTTTTATTAAAATAGGTGGCTAATTAAAGCAAGTTGAACGTAAAGCAGAATACGCCATAAGGCACATTCTACGTTACGTTCAGCCTTCTTTAAGCTGTCATCTGCTAAAATATATATTTTGGTTTCAATCTTTGAAATGCTACTTTCAGTCTGCTTTAAACCTCCACAATTATGCTAGAATATATATTTTGGTTTCAGTCTTTGATAAACTAAGTCGTCCACTTTTAATCACGCACAAAAACATGTTTTGCAAGCATTTCCTATTTTGATTGGACGTCTGATTATCAGGATCTAAACTATTTGAAACGCGTACCCGGTAACTATATTTCTTCAGTCTAAGTGCTCTACATGTATTAGATATCAATAACTGGATATTTTTTGCATTTTGCAGGCAACAATATCAATACAGACGGTAGTTTTGTACTGAGAGTGTCACAGTTGAGAAAACACGTTATTCTTTCCCGTTTAAACGCAAAGGAAACGCAAACGTATTGCAATAAAAAGAAGAAAATGACATTTTGACACTTCTGAAAGCTCCTTTCATCTTAATGGCAAACAGTTTGAGCTTGATCAGACGTCGGGTAACTCGGCGCCTGATCAGGCTCAAAACTGTTTGCCATTGCGATTAAAAAATATCGTTTACATTTTCAAGAAATTGCAATTCTCGTAAATTTGTTGCATTACGTTTGCGTTTAGTTTAACTTAAACGGGAAATAATAATGTTTTCTCTACAGAAGCAGATAGCATTTTACCCTTATCCACCCAATCGTAAAATGAATGCCGACAGGTTTGGTCCTGATCAGACATAGAGTCACCCGGCATCTGATTAGGATACAAACTGTTTGGCTCTCAAGTTTAGATAATTGCAAATTTACCAAATTAACGACATTATTGAAACGTTTTTTTAACGTTTTGGCAGACGATATGATGGCGTACAATGGACTAACAACGTAAAAGTGATATAAAATACAGTAGAGAAGACGTTATTATTTTCTATTTAAAGGCAAACTAAAAGAACACGCAGTCCAATAAAATGTATACAGTTATCACTTGTTGCGAATACATGTGCATGTGTATCTGCATGCTCATTTTAATCTAAATGGCAAACAGCTTGGAGCCTGATCAGACGCCGGGTTTCCCGGTGTGTGAACTTGCTCAAAACCGTTTGAAATGGAACTACAGGTATCAATTTTAGCGTACACGCGTTTATTGGGAAGAATAATGTCTTCTCCACTGTAAACACGTTTATTGGGAAGAATAATGTCTTCTCCACTGAACACGCGTTTATTGGGAAGAATAATGTCTTCTCCACTGTAAACACGTTTATTGGGAAGAATAATGTCTTTTCCACTGAACACGCGTTTATTGGGAAGAATAATGTCTTTTCCACTGTAAACACGTTTATTGGGAAGAATAATGTCTTTTCCACTGAACACGCGTTTATTGGGAAGAATAATGTCTTCTCCACTGTAAACACGTTTATTGGGAAGAATAATGTCTTTTCCACTGAACACGCGTTTATTGGGAAGAATAATGTCTTCTCCACTGTAAACACGTTTATTGGGAAGAATAATGTCTTCTCCACTGAACACGCGTTTATTGGGAAGAATAATGTCTTCTCCACTGTAAACACGTTTATTGGGAAGAATAATGTTTCTCCACTGTATCAATGTAAAATTGATGTAAGATTATATGTCAAGTTGAGGCGAAAGGGAGCACATGTGAGAGGAATTATGTAAACATAGAAAAAAGATCTGAGCCAAAGAGCACGTACTAAGTCATCCGTGGATGTATTCTGATAATACTGAAATCCACAGTGAAACATGATGTATACCGGCATACAGTCGAGAGCACGTTATTATTTCCCGTTTAAACGAAACTAAACGCAAATACATTGCTGTTGCAGTGGAGAAGACGTTATTATTTCCCCAATAAACGCATTTACGCTAAAACGTTCATTTCCATTGCAAGGTTGGAGCCAGATCAGACGCCGGGTAACCCGGCGTCTGTTCAGGTCCCAAACTGGTCGCTTCTCAGATTTAAAAAAATAATCAGAATTGCCAAAATGTGTATATTGCTGTACCTTATTATAATGCGTATGCGTTTCGTTTGCGTTTAAAACTTTAGTCATTTCGTAAAATGACTAAAAAAACACCTTCAGTCATTTCATGAAATGACTAAATTGATTTTGGTTTTATTTATTCAATTGTAAAGATTGACGTATTTTAACAATCACAAACTACACTATTGAAGACATGCATATTAAATTTAATACAAATCAAGTCTCTTTAATCTTTGAAAAAATGTGTGCAATGTTTTTGGAATAATTGTTATATTTTAAGTTTTAAACAATAATATGCATACTGAAAGACATGAATGAACAACTGTTGTTGATTTAATTAAATAAAAATCATTTCACACATTACCTGAATCCTGTTAAAGGTTTCTAGCCCATTTGTGTAGAAGTGGTCTGACAATTTCTGAAAATTTTAGTCATTTCATGAAATGACTAAGTGAAACAGTCATTTCACGTAATGACTTAAATTTTAAGTCATTTCGTGAAATGACTGATTACACAGATTGACTGTAACATACATACGACCATATAACAGTTAGGAATCAAACCAGACGTCATATCACACGGTATATGATCTAGATCCAAGCGATTCGCAGAATGGTAGTGAATTCCTCATGGCCACTTCGAGAATAAATACAGTAAACACTTTCTATTTCGATCACAAGACGGACCTTTCTGGGCTTACCTTCAAGTTGCTTTACGAACTCACATGCCTTAAACACAAAGTAATTAATGTAATTTAGTGGTCGTTATATAGAAGTTTTACTGTCCGTTCTAATTTGACCCCGAGAGACTTTGTCTGTCATCGACACGGCTTTTATATCAGTTGATTAACCTCGTTTGTTCCAGAGAATAAGATAATCTGCAAAGACCATCGCCAGAGAATGTAAATTAATGTTTAAAACAGATAAGAGTTTTATATACAATGTAGAAGGAAAGAAATAAGAAAAATGTAAATATCTAGAAGAGTACAGATTTGGTTCCGCACCTGTTTGAATTGGAAATAGTTGAATTCGGATTTATTTATTTTTTTTTTTTTTTTTTTTTTATAAATAATGTCTTCTGCACTGTACATTGTACATGTACCAATAGTGTGTTTCCATGGTCAACGATAAAAATTAAGTCAGCTCATGGTCAGACAGTTGATAAGACTTTCTCCTTTCTCCCATTTAAACGCATACGAAACGTAACCGCATTGCAATTAAAATGTATAAAATGACATTTTTTGACAAATTGATATGATCATTTTTTAAATCTGAATAAGGGGAGATCCTTTAAGCCTGTCTCACACAGAACACACGGCTTATACGGTTAAGCCACCAGTGTAAACCGTACATACAACCGAACCAACCGTGTCCTTATCCGAGTTACACTCGGGCCATTCGAGTGTATCCGTGAAAGCCGTGTATGATTGTTAAAACTTTTAAAAAACTGGCACGGGTGCCATGTCCGTGTATGATCGTATAAGCGATCGTACAAGACCGTGAGAGACCGTGTGAGACCGTACGAGACCGTATACACAACCGCACATGAATTCCACTTAACACGAGTGGGCTCAACCGTGTCAATATCGTATATAAATCGTATGGAGCAAAAGTCGATGGGACCGTATGTAAACCCTGTAAATGTCCAATTAATCCAGTAAAAGTCGTGTTTAATCGTACTAGGCCGTAACAGACCGTACTAGACCGTACTTGAAACCGTACAACAATAGTATGAAAATCGTTTTGCAAATCGTGTTCAAACCGTGACAAACCTTGCTTGACCGAGTATATCCGTGCTTTGTTCGTACATACTCGTGCTACATTCGTACCAGTCAGCCCGTGTATAACCGAGTAAACTGTATTGGAACCGTGTGCACAACCGTGTTCTGTGTGAGACAGGCTTTAAGTCTGAGTGTCAAATAGTTTTGAGTCTGTTCAGACGCCGAGTAACTGGCTCCAAACTGTTTGTAATGGAAATAACATTTCTAGCGTAAACGCGCTTATTGGTAAGAATCACGTATTCCCCACTGTATTTCACTGCATGCCTGTTTCATTACTAATGATTTAGATAACTGCTGACAATGATGCACAATTATGACTGAGTTAACATCAACAAATTGCCATAAACCTTTAGCACACTAAGGAATGTTCCTCTCCCCAAAATATTGTACACGGCTGTCATTACAGAGAATCATTTTCAACAAGACTAGAGTACCCAACATTTGATCAAATTGAGTTACTCATAATCATCAACCCAACCTTTTTGTCCCCTCCGTTGCCACGGTCTGTAAGACACACATTTTAAAAAATACGCAATTAGAAAAATAATATTTTAAACTGCGCTAAGAACAGGAACACTGTAACTCAAAATGAAAAACGTTTTCAAATAACGTTAAAATTTGACAGCGTGACGTAATTTGAAAATAAAAATATTTTCAAATTGCATGGACAATGTACAGTGGTGGAAAATCTCTAAACCGGAACCTCTAAATACCGGAATTTTCTCTAAACCGGACAATGTTTTTGTCCCATATCCAACCTTCTTTATTTTAACCCATGGCACCATAAATACGCATTTTTACGTCTTTGGTTTATTCCTACATTGAAGAAAATAGTTCCACTTTTTACATTCTAAAAGATGATACATGTATCCTAAAGCAGACTGCCTTTAGTGGTCAGCTATCTTCCATACTAGAAACATACTATGGGGTAATGGGTTAAAACCCCTCTAAACTGGAAACCCCTCTAAACTGGAAACCCCTCTAAACATGAAATTTATGTTGTCCCTTTACGAGGGGCGTTTTAAAAGTACTGTTAATTGGGCGATAACTTTGATGGTCAAATGTTATAAAAGTGAACATTTTCTAAAAGATACAACCTTCCTCTAGAGAAAACAAAACTATAAAATTGTTATCGGATACTTTAATATTCACCTATATGCCATTATACATGATGGTATATTACAGTTAAACATCTGTTATTCTTTCCCGTTTAAACGCAAACGAAACGCAAACGCATTGTACTAAAATGCAGAAAAAACAACTTTTTCACAATTCTGAAAATGACTTTAACCTTGTTTTCGTTTTGCGTTACAGTGCGTTTTCAACGCAATTTTTTAAAATTGCGTTATCTTTCAAATTGCGTTTCTACAATGGTACACTTCACTTGCTTTTTCAATACAATATACAAAGTGATAGTAGTAGTAGTGTGTTCCTTTTCTCCATAACATATATACAAATAAAAATGTGAGCAATTTAAACATAGTGATGTAATATTAACTCTGCTGTTCTGAAAGCAGCATTAACTTTTGTAATAACCAAACTAGATGTATGTGCATGTATACATCGTAATGCACCGGTGAGTGGTACATGTATAACCCGATATTAGGGTCATTGAGCGTACTACACAAATCAACTTATTTTACTGCTTTCGAGGTAAAGTAAACAATCAAAAACATCACAGGCTGCGTATAGCAAATTCAAAATAATCTTCGTAGAACTTAAGATGAGTGACATTAAAATGCACATTTATTCTAAAACAGCTCAATGATTTATACCGTTTCAATTGTTTTAACATTTCTCCCATAATCTTTTACAAGTATCTGGGTGCTGCCCTTTCTCGAAATAAAAAAGCGGCAATAATGTTTAATAGTAGCATGGCAGCTCTTCAAAGTACAGAGGGCGTGTCTGTTCGTCGCAAAATGATAAAAATACATTCCAAGGTTTTAAATTGTGGGCTGATAATGTCTTTGAATCATGTAAACGGAAAGTTATAGCGATTCTAGATAACGATTCACAAGCTGCCGTGTTTATCAGTGCTGCCATTTCTCCGGAATTTCCTAAATCTTCGGATTTATTTCAAGTACATGGTAGCTTAAAGCAGGCTGAACGTAAAGCAGAATGCGTCTCAAGGCTTTAAGCTTCACGTGTCTTAAAAACTAAAAACAGACTATGGGTAAAAGGTATAATTCGGAAGATCGCACTTGAGAAATTGAAAATTTTGAAATCTTTGGAAATTTTTTAATCAATTTGTGGCAGCCCTGTTCTAGATAACGTTTCACTAGCTGCCGTGTTTATCCAGTGACTGTAGCTTATTCACAGTAGGGTTCCATAGCACATACAGTGGAAAAGACGTTTTTCTTTCCCAAACAAACGCGTTTACGCTAAATCTATTATTGCCATTGCAAACAGTTTGGAGCCAGATCAGACGCCGGGTAACCCGGCGTCTGATCAGGCTCCAAACTGTTTGCCATTAAAATTAAAGTGAGCATTCAGAATTGTCAAAAGGTTGTCATTTTCTACATTTCAATGTAATGCGTATAGTCTTCTCCACTGGATTGGCAGAACAAGGGTTTCAATCATACAAGAGTTGATGTGCGGTAAATAAGTAAAAAGAAGAACCACGCCGTTCTACCTAAGCCTGCGAACGTGGATGATTCTATAAAAAGACTAAAGAAAATGAACTCCATGTTTGTTAAACGTCTGATTTATGCCGCCAAAACTAGCATTTGGTGCATACATGTACATGTATAGTGGTTAAATTGTGGGCGTGTCCGTCTGTCCATCCATGTGGGATGACGGAACGTACTGTAAACTATTTAGGTACCTGTGCCATGGGCTTAGACTTTTGCAAGTTGAAGGTAGAACAGTTTGTTACTGTGGAAACTTTCTGCTTTTCTGTTATCCTGCTTTAATGCTTCTACATACATGTACATTTAAACACCAGGGGTTCGTCTTACGAAACGTCGCACGACAAAAACGATCGTAAGTCAAAACTTTATAATGCATATAATTTCTGATTTCTCCTTCTAATCCTGTCTTGTGACATCTCTTTGGAATCATCATGAATAGACTATTCCAAATAGATGTCACAAGACAGGATTTGATGAAGAAATAAATACTTATTTCGAATTTTAGAAACAGACGTTTCGTAAGACGGGACCCAGAACAGAAAATCTATATAAGTTTGTCATACCAACTTATTGTACGAGCGTCTTTAAGCATTTCATGAATAAACACGCTTGCTTCTCCGACTAACACATTTCTGAAATATTTAACACTATAGGCAAAGTTTATAAACTTTTGATGTACACTGGAGAAAACGTTATTTTGTCCCGTTTAAACGCAAACAAAACGCAACGCATTACAATGAAATGTACAATTATGACGCTTCGTTTTAATATGAGTGGCCAACAGTTTGGAGCCTGATCAGACGCCGGGTTACATGTACCCGGCGCCTGATCTGGCTCCAAACTGTTTGCAATTGAAATAGGTTTAGGGTAAACGCGTTTATGAGGATAGAATAACGTCTTCTCCACTGTATGCATTTTTGAATTGTAGAAAGGCAAACCTATTGTGAAACTGTTTAGGTTTAGACGCCGCTTTACGTTGGATCCAGATCAGACGCCGCGTAAAACGGGGTCTGGTCTGCATCTAAACTGTTTGCAAATACTAGTAAAGTCGCGATCAGCAGGGTAAGGATTGAGTACAGATTATGATCAAAGCTGCCCACCACTTTCTAAACTATATTATCAACAGTATGATCTGAGCTGCCCACCACCTTCTTCATTATATAAGCCATACATGTAATTATGATTCCAGTTACCCAACAATTTTTAAATTATATAAAAAGTATTATTACGTTTTATTACGATGCAATTGCGTTTCGTTTGCGTTTAAACGGGAAAAAATAACGTCTTCTCTAAGTGTTCACCACGTTCTAAATAACATGAACAGTATGATCGAAGCTGCGCACCACTTTCTAAATCCCAAGAGACCTTCCTGCCATGTCTAGGTTCTGGGGCTTTATTGTCATAGGGGAGGTTTCTGTTTATTAGACCGAGATTAACCCATCTGCCAAGAACTAAAAGGAAGGCAGGTCGGTGGTTTTGATCCCATGTGCTGCTTTGCAACGAATAAGATAAGCCGAAATGATCTTCCCGAATTCGTCTTTATCTCATCTCATTCAATCAAATATGCAGTAAATGTAAGTGTATATTTTAACCCATTTGTGCCCTAGATCCCATATATGGGACATAGGCAAACAGTATAGACTCTGATCAGACGCCGCATTATGCGGCGTCTGATTAGAGTCGACACTGTTTGCTGCTAAGAATTTCTATATAAAACAAAATGAAAATGAAAATGTTGACCAGGCATCCCTTTGATAAAAAATGGACTAATCAAATATATAAACATGGAAGAATACACTGGGTATAAAAGGGTTAATGTTCATGCTAATAAAACTGCACACTATCTCAAGCTTACCCCGTAAAATCAACTCCAGTTCATAATGCTAATTCTTGGACGTGTGCAATTGATGAGGCGGAGTAATTCAAATCACTTGTTACAGATTGCGCACGTACATGCACGAAACTGACGCTAACTCTGCTAATTAGCAATTTGAATACATGTATAGATCAAATGTCGAGTAACTCGTCGATCTGATCAAGAGCCAGATATTTGACACTCGTATATTGGTAAAGTTTTGTCAGTGGAAAAGCACACATAATGAATAAATTTGAATTTTATTGCGCGTAGACTATAACTTTAAAGCAGTCAAGAAATAAGCACTATATTGGTTTGATATGTGTTTAGATAAATGTAACTTACATTGTATTTGAAGTGGAGAAGACGTTCTTTTAAAGAAATCCCAATAAATGCGTTTATGGTAAATCTACTATTTATGTAGCAAACAGTTTGGAACCAGATGAGACGCCGGTTGACCCAAATCTGGCTCCAACCTGTTTGCCATTCAGATTAGAATGCATTGAGAATAGTAAAAAAATGTCATTTTCTACATTTTATATTGCAATGCGTTTCGTTTGCGTCAAACTATAAAGGATAACGTGTTCGCTGCAATTCTGAATGTTTATTTTAAAATGAGTGGCAAAAACCTCGGAGCCCGATCAGACGCCGGGTTACTCGGCGTCTGATCGGGCTCCAAAATGTTTGCAATGTAATTTTTTTAAGCGTAAACGCGTTTGTCAGGAAAGAATAATGTGTTCTCCACAATGCAATCAGGAAGGTAGACGTGATTAACGACACTTTTTTTTTTTTTTTTTAAATCTTTGACTATCGTTTTCTTCATCTGAGAGCTAAACAGTTAGAACCCTGATCAAACGCCGGATCTAAACTGGCACCAAACTGTTTGCAATGACAATAATTGATTAAACCAAAACTTGATTACTCTGCAAGAGTATTAGCATATTGCTTCACAGTCAAAATGTCTCATTTCTTACTTTGATAGGTAAAGTAGACGATAATTAATATGGCAGTTAAGAGATTAACGACATTTATGCAAATGACTATCTGTCATGTCACGTGCGTGTTGCAAGTTGTCTATTATGTTGTAATATTACGTTGCACTCTTGCAGGCTATGATATAGCAATGAAGCATAATTAGCATGCATTAGACTATCGATACCCTTTAACCCATTTACGTCCAGTGGAATCTTCTATGCTTATATATTCTATTATTTCATTTTTGATCCAGGGGGTGCTTGATGTAAACTTCCATTTTCGTTTGTTTTAACCCTTAACCTGCTAGCCTATTTCTAGTTTAAAAGAGTGGTGACCACTTAAAGCAGGTTGAACGTAAAGCAGAATGCGCCTTAAAGAATAACGTTTTGCAGTTTGATTGATGACATTTTGAAACCAGTGTCAACTAGTTTGGATTCTGATCAGACACCATTTACTGACTGTGAAAGCGTTCAGTTAGTCAGGATCAAAACTATTACAGTGGGGAAAGCGTTATTCTTTCCCGTTTAAACGAAAACGAAACGCAATCGCATCGCAATTAAACGTAGAAAATAAAAACTTTTTGACAATCCTGACAGTGTTTTAAATCTGAGTGGCCAATAGTTTGGAGCCTGATCTGGCGCCAAACTGTTGGCATTGGAAATAACGGTTTTAATGTAAACGTGTTTATTGGGAAAGAATAACGTTTTCTCCACTGTAATATAAGCTTCTATCCAGTCGTGTTTACATTACTGATTGAGTACATACATGTATTTCAGTACATTAGAGAAGACGCTATTTTCTCCCGTTTGAACGTAAATGAAAAGCAAACGCGTTGTTATAATATGCAGAAACATACAACTCTTTGACAATTCTCTGAATCTTCAATTTAATCTGAATGGCAAACAGCCTGATCAGACACCGGGTTACAGTGGAGAATCTGTTATTCTTTCCCAATAAACGCGTTTACGCTAAAACTATTATTTGCAGTGCAAACAGTTTGGAGCCAGATCAGACGCCGGGTAACCCGGCGTCTGAACAGGCTCCAAACTATTTGCCACCATGATAAACAAGAATTATCAGAATTGTCCAAAAGCTGTTCTTTTCTACGTTTTAGTGCTTTGCGTTTGCGTACGTTTGCGTTTAAACGGGAAAGAATAACAGATTCTTCACTGTACAATGGAAATAATATTTTAGTGTAAACGCGTGTAATGGGAAAGAAAACATGTAACGCTTTCTCCCCTGTATAGTGTATGAACGTAAATTATTATGATAATATTCGCTCCTAAATATATAAGAGCACTAGTTGCAAAAATGCATAACCGGAAGTATATTTTAAGAGGTCGTCTTAAAGCTTTATTGTTTTAAAAAGCACTTGACAGCTTCAAACAAAGGGTCTGTGCGGCGTCCTTCTGGTCTCAAGGGTCCTAGGGGGTCCCACCCAACTATATTCGGCCACTTCCTTAGAGGCGTAATTCTATTGGCATCCGCAAATTTTGTCGGCTGCAAAAAAATATCAGAGTTTTTTTGTCTGCAAGTTTTCTATCAGAAATAGTGTGGATACAGATGGGACGCTGGGCTACTCGCCATCTTATCTGGATCCAAGCTGTATGTAGCATCAATCAGAGATGTGTTTCTGTAGCATGCAAGTAGAGGATTTTTTCGTCTTAATCCCAAATACTGTACTCTGCAGAAATCTTAAAAGTACATTTGACTTCCTGGTTACAGAGGAGCAGATGCTATTCTTTCCCATTTAAACGTAAACGAAACACAAACGCATCGCAATAAAACGTAGAATAGGACAACTTGTTGACAATTCTGACCATTCATTTTAATCTGAGTGGCAAACAGTTTGAAGCCTTGTTGAGCCGAATTATTCACACTACGAATTCTTCACACCGTAATTAGAGGTGTGAAGAATTCGTACGAAAGGGTACGAATTCTTCCACTCGTTAGACCAATGTGTGAAGATTTCGTACGAATATGTCACACAATGGCAGTGTGAGATTTTCGTACCCCCTTTTTGAACGACCTGTTGGTACCTACGGATTCTTCACACATCACCTTTCGTTTAACATTTCTTTATGAAACAAGTTCTAACAGCTTAGGCAAATCACTTTCCATAGCGCAAAAGATGGTGTATTCCGTCGTTTTGTGGGATGACACTAGAGTACTAGGGAAAACAGGCGACCCTTTCACGTACTGTCATGACCCGGGATCGAACTCGGGATGCATTGTTAAGAAGCGGGTGCGCTAAAACTGTGTTATCCACTTTTACATGCAGTGTTTACGATTTGATCAAAAATGCTCTTTAACAGCCGACCTAAATCCGAAGAATTATCTGTGGATAAGTACAGCCTTTTTTATCCAATGATCAAACTTAAGTCCCGTTGAGTTTATGCTTAGTTCCCGGCTTCTTTTGAGGCATAATAGGCAGACAACCGACAGGTTGCTTGCCGAATGCTGGTAGATTGTTGGTATTCTTAACGGGATGGGGAGAGATGGGACCCGTGGCCGTGGTCCAGTGCTCATAGTGACTATAACTTACACTCAATTGGCTCCTTACTGCTGTTGATTCGAATCCCAATCTGAACATTTGGGCTTTTTCATTTGGAGGAGCCTTCAAGCTGGCTATCGGAAATTCGGTGCTTTTACCCAGATGCAATTTTTTACCTGATACAGTTTATGACGTGCATCCTGTTTCTTCTCCCATATGCAATTAGCTTTATGTCGAGATATGACTGAAATACTGTTAACATAGTATGAACTCAGAATTCTGGGCCTCGGTTTGATTTTAAAGTGGAGTTAAAAGCTAGTTTCAACGACGGTCATAGAAACGACATCGCCTTAAAATCGGTCGATTCCGGGCACCGTACACGTCGATCGGACCCGAGAAAGCTTTTGACCAAATATACAAACGTATACAAGCGTGTCAGAAGTCGGACAAGGCCGTCTCCATCCGGCGTTTGTCTATCATATACCGGCCGTTGTAATGACGAAAAGTGACCCTACCACTCAGAATTGTGACCCCGGGATATTTTTCGACTCAGTAAATTAACCTCCCGGGTCATTTTACATGTATTATGCCAAAGCAAGTCCCAAGGACAGTTTTCTACGTCAAAAATTGTCCTCATGTGTCACTCTTTAGAATGGGGGGGGGGGGGGGGGGGGGGGGGGGGGGGCACATTTCGTCTTTACACCGGCACCCGACTGGCAACCGGATAACACCGGTTTCCTTTCGGTCTCCCACAGTATTGCACGTTTTTACTGAATGCCCATGATCTGGACTACACGATAAGGCAATCGGTAGTATGGTTCCATGTAAGAAAGTGAGCAACATAACAAAGAAGTGAAATCAGTGCGTCTTTGTAAACCTCATTCATATATTGAACCCACGATAACCAATATCGGGCGATGATGGTCGCCCGTCTTAAAACCGTTGCCCGTCCGGTATTTAAGGACTATCGCGGCAGTTTGTTCGAATTTTCAAAAATACTTAAATATTTCCTATACAACATCTGCAACAGATACCAAAGTTAGCGATGTTGCTACTTATTGAATGACAGAGTATCGCGTAACACATTCATCTGTTGTGTATACATGTGTAAATGTTCAGATCTGCAATCAGCCTCAAACAAGAGGGCCATGATGGTCGGAGTCGCTCTTCTTGCAGCCCATGGTTACTGTAATGGCGACATTAAAATTGGGCAAGTTTTCACTAAGCTCTCATATCTAAACTTATCCCACCTACTCATGGCCTTATTGTTCAAGCTAGAATACTAGAAACCAATCATGTACAAGTGCATGTAGATGGTCAAAACTGTATCATTTGTGTAACCCCAAAGACCTCCCTATGTTAACGCTATTTAAGGGCTTTAGTTTATTGGACAGAGATAATCACCTCTGTTATGAACTTAAAGAAAAACATGTTGGTGGTTTTGATCTCATGCGCTGCTTGTAAGCAAATGAGCTTAGCCTAATTCATCTTCCTGAAACCATCCCTCATCTCATCATTAATCAGCGCTAGATGACTCATTCTTGGTCACAATGCTGTAACACACTTTCTTGCATAACCTTTATTTGATAAAATCTAAAGGGGAACCATACATGGAACAATCCTATGAAGTTTTTTTCATGAAATTGGCCCAGTTGTTTCCAAGGAGGTCTTTAAAGAACAATTCGCGAACACAACGACGACGGACAACGGAAATAGGGTGATCACGTTCTCATTTGCAATTTACATGTTTGTGCTTAAACGAGTATGTTCATTGAAATCAGTTTAGAGCCAGGTCAGACACAAGCTCAAACTATTTGCCACTCAGATAAAACAAATCGTCAGATTTTTTCCAATACCTGTCCCTTTATTTTTAAAACAAATATGGAAAAGGTTAAATTTGAGGACAGACAGACAAACTAACAAACAGACTAACAAGAAGTGTTATATAAAAATGAAGCATGACTTCTTTGAAGAATTGTTTTTACCGTTTCGTCATAAGCAGAAGTTTCTTCTGGGAAAATGACCACTTTGGTCATGAGCACTGAAGGACGCTTCCAATAACAAAGCCAAAGGCAATACTCAACAACCCGATTACCATACTTTAAAATCAATATAGCTCAAACGTGCACTGTGACCGTGTCCGTTGAGCTACGGATTTTAGTCTGCATCGAAACGTTTTCATTTTACAGTAAGATTTTTTCCAAATTGTTCTATAATCCTGTAGAATACAGGACACCCTATACCCCACACTGCCACCAGTAACACCACCCCAATACTTATTTTTTGAAAATCAACAAGTTCAAAGTTATCTGTGCTATTGGTCTTTGTGCTGATTAGACCTGAGTTTTGCACATCACGTATGGTCGTGCTGTGATTGTTACGTGTTCCGAGTAATATAACTAGAAGCGTGTTCTTCGGGAAACATGTGTCAACTGCCAGCAATGATCAGTCGAACAACTAAAAATCCCAGCTTCAGTACAGCAAAAGTTATCTGCCAGAAAATAAACTGTATAAAAAGGAAATTATTATTATTATCTCATGGTATTGATGCAAGAGTTATGAACCATGTGCAAGGCACTTCCCCTCACCAAACTATTTCCATAAATGAAAGTTCATCTGATAAACAATAGTAGAACCGGAGTTATAGGCAGAAAACAGGGAAAGAAGGAATTACTCTCACCGCACTGATGCAGGAGTTATGATCCTCATGCAAAACACTTTTATACATCAATCTCTTTCGATTAAGGAATATCGCGCCAGTTTCAATTTTTTTACAGTCAAAGGGAAGCAACTTTTGAAAAACTTCTGATGTGTTGTCTCCCCTTAACCAATTCAATATAGTTTATATTTGAAATTTGTATTTTTTCCAACCTCAAAAAGCTTAATGGTGTGGTCATATAATTTGGCGTCCACGATAAGTTATATATACTAATAATGTTTGTAAAGTGATATATTGCTGACGATTAAACAGTGGATTTTGACACATTTTAGCATTTAAAAGTGGTTAACATATATCATTTATAGATAGCCCTATATGTAATTGGATAGACATGCGTTACTCTACATGCAGACTTTGTATTTTGTAGAAAAAATAGTTCGGGTAACCATAACTGTAATTAGTGATTTCAGTAAATTAATGCTTTATTAATATTTGTGAAACATATTGGCTAAATCTGAATGTAAGAACTGTAGGAGAATTTTTTTGAAAAATAACTATTTGATGTGTTCCCTTTATTGACGAATAAAATGTTGTTTCCATGTTTTTATGCTACTTCCTCATATTCTTTTCTTTTTTTATGAAAACATATGAATAACCCAATATCTAAGGAAAATTACAAAGCTGAAGAGGGGTGTTCTGAGATTTTATTATCAACAGCACGTGTCTCTGGATAATTAGGGGTATACCAAAAAACAAGCTATTAAGAAAAGAACCAGTTCGGGGACTCCCTATTTTATTTCATATTTCTGCACAACAGGGTATATACTAGCAACATGCAGAATTTGAAAAAAATCTGAATGGTTTGAAAATTCGAACAAACTGCCGCGATAGTCGTTAATGAAATTTTAATTTCAAAAGCTTCGGAATGGCAGAATCTCTCGGAAAATAGTAGAAAGGGGAATACCTCTCACGGTGTTTATACAATAATTATGAACTGTGTTTGCAATACACGTCTACTCATTAAACTCTTTAAATGAAATTTCACCTTTAAAACTTCAGTAAAAAACAAAACCATGACAGTCGGACGATCGGACAGACAGTCTACGGTAAGTTGACCGACCCCGACGTGTCATCATTGCCTTCAGCTGGTGACACAGAAACCGGTCCATACATTTATAAAGTTCTTAGAATGCATCGTACAGACGGACCGAATAATATCCGATACGACGGAATCGAGTAAATTATATGGTCACCAAAGTGCTATTACTACCATGCTATTTTTCAGTTTTATGTGTCTATAATTAATTATATCGTGTGCCGAAAATGTGACATTTGTACCCCATGTGACCTTGACCTTTTACCTTATATCTGGTGGCTAAAAGCTTTTTGGAAAGTGTGACGTTTTCGTATGCACAAATTTTTTACATTCGTTTTTAAAAAAAATCGACATGTGAAGAATTCGTATCTACTGTCAGGGGGGGCTGAGAGTAAGTACGAATTATTCACAAATGTGTGACATATTCGTATGAAATTCCTACGAATTCCTCACAGGTGTGAAGAATTCGTAGTGTGAATAATTCGGCTCAACAAAGCCTGACCGGACGCATGGATATAATAGATTCAGCGTAAAACGCGATTACAGTGAAATCCCTCTAAACCGGACATGTGTGGGGACAACATAAATGCCCGGTTTATAGGGGTTTCCGGTTTAGAGGGGTTTTAACCCATAGCTTGTTTTAGCCAATTGTGTACATGTAGCATTATCGTGCTTCTGGCATTTGAAAAATATGATCAGTCTAAAAACACCCTCAAGAAAAGTCTTCAAATATTAATTTTTTAGATGTTTTCCATCGCTTTATCCGTTGCGTCCAAAGACGCAACAGAAATTGATCACAGGATCGGACATAAATCCGGGCCGAATTATGTACTCTCAACAGCTACTCAGTGGAGTACGTTAAATCTATCCAAGAGATATAAATACATGTAGCCCGGCTGGACGAGTGGGCTAAGTGGTTGTTTTTTTTGCTTTTTCTGCCCCCGCGTGCCGGGTCCCGGGTTCGAATAATTTTTTTGTATTGAAATGCATTTTTTAAAACAGAATTTCTTATCCTCAACTAATTCTTACCCGTTTATATAAGCGTTTGACATATATTTACAAATTACTATTTTTAATGCTAAAATCTGGTTGCGAGCCTCTTTAATTATCATCAGTGATATTTGATAAGGAAGTTTTTATTGTTCCTAAGTGTTTCCGATTCTAGTCATCATAAGAGTATACAGAAGGATGTTTGGGTTTAGCAGTCCAAGTGTCCACTGTTTACAGTAGAGAAGACGTTATTCTTTCCTAATAGCGCGTTTACGCTACAACAATTACTATTACATTGTATTTCTCTAGCAAACAGTTTCGAGCCAGATCAGACGCCGGGTTACCCGGCGTCTGATCAGGCTTCAAACTGTTTGGCATTCAGATTAGAATGAACAATCAGAAATGTCAAAAGGTTGTTATTTTAAACATGTTATTGCAATGCGTTTGCGCTTCGTTTGCGTTTAAACGGAAAAGAATAACGTATCGTAGCCTTTAGCCTTTGAACGATGAGTAAGTATCGTCTGCTCACTTTATGTGAATTTAGATGTTACGTGTAATCTATTAATACACCTTAAACATTTAAACGAATATGAAAGTGTTGGCATCCTGATCGGACACATAGTTACCCGGCGTCTTCTTAGTATGGAAACAGTTTGAACCTACTAGTTACGTAATACAGTTTGACGTTTACCCCTTCGTTATCAAATACGCCAAAATACTCGTTTGCAAGCAGTTTGGATACTGATCAGACGCAGCGTAACGCGGCGTCTTATCAGAATCCAAACTGTTTGACACCGGTTTCGAAATTTCATCAATCATACTTTTTAAACGATATTGCAGACAACAATATTGAAGCAGACGACAATATGGCGGTGAAGGGGTAAACTCTCACGATAAATTTGATCATGAAATGGTTCAAGGGGATTTGTGTGTATGCAACTTTGGGGATTTAGAGGCGTTGAAGAGGGGATGAGATAATGAACACACATCATGATTATTTGATAATTAACACGTTCTTATGCTGCATATTTCAAACTGACTTTTCCACTATTGAAACATGGCCAGTCTATTTTGATATTACGGTTGTAAGGTTGTCTTTAGACGATATTTCAGAAGAAATGAAAATCAAACCAACAGTGCAGACCTCGATCAGAGGTCTCCCTCAGGAACCCTTTGATCAGGATCTGCAATGTGTACATATTATAGACATGCTGATTTTCAGTATATTAAGTGTTAACCCGGAAACTGTTCACTGATGTACAGTGGAGTAGACGTTATTCTTTCCCAATAAACGCGTTTACCCTAAAACTATTATTTCAAGTGCAAATAGTTTGGAGCCAGATCAGACGCCGGGTAACCCGGCGTCTGATCTGGCTCCAAACTGTTTGCCGTCTAGGCTAAAATCAACAGACAGATTTGTCAAAAACTTGTCATTTTCTCCATTATAGTGCAATGCGTTTGCGTTTCATTTGCGTTTAAACGGCAAAGAATAACGTGTTCTCCACTGTACCACAAGCGGCTCCCTCTTGTAAAATTCATACGGGTTAGTGTCATAAAGGCGAGTTGACTGTTACATGTACCAGTTCTAGTAACAAAGAACAGAAGGTTCCTCCATACCAGCTCCATACCAGCTGAAATATCAGATCAGCGGGCGCATGGCCCGTCAGCAATATTCCCGCGTGTTTATTCAAGTGATATTTTAAATCTGGAGTTTTTGACATAAACATATACATGTACCTCTTTTTTGAAAAAGGGGCCATTAAGGAGCAGCAGGCCATCTGTATAAGCTATTAGTCAGCATCTGAGGCATTGGGTTGCTGTAATGTTGTGAGTGAGAGGAAAAAAGCCACTGATCTCGCGCAGAGTTGGTAAGATAGTTGCGTGTCAAGAAATTTAAGTTGATAAACAGTTGATGTTAAAAGGAGAGGATTTAACAATGGAAGTGTTGCGAAGAACTATGGCGCTAGAGATTCTGTTTGGATTTATTGTGATGCTCAATTTACATGGATGTACTGCAAGTAAATATATATATTTTTTCTATCTTTTATTATTTTTATTTGTAATGTTGGTATTCTGGTCAGGGTTCAAACTTCTAGATCAATACCTCTATTTTCAGACCGATGTAAATGAGGTGTTGATCTGGCAACTTGTCTGCTGGAGTTGCTATATGACTGAAAAACTGCTCAAGCAACTTAAAACCCTATTTCAACAAATTTATTTTTACTTTGTAATATAATATAAATAGCATCAATTTATTGAAGAAACATGGATACAGTGGAGAATCTGTTTTTCTTTCCCAATAAACGCGTTTACGCTAAAACTATTATTTGCAGTGCAAACAGTTTGGAGCCAGATCAGACGCCGGGTAACCCGGCGTCTGATCAGGCTCCAAACTGTTTGCCACCAAGATAAACAAGAATTATCAGAATTGTCCAAAAGCTGTTCTTTTCTACGTTTTATCGCTTTGCGTTTGCGTTTAAACGGGAAAGAATAACAGATTCTCCACTGTACATGTATGTTTAATCATATTTAAATGTTAAACTCAGGACAAATGTCATGCAGAAATGTTCTCTAATAGACTTAGCATAAATAATCATGCATGTGCTACATGTACATCTACATGTACATGTAAATAGACAATCGTCACTAAACATTCTTAAACACAGTGTGCATGTGTACATGTACAGTTGAGAAAACGGTACTCTTTCCCGATATACGCATCAACGCTAAAACTATTATTTCCAGTGCAAACCCGGCGTCTGATCAGGATCCAAACTGTTTGCCTCTAAGATCAACATGAGTAGTAAGAATTGTCGAAAAGTTGTCCTTTTCTATGTTTTAGGGCATTTGCGATTGCGTTTCGTTTGCGTTTTAACGGGAAAGAATAACGTTTTCTCCGCATGTATAAAGGCTAGCGGTTGATAAATTTATGATGGAAGTAAAGCAAATTGTATGAAAGAGAAGTTACAGCTAAACGCAAAAGTAAAACAGAGAGCTTTCTGTTTTACTTTCACCTTGCTTTAATGAGTCACATACCTTAAACCCATATAATTATATAATTAATACAGCTCATTTGTCGTAATAACAGAGGGGGTTACATATTGTATAAGTTCAGAAATTCTAATGATGCGGATCTCCAGCTATACATGTAACTTGTACAGTGGAGAAGACGTTATTCTTTCCGGATAAACGTGGTCATGCTAAAACTAATGTTTCCATTGCAAACAGTGTGGAAACAGATCAGACGCCGGGTAACACGTCTTTTGATCAGACTCCAAACTGTTTTCCATTCAGTTTAAATTAACATTCAGAATGTTCAAAAGTTGCCATTTTCTATATTTTATTGCAATGCATTTGCGATTTATTTGTATTCAAACGAGAAAGAATAACGTAAATTCCACTATAACTTGTACACTTCAGTGGAAATACGTTATTACTTCCAGTTTAAACACAAGCAAAACGCAAACGCATCTCAATAAAACGTAGAAAAAGACACTTTTCGGCAATTTTTACTATTCATATTTATCTGAAAGACAAACAGTTTGGAGCCTGATCAGACGCCGGGTTATCCGGCGTCTGATCTGGCTCCAAACTGTTTGCAATGGAAATAACAGTTTTAGCGTAAGTGCGTTTATTGGGAATAAAAACGTCTTCTTCACTGCAAACGTTTTTTGGGACAGAATAGCGTTTTCTCCCCTGTACATGTAGCTTAGTGAGTCTAAGGCAAGTGAGATCAAAAGATATCCGAATGCTTATCTGGCCCTTGCTGTTAACACTTTAATTAACTTACCCACAATCTTTAATACGCTCAGCATGTGTCGTCTTCAAATTTAGTGGCTTCAGCTCAGAGAAGATTAATCTGCAGGTTCCTTCATGACATGCTGGTGTAGTGGTGCCTACACGTAGCAGTGAAGGGGTTAATACGGTTAAACAACTATCCCATAAATACGCCTTTGTATGCCTTTAATTTATCCCTCCACTGAATACAAATGTTTCACTTAATACAGTCATGAATATGTACGAAAAGAAATAGTTTCTATATCCTAGCAGATTAGAGCTTAAAGCAGGCTGAAAGTAAAGCAGAATACGCCTTTCAGGCGCATTCTGCTTTACTTTCAGCCAGCTTTAAATGGTCACCTGCCTTTAAAACTAACACTGACTATGGGTAAAGGGTTAAATCTTTAATTCAGTAAAACCACTCAATAATAGAACAGAACAGAACAAATATTGGGGAACATGGGGAATAAGATATAGATCTGCAAAGACACGTTAGTGCTTAAATGCAGTGTAAACGTAGTGCAAAACGCTCCCTTAAGAGAGTTTGCATTATGTTTGGCCTGCATTAAGCTGTTACCCTTATACATGTATAAACCTGTCAAATACCTACGTTGCAAGTGGCCGCTGAACACAGGTTTTTTGTGTACACATGCACATGTTATACTGTTTCTATAAATGTTAATTATTGTCGAAAGTCCATCTCTGCATTCTAAATTCCAAACAAAGAAATAAAAAATGTTATTCCAATAGTTACATGTAATAGTGCGCAAGTGGACTTTCAGCCGTCTACGGATAAATTCGAGCTATACATAATCGGCACTTTTTTTATTATTTTTCTTTATTGCACAAAAATTGAAGTAAACGAAATGCAAACACGTTGCGATAAAATGTCGACAATTTCAACATTTTGACAGTTCTCGCGATTTATTTTACTCGGAGTAGCAAACAGTTTGGAGCCTGATCAGACGCCGGTAACTCGGCGTCTGATCTGGCCCCAAACTGTTTGCTATGGAAACAATAGTTTTAGCGTACATGTAAACGCGTTTATTAGAAGTGAAAACGTCTTCTGCACTGTAAGGTATAGGCGACTTGGTGATAACATTTTATTGCACACAGTTTGGGACACGATCTTTTCAGGATAAAAGTAATTAAGGAATACCGGGTATCCTGCGATAAGCGATCACATGCCTTTAAATCCACCCCCTTCTTTAATGGCTGGTGATGGTTATACCTTTGATGCTTTACCTATTAATACATATATATATATTGACTTGCCTACATGTACATGTACATATATCTTGATAAGAAAAAGAACCATTTAAATAACCTTCTATGTTAAACAATGGAAATCACTTCATTCTTACCCGTTTGAACAAAAAAAAAAAAAACGAAATGCAAACGCAGTGCAATAAAATGTAGAAAATGACAGTTTAACACCAGTGATGAGTTCAGTAAAGAAATCGATGGCCGTCGATGGCCATCGATTGCGAGTTGGCTACCGGTCTGACATACATGTACAGTGGAGAAAACGCGATTCTTTCGTTCAAGCGCAAAACGCATTGCCATGAAATAGATTTAAGCCGAGTGTCAAACAGTTTGGAGCCTGATCATCCGGTTACCCGGAGTCTGATCTGGCTCCAAGTTTAAGCGTAACCGGGGTTATTTGGATATAAAACGTGTTCTCTACCGTACTCTGCACGCTGCACACGGGTCACGAACTACTAACCTAAACAACAAACAGTGGTAATTGAACACGCTACATCTATATGACACTGTGTAAGAAATGTTACCATGTACAGTGTAGGTGTTATTCTTTCAAAATTTAAAAAAAACTTTTCTCCTTTACTGCAGATTAAAACTACACGACTTGTATGTTGTCAGAGTGCGTTTGCACTTAAAACATGGCCATACCCACATATCTTCAAAAGCTAACCAGTCAAGAAAGCAGACAGCGGCTTAATTGAGAACACAAGCAAAGCAGACAGCGCCTATCGAAAGCTGTCTGCATAACACTTGTCCTTTATTAAGCAGACATCCTTGTTAAAGATCGATATTACTATTAACTTGGTGGCCGTTTATTACAAGTCTGACTGTTCTGTAAATAAAAATCATGGACACAGTACAATTGAGAAGACAATATTCTTTCCCAATAAACGCGTTTACGCTAAAAGTATTGTTTCCATTGCAAACAGTTTGGAGTCAGATTTATCCGGCGTCTGATCAGCCCCAAACTGTTTGCCCAGTGTTACCCGGTGCCTGATCAGGTTCCAAAACTGTTTGCAAAGGACATAGCCATTATTGCAGATATTCGCGTATATAGTGAAAGACTAACGCCTTCTCCACTGTAATATGTTAACACAGAAATACCAATCTATTACACAAGTCAAGACTTTGCAAACAGTTTGGATCAAGATCAGACGCCGAGTAACTATGATCCGTCTGACACTCATGCATGTGCCAATTCGCCAGTCAAAGTTTCCAAACATAAGATTTGAAAACAAAACACAACCAAGTGCAAATGACAATGTTAAAAGCAGATTGCAATATATCGGTTTAAATAAGGGTTACAGTCTTGGAATTCATACACCCGGGCCTCATTGTTTACTTACCTTGTAAGTCGTGCATTGGCACGTGCGAAACTGTCTAACTAGGTGATACACAGCGGGTATCACGAGCTATACAGTAAATACGTTATTCTTTCCCGTTTAAACGCAAACGAAACGCAAACGCAATGCACTAAAATGTAGAAAATGGCAATTTTTTGACAATTATGAATGTTCGTTTCAATCTGAATGACAAACAGTTTGGAGCCTGATCAGACGCCGGGTTACCCGGCGTCTGACCTGGCTCCCAACTGTTTGCATTGGAAATAATAATTTTAGCATAAACGCGTTTATTGGGAAAGGTACACGTGTTCCCCACTGTATATTGCTGATGCTCGTACGATAACAACGTGTCAAGCCATTTGAGTCGCTGTATACGTTTTGGTGTTGACAGAAGGGATGTAAAATGGCTACGTATTATTACTCTAGTATGGCCCTGACGATTTGGTTTGGAATTATTCTGATGCTGCCCATACCTGGAAACACTCAAAGTAATTGAATATGTTTTATTTTAGTTTACACATATTTTATTTTAGTTCGCTCATTCGAGTATAAGAAGGGCTATTACACTATTACTCTCTCTGGTTACTCGTGTCGGCATGGTTCTCATGTTCAAAACTTTAAGTTCTATACAACGCTCCCTCTCTATAACGACATCCAATGGGAGACGAAAATTGTGTTCGTTGTTCGGAGGGAGTCGTTATAGGGATGAAAATATGCTTACATTTGCAAACTGCGGCGTCTAATCTGGATTCAATCTGTTTGTAACTCGTCGCTAAGTTTCTTCTTTCAAAATAGCAATGCCAAAGAATTTAAAAAAAAAAAGAATTTTGAGTCAAAATGTCCATTATGTAACTTTGAGAAAAACAGCAGACGATACTTTTAAGCAGACGACATTGCAGCCGTGAATAGGTTGGATATAATTGTCCTGTTCAGGGAACTGCGACAAGGGTCGTTGTAAGTAGCAATGCCAAAGGATTTTTTTAAACAAATAATTTCTGGGATATTTTGTGGTTAATGGGTAGATCTTGACCTAAACATGTATAAAAGAAACAAAAAATGATACTAAAGTAAAACACTTGAAAAAAATATGAAAAAAAGAAATGACCCAATATTTGCCTCAGAAATGGCTTTTTTCATTTCTCTTCAAAAAGCAACCCAAGTCTGCAATACAGTACTTATGTGATTTTTAACAATTTAGATATTGCCATACCCCAACTAGGTATTGGGGACTATATAGGAATTTTTGTTTCATTCTGCTTATCCATCGCACCCGTCCGGCTATCTGTTCGGCCATCCGTCCATCCCAAAATTGTCCCGAGCATAATTTTTTTCTTCAAAATTTCTTTAATATGTCACGTAAGATGACACAACCTGGTAGTGTGGATATATATAGAGGATAACTGTTTTTTTTCAGTGTAAGATCGAAATTTAATCCATTGAGTGAACATCAGACGTGATATTTTCACGAGTGGCGAAGCCACGAGTGAAAATATAACAGTCTGATGTTCACGAAATGGATTAAAATCGATCTTACACTGAAAAAACACAGTTATTCTATTTATTTATGCTTTTAAGCCACTTTTTGAACGAAATTGTTTAAAATTTGAAAGCGAACGTACATTATTTATCCCGTGTTGAGCCCCACGATTTATGTCGAACACATGTGCGTGACAGTTGGCGGTATAATGACGTCACTTATTTGTTGATTTGACGTCATCCGAATTACTTCGTTGCTCCCGAGTTTGGATTCGTGCTCTTCCGGTGAGTAGTTCGCGACAAATCGGACTGCCGGAATTTAACGATAAGACACGATTGACTACGATTCTTGGGGAGCCCTACGGGGAAAATTCATAATAAAAGCGACTGGTGATAAGCCACTGCAGTGGATTACCAAGTTAGAATCCACTGCTATTTCGTAGTAAGCCACCGAAAAGCATAAATAAATTGGGATAACTAAATGTTGTGTAACAGTTTCCCCGGCAAATTTGACCTTGACCTTGACCTTTGAACTTGATTATTGAAAACTCTTGTTAAAAGAATAACTCATATACCATATCTTCTATGATGACAAAACCTAGTGTGTCCATACATCTTAAGATGGTGACGTGTAATATGGCACTTTCAGGCCCCCTTGACCTCTGACCTTAATTATTGAAAAATCTTGTTAGAACCATACCTCATAAACCATATCTTCTATGATGACAAAACCTTGTGTGTGCATACATCTTAATAGGGTGACGTGTAACAGGCCACTTTCAGGCCCTCTTGACCTCTGACCTTGATTATTAAAAAATCTGGTTAAAAGGTTAAGTATACATCATATAGCATATCTTTCAGGTACGATTGACCTCGACCTCTGACCTTGATTAGCGAAAAATCCTGTTAAAACGATAACTCATATACCATATCTTTTATGATGACAAAACCTAGTGTGTGCATACGTCTTAAGATGGTGGCTATCAAATACTACTTTCAAGCCCTTTTGACCTTGACCTCTGACAATGATTAACGAAATATCTTGTTAAAAGCATAACTCATATACCATATCTTCTATGATGACCAAAACAAGTGTGTTCATACATCTTAAGATGGTGGCGTGTCACATTCCACTTTCAATATTTACTTTTTGTTTCATCAAATTCCGTCAAATAACGTCACAGTATGTGCATTATCACGAAAATGTGCATCACAATGTTTTATGTCGTTTGGGACGTCCTCATTCCTTAGCAACGGACCAACATGTATGTAGGTGTGATCTGTAGCGCGTTCAAGTACAGTATCGATGCAATCGATTGCAACAGAAAACGGTAACAATTTACCTTTACATGTAACGACCGTTAGGCTGTTACCGATTGCGAACGACACGAACGGCCTCAGAGGTAGTTCGCCATCCCCAACAAGGAAAACAAAATGGCTACCAAATGAATTTAATAAAACCAGCGAACAGTCCCGACTTAATTTCTCATCAATAAACCAACATTTTCCGATACTTAATGTATCAAACAAAGCAGCTTACATCTGAGCAGCTAAATCTTATTTTTATATGCGGTAAAATTGATGCATTTCAGTTGATTAGTGCACTTTTGCTTGTGTTATATAGATTCGTACACAAATCGTTCGTACCCTTGAAAAATTATTAAACATGGGGGCGCAATGAGTTATTATTGAAGAGTATTGGTGAACGTTAGATGTCATACTATATGGGTTGTTTGCATCGGTAAACGTTACTGTTCGCTGATACGGTACTTGAACGCGCTACTGTTAGGTGTTCACAGTAAACGCCCTATGCGATTGGAACTTGCACCAAATGCTATAAATCATCTTTAAATGAAATATATTCAGTTTTATATAATTTACATCGAATGCAAAATTAAAAGAAACTTTACCTGTTTAATTTTGGCCAATGAAATCACTCCGTTCATTCGACCCCTTCCGGTATTCAAAATGGCATTTAAAATGAAATTAGTCTTTCACTTAGAATACTTTTTTCATCAATCACAACACTTACTATTTTTCTTATTGCTGACTGTTTCGTCCACAACTGTGGACATCCTCAAAGCTACTGGCGACGTGACGACTTCTCACTCGCGGCTTTGAACCTCTATGGATTTACCAACACAATGAACACTTTCAAGAATAGTCTTTCACTTGTCAATTTCGTGCCAAATTACATGTACATGTATATTTCATATAGCTGATTGCAAAGAGGGTCATGTTTTGACATAAACGTGTTTTCTCTAATGAATCAAGGTGAACATTCCGGTGTAACGCAGTAGAATGACCCACCCCTGCTAAAATGACCCATGGGTCATGTCACTACGTAGAACAGTGACCCGGGTCATTTTACTACGTAGAAAAATGACCCCAGATCGTAGAAAAAGGACCCCATCGACTCGTAGTAAAATTATCCCCTAACGGTCTGGGTCATTTCTCTACGTAGTATAAAGACCCGGGTCCGTGTGCACAGGTGGGTCATTCTACTGCGTAACACCGACCGTAAAGGCGGTTAAATGTGCAAACCGACAAGATTTTCCCTTATTTTGGCCAATAAAAAACTGGACGTCCCAAACAACATAACACGTTTTGATGTACATTTTTCGTCATAATTCATGTACTGTGGCGTTATTTGACTGAATTTGATGAAATAAAAAGTAGATATTGATAAATTAATCATTTCTCAAGGGTACCACAAGAGAATATTGGCGATCTAGTCTGTTTTAGCACCAGTTTAAGTCGATAGTTAAGACTACCTGTCGAATTGCGTTGTATATCTTGTATCTATAGAAGTAGATCTAGATTTATAGTAAAATTATTATGTTTTTTTGGGGTAATATATCTAGATGTATGTGTCAAGTACCTGTGGTTGTATACCTTGTATCTATTTTTTTTTTTTTGGTAATAGATCTAGATGTATGTGTCAAGTACCTGTGGGTGTGGCCATTTTGGGAGATAATTTGGGAGACAAATTATTTCCCTTGGCTGTCGGACCCCTGAATACTTTGAAACAGAATTTAAGTATGTTTCACGGCGATGTTATACATTTTTTTGGTCGTAGCATGTAAAGAAATGTTAAAATTAATATAAAATGCAAGTTAAATAAGTGGATATTGTCGCGTTATGGACGCGCTTACCTTTTATTTATTTCACGTCCGTTTTTCTGTCAGCAAACTTTCAAGTAGCCTCGTGGTAAATATATTTCCAGTTTTTTAAATCATTCGGAATGCTATTTCCGGTGTTTTGATCCCGATCTCGCCATTCATAAGACCAGGCGTACACTAGGGCGCGGGCAAGATGCGGAATACAAATTTAGCGATTCCGCAACCCTTCCGCATATTCTTGAAAGCTTCTTTTCATTGTCCGAATCATTCCTAAACACTTCCCCATGATTCCGCACCTTCCGGAGGGGTAAAATTGTCCGCGTCAAAATTTTGGTCGATAGCAAAATTTGGACGCGGAAATGAACTTCCTGACACCTTCCGCAACCAGTCTGCATTGTCCTGCCGACATCGCCAGGACATCCAGCCTTTCCTGAAGCATTCCGGCTCTTCCGTAACCGCTCCTAAAAGCTTCCGCGGTAAATAGATCTTCGCACGTCGATAGGAAGACATGCGGAAGACAAGCGGAAGGTACCCCGAATCCTTCAGGAACGTGCGGAGCGGGTGCGGTACTGAATAAGTGAGTGCGAGGAACCGACGCGGACAAAGTATCACGTGGGAACATTTGTCCTACTACGATCGGCTTGTTCGGGGGACATTCTGCGTCTGTCCTGTTTAATTCCTAGGACTGTCCCAAGATATCTGCAGACAATACGCAGAGCCTGGTGGCAGAGTTTCACAATATTGCAAAAAAAAATCGGACATTGCTTCGTACCAGACGCGGAAGCTATGCCGAAATGCCATTTTTTATTCCGCAACCCTTCCTAATCTTGTCCGCACTCTAGTGGACGCCAGGCATAAAGGGTGTTAAGCCCGATGAAAAATACGCGTATTGTTAGTTTGGAAGCCATTTTGATATACATATTTATGAGATCACCCGAGGCCCCGCCCCCTTTCGGCCTTTGGCATTGCTACTATCAAACTTATTCAAATTATGGCCCCTTTGTCAAAAATGGTCCCAACCGGGGCTTACATGTATCAGTTTTACATATAGACATGCAAATGAAAACAATTGAAAATCATCTCTGGAACAGTTAGCACAAGACCCTATTGTATTTGGCATGTAGATTTGCCTTATGGTCTTCTACCAAAATTGTTCAAATCATGGCCCCTAGAATGCTAGATTAAAACTGACCCCGCTTCGGGGCTTATCAGCTTACTATACAATGACTTACATAGGAAAACCAGATCAGACACCGGGTACATGTAACCTGGCGTCTGATCAGGCCCAAAACTGTTTGCCATTCAGATTGAAATGAGCCTTCTGAATTGACAAAAACGTTTCCATATCCTACATTTTATTGCAATGCTTTTTGCGTTTCGTTTACGTTTAAAGGGAAAAGAATGTCTCTTCTCTACTCACCATTTTGCCCATGGAAGCGCCCTCTCAGCATCTGACGTTTTTAGCTCGCCTGTACGTAGTACATGACGAGCTATTGCAATACCCCCGGTGTAGTCGTCGTCGTCGTCGTTGTCGTCGTCGTTGTCGTCGGCGTCGTCGTTAACGGCGTAAGCAATTTTAAGAAAATGTCTATAACTTCTATGTCCCTTGATGTTGCTTTCATAGTTGGTATGTGTGTGTATATGGACAAGACCTTTCCATGCACAGAAATTTGTTGACCCCTGTGACCTTGACCTTGAACTTAGGGCCTGCGTTTAGGTTTCGAAATCTGCGTTTAGGTTTCGAAAAATGCCTTTAAACTTCTATGTCCCTTGAGGCATTGCTTCCATAGTTGGTATGTGTGTGTATATGGACAAGACCTTTCCATGCACAGAAAAATTTAGACCCCTGTGACCTTGACCTTGAACTTAGGGCCTGCGTTTAGGTTTCGAAGTCTGTGTTTAGGTTTCGAAAAATGCCTTTAACTTCTATGTCCCTTGAGGTATTGCTTCAATAGTTGGTATGTGTGTATATATGGACAAGACCTTTCCATGCACAGAAATTTTTTGACCCCTGTGACATTGACCTTGAACTTAGGGCCTGCGTTTAGGTTTCGAAATCTGTGTTTAAGTTTAGAAAAATGCCTTTAACTTCTATTTCCCTTGAGGCATTGCTTCAATGGTTGGTATGTGTGTGTATATGGACAAGACCTTTCCATGCACAGAAAAGTTTTGACCCCTGTGACCTTGACCTTGAATTTAGGGCCTGCGTTTAGGTTTCGAAATCTGTGTTTAAGTTTAGAAAAATGCCTTTAAACTTCTATGTCCCTTGAGGTATTGCTTCCATAGTTGGTATGTGTGTGTGTATATGGACAAGACCTTTCCATGCACAGAAAAATTTAGACCCCTGTGACCTTGACCTTGAAATTAGGGTCTGCGTTTAGGTTTCGAAATCTGCGTTTAAGTTTCGAAAATCCATTTAACTTATATATCCTTTGAGGTATTGCTTTCATAGGTGGTGTGTGTGTGTATATGGACAAGACCTTTCCATGCACAGATAAATTTGGACCCTTGTGACCTTGACCTTGAACTTAGGGCCTGTGTTTAGGTTTTGAAAAATGCCTTTTACTTCTATGTCCATTGAGGTATTGCTTTCATAGTTGGTTTATGTGTGTATATGGACAAGACCTTTCCAGGCACTGCAAAATTTAGACCCCTGTGACCTTGACTTTGAACTTAGGGCCAATTTTTAGTTTTCGAAATCTGTGTTTTGGTTTCTCAAAATTTTTATTACTCCTATGTCCATTGAAATATTCCTTTCATATTCAGTTTGCATGTGTATATGGACAACATCTTTCCTTGCATGCAAAATGTTTGAGCCCTCTGACCTTGACCTTGAACTTAGGACCCGCGTTTAGGTTTCAAAGTCTGCGTTTAGGTTTCTCAAAATTTCTTTAACTCATATATATCCATTGAGATATTTCTTTCATATTTGGCATGCATGTGTATATGGACACGACCATTCCATGCATGCATACAAATTAGCCCAGTGTCCTTGACCTTGAACTAAGGTCGCGAAAGGTTTTAGGTTTCGAAATCTGCGTTTAGGTTTCAAAAATGCTTATAATTCCTATGTCCCTTGAGGTGTTATTTTCATATTTGATTTGCCAGTGTATATGGACAAGACCTTTCCATGCAGGCAAAAAGGTTGACCTCTGTGACCTTGAGTGTGCTTTTAAGTTTCTAAAGGTGCCGGTGGCGAGCTTTGTTGTCTCTCTGACAACTCTTGTTTTTATTTGAATAACCTTTTCATACTTGTACATGTACCATATCTTGATAAAGAGTCATAGGAAACATTTACGCATGGTCATCCAGACAGGTGGATACTTAAAACAGGCTGAAAACAAATCTGTTTGGAAAGGATGTGTAATATGACATATTCAATATTCATCGATTGGAAAACATACATTTACCAGTACATGTACCCACATAGTGTCTGATTAGGCTTCATCCTCAGATTAAAAATACCACACAGGGCTTCCATTTCTCCGGATCTTTCCTAAGTCGTCGGATTTTTTTCTGGTACATGGTAGCTTAAAGCAGACTGAAAGCAAAGCAGAATGCGCCTTAAGGCGCATTCTGCTTTTCTTCCAGTCTGCTTTAAGTAGTCACTTGTCAACAAAGCTAGAAACAGGCTATGTAGCAAAGGTACGATACGTAAAATAATACTTGAAAAATGCAAATTTGGAAATCAAGGATTTTTTTCATGTCAACTTATGGCCGCCCTGGAACCATCTACATTTCAAGAAATTGACATATGCTACATTTTATTACATTGCGTTCGTTTTCTTTAAAATTGAACAAGAAACCGTGTTCTGCAACGTATTACATGTATTTTGCGGAAACTCATAACATTACTCATCAGTTCAAGGTCTTTCGAGCGGAATCGAGGTTTACTTACATTGAATCAGTGGGGAATTCATATTTAAGCATAAACATAGCCAATTTGAAAAACGAGACAAGAACGCCTCGGTTTCTAGAACTACTTGGGAGAGAACAAATTGATGTATTCGGGCATGAAACGACTCAAAATAAGATGAAGTTAAGAAAAGGGCTCATAAAGGAGCTTTTTGCTTTACTTTCATCTTTCATCCTTAAGCAGCAACTTGCTTTAAACATAAAAAACAATAATTGAATGAGTGTATGCAATAACGAGTTTTTATAGTACATGTTCTACAGTGGAGAATCTGTTATTCTTTCCCAATAAACACGTTTATGCTAAAACTATTATTTGCAGTGCAAACAGTTTGGAGCCAGACCAGACGCCGGGTAACCCGGCGTCTGATCAGGCTCCAAACTGTTTGCCACCAAGATAAACAAGAATTATCAGAATTGTCCAAAAGCTGTTCTTTTCTACGTTTAAGTGCTTTGCGTTTGCGTACGTTTGCGTTTAAACGGGAAAGAATAACAGATTCTCCACTGTACCCCTACTTGAAAGAATAATAAGTTAAAATCTGTTTTTCATATATCAAGTGTGGTTTCCAGCGCTGAGAAAAACTCTGGTCGTAAGAGCATATGATAAGGTTAATGAGTTTTCAAGCCGCTCGAGAGACGTAGGTTCTCATAATCAGACAAGTGTTAAAACATTGGTCCAGATCTAACTGATGTTACAGTGGAAAAATGTAATTCTTTCCCGTTTAAACGGACACGCAAACGAAACGCAAACGCATCGCAATAAAATGTAGAACATGATTTTATTTGACAATTCTGAAAGCTCATCTGTAATCTGAATGACAAACAGACTGGAGCCTAATCAGACGCCGGGTAACGTCTTCTCCATATGTGCTGAATTCCAAACATTGAATTATTTCAGTTCTCGCATTTATTTCTGTAAAAAATAGGCCAGTGTATATCTTGTTTTTAGCTACAAACAGTAATGAAGAATGCGTCTTAAAAGACATATCAATGCATATTGCATGGCAAAAGGAATACAGAAAGTACATTTATTATATGCCTTCGAGTGATATCGAGCGTTTCCGCGTGTATTTGCAGAGTAAAATACAAGAGTCTGTATCAGCCACCTTGTATCAGCAACTTTGTATTTTACTCTGACCTCGCTTTCGATTTGACGTGACGTCATTTACGTACATGTACGAGTGCCGCGTTATTCTTTGTGACATACAAAAAATCTTGTTCTGCTTCAAATAACTAATAAATTTTGGATATAAAATGATTTAAACAACTATTTAGTTGTTTCTGGTTTGTATTCAAGGCATATAATAAACACATCACCAGTTGGCAGTGCGCAACGTGTTGCATTTAGCTCTCGACGTTTTTGGCGGAAACAACCGATCAGACTCGCGCCAAGGCGCTCGTCAGATCGGCTATTTCCGCCAAAAACGTCTCGAGCTAAATACATCACTCTGTATCGCGCTGTCAACTGGTAATGTGTATGTATCATTATTTCTGCATTACAGTGGAGAATCTGTTATTCTTTCCCGTTTAAACGCAAACGTACGCAAACGCAAAGCACTAAAACGTAGAAAAGAACAACTTTTGGACAATTCTGATAATTATTGTTTATCTTGGTGGCAAACAGTTTGGAGCCTGATCAGACGACGGGTTACCCGGCGTCTGATCTGGCTGCAAACTGTTTGCACTGCAAATAATAGTTTTAGCGTAAACGCGTTTACTGGGAAAGAATAACAGATTCTTCACTGTAAGCATTGTGTTGTCTTAGAGGCTGACATTGAGAATGTCTTTAAGAATCTGCTGTACCGAGATTATATATGCATTTTTATAGAACTCACTCTCAACAACAACCAATGGGAGACAAAGATTGAGGGTGTTGTTCTAATGGAGTTGTTACAGGGAGGGAAATTGGCTTACATTTGCAAACAACTTGAATCCAGATCAGACACCGTGAAATTCGGCGTCTGATTTGGATTCAAGCTGTTTGCCACTCGTTATGTTGTTTGGTCAAAATGTCCATTATGTGACTTTGAGAAAAACAACAGACGCCAATTTTAAGCTGACGATATTGCAGCAGTGACAGTGTTTACCAATCAGCGACAAGCGTTGTTGTGAGGAGGGAATCCATCTGTTCAGAGAGCCGTTGTAGGGAGGGAAAACTGTACAGTCAAACATGGCTTCTTAACATGTTCTCAACTGTTTGGCAATTTTTGACTAGTTGCTTAATAGCTTTTGCGTTTCGTTCCTTCCGAACAGTATTGGCTTACATTTTTGCAAGTACAATGTATTCAAAATATAATGCCCTGGCCCAATGTTATAAAGCTTTTGAGTTGAGTCTGAGATCGGGCTTTTGATTGGTCATTTTTGAGCTTTTGCTGAACAAAAGCTCAAATCTGACCAAAGAAATACTTGCGAGCGATCTTGGACTCAACTAAAAGCTTACAGTGGAGAATCTGTTATTCTTTCCCGTTTAAACGCAAACGTACGCAAACGCAAAGCGCTAAAACGTAGAAAAGAATAACTTTTGGACAATTCTGATATTTCATGTTTATCTTGGTGGCAAACAGTTTGGAGCCTGATCAGACGCCGGGTTACCCGGCGTCTGATCTGGCTCCAAACTGTTTGCACTGCAAATAATAGTTTTAGCGTAAACGCGTTTATTAGGAAAGAATAACACATTCTCCACTGTAATACATTGGGCTCTGATCAGTCGCCTGATTGCTCAATGTCTTGTGAAAGATCACATTACAGAAAAGTCCCACTACATGCATAAATATCAGGGCTGCCATTTCTCCGGAATTGTCCTAAATCTTCGGATTTCTTTCTAGTGCATGGTAGCTTTAAGTAGGCTGAAAGTAAAGCAGAATGCGCATTAAGGCGCATTCTGCTTTACTGCCAGCCTGCTTTAAGCAGCCACGTGTCAACAAAACTAGAAACAGGCTTTTGGGTCAAGGCACAATTCGTAAACTCGCACTTGAAAAATGTAAGTTTGGAAATCTTAGGATTTTTCATGTCGACTTATGGCAGCCCTGAAATATCACTCTATATTAAAGGTTTTGCTCTGTTCGAATCCATCTGCTTTACTTCTTCTGCTTTACTAATGCCTCAACATTGTAACATAATGTCTACTACATGTACATTGGAGAAGACGTTATTATTTCCCAATAAACGCGTTACGCTAAAATTAATATTTCCATTGTAAACGGTTTGGGGCCAGATCAGACGCCGGATAATCCGGTGTCTGAAGAGACTACAAACTGTTTGCCATGCACCTAGATTGAAATAAATATTAAATTAGAAAATTCAAAAAATGTTATTATGTTTTCATGTGCATTGCGTTAGGGTTTCGTTTGCAGAAGGAAGGCTGGTCGGTGGTTTTGATCCTATGCACTGTTTCGTATTGCATGAGACTTGCCAAAACCACCTTTCTGAAATCACAATCATCTCATCTCATCATCATCACTCATTAATTCATCGGCGCTATATGACTTATTTAGTGTCGCATTGTCGTAAAACCAAACTCATTCCTCCATCCATCGTTTGCATTTATACGGGAGGGAATAACGTCTTCTCGGTGTTTGTAAGAGTTGAGATTTACTGTTTTTCGGGTGTATTACTTTCATACTAAAACAGCAGGAGACTAAGAATAGTTGCCCATGAACGTTCAGAGGACTCGGCTTGGTTCTTACCCGTATCTTTATTGGCGAGATTTATCCCGAAAAACATTGTAAACCCATCAAATATTAGTTTTTCCGTAAGCTGAACTGAATGTATATAACTATATATATATCCGTTTCAAAGAAATATTGGAGCAAAATAATACAGTGAATCAAGCATTTACAGCAACTCAAAACATGGTTTATTTCGGTTTGTATTGCACATCCTTGCTGCAAAGGCCAAGTGGATTATTCCATGCTTTATATTTTGTATAAGTCAATGTTTTATGTACATGGTGGTAAATACACTATTCCTACCCATTTGCGCGTTAATCTATGCGTAAGAAGCGCATAATAAACGGTTAACGAACGGTTAACGCCTAACGATTTTAACGCGTTTAAACGCGTTAATAAACGATTACACCAATGCAGTCTCGGCTAAGGGGTCCGTCGGCTAAGTGATGACCCTTTCATCCAAGCTCTTTTAAACGTGTAAAGAAACGCGTAAAGAAACGGCTAGGAAACGCGTTTAGCGAAACGGATAATAAACGCGTAAGAAACGCATAAGAAACGAGTAAAGTGGGTAGGAATAGCGTATTTAACACTGGGTGCCAGATCTAAATTGTCATTTTCGGGTTCTTTTGTCTTTTGTTGAAATGCCTATCAGTAATATGTGTAGACTCTGATGCGGCGTCTGATCAGAGTCTACACTGTTTGCCTATGCCCCTTTGATTGGACGCTAGACACAAATGGGTTACATGTACATGTACCTTTTCGACGTTGTCATTCTCTTTTTGAAATGGGATTTTAATGTCATTTTGAGCTTCTGCATTTCAATACACCAGCATTTGTTGATGCGGGGATGGAGATGGGGGATTTAGCGAGTGTTTTGATCGTGCGTATGCATGTCTGTGTCTCGGAGCGAAGTTAAACAAATGTTACCATTTCTTCTAGCACCAACACTGCCCACTAGAGTGATTGGATACTTATACATGTACAGTTGTTGGCTTGAAGCATTACTAATCAACCTACACCACCAAACCTAGATTTGACATCAATGATCTATTTCTTGGTACACCAGATTTTACTTGTGTTTTTCTGACATCAACACCACTTATTAGAATATTAGGATACTTATACAGTTGTTGCCTTGGACCATTCCCAATTCACCCTTGGATATCACTCAACCTCGAGTTGACCTTGACATTTTCCTTAATAGGGAAAAAACATTCAAAAAAATATATGGTCACTGGTGCCACTCGGGGCATAAGCGTGTTTTTTTTAACGCAATCTTGTTTTGAATATTTTTAATTACTTAATATGACGGAAAGGAGCACGCTAGATTTACCCATTTCGTTACTTATACAGCAGCCACAGCTATTTCACTGACACATGGCATTGTTATGATTAATTGCTTCTTAAGTGAATCATGGGCGAAGTTGAATCACACTTCAAAGCAGCAGTATTATGAATAAGCTAGAGGTTGAGAGGGGCATAAAATATTAAACCTTTAACCCTGCTTATCACAACTTTACTAGACTTTACAAAAACAGTTTGTAGCCGGATTAGCTGTCACGTAATGACTAGTCTGGATCCAAACTTTTTGACAATCGAACTGATGTTTCTTCAACTTAAAAAGTTAATAAATTTAGTTTTAAAACAATTGCAGACAACTGTGAAACAGATGCTATTATACAGTTGAGAAAACATCATTCTTTCCCGTTTAAACGCAAACGAAACGCAAACGCATCGCAATAAAACGTAGAAAAAGACAATTTTTCGACAATTCTGAGTAATCATGTTAATCTGAGTGACAAACAGTTTGGAGCCTGATCAGACGCCGGGTTACCCGGTGTCTGATCTGGCTCCAAACTGTTTGCAATGGAAATAATAGAGTTAGCGTAAACGCGTTTATTGGGGGAAAATAACGTGTTCTCCACTGTTGTATAGCAGGCTCAAGGTTGAAATAATTACGGCAATCGCATTTCAGTAATTACCCAATAATATTCTAGTGAATGTGAATTCAACTTTAAGAGTGTGAACTATGGTATTTACAACCCATCGCTGATTCTCACGCTTGCTGGCAGTAGTATTCTCGTTACTGTAACTGTCGTCTGCTTCAAAATTGTAATATTCAAAATTGTCGTCTGCAGAAAGTGATGTCGTAAAATTTATCTTTTCTTTTTTTCCGAGATTTACGACTTTACGCAAAACAGGCATTTAACATATTCGATACTAATTTCTATAATACATCTAAAATATTTCCAAATAATTCAGTTCCTTCTTTACTACTTGAAGGGAGTAAAGATTCATTCATACATTCAACACTGTCATGCTCGGGAAAAATGCATGGTTTTTCGGTGTTTAATTTACAAATGCTTAAAGCAGGGTGAATGTAATTGTAAATTAGTAAGCTATGATTTAGATTCACCCTGCTTCAAAATTTCCTTTATTTTCAACGCCACCAATTGATTACTGGTTTTGATTTGTGTGAAAGTTACAGTGGAATATGTTATTCTTTCCCAACAACCGAGTTTTACACTTCATCTATTGTCATTGGCGTCTGATCTGGCTCTAAACTGTTTGCAACTCAGATTAAAATAGTCAGAATTGTCATAACTTTGTCATTTTATCAATTTTATTCCAATGCGATTGCGTTTTAACTAGAAAGAATAACGTCTTTTTTGTATGCACTGGTTTTGGCCTGTGTAAAAGGCGGCACTGTAGTCACGTTTATCGGTATTATGATGGGAGATGACAGTGAACTATTATTTAAATTGTTGAGAATAGAATACCCATGGGTAAAAAAAACTCCGTTGAAACAACAGTTCATTTATCGTGTAAAATAGGTAGCTTTACAGTGAAGAACACATAAATATTCCCTGTTTAACTCGTTTGCAAACAGTTTGGATCCTGTTTAACTCGTTTGCAAACAGTTTGGATCCTGATCAGACGCCGCGTGACGCGGCGTCTGATCAGGATCCAAACTATTTGACGCTCGTATCAATATTTTTTTCAGTCAAAAAAGCTCTTAATCTGACAAGACAAAATATTGCAGACGACACTATGAATGCAGAAGATAATTTGGCGGTGAGATTGTTAAAGCAGACGATAAAGCTTGGCGATGAAAGAGTTAAAGGAAACAAAAAAGAATGGCAATGCAATAACATATAGAAAAGACGATTTCTGGAATTTGTGGATGCTACTTTTTAATCTCGATGGCAAAATAATTTGAGCTTGTTTAAATGCCGGGTTACCTTGTGAAAGAATACTGTCGTCTCCATTATACTTGCTGTTAGTTTTCATTCCTTGGATTTGCTGATCACATTCACTGTAAAGCAAACAGAGTACACTCACGTTTGCAAACAGTGTTGATCCAGATCAGACCATCTGAGCAAATCGGCGTCTGATCTGGATCAAAACTGTTTGACAAGTGTATAAATGTTTGTTTAGTCTAATAAGTCATTGAAGTTGGCATAAAACTGCAGACGAGAATTGGTTTTGAACAGAAGATACATTGGCAGTGAATGGTTCATATTGAATATACATATACATGTACAGTGGAGAAGACGTTATTCTTTTCCGTTTAAACGTAAACTAAACGTAAACACATTTCAGTAAAATGTAGAAAATGGCGTTTTTTTTTTTATAATTCTGAATACTTATTTTTATCAGAATGGCAATCAATTTGGAGCATGATCAGACGCCGGGTTGCCCGGCGTCTGATCTGGCTCCAAACTGTTTGCAATGGAAATAACAGATTTTAGCGTAAACGAGTTTATTGAGAAAAAAAACCCCACAAGTCTTCTCAACTGTAATAGTGTACAGTTTATAAGCTAAGGTACATGTATGTAAGATCAATTGAATTTGGACTCTTACCTATACTGTAGCTAACCAACATTTTTAGATGTTTGAACTCTCAATGGACGCAACATTGCCTATAGGTTTTTCTAAGGCACCGTGTTCCTTTGTGACCGTTTCATACCCAGTGTTTGGTGGGGGTCTTTTGGGTTACGGGGCGGGTTTTTATGTCATTTCTATAATTAAAACCGAATGTATCACCATAAACATTTGCATGGTTCATATTAACACTGCATTGCCAAATAAATATCAGATGCAGTGTATGACAATTTACAGGCTGCTCCGATCTTATAATCATTTATTGCATTTTCAAGACCATGAGTCTTAATGAAATCCATACTGTTTTCCACTTCGAGTTTATGCATTAACCATTTCGCTCCCAATGAAGCTTAAAAGCGCGTTCGCAAACAATTTGGAGCCTGATCAGACACCGCATAACGCGGTGTCTGATCAGGATCCAAACTGTTTGATACTCTTTTTGAAATTTCTTAAGTAATATTGCTATATATAACTTTGAAACGACATTACAGACAACAATCTTGAAGCAGACGATAATGAAACGGTGAAGGGGTAAACTCTCCCGATTAATTTGAGCATGATTGTGTTATAAGTTTAAGTACTGTACAAATTATCGCCTGTTTCAATATGGTGATTTGCTGGTTTCCAAATGCTGACATTTCTGATTTGATATTTTGGCATATTATCTGTTTTGGTTTCAAAACAGGTCGACTACTTATCAAACTTCGAATTTTTCGGTATGCGATAAGGATCCAAACTGTTTGCCAAGACGAGTCAGGGGTGCTGTGTGTGGTGTATTGGAGAATATGTTATTCTTTTCCAATAAACGCGTTTGCGCTAAAAATGTTATTTTCATTGCAAACAGTTTGGAGCCAGATCAGACACCGGGTAACCCGGCGTCTGATCAGGCTGCCATCTGTTTGACACTCAGATTAAAACTAGTAGTCAGAATTGTCAAAACGTTGTCATTTTCTATATTTCATTGCAAAAAGTTTGCGTTTAAACGGGGAAAGAATAACGTTTTCTCCAATGTAAAGGTGTAAGGTTAATCTGTAATACTTAGCAATTACGCCAGAACTGCCTAAGGGAGCATATAACATTCCACATATTCTTGGTATTTATTTGACGTCATCTTTCAGAATGACAGAACGTCAACATGTACAGTGGAGAAGACGTTATTTTCTTCCCGTTTTAACGCTAACGAAACGCAAACGCAATGCACAAAAATGTATTAATTTTTATTGTTTGAAATTTCTAACTATTTTAATCTGAGATGCAACCTGTTTGGAGTCTGATCTGGCTCCAAACTGGTTGCAAGGGAAACAGAAGATTTTAAAAGTGTTAACGCGTTTATTGGGAAAGACAGTTATTACCGCGATCAGATGACTAAAAAAGTCATCCTGACATGATCTGCACTGTTTGTCATATTTTATAATATCTGATTGACACATCCTAGAACTAAACGTCAATGTTTATATGTACGTTTGGAAATTGAGAATGGTAAAGTTAGGAACATACAGTGGAGATGACGTTATTTTTTTCAATAAACGCGTTAACGCTAAATCTACTATTTTCATTGCAAACAGTTTGGAGCCAGATCAAACGCCGGGTAACCCTTCGTTTGGTCAGGCTCCAAATTGTTTGCCAATCAGATTAAAATGCCGTTTTTAGCTCGTCTGTTTCGAAGAAACTATGAACTAATGTAATCACTCCGGTGTCTGCGTCGTCGTTTGTCGTCTTCGTCGTTAGTCGTCCGAAATATTAACGTTGGCAATAACTTTAAAACTACATGTGATACAGTCTTTATATTTGGTATGTGTACTCACCTCAAGAAGCTCCTGGGCTCAGTGCAACTTCGGTCATGTCTGACAAATTTCAAGGTCATTTAGAGGTACATGTAAAATAAGGATAATTTAACATTGGCCATAACTAGACAAACAAAACAGACGAGCGTTGGCATCCGCATGCTGTGCTCTCGTCTACATTCTATTTCAATACGGTTGCTTTTCGTTTGCGTTTCGTTTGCGTTTAAACGGGAAAGAATAACGTCGCATCCACTGTATATTTGCTCCTCGACCACATAACAGATGTGACACGTTTCTCAGTAGCTAATAACATCAATGAATATTAGTTCGGAAACAACGATGCTTCTCAAGCCTTGATTGTAGATACGGAGTTTTTATAATTGTCCTTGAACAGACGGGTTTTTTGCTTTCTTTGTACAGTGGAGAAGTCGTTATTCTTTCCCGTTTAAACGCAAACGAAACACAAACGTATGGCAGTGTAATGTAGAAAATGACAATTTGTTGATATTTTGAATATTAATTTTAATCTGAGTGGCAAACAGTTTGCAGCCTGGTCAGACGCAGGGTTACCCCGGCGTCTGGTCTGGCTCCAAACTGTTTGCAATAGAAATAATAGTTTTAGCTTAAAGACATCTCCTGACGACCTTTCGATCATAACACCTTGCCAGACAATTTCTTTGCAAAAATCATGGATCTTATGGACATGTCGGTAGTAAAGAACCATTGAAGCTTCTCGTGTGAGACCCGACCTTTTTATTTGATAGTTTGGTTAGAAATAACCATTGAAAATCACTAGAGCGTGAGTATAATCTGAGCCTCCCCAGTAAACTGAGATTTGAATAGCTTGTGCTGCACATGCTTTGCCAGTTAACATCAAACCTATCACACAATGGGGGGAGGCCCTCAATGGACTGAGGAAAAGTCTTTAAACGCGTCTATTAATGGGAGTGAAAAATCGTTTTCTCCACTGCAGCTTACATCAATGAATATTAGTTCGGAAACAAGGATCCTTTGCAATGCTTGATTGTAGAAACAGAGATTTTAGAATCGCCCTTGAACAGACAGGGATTTTTTCTTTCTTTGTACAGTGGAGAAGACGTTGTACTTTTCCGTTTAAACGCAAACGCATTGCAACAATATGTAGAAAATGACAATTTGTTGACAATTTTGACTATTAATTTTAATATGATCGGTAAACAGTTTGTTAACCCGGCGTCTGATCTGGCTCCATACGGTTTGCAATGGAAATAATAGATTTAGCGTAAACGCGTTTACAGTGGTAAATACGCTATTCCTACCCACTTTACGCGTTTCTTATGCGTTCGTTAAGCGTTCGTTGAGCGTTCGTTAACCGTTCACTATCCGTTCCGTTTAACGCGTTTACTGTCCGTTTCTTTACGCGTTTCTTAACGCGTTTAGAAGAGCCCGGATGAAAGGGGAGTAATCATGGAGAAAGGGAGGTAATCCATGTATGACTTGCGGGCCGGTCTTATCCTACTTAAGAATTTAGCAAATATCGTTACAGTGGAGTAAATATAATCTAACATAATTTCATTGAATCATTTTTCTTTTAAGAAGAAAGGTTATCCTGTGAGAGTTTTATGAATATACATTTATTTTCCCATATAAAGGATACGGTTTAAAAAGGATTCTGTAAATTGTGTTTATTACTATTACTATGAACATGCGGAATTCCAAATAGCACATGTGGCATGTTACATCACAGGACACGCCGCTAACAGTGTTGCGTCACAAGCCGGATAGGGGGGGGGGGGGGGGGGGTAATAAAACTGCGGCTTATCAAAGTAAGTATCCTAATTGGGGTTGAATGGAATATCAACCAAATAAACCAAATCTTATTATACTCTCTCATCAAAGTAAAAAAATATCTGTATAGCTCGAAAATGGATGAGACTCAACTCGGCATCTCATTTGGATCCAAACTGTAAAAATGAAATTAAAAACGTATGCTCCATTCTTAGCTGTAAAACATAAGAACCGAACTACTCGGCGTCCAATCTACATCTAAATCGATAGTGTTAACTATTATGAAAAGTAATTGAGTTTATTCAAAGCTTCAGTTTGGATCCTGATGCTATGCCGATCTATACAGCCAGGTGTTTGATCTGGATTCAAACCGTTTGAATAGAAATCAACATGGAAGGAATTATTCTAATTTAATACATATCAAACAGAAATCTCGATGAAACGCCGAGTCACTCAGCATTATGATCGAGATCCAAACTGTCTATATTTATATAAATTCTATAAGCGAAACCTGTTTAGATCCTTATAAGAGGCGTTTCATTTACAGAAAATGTTTTCAAAAATCGCATTACAAATCGATTCTTGTTTTTGATAAACCCGTTTCATTCGGATTTTTCGAAAACGGCAATCATCGATAAGATCCGAAATCTCCGCGTGAAACGGAAAACGGACGCCCCAATCGCAACATCTCGGGTATAACCGTTTTTTAACGCGTTTAAACGCGTTCAAATCGTTAGGCCTTAACCGTTCGTTAAGCGTTCATTAAGCGTTCGTTAACCGTTCACTATGCGTTTCTTACGCATAGATAAACGCGTAAATGGGTAGGAATAGCGTATTTACCACTGTATAGGGAAAGAATAATGTCTTCTCCAATGAACAGTGAAACGTGCGCTAAATGACTATTTAATGAAGTTTGCATGTTACAGCTCATATTGAAGCTTTCTGCATTATTTTCCTCCAGCATTTAAGCCATTCACTCTCAATGACGTCATAAAGCGCATTTTGCATGCAGACAGTATTTGTAATGAGTAACAGTTACTTAACGCTGCGTCTAATCAGGATCAAAACTGTTTGTCACTTGTTTTGAAATTACGTCAGCTATACTGCGTTAAATCTGACTTTGAATTGGTTAGACAGAAATAATGAAGCAGACGACAATTGTGCGGTGAAGGGTAAAATCTCACGATAAATTTGATCATAAAAGGTTTAACAGTTAGCTATCCTGAAAAAGGGCCATGTATCGTCTACGAATGGTTGCTTGAAGCAAGTTTGACTGTCAGCTCATTATCGTATACCTGTGAGAACGACAAAACAAGTAAATGCTGACTTTTTTACCCCCTCCCAGATGGAGCGTCTGAAGAATTCCTCGTATGTTTGCGTAACACTAACGCTACAGTAAATCACACGGACTTAATCTATTAGCTATTCGGCAATAGTTTTTTTTACCATATCCTTTATTTGCTGGAAAGTGTTATCTATTTCAGACATGAAACTTCCCGATTAAATATTTCATATGTTTGCGAAGCTTGTCAATCAAATATTATTTATCTGCTAATTAGAGGACGTCGGTTGATTATTATGTATCAGTTTCGAAACCTTGTTTTCAAATGTTTTGTAACCTGGCATGACTAATAATAGAAAGAACAGGCAGATATTTGTTCCTGGCAGGTTTTATTATCGTTCGC